>JAWNPN010000042.1:5680000-6322500 GCA_035047485.1 Drosophila peninsularis
TTTGTGCGTCCTGCTAACCCGTGGGTGTGTGTGTGTGTGTTCATGGGGTTTATTTAATAGTATTAGTTGATGGTACTTTTCGTTGCCCTAGGCTAGCGCATGATGGGGCCTTGCTAGTTGCCAAGGAAGCTTCCACGATTTTCACGTGAACAGTTAAGAGGGGGAGGGGGAGGGGGTGAGGCTGCGCTGCCTCCAAAAGCCCAAAGGCTAACCAAATGTGTCGCCGAAACGAATTCTATTGCGCTCATATTGCAGCTGCAGGGGAATGCTATTAAAAATATTTCAATATTATGCACGCCAGCTCGGGTTTAGAGCGCAAAACTTGCGCGCAAACAAAGCGCAGCTCAAGGGAGGGAGGGGGAGTGGGGGAGCCAAGGGATGCCAAGCTGCTGAGCTGCTGAGCTGCTGGCTGCAGATATAAGCAACATAGAGTATCCAGCTACAGGGTATGCCCCGTTCGTTACACTCTTCAGCCCTGTTGTTGCCGCTCATTTCACAGCATTTTGACAAAATGATGACCAGCTTGAGCGTAAGAGACAAAATATTGAAAGCACTTTAACGAAAATTGCAGCTAAAGGCATAAAAAATGCTAAACTCAAATTTAAGCTCAGCAGGGAGTGAGAGGAGAGTGAGGGTGAGGCAGATACGACCTGAGCGATAAATGAAAATAAAGCTGAAATTACAGAAAAACATTTCATTCAAATTGCTATTTATTCAATTTGCAGTGTGACCAAAAGTTGCGGCAGCTGCGCCAAATTAAACGCTATCCAGAGCCAGGGGGCGGGCGGCGGGGCTGCTAGTTGAAACTGAGCACATGTGGGCTATTGCGCTTAATTCTATTAAATTAGCGCTCGCCCAAATCAATGGAGTGCCACGGCCACGGCGAGCGGAAATGAAAGGCGACGTCATAGGCGAAAAGTTTTGCGAGTTTTTCTTTCATTCAATGGCGGGCGAACATAAAACATAGCATAGGAAATGGAGCTGGTCATGAGTCAGCCACAGAGTGAATGGGAATGGGAGTGGGAGTGGGAGTGGGTGTGGGGCTGAGTGTGGGAGAGCATACCACAAATCAACACGTAGCCATAAAAAGCTAAGACTGCTGCCCCAGTCCCCTAGCTATAAATAGCTAAAAGACTATATATATGTATGTACAGGTCAGGTCATGAAAATAGTGCCACGACTGAGTTTCATTGTGTATTGTCACTTGTCTAGAATCTGATCTATATGTTAAGCACCAAACACATATATAGTGAAATATAGCTCAAAGCTGAGCCTACCGCACCCTTCATCTGCTCCATAAATATTGAATATTTTTTAAACCACTCAAGCTATAGTCATAAAATTTATTTTCTTTAAAACTATATTCTATGTTTCTCAAAATAAACAAAATTTGGCATCTATATCATTTCAGCAAGTATTTTTTATATTTTTTTGAAAGTCTTACAAAAAAAATTGCCAAAAATCTTTCAACAGCTCAGATCCCCCAGTTCAGTTGTCAAAATCTCAGTCACTTCAGGAAACAGAGCTGTACTATTTTTTCTCAATGCTGTAAAATGAATCAGCTTTAAGAAAAATATTCCTTTAAGCAGATACACAGATATCCATAAAGGAAAAATTAAAGAGAGAAGTTTACTTTGATGCTCAACTAACTAAAAACTTCTGTTATTATATAAAACTGATAATTGGAGAAAAACTATTATTAATTTGATTAAAACTCCAAATGCTACTTTAAAAACATCATTTTAGGTTATTGGAAAGGTAACCCCACTGAGAAAGTCATATACTTGCCCTCAAATATGCAGGAAACAAGTGATTTTCAAGGCTTGAAGCTGCATACGCTTATGTCTATCATTTAGTACTCAGCCTCGGTACTATTTTCATGCCCACCGTTGTATATTAAACTTGTGTGTGTGTGTCTGTGGCATATGTATATAAACCCTTTTTAGTAGTCAAGTCAACTTGGCAGGCGGTTAAGTGTTATTTTTTTATGTTATTTTTGTATTTTCGATGCCAAACAATGAGCAGGCAAAGAGCAAGGATAATAGCCGCACTGCAAATGCTCTCACTGAAGGCAAGCCCAATAGACAATTTCAGCTGAACTCTACTACTATCATGCAGTTCCAAGGCAACTCTCAGTTTGGCTTAGTCAGCGAACTCTGCGCTTTGCTACGTTGGCTATTATGGGACAGTGTATCGCTGTCTAATGATAAAACAAAGGCCCCAGTCCAGACAGCAGCTATAGCAAATCCAATAACAACAGCAACAGCAACAGCAACGCGCTGACAGCTTCGAGTGTCTAAAAGCAACAACACGCGGCGCCTGAGAATAAAAATAAATAAAAGCGGAAGTGACATAAAAAAGAAAAAACATGTGGCAGCATTTTGCTCAAGCTTCTCAACTCAAACACACACACACACACACACACACACACACACTCAACCCCTTTTGGCCACGCACGCAAAATGTGTGCTGCCTGCTTTTGGGCGCTGCCGCACGATATGCCTTGGCCGCGGCTCAGCCTGTTGTCCAAGGCATGCAAAGCCTTTTTTAATATGCATAGAGAGCAGTCAGCCAGCCGTCGAGCCACGCCCAGCAGCTCGAAACGCCCAGGCAGCGTTCTAATATGCTGCGAGACAAATATTAATAAAATATACAACTATTAGTCATTGGCTAGATGTGTGCCTGTGTGTGTGTGTGTGTGTGTGTGTGTGTGTGTGTGTGTCGCTGTGTATGCTGAGGCTTGTATTTTTAATATGAGAGACAAAATAAATATTCATAAAATGGCGGCCAGGCAGAAGCCAGAGCCAAAGACACGCCGACAGCAGCAGACCAAAAGCGTGTTCCGCAAAACGTCTTTAACCGGCAAGACGCTGAACTAAAGCTGTGTGAAAGAGTTTATTACTTGATATATAATACATTTTTAAAACATTATTTTATATACAGACTCTAGATATGATTTGAAATATTATATTTTCCATTGAAATAAGAATAAAATAATAATTTCTAAATTATTTTCTAAACACATTTCTGATATTATTAAACATTTCTTTTAATTTCTAATAGATATATATATATATATATATATATATATATATATATATATATATATATATATATATATATATATATATATATATATATATATATATATATATATATATACACTATAAAGCAATATGTTAAATGGATTATATATTATTGATACTTATATATTAAAATATATATTTAAAATATTTTTTTTTAATTTAATATTAATGAATTTTTTTTAACGAATTAATATATTAAATATATTTAAAAAAAAAATTTTTTACAGTAAAATGAATTTTTAATTTTTTTAATTTCTTTTAGAATTTTCTTTTACTATTTCATTTTGCTGATAGTTAAAATGCATGAATAAATAGTATAATTAATTATATATATTTTTTAAAATTTTATTTCAATTTAAATTTTAAGCTTCTTCTGAAATGTGTTGCGCAAAAATATTAAATATTGAAGAATCAGTTTTTCAGATATGTATTCATATTTCTCTGCAATAAACTTCGCTGCAGATTCTGCTTGGCAGAACATGCCACACTCACTTCTGTTCGCATCGCTTAACCCGCACCCAAGTTCGCATCCTGACACGGTCGACCCCAGCCCCTGTCGCGACCCCGCGCCGGCACCATCCCCATCTAACTAACAATAAGACTGACGAATGTTGAGCCATAAAAATAAATACCTGCTGACATTTTTCATTGTAAATATTTTGTAGCTGCTGACGCGCGCGCTGCCAAGTTACTTGAATGTGGGCGCCAAAGGAGGGGCGAGGCGGGGCTGATGTGCCTGCTGCAGCTGTGTGCGTGGGCGGGTGGGTGTGTCATCTGGAATGTGCGTGAAAAAAGGTTTTCAGTGTTGCCGGCCAAAGCACGCACAACATGCGAAGCAACCAACACACACACACACACACACACGCACACACATGCCAGCTGGCTTTGTATGTGAAGTGCTAGGGTTAGGGGCGGTTTAGACAAATGGACGTCGCAATAAACGCGCTGGCGCTTCAAGGGTGTGTAAGCTGATCAACAGCATTACGAGTATCAAGTCTGTGGGTCTGCCCATCATCATCATCATCATCATTATCATCATCATCATTGTGATTATCCAGAAGTCCTCGTCGTTCTTGTCCTTGCTGCTGTCATTATGGCAAACACCAACAGTAAAGTACTATGATATGTGGGCGCTGCCCGGTCCCGGTCTTAGCCTCAACTGGGTTAGGCATTCATCAAGCGCTGGGCGCGAGCTGCCAGCCAAAAACTATGCTCTCAAAGGTCTGCATGTTGTGAATTTATATGTGTGAACATAATGGATACAAAGTTGTGAGAACAGCGCAAATGACGGGAATCCGATGAGAGGAGTCTTAGAACAAAGAGAAATGGAAGCGGAAAGGGCTTGAAGAAAAATACTAGAAAAATACTAAAAAATAGAATAGAAAATACTGGAAAAATATTATAATAATACAAAAATTACTAGAAAAATACTAAAAATACTAGATAAAATATACAAATTAGACGCTTTAAACCAGTGGGAAATGGAAACGGAATATGTTTTAAGAGAAATACTAGAAAATGATTAGAAAAATACTAGAAAAATACTATGAAATAGAATGAGGGAGATAGATACATATATACTTTACATATATCCATAATACATCTCAAGACATTATCGATTTCTGCATTTTGGAATACGTAAGGCCCCTCATCGATATTCAGTGTGTAAATTCCCCAAGGGCGATTCATAAACTAAACAAAACAGAATATTTTAATAGATATTTATATGGAAATATTTATTACAGTGCAGCATGCAATTAAGAGGCAAAAACAAATTTCAAATTTTGTATAAAAAATTGAATTGATTTATGCGACTGCTGGCTATAAAGCCAACGCCCGCCGCAATAACCGTTAGGCGAAACAATTAATGATGGTATTCCCTATGTTTTTCTCACAATTTTTTTTATTGTCGAATTTTTTTTTTTGGCTTTTTGGATATTTTATTAAACGTAATGACTTTTAAATGAGGCGCGTGCCGCGGTTGCCTCATGCTTCATGTGGCAAGGCGGCGGCGGCGGCAGGCGTGGCGCGGGCGGGTTGTGCGTTGGCTAATAAAGTCATCAAAGCGTTGCCAAAAATATTTTGGTAAATTATTATTAATAATGGCAGCAACAATTAAAGCTCGTCAACTTCAAAAAATATGTGCGCAGCAATGCGTGAGTGTGCCTGTGTGTACGCGTGTGTGTGTGCGTGATTGTGCGTGCATGCGGGCTGTGGGCTGATTTTGTGGTGCCTGCATTGAATGCCTATTAAAATTATAAAAACTTTTTAAAAGGCGCACGCGCTCTTCAATTAAAACAATTAATATGCAAACTATTTCAACAGCATGCCAGCAATATTTGAAAAGCACAATGGAGAAGCCAAATTCCCAGTGCAATGGCTAATGAATACCCTTTGGAGGGGCATAGAAAGTGAAAGATAGAAAGAGAGAGAGCTATTGCTGAACGCTTTTCCAATTAAGGAAACAAATACTTTGTATGTTGCATGCATTACAAATAATCATAAATACGTTGAAAATTATTTTAAAAATATTAAAATATTAAATTTAAAAAAATAGTTTAATTTCATATACTAAAAATATTAAAATAAATTAAATAAATATATTACGAATAAAATAGAAATAATTATGGATATTTTTACAAATAAAATGTTATAAATATTTTAAATATAAAAAAATATATATACAAATATAAATAAAACTAAAAATTAAAAAAAAAACTAAATTGTTAATAACAATAGTTTAAAAATATTTTAAAATAAAATAAAATAAATAAATAATAAAATAATAAATAATAAAAAAAATATGAAAACTAAAAAAATATCACGATAATCTATCAAATAATTTTAAAATATAAAAATAATGCTTTGCAATATTTTTGCTAAAAATTTAATTAATCAAATCCCACATTTAATATATTTTTAGTTGACGTTTAATCTATATAAATATTTCTTTTGCTTCAACAAAAATAGCACTGTACAACGAAATATCATTTTCTGTTGTTGCCCATAGATGCTTCTCTGAGGAAAACTTATCTTAAGACTTCAGGCAAATCTGGGAATATTAGAATTTACAATACGTAAAATTAAATAATGTTTATCTCTAATAGAGCTATCCATATGCCACTTACTTTAACTAAATTTCCTTTAAAAAAAGTTTACAATACTAATCCTTGCCAAGATATCAAAAAATTCATTTCTCTTTAGTCTTTATCTTTGGTCAACAGTGTAAAGCAAAATGTAATAAAAATATATATTTTTTGCAAAATTGAAATCGACAAGCTCTGAGGTGCCTCTTGGCAGCTATTATTATATTTGTTGGTATTTTTCCGATTTTGAGGCGAAAATCAGCTTTCCCGTTTAAATAGTTTCATTCAAGTTTGAGCTGCAAATTTGGAAAAGATGTGCTTGCTCTAGGCTGGCAGCTGGTAAATAACTCGTCAAACTGTAAATTGAAATGAAACATTGGAAAATGATAGCAATTAAAAAGCATAAACATATCCATCAGTCATTTAGCTACTCATTCAACGTTTATGGTTAGCTAATAAAAAGTGCAAAATTGCTAATCGAACGCGTTGCAAATTCAACATGAATATTTGATTACCCGGCGCATCTATGCACAGATAGTTAGATAACATAATAGAATGAGCCTGTGCATAAAATAACTTTGTCCATTGGCATTTTATTGGCAAATGTTGGCGAATACTTAACGAGCCAACAAATACAATTATTTGGTTAGCTACAGTTTACGGCATGTATCGAATTTTCACTTGGGTCGAATTTAAGATTCGATATGTCTGATCTGTGTGCTGTACGGATGTATAGCTGATGTATTATATAATATAGGTATCCGGCCATATGGCTGTACGGCTGTACTACTGTAAGGCTGTAAGGCTGCAAGGCTGTACGGCTGTATGGCTGTACGGCTGCAAGACTGTACGCCTGTACGGCTGTATGGCTGTACAGCTGTACGTCTATACTGCTATACGGCTATACGGCTATACGGCTATACGGCTATACGGCTATACGGCTATACGGCTGTACGGCTATACGGCTATACGGCTATACGGCTATACGGCTATACGGCTATACGGCTATACGGCTATACGGCTGTACGTCTATACGGCTATACGGCTCTACGGCTATACGACTATACGGTTATACGGCTATACGGCTATACGGCTGTACAGCTGTAGGCTGAATACCGTATCTGATCTGCTGATAAGCTCTTTAGCAGTCGAGTCTTTAGCACTCGCTAAGGTCTTCAATAAATATGAATGATATGAATTGGGGCTCAGCTGAGCTGCGGCCACACGGCGTATACGTGACGAACGCCTTTGGCCTAATTACCAGCTGGGCCTCATTAGGCCGCTCCGCTTGCTGGTCCTTAGCGCAAGCTTAGCAATTTGCATCTAACCGTTTTTATGTTCAAAAACTTCTCAAAAATCAAGAAAGAAAAGTGGTTGGGCCCAGCAGCGCACTGAGAGCTGAGCGGCTGAGAGAATATATAACGATTTAATTAAAAAGTTACATTAAATATGTTTTTTCTTCCGCTTTTTTCGTAATTTTTTTTACACTTTTATTTATTTATTTTTTTGTTTGCTTCTTCTTCTGCCTTTTTGCTAAATAAAAAGTAAAACAAAACAAAGTCGCAATCACTTTTCACATTGCCCGCCCACTCGCCTCCAGCCTCTGCCGCCCTTCATCTCCTTCTTTGGCTGTTAAATGCGCAAGTTTTTACCTCAGCCTAAGCAGAACGCGAAGCTGCCGCGCTGAGCTATATATCCATATGCCCGCTCATTAAGTCATCGTCGAGTTGCGTCGAGTTGAGTCGAGTTATTCAATGGCTCCAACGACCCTTTGATGGGTAGCTGAGGGCGCATCGCATTTTATTTTCATAATTTAATGTGCGCGCCTTTTGTTGTTGTTGTTTTTTTGTTTTTTTTTTGACGATGCCCCAAACACTGGGCTACAGCAGCCACGTGGTACGGCCCGCAAAATACGCGGAAAATCTGTGCTGCCAAAAAAAATGAAAACAAAAGGGAAAAAATTGGGGGAAAACAAAAAATGGAAACGAAAAAGCAAACAAAACAAAGCTAAAAATGAGAATTTGTGGGGCCACGGCGGCGACGGAGCGGGAGGCGGGTAGCAGTCGAGAGTGTTGGCGCTATGTGCGGGTATGTGCGAAATGTGGTGTATGCATGGCAGCCACAGTAATGTGCCACGCGCCACGCACCACCCAGTCGGACGCCCGCACCTCAACCCGTCCGAGCACCTATACGGCCCGAGGAGCCAGCGGTCTCCCCCACATATTGTCCCGTTGAACTTTCACTTGTGCCCGCAGCCTCAAGCAAAGCCCCAGCCACGAACAGCAGCGAAAAAAATTAAGCAGCGGCTGCAAAATGAGCGCCAAAACGTTTAGCAAGTTGTTTACGAGGCTGCCATTTTGTTTTTTTTTTCAGTCTCTCCTCTCTGTCACACACACACAATCCCTGTGCTTTTTTTTTCCGTTGGCTTTTTGCGGCATTATTTTCATGTGGAAGCAATCCGACATCTGTTGAGTGCTATATGGCAAAGGCAGTGGCAAAGGTACAGACAGAGGTGAAGGCGTAGGAGGCGAAGGCGGCGGCGGCGGCAAAGGCAACTTTCGCATCAGCAGCCGCCAACGGCGTACCCAATTTCCAATTGAACTTTGGCCCGGCTCTCACTTAAGTCACCCACTCGGGCCCCTTGCCTATATAAGCATATATATATATAACATAATAAAGCAGACGTCGCAGCCCTTGCCGAGGCTTCAAAATTAAGTGAGTGTGCGCGAAATTAACTCAAAGAGGGCAAAAGAAGGCAAATCGGTGATGAGATAGACATATATACGTATATATATATATAGGACTGAGCTTGACTAGCTATATACTAATATGGAGAGGCAATATCCTTTTAAGTGCTTGCAGGCTTACTTCAAATGGCTGTAGAGATTACCTGGGCGCTCATAGAACTGCTGGTAGTTCGCACAAAAAAGAGTGCTGCGATCGGGAGTGCTCGACTAGCACACGCCGTGGCCAAAGGAGAATATTCAATCTACCTGATTCTAGTATAAGTGAGAAAGCTCTATAACGCTTGATATTGCTTCTAGAGATATAGGTATATAATATCTTATATCAGACGAGATATGTGCATGCTAGAGGAGAATTCATCTAAACTTCTTATAAATTCAATCTCTTCACACTTAAGCCCACCCACAGAGCTCTACATCTGCTCAGCTGTTCATTCAGCTAAGAAATTACCCTAGAGCCAGCAGAGCGCCTCCCTCGACCCGTTCCATACACCTTAGCCAAATGATTATACCTTGACTTCCCATTGCGACCCGCTTGTATCTGCAACTGGCTCTTGCTAATCTCATAAGAAAGCTTCGCTCTGCACTTATTTTGAGCAGCTTTTCTTTCGCCAAACAATTGCCAGATGTTCGAAATTAAATTTTGTCTTTAAGCGCTTGGCTGTAAAATCGATTACTTGGCTTAAAGATGCTTATGCTAATTGGACGATAAGTTGTTTGCATATTCTGGACTTGTGGCATATATATGCATTTATTATCGAAGAACTTGCCCATGCCCTCCCACTCCACCCAAAATTGCGATTCCGTGTGTGGTGCTTCCTCGTCGCCTTCTCCTGCTTTTTTTTTGTAATTTAAATTTTTTGCCTTTTGCGTTTTTAGGCGTTTATTAGATTGCTGGGTGCCGCGGCCCGGCTGACTAACAAAGGAATTTTAAATTCCAATAAATCTGCCAACTTCAATAAGTGTCGGCCTGAGTAGTTGATGGACTGGGCGAATGGAGAATGGGGGCTGGGGGATGGCAGAGAACGGCAGGGGCAGCGAAGGCTGAAGGCTGGCGCCTTGGGCTACATTAAAAAGGTATGTGCGCCATTTGACTGAGTTGCTGATTGACTGACTGATTGACTGATTGACTGATTGACTGATTGACTGGCTTACTAATGAACTCACTGATGAACTGAGACCGATTGATGATCTGACTGTTTGGGTATTTGTGTGACTGTATGAATTTCTAACTGAACCAAGGCAAGCCTAGCTGATTGGCTGATTGACAGACCTTGCTTGACTGATTGATTGGCTGTATGACTACTGATTGACTAGCTTACTAATGAGCTGAGCGAATGATCCAGGATTGACTGACTGACTAATTGGGTATCTGATTGACTGCATAAATTACTGATTGATTGACATAAGGAGAGATGAGTTGATTGACTGAATGACAGACATTGACTGATTGATTGACTAACTGATTAACGGACACTAAATGATGAACTGATTGATTGATTGACATACATTGATTGACTGTTTCACTGACTAACTGATTGGCAGCATGACACACGTTCCTTGACTAACTGATTGATTGACACTGAATGATATACTGATATAGACTGATTGACATTGATGACTGATTGGGTAATTGACTGACTAGCTAAGAAATTTACTGACTGGCTGATTGACTGCTTGATTGATTGACATTCATTAACTGATAGGCTGACTGACCCACTGATTGACTGTCTGAATGACTGACTGTTACAGGCTCACACACATTGACTGACGAATTGATATTGATTGATTCAAAGTCTAACTGACGTCGCTTCGCTAACTGACATTGACTGACCGACTTACAGAGCCGCCAGACCCGCCAGCTAAAGCGCAGTTTTGCGTCTTATTTCGACTGGGGCTTTGTTCGTAATCTGGAGGTTGTTTCTCCGGCTAACCGGGGTCATAAAAAAGATGCGAGCAACAAGCTGGCGGCGCGGGCCGCCCCCTGCGAGCCGGCAGCCCTTGCAGCTGCTGACAATACACAAATTTGATTGGCGCCACCCTAATGTGATTTCACTGGGACTGAAGTTTGACAACAAACATTTTGGTTGGCAATTTATATGCTTTATAATTTTTATTGGTTTTACTTGGCTAAATCGATTTGAGTCCCAACCAGGCAGTCAGCAAGCCAGCCAGCCAGCCAGCTAGGTAGGTAGGTAGTTCAAGTCGAGGAGGACCGCAGCTCAACCTTGGGGTGCCGACTGCCGTTGGTCCTTTAGAATTTCACTCTTTCGCATTTTAACTGGTCGCGACAACGAGGCCATTTGTTAGCCATTTCGGCAAGGCGGGCCGTAAAATAGAATTTATTATTTGAATTATAACACGACGCGTTGCTGCGTTGCTGCGTTGCCCGCAGCACTAAGCCACGGGCATTCGAGAAATGGCTTAGAACTCGAACAGTTTTTGGTGGTCAGGGTCCACTGGCCATTGTCCAAGACGTCTGACAACATTTGCAGCGACAGTTTTTTAATTAAAGCGCCAAGTGCAAGCGACTCAAACATTTTGAAGGAAGCCAGAAAAATATAAAAAATCTAAGGGCATTTGAATAGAGCCAGAAATGAAATTAAATGGTTGCTTTAAACTAGAGTTTTACTTTGTATATGTGAAATGAAGGTGAGTCTGGAATGAATATAGGTTCTTCTAGTGTACAACTAGTTGCCTAGTTGCATAGTTGTGCTAAGTCTTATATAAGTCTGGAAGCACCTTACTGAAAATGGCAATGTTAAGTGTATGTTAAAGCTCTTTTACCTAATCAGATCCATTCAAGCAACTCTTCCTACTCAAGACTAACTCTTTGCCTTGCAAATATCATGATCTGCAAGCCTCTGCACTAGATAGTAGAACCCTCAGACAACGTCAACTCTTACTGGTTTTCACTTAAAATAAATCAAATTTCTCCTTTAAGCTTTATCTGTTATAGTTTATGCACTATGACTCCTTCTAGCCCTAGATATGTATATTATATATAATATATATTATATTATATATATTCTATAGTCTTGATTTAACTAATTTCTGCTTAGATTAAGATGTCTAAAGGGTAATCTGTAGATATTGCATTCAATAAAAATCATAATCATATAATAAATTAAAAAAAAATAGTATAAAATGAATTTAAATAAAAAATAATAATATAAATACAATAAAATATTTTACATTAATTTTTAAAAATTTTTATAAAATAAAATTCATAACTTATTCCCTTAAATTCACTGCCAAAACATCAGAACATGAGCAACAGTCGACTGCTAACAGCGGCTGTTAGCGCACTCTGTTAACTTAACAGCCTCGGCGTTCGAACATGTTCGCAGCGAACCTAAGAGAGTTGCAGGGAGTTGAGCTGGTGGCGGCACAAACAAATATGAATTGGTAAACAAATATGAATATTAATATATATATATATATATATATATATATATATATATAAAATTTTGGAAATTTATATAATTTTCAAAATTGTAAAACCGCCAAAGGGCACGAGTGTGCGTGTGTGTGTGTAGAACAATAAACAATTCATTTGCAGCTAATATATATGTGGGTTTCAACAATAGCCAAGAACAAAATAAAAACAAATATGCCAAATATGTGCGCGTGTGTGTGTGTGTGTGTGCTGATATGGTATGTGCTTGGCTCATTATTTGAAAATTGCATTTCGTATGCGTCGAGCGAAATTAAATTTGTAACTAAGCAAATGCTGCATATTTGATGGGGCTCTGCCCACACCCCGCCCAGCGACAGCCCCAGCCCCCTGCTATTGATGTGACTGTGCATGTGTACACTAATTAAATACACACACACACACACACATACGTGTACACCTGCTGCGAAGGTGTGCATATGCAGTTACCAACCAGCCAGCCTGCCAGCCAGCTAACAAATGTAAACACAAAGCACACTCCGCTCCGCTTTGCCGTGGTGGCCGAGCCGTAGTCCGTAGTCCGTTGTCGCGATCCGGCAGCTCAGGCAGCGAACCGAACTGCCATAGCCCAAAGTAAATTTCTTGCTAATTAAAATCCAAATATTAATTTTAAAATGCAACACAGCGAGAAAGAGACAGAGAGAGAGGGTGGGGGCAAATATTTAACAAAAAAGAGAAAGAAACGAACAAGAATAACGAAAATAACAAAAAGCATGTTGCAGTTGACTCATGGCTTGGTTTATCGGAGCAGCAGTTGCTAACTGGCTGCATTGATGGCCACAAAATTTCATTTGCCCCACAGGCAGTTGCCGCAACACAAAGGCAAACAGAAGCTTTGCTGGCTCTAAGTACACTTCTGCTTAAATTTGGACGCAACGAACTGGGGAGCTGCGGTGCCACCGGCTGAAGCCAGCTGAGCTCGCTGCGGCGGAGGCGTGGCGGGGGCGTATACACAACAGCTATACAAAAGCTGTCCAAACATTTAAGCGCTCAGCCAAAGGTAAACGAGTCTGTTGCATGTGCGCAAAAGGCAAAAAACAACAGAGAAAAACAGGCAAAATTTCGAATCAATATATAACAAACACGAAAATGTCGAAGGAAAACAACGAGAGCTGATCTATGGCCAGGAAATAGAACAACATTGGGAGATTTTCTATAGACGTCTCAGGTACAGCTCAGATACAGCTTGAGCCACGAAACTTCTCAACAAAAACTTAAAGGAGAAACTGTTGAGCGAAAATTCAAGAGCTGAAATAAATTTGAGAATTAATTTTTAAAAATGTGTTTAAATTATATAAAATAGAAAATTAAACTAAAATAAATATATAAAAAAAAATAACATTAATAAATTTATTTATTTTCAACAAAAATAGATAACAAAAATTAAATAAAAATATAAAAATAATAAATTTATCTTCAATTTTTCTTCTTTTTTTTACTAATACTAAAATAGTTATATCTATATTTATTTAAAAAATTTTTTTTTTCAATTATTTTATTTATATTTTATTTCAATTGTCTTCTATTTTAAATTTTTTAACTTGAGTCAATTTTTTTTTTTACTAAAAATTATATATATCAATTTCTTAATCAATTTTTTTTCTATTTCAATTGTTTACAACTATAATCTTTTTTTATACTTATAATTAAATAAATATATTTTATTTTTATATTTTTAATAGAATTTATTGTCTATTAGTTTTTCTAATTTTTTTATTTTAACTAATATATATATATATATAAATATATATATTTATTTTCATATATTTAGCTATACTCTGCCCGCTGCATCGGAGCCTGTTTTGGCTTGTTCTTGCTGCTCCTCTTCTTCTCCGCTGCACTGGCCATATAATTTCGCTCACAATTTAAACGATGCGATAATTATAAATGCAACAACAAACCAGTTGCGGGGCAACTTCTAAGCAGCAGCAGCAACAACAACTGCATCGAACATCGAACACAGAGACACAACAATGCTTCGAACTTGCAACCTCGCTCTTTGCCACCGCCGATCGAGTCTGAGTATTTCTCTTAGCTACGCTCGATCCCCATTTGGTGACTCTTTGACAACTCCAACTGTGTGTGTGTGTGTGATGGGAGAGTCTCTGCTTGGTGTGTGAGAGAATTTTATGTTTATGCTAACAGATTTACAATTTGTGCGTGCCGAAAATGTTAATGAATTTGGTTATGGTTTTATACCTGCGCGAGGAGCCAGCTAATCTCCGTCTGTCTCTGTGTCCCTCTGTCTCAGTGTGTGTGTTTAGGGCAGTGTCGTGCCCATCATTCGATTTGCTATAAATTACGAGTGTATTTAAACATATGCGGACTCTATGGACAAGACACAAAGAGACACACATATATATATATATACATCTGCATATGATTTTTGATTGGGCCAAGTTTTTCTAGCTGTTGTTGGCTGAGTTTTTTGGGGGGCTTGGCGTGGTATTTATGGAAATTATGAACGGTGCCAAAGCGACGCCAATTGCTTGACCCAAATTAAAACATTGCGCGCTCATTGTTGTTGTTAATTGTAGAACAAACAACCAACACACAAGAACACAACACACAAACAACAATGCAAACGAGCGCATTTGCCATGGGAACGGGCTGCCTAATGGGACGGGGGCCAACGAAATCGGATTCAGAAACTAAATCAGTTTGCAGTCTCTTTGCCAGCAAATCAATGGCAATATTTCAAAATGTCAGGCCCGGCCCGGGCACAGGTGTGAGCCACAAAACTTGAACAACGTGCACCAACGAGCAGCATCCACATTCACATCCATATCCACATCAACGGCAACGGCAGCAGCTGCTCCATAAAACCCATTATACCCAATCATCATCAGGCAGCAGCAGCAGCAGCAGCAGCGGCAGCGCAGAGTGTCCAGCTTTCAAATCGGGATCTGGGACCCCAAAACAACAACAGCTGCACCCAGAGAAAAGTACAACAACCAAAGACTTTGGCAACAAGCAAAGTGCTAATTGAAAAGCTGAGCGAGATGAGATTTTCTAGGAGAAAACTAGAAATATGAAATAAAAAATAAATATATAAATTATATAAATAAGAAAAAATAAATATTTAAAAATTTTTACAAATTAAATAGATGAGGAAAAAATTTTATTTAAATTAAATAAGTAATATTTAATATTAAATAATTAACAGTTATAAAATATATATTTTATAAAAAATAAATAAATAATATGGTATATATTTAAGGGAGAAAAATTAAAGTTAAATTTTTAAAAATTAAAATAAAATTTGTTCAAATTAAGTTAATGAAATTTAATGAAAAAATAAAAAGCAATATAACACAACAAAATAAATAAAATACGATCTATACAGTAAAACAACAAAAAATTAGTTAATAAAAATAAAAATTTTTATTTACAAATATATTAGTAACAAAATGAATATAAAAAACATACAACAAAATAAATCAAATATGATATATATAATATAATAATAATCTGGAAAAAATAATAAAATAAAAAAATTCAATATATATATAACTATAAATATATAAATAATAAAAAATATGATTTATGAAACTTATAAAAATAAAAAACTAAATCTAAAAATATAAAATATAAAATAAATATTATAAATTGAAACAAAAAACTAAAATACAACAAACTAAAAATTCAAATAAATTCTACAAATAATAAAACCCATCAGAGCACACACTCTTTTCGCTCAGTGTTGCTTGGCCAGCACATTTTATGCAAAGAAATCACTTTTCATATATATGAAAGCAACAGGACGGGGTCTTGCGGGAGATATGCTTGAGAGCTGGAGATGGAGATGCAGATGGAGGGGAAAGAGGGCTATGGGATATGGAGGGGATTGCATAACTGGTTTTTGGCAGTAACTATAACTACAACGGGCACACACACACACACATACAGGCAGACAGAGATATTGTATATGAACCACAAACTGGACCGATAGGGGCGCATTTTTGCTGCAAGCCATACAAATACAACAAATGCATGCGAGAAGTTGCTGCGGTGCTTCAATTTGTTGCCGCAAAACTTGCCAGCGACAACATCAACATCAGCCATCAACATGCAACGGCCAGCAAAAAAAGAAAAACAAGAATGAGCTCCAGAAGCAGAAGCAGTAGAAACAGACAACCCCAGCCTTGTGGTTTGCACTGTGTGTGATTTGTATCGTTTACAGGTTGCATCGAGCCCCGGCTCAAAGGCAAAGCCAGTGACAGCGACGACGACGGCGATGGCTCACAGCGGAAGGTGTCTTTGGCTCCTTTGCAGCAGCAACGCAGGCAGTTCAAAGTTTAGCCACAACGCTAATCAGCAATCGCACCCACACACACACGCTCACTCACCCACTCCCTGCCTCCCTCGCTCTCTCTCCCTCACTTTGCACAGTAGCGAGCTTTACGTCACTTCTGCTCTCTGGCTATCTCACTCAGCTCGTTGCTGTCCTGCTTCTGCGCGCGCCGTTCGCATGTCGTGCGCGTGCGCAAAGTTCGCTTCCAGTTGAACTTTTTTTTCTTTTACCTGTCCTTCTTTTCTTTTCTTCCTTTACTTGAGTTTTTTGGTGCGCGAAAAACGGCAGCCAACTGCCCACACGTCGCGCTGTTGTTGTTGCTGTTGCAATGAAGACATCGCGCTGGCTCCTTCATTCATGACTACCTGCCCAGCCTGGCCTGCCTGTCTACCTGGCCTACCTGACTCCGACACCGACTCCAAACTCAGCTCCAACTCCAACTCCAACTCTGCCTCAGCCTTTGACGTCGACGCATGCGCATTCACGTTGCCTGTGCCTTACTGCTCTTTGCATTGATCTGCCGCATACAGATATATACATATCTGGACATGTCTACCTATCAGCAGTTGTAAGACTCTAAATAACATTCGTTGCATATCAAATAACAAGCTCATTGACTTATCATTCCTATCTATAAACTGTTGCGGCTGATTGAAAGAGCTAACTATGCAAGTAGCAACTGCTAGGCTTAAGCTAGGGTAGCCTCATGAAAACTGATCCTTTGACTCTCTCTCTCTCTCTCTCTTTCTCTCTCTCTCTCTCTCTCTCAGATCTCTGATGTGTGAACTCGGCTGTTGATACTCGTCTCTTGATCAGCAGCAGCAAGAGATCATGAGATCGGTATCAGGAGCAGCCCTCATAGATAGGTTCGCTAGTACTTCCCATACATAACCATATCAAGTTCATCGAAAATCAACTTTTTAGTGTCTGCCACGCCTCCCCCAATGCATGTTCACAATGCGAATATGCCCTCAATTGCCATGCAGCATGTAAAATATGTTTTTAGAACCGTTTAGACTTGTTGGGCTGCCAAGGCCTCTAGAATTTGATATGTGCATAGACAGATGATTGATAGATATAGTTATATAGATCAACTCCATATGCCTATATGCTACTTAGCCCATTTACATAGGCAGATATGCAGTCATCTACCATCTACCTTCCCTCTCTAACCATTAGATTACTGTTTGGCTTGGCTTAGATCTCGATCCAGCTTCACTTTTACACGATATTTGAGCTGAGCTGCTCTTGAAAAGCCAGACAAGATTTTAGCGTTGTTCGATTTTGTTTCGAAATGAAATCGTGTCGATCGCCTTTCGAATTAGTTAACATCCATTTACAATCGCCAACTATCAATTAGATCTGTCTTCTGCCCTTGTTAATGCTCAGATATGTGAGTTATGCGCGCACTTTGTGGCTTGTAAAAAATAGAGAAAAAATAATAAAAAACAAAATAAAATGGAAAATATATTAACATTGCGCGCATACCAAGCGCTGGTCAAATGAATATTTTTATGCACTGCCAAGAGAGTCTGAGCAGCTGCTGATGAGACCTGAGTACGCAGGGGGTATACAGAGTTTTGATGGGGTTGCTTTGAAGAGGAAGAGAGATATGAGTGAAGACTATGTTACTCTTAAAGAATATAATATATATATAAAGAGGATGATCTTTCTTATAGCCTTCAGTCATATTCGTATATATAAAACAGATTTACTTTCATTTTACATAATTTTATTATATATTTTATATTTTATAAAGGGGTAGACCGCATTCATATCCCTTTCTGCTCTCTTCTTGTATATATTCTATATATCTATATATATAATATATATGTAGGATATGTTTATCTAATATTCTGGCTTTGCCAATATGAAGTTCTTCGTATATACAGAGCTCCTTCAGCTACCTTTTCCACATTTAGGGTATTCCCTGCTGCGACTTCGTCAATCTGAAACATTTCTCTTGAGATTTTTCCTATGTTCAGGCTGAACATATTTTAAATACTAGGCTGTAAAGAAGTGAACAACAGCAACAACAAGCAACACGTGTAATCTTGGCGCTTAGATTGTTATGCTTGTTAATTGCTATTGTTGTTGTTGTTATCATGTTGTTGTTGTTGTTGTTGTTGTTGTCATGCTGTGTTGCGGTTCAACTTTCACTTGGTCAGTCATTTGGTGGTCAGCAAAAGTTTTGCCAGGTCTGTCCAGTGCGAAGACAAACCTGACAGGCGCCTTCACTCCCCCACTCTCCCGCTCTCTTGAGCAGAAATCTCAATTGGGAATGCAAAGCATCTCGTGGCGTGTGGGCGGGCGGTCGGCTGGCGCTTTGTGTGGGTGCAGAGCAATGGCACTCCATTAGACCAAAATGTGTTAAAACCGAATACACACACAATTTCGGTGGCCGCAAGACACAAGGACAATGGCAGGCGACAACAGTCAAGCGACAAATGACAGCGAACGAGGCTGGCTTCCTTCTACACCAACAACAACAACAACAACAACGCGAACAACCACAAACAACGCAACGACAAGGAGAACAAGAGCAACGCCGTTTTACGAGCACTTGCGTCATAAAAATTGTTGTAACAACAACAGAAACGCATTTGGGGCAGCCCCTAGAAGTACATGCTCCGCCCCACCCCCTGCCAACCTGCCCTTCCCTGCCCAGCTCCTTCGCTGAGGCTGCATCAACACAAAAAAACGTTGGCGGCTCTTCGAGTCTTTTTTTTTATGTCAAAGTCAAAGGCCAAAAGGCAAACGCATAAAAACGCCAGACTATGAGATAGCTCACATTTAGCGAGGGCTGCCATGGAAGTACATAGATATAATATATAGATATATAGTATAAATATAGAAAAATCAACTATAAAATATATATAAAAAAAATATATATATAAAATAAAAAATAAATTTAAAAAAAAAATGCAAATGCAAAATAGTAAAATAACTGCATTATATTTAAATAATAAATTAAATATATATAAAATCAAAAATAGATTCAATTTATATCAAAGAAAATAGAGAACAATTAAATATAATACATAAAATATAAAATATATAAAAAATATAAATATATAATAAAGTATAAATAAAATGATTGAAATATATATATAATGATTAATATTAATAAAAATAAATAAAAATAATAAAATAATAAATAAAATGTTTATTCAATAGAAATTATTTTTTTATTAATTATTTCAAAAATGTTTAGTATTTATCAATTTTTTGTTTGCATAACATTTGTTTATATTTGGATATTGTTTGTATAATTTATGATCCATATATAAATATGTATTTATATTAAATTTTTCGTAAATGATTTGTTTTTAATATTATTATGTTTTATACATTTTATTTAAATTTTACTAAAATTTAATAATTCTAATTTTTTAAAATTATTTTATATATTTTTTAAATTTTTACCCAAATTTTTTTTTTTCTCTTATTAATTTGTAAAGTTTTTATGAAATTTGTTTTTTTACAAACAAATAAAATAAAATAAAATTTGTGAAACATAAAATAAACTTAATTTCATTTCTAGTTAAATACATAAACAACTTTTGCATTACTTCTCTGGCCGCCCTCGGCGGCGCTCTGCATACGTATCTGTGCGGCTATGAAAACGAGGCAAGTCAATCGGAAAACACAAATTCGATTAAGTTGTTTAAAAACAATTTTTATTTATTACCTACGCATTTTCATTGTTGTCGCTGGCTTTTGGCTTTGTCGCTGCGGTTTATCAACGCCGCCACGCCCCAAAGCGGCCACGCCCCCCACCTTGCAGCAGTCGAAAAACAAAGAAGCAATCGCCGAGGCCGCTTTCAGTGTTCTGTTGCTTCTGCTTCTTCTTGCAGTGTCCAATCGATGGAAAGGAGCGGAAATGCGATTTCCTTTTTCGGGGCCTTCACTGGGAAATTAGTCGAGCGCCTGTCACTTGATTAAAAGCCGTGATAATTGGACTAGAAATGAAAGCGGAATGCAACGGATAGCGGATGGCTGGATAGGTGGGATAGCGTTCGTAACTCTGGTAGCTAATTTATACGAGAAGAGAGAGGGAGAGGGGGAGCCTTGAGCTACTTAGCATATCAATTTGGGCCAGAGAATGGAAAATGTGGTAAATGGCAGCGGGCGAGACTATTTCAGTAACAAAGGCCGCAAATGTCCGGCAAAAGTAAAACTAAATATGTCACTCAATCCACAGGGGTCGCAGGACGCTGGGGCGGTGGGCGACTTCTCAGCATTTGTGGCCACAACACCTCTGGCTGGGCAGGGCACAGGCGGCATGGCAAATGGAATTTGAAACACACGTTGCCTCGATTGGAGGGTGCTCGCCGCGCGCTGCAAATGAAATGGGCAAACAGAACGGCCTGACCCTGGCAACCCGCTGCCATTGTCAGTTTACAATGCGAACATGCCTCTAATATCCTAATTGATTGGCCAAACATGCATAAATGTAGCCGTGCTGAAACTGCGCCCGAACGTTACGAATTTTATGCGTTTCATTCTATTCAGCTGGCAGCCCGGCGCCCGGCGAGGGCCATGCAATGCTAACTAATAGACGACGGCGCTGGGCCAGCTGGAATCCATAAGCCAGCGCGATATTAATGGCACGCGGATCAATGGGAGAGCACAAAAGGCGAGCGAATGCCAAATGGAATGCAGAAAACTGAATGGACAGACGAAAATGCAGTTATCAATATATATATATATATCTGTACTATATATGTGTGTTGGCTTCATGCTGCAACTCTTTTAGGAGCAGACATCCATATTTTCTAGCTAGTCATGACTCAATGTACAGACTTTATAGCTTATGGGTATACAGAAGTAGCTTATAGGTATATGGAATGCAGCTAATGTCTTCTTACGAAAGCTCGTTCATCCGTCTATTCATCTGTCCTTCGCTCCATCGTTACACAAAAGCAAAGCAGCCCTAAGCTGGCCTCAGGGTATCTCCTAGTCAGGCACGCCCCACTAGCACGCGCTTACTTGTTAGTTCAGCTGCAGCAAAAACTGCTAAGGCGATTGTCGGAGCTAGCGGGAGGTGCTGAAGAGGGGGCTCCCGGAATACGCAAGGTCAGCGCGAATATTACCCAACGGCGCCAGCTGGGGAATCAGCCATCAGCTGGCACAGAGTCAGCGACTTTCGGTTTCAGTCCAGAAGTGGGCATGGCTAGGGCATATCTAGTTCTAGGCAATTACATGGCTCGCCGCACAACCAATATACTCTCTTAGCGCTGCCTAAACGAGTATAGTCAAGATGACGCTACGCTATTTGTCAGGGGGGAGAGAGTGTGTGCCACACACACACACACACCCGCAGACAATGCAAAACTCAGCTGGTCTGACCCTGTCAAAAGATCACGAACACGTCCGGCAGGGCACTAAGTGAGCCATACGACAAGAGCAACAACAACAATGAAACAGGAATATCATTATAAGGGGCATATCATTGAAATACGGTTAAGAATGGCTAGGCGGAGGCCTTGGCGCGGTCTGGCACGGAACAGAACGGCACGGAACGGCACGGCACGGCACGGATAGGAGCGGAAGGCCGTGTGGCCCTTATCCTGTTGCGGCTGAATGACCCAGAGCCAGAGCAAACTGATTGCCATCATCGCGGACGCCTAATGAAAATGTCCGAAAAATGAAGAAGCTACGATTCTGTTGAGTCATCGAAGATGGAAGTCAACTGAATGAGCAGCAGGCATGACTGCAGGGATACCCTGTGCGGAGAGAAATCTGAACTAAAAGCCAAAATTTGTAAAATTTATTTTTAAAATTCTAAAAAAACTCTAAAAAATAAAGAAAGAGCTAAAAATATATTAAATATATATAAAATAGTCTTCCAAGTCTTAACTCTACTAGTCGAGCATGCCCATTTGTTGCCTTAACTACAGGGCATAACAAGAAAAGGTTCAACGGAAATTTCGACTGTGCGTTGCGTTCGAATGCCAACTACTTAACAGCGAATGCGAATCATTTTAAATTGTGATTCATGCAATTCAGACGGACAGAGAAAGGAAAAAAAATGAGAGAAAAAATGAGGGAAAAAACTGAAAAGGGACAACAACCGAATACGGTAATCAAAACAGGAAAAGGTCACACATGGATCAGGGACGCACTCGAGCCTAATGATGAGCAGGCAGAGAGACAGACAGAGAGAGAGAGAGAGAGAGAGAGAGGGTGAGGGAGATAAGTTCGAGTTCGAATTGAACAATCAAAGTCGAGTAAGAGAAATTGTGCACTTGGCTCTAATAAATGGCCAGCAGAATGGCCAGCAGCAGCAGCGACCCGAGCCGACCCGGGCCCGGCTTAGACGCGCTTATTAATGGGCCCACTGGCAGCGCTGGCCAAGCCAATTACAGCGATTTGCAAGCCTGCAAACGTTATAATTAAATGCTCGCCTTGTCACACTCACACATGAGAAATAAAAATAAAAATTAAGTCGAAACAAAAAAAAAAACACAATAATAAAATGACAGCCACGAGGGGCGCAGATTGAAGCGGCCGCAGGCGTCGACTTTACAGGTTTTGCGCCTCGTTCAAGCAGCCAGAGTTGCCACACACACTCACACATGCCAGCTGCGTCAGAGTTGCCACAGTGGCCCAGCCAGCTCGAGCCCGCAAGCTGACCTTTTGCATTAATTGCGCGCCAAGTCAATGCCAAAACGTTCAACTGACCCAAGACAGAGTCGGGTCTAACTATATACATATATAGATTTATATATATGCATATATAGTTCGCTTTAATTTGAAACGAGTTGAGCTGTTTGTTAGGTGGGCGTTGGGTTTTCTTGTTTTTCAACCTGGCTGCGGCTATATAATTTTTCATTTGGCAAGCGATGTTTGAAGCGTCAGTGTAAGCCAGAGGCGTAGTTGAAGGGGGTTTTTACTCAATTTCATATTGTAAGAGAGAACTTACAAAGGTAAGAACGGGCAGGTAGTTCAAATTTCCCAATCTATTAGTTGCCACAGAGAGCAGAATGCATGGCTAGACATTCTAATAGTAATATCGTATTTGTATCATAGATCGTACTCCCTGCATAGATCATACTCCCTATGCACACCAATGTAGTTCTACATATGCCAGATATTTCATCTTGCTCAATTCATAGTTAACTTTCTACTCTTTACCAATTCTATGTTAGGTGAGTATAATTTTCTGATAGTCAGTTTTAAAAGATTCCAAAAATACATTTAAAAAAAAAAATAATCATAGTTTGAACTGGATTTTTCTATCAACTATACTCCTCTATTAATAATAATAATAATAGTAGATAATTAATAGTTTTACAGTCTTGCTAACTACTAAGAACTTAGTATAAGTAATTAGCTTAAGATATGTTTAACTACATTTACTATAGATACATAAGTATTAAGGGGTAGGATATATAGGTATCTATATAGATTCTTTTGTATGCCCATTTCTAGGCTAAGCCTACAGTAATTCTATAGGTGTATCTAACTGTCCACAGTCTATCGAAATTTTACTCTCCTATCATATGTCTGCCTGAGATTTAGCATTTAACAACAATTAAACAAACAATTAAAATTTATAACAATTTTCTACATATGATTTATGATTTATATATAAGCTTTTGGCATTAGATCTTAGGCTTGCAGCAGCTTGCATTGAGGAAGTCGCAGCTGCAAGGAGAATAGCTTAGATACTGTTATCACCTATTAATAATAGTCATCTAATATCTAAGCCACCTCTGACCATCCCTCACGGCCGGCTTCTAACTTCGACTACGCCCCTGGTCAATCGGAGAGATACATTGCATGGCAGGGCCTATCTATCTATAGCGACGTGTCGCGACTGTCTGGCATTTGTTTAGGCGTTTTCGATTTTTATGTTAAACTAAAGTGAAAAATTAACATAAATTACATGTAAAACTTATGGGCGCACGATTGGAGTCGAGTGTCGCCGCTGAGCGTCGCACTCCAAATGCAAAATCCAACCAACTGACGCCAGACCACTATTTGTTGTTGTTGCTATTGTTGTTGGCCTGTCTGGGTTCCAGTTTGATTCGACTTGAGTTTGTTTCACTTTTCGGGCTGCCAACAAATCGCTGAATAATAATGGAACAGCTAAATGGCACCAATAAGCTTCTGATTTGTGTGAAGTTTTGCTCGCATTTTCAGCGCTTATGTAAATTCGTATTAATAATAATAAATAATGATGTTGCCAGTTGCTGTTGTTGCTGTTGTTAATGATTGTTGTTTTAGCTGGCATTGCTGACTGCGGTCAGACCTTCAGCATTTGCGGTTGGAGTCTGAGGCGTTGGCTGGCCATTTAATTTGAAATGATTTCCAGCTCATGGGGCAAGCTAATTTCACGTGCGTCCCATGGCCCATAGACAACAAGTTGCAGCTCCATCTTGGGCGCTGCTTCAGCTTCATCTTCATCTCCATTTGCTGGCCAAATCGTCTCGGAGTTTGCTTTTGCAATTTCAAGTTGCTTCATTTAATTTGCTGCTGCAGCTAAACTTGCTGCGTACGCTTTTCATGCCATGTCAAGTTGCAACTGCTGCTGCTGCTGCTGCTGCCTCAGTGATTGTGTGTAGAATATCAATTACTTATGCTAAACACCTGCTGCATCGGAATGTCTGTCGGGCAACGAGCGCCGATTCTAAACCGGGCCTAAATACTCACTCTCAGCAATACACATACACACACTCACACACACACTCATACACACACTCTCACACACCCATACATACGCACACATGTATACGCGCGCCAGCTCTTGCACCTATGCTAGCTCAAGTTTGTGCCTTAAGTCTTTCGTTTTTTTTTCTACTTTTTGTATTCTTCGCAAGTTTTTCTACATGTTCTACAGCTACTGCGGAGTCCATTAACTTTTTCGCGCGTGTTGTAACTGGGATTACTATTGAACTTGCTCAAAGTCTCAGTGCGTTGAAATAATAAAGAATAAATCTTATAAGAAGTTTTGAAAAATCTAATAAAATATAATAAATATATAAAAAATATATATTTTTTTTAGAATTAAAACAAAAAAGTAAATAAATGAATAATAAAAATGTTTAATATAAATGTATATTAATTTCACATATATATAGTAAAATATAGATTATTTTATATGTATATAAAAACATTTTCATATATACTAACAATATTTAAATAAATTAAAATAAAATATTAAAACAAATTAAATATCAATTTTTTTAAAAATATATATTCATATAAGACTTTATCCATAATATACATATTACTATTAATTTGTATAATAGTAATGTTTTTTTAATAAAAAAAAACTTTAATAAATTAATTAAAATATTTAAAATATATAAATACATATAGACAATAATTAAATTATTAAAAACATTTGCTGTATAAATAATTATATATTTGTATTAACCAAATTATGGTATATATGTAATTTTTTATATTTTAATTAATTAATTAAAATTATTTTTGTAGTTTAAAAAAATGCCGGTAAATGTATCCAACAAATATGTTGTCTTTAATTTATTTACATTTGATTTATTTATTTATATATAATATTTTTATATTTATTACACAATTTGTAATATTTTTTAAACTCTTTCGACTCTAATATCAATTCAATCACCTCTCCGAAATTTCTTTTCAATAAAATTCAATATTTGTTATATATAAATATGTAGCTCGATCATGCCAAGAGCAAGCGCATTCAGTATTCGCTCAGTTCGCAGTTCGTTCTGTGGCTCTTTGAGCTCGTTTTATGTTTGCTCATTCAACTGGCATCAACACGCCGTTTCGTGTAGCGCAGTTGAAGCTGCTCGGCTGCGCGGCAGCAGCGCCTGGGCCGGGTCCAGGGTTCAGTGTGGCTGCTCCAGCTGGACTCGCCCCACCCCAACTGATGAAGATCTGCGGCTGGAGATCGCATTCAGTCTGCGGCCGAGAGTCTTCAATGATTTGGTTTTTTGTGCTTCTCCGCTGATGCGCTTTTTTGCCGTTTTCATTTTCGTTTTTGCGGCTGTGGCAGGCAGTTAGCGTAGCTGCCTCTGCTTATGAGGTCGATTTTTCTCGAGTCTCGATCCCGTCCCCTAACCCACCTGCCAGCTGCCATAAATGGCTCGCATCATTTGCGGTGTTTTGTACTGTGCAAGACTTGTTACAATTAATTAACTGGCGCATCAATTAAACGCTGCAGTCCCCGGGCCTGGCCGGGCCAGCTCCGAGTTGGCCAAGTTAGCAGGCGCCGCACTGCCAAATCCCTTGGGATAGCCCAACAGGAAACCGAGTCTCGAGTATCGGACATAATCCGCAACCGATAAAAACTCAATTAATGGCCATCATAAAAACAGCAGCCGCATTCACAACATTCACTTAGGGTCTCTGTGCCCAAAAGCCGCTGCCCATGCCTGCGCCAGGTGTGGCAACTGCTGTAAACTGTTTAGCTATCGATGTTGTGATAAGCTGATTGAAAACGAACTCTGTGAAAATTGGGCAGATTTTGGTAGAGAATTTTAGTTGAAAATTCCTAGGGAATAAAAGGCAGTTCATTGATAGATAGATTCCATAAAATGAGGTATTAAACTACTTTGCTGTGGATAGTTAGCATCGACATGGATATTGGTCTGCATAGATGTGTAGCACTGTTGTTAAGCTGCGATGCTGGACGATGCATCGATAACTGAGAGAGTATATCGAAGATAGGATCTGTCTAAAATGGAAGAACTTCAATCTACTCTTCTATCTCTTGGTAGTTCTGATGGCGATGGCATCAAGTAGAAGGGAAGGCAGAACTATCGAGAGAGTTGATTGCAGATCAATCTGTCCTTAGAAGTGAAGACGATCTGATAATTTTTATGTAAATTGTTTGAGAATAAATAAAAGAAGTAAAACTTGAAGCCGTTCTTCATCAAACTAAGTCAAGCCATGTATCTATCTATATGTCTACAGTGAGAGGACTTCAACTGTCATACGCAGTAGAGGCTCATAATACGATCTTTGAGCCTAGCTTGACTCTGCCTGTTACATATAATATATATCAGATTATGGCTAGCTAGTTCCATTCCTCCATATTCCTATCCTCCATAATCCATTTTCATTCTCATACTCTCTGTAAATATGATTCTCTGAGCACTATCTAATAGAAAAGCTATTCAACAATTATCTTCCCATAGTAAAGCCCAGACTGCAGTCCAAGCGCATTAAGCAGAGCAATAGTAAACTGATTGTAGATATTATAGATATGGATACAGATGAATTTATAGTCAGACCATTTTATCATTTAGTTAGTCATCTATATTATAGTTACCTCTTCATCTAATTACTCCATATTATAGCCACGTCTATCTGATACTTGCTCGCCTCAGCTACAAACCTCATTTATATCCAACTCCCAGCGGCTAGCATCAGACATCTCCAGCTCATATACGCACAGTTCAAAAGACATTCAAAAGCCATCAAATCGATTGACTCCTGCAATTAGAGCCAAGCACAAATCTGGGCCTTTGGCTTGGACAAGTTTCTTTTGGCATTCCATTAGCTGGCGTTGCTGGCGTTGCTGTCGCTCTGGGGCCATTAAGTAACAAAACTAAGCAACTAATTGGAGGCACACAATTCTGACTAAATGGCGCTCAGTAATTGTGAGTCGGAGGTGAGGGAATCAAGTTGAAAATTAAATGTGATTTGGATTTTTCGGGCAGGTCGAAAGTTTTGTTTCTTCTTCTGCGGAGGGAGGTGGAAAACAAATGGAATAAAGTTCTCACAATTAAAATGAGCTTAAATTAAAAAGTACTTTTACAGTTTCACACTCTTGACACGCAGCTGGCAGCGGGCAGTGGGCAGTGGGCAGTGGGTGGGCAGGTGAGCCACTCAAGTTGATGGACAGCGCAACTAGAACTGGGTGAGTGGACCGAGCGAGCAGCGACTGCGGACGTGCTAGCCAAGTAAATGACTTATAATTGATATTCTAAAAACGGATAAGCATCGCTGCGAGCTGCGGCGCAGAGGCCCATTGAGTGCTCGATTGCCAGCGTCGCATCGCTACCATCATCATTATCATTATCGTTATCATTATCATTATAATGAAATTGCTAAGTCGATGGCCCTGGCCAAGCGCGCGTCTGCGCCGTGGCTATATGCGACGCATTCCAGCCACTTTTGCAAATTGTTGTTATTGTGGCTGGGCTACCGTGTGGCAGGCGCTTGGGCAGCCACTGCTGCTGCCGCTGCTGTTGTTCGGTAATTGCCACACGGCGGCAACTCAATCTCTGAACAGCGCCCACGGATTCAGGCAGTCGCGCGCACCAATTGAAAATTAACATGTCCACGTATGCAAACGAGTGTTGCGTGCGCCTCCTCGCGCATCACAGGTGCTGCAACTGTAACAGCCAGTTGGCAACTGCAACTGCAACTGCGTCTTTATTGTTGTCAATTTGGTGGTTGGCCAAGCGAACGCTGGGCGGATATACAGCAGTTGGCCGAACAGCCACGACTCTAATAAGCAGCCAGCCAGACCTTGGGCATCCAGCTACCGAGACTTGGGCTCGGCTCCACTGCGCTCCACTTTATTGGCGCGCCGTAAATCATGAAATGCAAATACGCAATGCACACAAGCGCGAACTGCTGAGAGCCAGCCTTTTCATATGCCTTGAACATGTCAAATACTTCAACACTTGTGCGCTGGCTACATCTAAGTAAGCATCTTCCAGAAGCGGGTCACAGCTAGAATGGCAAAGTGGAAGATGTGTGGCTCAATGAGAGCAGCAGCTTGTCGGTAAAGCCTAACTCAATTCATGAGAATCGCAAAGAAAGGCTAAGCTTGTGCTAGGCAGAATGTCGAAGCCAATAAAGCAGGCGTAGATCAATGAGAGAATGATAAAGAAGAAGAGCAGGCAAAGTTCGCTCAGAGTACGTATATATCTGTCATGAGAATCGCAAAGAAAGGCTCAACTTGTGCTAGCCAGAATGGTAGAGAATAAGTGTAGTTCAATCATAGAATGACGAAGAATAAGAAGGAGTTCAATAAGATTAGAAGCTAAGCTGATATATAGCTAAGCAAAGCTTACTTCCAATTATGAGAATCGCAAAGAGAGGCTCAGCTAAAGAGAGCATCTTAGACACACAGCAAATAAGAAGAAGAAGCGTATTTCTATGAGAGTAAAAGTTGAGTTAACATGTATACATACATATATAATTGTTAAAAGCTTACTTCCATTCATGAGAATCACAAAGAACTGCATTATTCGAAAAATAAGTTACCGCTCAGCCATATAGCCAAGCCAAAAGCCACTTGACATTATATATAAAGATCGATAGATAAATACAGCTCCATCTGCACATAGCTAGCCCAAGGTCTCCATATCCATTCATTATTCTGTACTCACTTCTTAGAACATTTGCCATTGCTCTTCGAGATTAAATCTACTCTAATTAATAGAATTCTTTCGTCATGCTGTTCCGGCTGCTCTGGGCCAGTAACGAGCCCGCTCAGCTCTTCAATGCTGAGTTCTATTAAGGCCTTGGACGTTTTACGCAATTTTCTCACAGAATTGTTTTACAATGAGCTTAGAGGCAAAGTGAGTTAAGTCGCTTAGATTGCAAACAATTCCCAGACACCTTACACTCGCGGCACACACTCACTTGGAGACACTCTGGTTGGTGGACGGCCTTTGTTTTTGGGATTTGTCGGCGATTATCTGATTGGCGTTGGCTTTTTGGGGTCTAGGACGGAAGTTGACTGCTATAATTAATAAAGATTTCAATTTGCATTTGCCCACCTGCAATTTGAGGCGTTTGCGCAAGCGCCAAGCGGCGTTAGCGTCAACGTCAACGTCAGCGTCGCGACGTCAGCTGCAATCGTTATTTCGTAAATGCAGCAGCCGCTGCCGCTGCCGCTCGCGAGCTCTGTAATTTGCTCAGCAAAATGCTTGAGTTGGCTTGAACCAACACTTACGTGAAGTTAACTTGGCTTAGGTCTGAGAGCGGCGGTTACGCAAGCGTTTAGGCCAACGTTAATCAGCTGTTGGCAAATCAACGCCAATTGCCTTTCCCGTATTTAGGTGACTTTATTCGCCAACAGGCAGCGACAGGCGCCATCTAGCGGCGGCTGAAGAAAGCAGCTTGCTGATGTGCAAATTAAAGCTGAGAATTGTATCATCGATGCCAGCTGGCCGACAGACAGAAAGTCGTATAAGCCCTAGAAAAAAGTGTTGTACAACATGCTGACAAATGACTCTCTCACACACACACACACACACACACACACATTCACAATGCACCACAACGAAATATGCAGCAATTATGCGCGATATTTCAGCTGCAGACATGCAACAGTTGGTCGAGTTAACACAGCACAGCCAACCAGCCACCCACTCGCCCACTTACAGCACATGCATATTCTGTGCTGAGCTCATATTCATGACTGTCTCCAAGTGGGCGGCTGCCGCTCTCTCTCTCCCTCTCTCTCTGCCTGTGTGTGTGTGCAGTTCACACAACTAACTTATGTTTAGCTCCAACAACAATTTATGTGCCTTGTCCTCCCAGCTTGGAATTGAAGGAGTGCCAGCAACTACTTTATGAGCACACACACACACACACACACACACACACACACACACACATTAAGTTTTCTGTTGATGAATTTAAGTAGTTAGAACTGATTTCTGCTTCCAGCACTGCTTCACTCCAATTTCTCAGTCAAATTGGCAAACGTTTTTTAACTGCTCCAACTTCAATCTCACTCAGTTGTCAGTTGGCTTCAGGGTGTATGAGTGCTAGAAGATTGTAAGCCTTAAAGAACAGCTACTTAAGTGTGAAAGTAAGTCTGTAAGCGCCGTTCTATGCGCTTCTCATGACGTAAGCCTAGTGATATGCACCGCGCCGTTTGTCTATCTCCTCTGATGCTCTTCGTCTCTAATTCTCCCTGTCACTGATACTCTTTGTCTCTGATTCTCCCTCTCTGTTTCTCTCTCTGTGATTCTCTCTTTATGCTTCTCTCTGTCTCTGATTTTGTGTGTCTCTAATTCCATCTGTCACTGATTCTCTCGCACTTTTTATCTCTCTTTCTCTTTCTTTCTCCTTGCACTATCTCTCTCTCTCTCTTTTCTCTCATTTTGGCGGAAGCGCCAAAAAAAAAATCAAAAAAAGCGAAACAAAAAATACCTTATTCATTTTCAATGTCTATTAAGCAAATGAAAACATTTCGCATTTGCTGGGGCGACAGGCGACAAGCGACAGGCGACAGGCAACAGCGACAGCAGCTGGAAGCAAGTAAAAAGCTGGCTAACGCGGCGTATGCGCAACATTGCAAACAACAAACATGACAAAGAACTTTGCTATTTGTTAGATTGCCGTATTCTGTTGCAATGAAAAACTGACAGCCTGACCAGGCGTGTGAGGGGGGGAGGTAAATAGCAGAGAGAGAGAGAGAGAGAGAGAGAGGGGGGAGAGGCTGGGCGGCGCTGAAGTCCAGCTATTTCGATTGTATTTAGCAAAAAACTAAGCAGCCAGCTAGCTTGTCGCCAGTGACAGCAAACAAGGCAAGCGAATGAATTGGGGGAAAGAGAGAGAGAGAGAGAGAGAGGGATAGGGAATGTGTGGCCTTGTTAAGCTCACGAAATTGGCAATATTTGCAAAATTTGCGCAACTAAATAAACTAAAACTGCGAGCAGGTTAGAGAGTGAGAGAGAGAGAGGGAGAGAAAGAGACAAAGAAAGACATATAGAGCTAGAGAGAGAGAAAGAGAGAGAGGAGAGTCATGGAAATATGGAGAGGGCAAGAGAGAGAGAGAGAGACAAAGAAAGACAGAGAGAGAGAGAGAGAAAGACAGAAAATTTGAGAGAGAGATAGAGAAAAAGAGAGACAGAGAATGGAGGAGAGAGAGAGAGAGAGAGAGAGAGAGTAGAAGAGTGAGAGTGAGAGACAGAGAGAGACAGAGAGAGACAGAGAGACAGAGAGATAGAGAGAGAGAGCAGAAGAAGACAGAGAGAGACAGAGAACGAGAGATAGAGAGAGACAGAGAGATAGAGAGAGAGAGCAGAAGAAGACAGAGAGAAACAGAGAAAGAGAGACAGAGAGAGACATAGAAAGAGAGACAGAGAGAGTCAGAGAAAGAGAGACAGAGAGCGACAGGGATAAAAAAAGACATAGAAAGAGAGACAGAGAAAGAGAGGCAGAAAGAGACAGATAAGGTAAGGGGCAAAAAGTGACATTCCTAAAAAGGAGAGAAGCAGGTATAGAAAGAGGGGCTGAGAGAGAAAAAGAGACTGATAATGAAAGGAGGAGAGAGATAAGCAGAGAGGCAGAGCGTGCGGCGGCCGGAGAAAGGCAGCGGTGCACGTTAAGCGGTCCAAAACTCAAGTTGTGCAAGAGACACAAAACTAAATGGAGCGCGAACAACGTCGAGGGGTATTATGAGCGTATGCGAGGGGGCGGGCAAAGAGGGGGCTGCAGTGGGCTTCATGGTGTAAATATGACAAATGCATGCGCAATACAGCTGCAAAATGCAATGAAAGCGGGCGGCTGGTTCTGGCGGCGGCGTGGGTGGCTGTGGGGGGCGCGGCATGAAGCAAATAAAATGCTGCAAAATGCAACCGGTGGGCGGGGGAAGGCGCTGCCGGCTGCAACTGCAACAGGGTACCGTTATAGCACTGTTGTCGCTGTAACAACTGCCCCGCGTGCCGCATTTCGCTGGACAATGGCACAAAGTAATTAATTTCAATTTGTAAAGTTCAGAAAAGGCAACGCGCAGTGCCCCCAGCCTGCCTCTCGCCCGCTCTCTCGGTGTGTGTTCCCCCTGCAAACGTGTGACAAGCTGAAATAATTGCGCCGCATGCAGATAAGCGGCGCCCCAACAAAGCAGCTGCCGCAACAGCAGGCAGCAACAATGCCAGACAACTTAATGTGCAGCGAGAGAGCGGCCTTAAAGGCGATGCATCTTACTGCCCCGCCACACCCCCAAATCTTTCAAGTTTATTTCAATTTTTAGCCCCAAACATTTCGGTTTGCAGTTTCCCTTTCCTTTGCTGTGCCATTCCACTTATTCCTTTTTTCTTAGTTTCGCTTGCATTTTGAATTCGTTCTCGTTTCGTGGCCCATAAACAACAGAAGTGCTCGCATGGGCAATGCCTGACTAAGGGATACCCAGTAAAACTGTTGCTGGTGCTGCCAGCCACTACTAATACTAATACTAATGCTTAATGCTACTCCTTTATGCTAATGCTAAGTCTAATGATAATGCTAATGCTAAGTCTAATGCTAATACTAATGTCAATACTATATGATAATGCTAATGCTAATACTAATTTTGCTAATGCTAACTCTAATATTACTATTAATGCTAATACTCATGCATAAGATAATGCTAATGCTAATGATAATGCTAATACTATATAATAGTGCTAATGCTAATGCTAATGTCAATGTTAATCCTAATGGTAATGCTAATGTTAATGCTAATGGTAATGCTAATGCTAATGCTAACGCTTATACTAATAGTAATGCTAATGCTAACACTAATACTACTATTAATGCCAATACCCATGCATATGATAATGCTAATGCTAATGCTAATGTCAATGTTAATCCTAATGGTAATGCTCATGCCAATGCTAATGCTAATGCTAACGCTTATACTAATAGTAATGCTAATTCTAAAACATATGCTAATGGTAATGCTGTGCCATGAAGTCTTAAGAATCTACTGTTCTTACAAGCACATCATAGCCCATTCACCCATATGCACTGGGTATCTAAAACAAAAAAAAAACTATAGTGCAATAAATTAATGCAACATAAATTTACGGCCTACTGCAGTGCTGCATTGTAGCAACAACAAAGGCAACATTTTGTGTCTGTTTGCAATTTCTAAATTGGCTGCAAAATAACAATGCGAGTCGCGTTTTAATGTTTCTTAAAGGACAACAGAATTTGGCATAGTTGACTAGAGCTGCAGTCCATTGGAAAGTAGTAGAAGCACATTAGGGAAGGCTAATTGCAATTGTATATATATATATATATATATATATATATATAATATATTATATATATAATATATTATATATATATATATATATATATATATATATATATATATATATATATATATATATATATATATATATTTACGTGTACATATACTTGTCTATATAGTCTAGATATGCTTCTGTCTGCAGCCAGTCATGATAAGCGAGTGTCTGCGCTGGCAGTGGCAGTAGCCAAGGCAACTGCTGATTGAATGCTTCGCATTACTCGTGCAGACTTTGCTGCTCTATTAATTATATATGCAGACCGTGGGGGAGGCGGAGACAGCATGTTTGAGGTCTAGCTGACCCACACATTGTGTGCAACAACTGAACAAATTGAAGTGCGGTTTTATTGTCCTTCAGTCAAAGGACCCAACTTGCTCTCCTAATTAGAGCAGTACCAAGTTGAGCATACTATACGCCGGCCAGATGAGTAAGTTCATCTGAACACTGGCGGGAGGCACGCCAACAACTGCAACAATCTGCATTCACATTATGTATTCAATAATATTTGATTAACTACTGAAACTTGAAGCTCAAAAGCAAACAGTTATGGCTAATACAATTGGTTCACGATGGGAATTAATATGTACTTCGTTTCGATATTGTTTTATCATCAGAGTTAGCTGTATATTCAAAAGTCTTCTTCTCGTTGAGCTAAGCCAAATTCCCTTCCAGTTCCTCATTCTGATTCCGGTAATTATAGGAATCGAGTCCAAGTTTCCTTCTCCTCCTTTCACCCTTCCCACTTCCAGCCAAAGAAGAAGTTCTACGTCAGGCCAAAGTCAAGCGACTGCTCAACCATTGAGTGGCCGCAAAGCTTGGGCCAGACGTAGAACATCCCTTTGAATACCGTCGGAGCCGCTTCAAATTTAGGCTAACTTCCATGGCTGACACAGTCGGTTACCTATGATGTAGAAAAGAAACAATTTAATACAAATATATATATATAATATAAAAAAAGAAATATTTTAAAATATATACATATAAAAAATGTATAGAAAAAAATATATGAAACAAAATATATAAAAACAAAAGTTTTGTGAAAATTTATTTTAAAAAAATTTTTATTAAACTAAAAAATAAAAAAAACTGAAATATAAATATATAAAATAAAAAATATATTTTTTAAATAGTATACAAAAAATACATACTTAAAAAAATTTTTGAATTTTTTTTTATTCGACAAAATTTTAAAATATGTAAAATCAATTTTTTTTTATTCTTTTCATGTATTTTTCAACATTTTGTGAACCACAAATAATAAATAAAAAATAACAAAATATATAAAATTTTGAAAAATCTTTATTTAGATGAGAGCTCCGAAATATTATTTTCACTTCGAACTTCCGAGATTAAATGAATGTTTTTAGCCTCTCGGTTTGGTGCCTAGCCTGAGGAATGTGAAATTCGAAGTCGACGGCTGCTTAGCTCGAATAATTTAGTAATTTCATGGCACACTTTATTAGTATATCCATATCCATATCAAAATTTTGCTAAATTTTCGAATATGTTTATGAAAACCAAATGCGACTTAATCTATATCAGCTGTAACTCCTTCATAACCCCACACATAATGTAATCGATAAATTGTGGAACAAATCTTTGCATCAGTCAAAAGTTAATGGCGTTGGGCATATATTGCCGCTGCTTAAGCAGTTGACACACACGCCTAGTTCCCCTATTCGGGGTATTTCTGTATTTTCTTTTTTTATCTCACTTTTTCAATTGAGTTTTGGACAGCGGCGCGACTACACTGGGCTACAAGTGACAGAGTGCAGCGACTGGTAAATTATGTGCATGGCTATGGACAATGTTTTATGAGGCATGCAGCCTTACTATTCGTTCGCTTATTCTCTCCCTCTCTCTCTCCTCCCTCTCCCTCTCTAACTTCACTTGTGCGTGCTTCATAATTTACAAGCGAACAGCGGCTTCCATTGGCGAGCGAAAGGATCTGACTTTGGCGCCAGCTGATACTGATTAGATTTTTACTGTTCTTTCTCTCTTTTGTATGCCCTTATAGAGGGTCTTATAGTATTGTGGAGCATTCTGTGTAGATAGTATCAAATATATGTATATAAACTTTATCAGAGTCAGCTAGCTAAGCTGTTTTAAAAAAGTCCACTACTATATAGATAGAGTTTCATCAATGCTATCGATTAATAATTTATCGATTACTTTCAAAAGATTTAAAGATATATATATGAGATCTAAATTTAATATTTCTCATTTGTATATATATATATATATTGTAGATATTCTAATATGAATTTATTTAATCGATTAATCGATAAATTAAATTTAATATGTTTTTGGTATATATTTTTCGTGGGAAATATTAGCTTTTAACTGTCTATCGATAAATGTTTTCAAATCCTAGTTTGTTTTATTTATATGTTCTCATATGAAGAGTTTATTGATTAAGTATTTATCGATAAATTTAATAAAATTCTGTTCTTTTATATACTCTCATTTGAAGAAATTATCGATTAGATATTAATCGCTAAATTTTATAAAATTCTGTTCGATCACCCTTAAAATATTATCGATAAATTTCATTAAATTCTCTTAATATTTATATATAGTGTATACAATATATTTTTTTTATTTCTTCTTCTGTGATTGGCCCACAAATTACTCTATTTTTGATGCAGGCCAAAAGTAACTGATTGAAATGCATATTAAGAGTGCAGACAAACTCGAGAAGTTTTCTGAGAAAATTGTGTAGCAGCAACCGCTAATTAAAAATGCATTCGTCTTCTGAAAAAGGAAGGAAAGAAGAAACCCAAAAATCGTTTTGGCCCGATAACTGGGCAACATCAGCGGCTACTGCTCTGCTTTGGTTGAACTTGTGGGACTATTCGTCCGTCCGTCTGGTCTGGCTGGCATAAATCTTTATTATCACGAAGACGACAAACGACAATGATATACCGTAAACCGAAACAGAGTATCGAAATGGAACACGATGATGATAAATACGGGTGTACGAAATGAAGATATAAATAAGTATACAGCCAATAAAGCATAAGACATTAACTTGTTGGCTACCAGCTACAGCTGAAGTGAAACTTAATTAGCTACGCAGAGCCTGGGGGGTGGAGGTGGAGGTGTAGATGGAGATGGGGGCCTCTGATTGGATCTAGCTGTGACTGTGACTGCGACTGCGACCAGTTGGCATAGCATTTATGAGTTGGTGGTCCATCATGATGTAGCTAATGAAGTGCATACAGTTACATTTGCACTTTCAGCGCCTTTCATTAGTATTCGCACTAATTGTTACCCCTCCGGGCCGTGGGACGCAGGGAGAATTTCTTTCGACCCTCATTTGATTGGATTTGCCAGGCCGCTACAGTTCGGGCCCAATGCAAACAATCAAAGCTTGCCTCAGCATCACCACCACCAGCAGTAGCAGCAGATGCTAATGAAGTCATCTCATCAGCGTGTTGCATACAAATGCGTCGCATTCGCCTGCTGCCAATTTCCGCTTTTGATTTATGCTGCAAAATGTTGCAACAGCAACGACAACAACTGGCAATTGGCAAGCGCCGGCAATAGGCAAAATCTGTGAAATCGAACAACGACAACAATCAAATCGCTGGGCGCAAAGGCGCCGCTGATTGATGACATTGATTGATTATGTTTCCCAGATTATGCCAATAATTATGCCAATTACAATGGAATCATTATGATTGAAGTTGTCGTTCGCTACACATTTCCGGCTCAATCAAAAGTTTTTGATTTCCGTTACTGTTCACTTTGGGTGTACACGATTGATTGAAGACTTGATTGATGCAGAGCGTGATTGCCTAACTTCAAATTTTCATTGGTGTTTGACATATAGAGCCTTTGAGTCTGCTATAAATTGACTAACTGATTGATTGAATGAGTTTTTAGTTGGTAATAGAAGAGCTTAAGAGCAATCAAGTGTAGGCTTGATTGATGCTTGATTGATCCACAGCTTATTTCAATAACTCCTTGATATATAGAACCTTTATGTCAACTATAAATCCTTTGATTGAATAATTGAATGATTGATTGAATGATTGAATACGTTCGTAGTCCATATATAGGAGTGCTCTAGAGTAAGTATCCTAGATATGCTTGGTTGCGATTGACGCTTGATTGATGCTTGATTAAATTGTTGAATGATTGATTGAAGGAGTTTTAGTCAATATATAGAACATCTCAAGAGTGATTCTTGGTTCCCTAATAGAGTAGCCTTACAATGCATATAACACGACATATTCCTTCGATATACAAATTTCTATCCGACAGTTATATAGTGCTATGCCATCTAGACGGCGATCACACAGAGCCAATATGCTGCTAACACTTCCCGAACAAGCATGATAGCCGCATCTCGAGCTGAGGCAGGTACATACAGGTAGATATCTATCTAACATGGTACGAGTCAAAGACACAGCAGCAACTCAGCTAACGGCTTATGGGCAATGTTTTTTGCAAATATTTTCCAAGAAGTCCGGAAATGAATCCATTTGCCCGAAACTGTGCGGCGGAACAAACGCAATTGCCGAACACCTAAAACAGAATTTGCTGCAATTTTTGGTCTGTTTTGTTAAATTTATCAGATCTCTGGGCGCAGCAAGCAGAAAAAGAATAATGAATTAGCCGAAGCAAAGACAACAATTAGGGGGAAAAGAAAAAAAACATTTGACTACCTTCAGCTGAAGTGACCCCAAATAGCAGCAGCTGAAAAAGACATGCGGGTAGAGAGAGTAAGGGAGAGGGAGAGTGAGAGGCAGGCTGATAGCGACTATGAGGGGCAAGGCAATAGGCAACAGAGAGATGAAACCAAAGATTCGCAACAAAAATCTGCTCAATCACTTTTCACTTAACCCAAACACAAGAACTTCAAGTTGATGTACGAGAGCACATGAGGGGGGGCTGCGCCAAGGGGGAGGGAGAGCACACAAAAGCTCGGCAAATGGGTCAGAGCGAAGGGGGGCGGCGGGCACAAAAGGAATAGGCATGTGTAAAAGTGATGTGTGGGCTTTTGAACACCAAAAAATAAAAGAGAACAAACAACAACAAAAGCGGCGACGGCAGCAGCAGCAGCGGCAGCAGGCAAAAAGCAAAAGCAAACTTTACTTCGATGATGATGATATGCAAAAAAGGCCAAGTCGGGAGCAAAGAGCACAAGCCGTAAGAATCGGGCAACAACACATGTGCACTCACACACACACACACACACACACACACACGCGCCTGATATTTAATTCCTACTCCAAAGAGAAGAAGAAGAAGCGGAGAAAAAAAATATAAAAGCGTTGCTACGTCAGCAGCAGCAGCAGCAGCCAAGGCAACACTTGACCCAAAAAAAAAAAAAAGGAGAAAATACAGCAAAAGTGCTTTGCCCAAAATATTTAGCAGCAGATAAAGTCAACATGGCAAGGCCTAAACTTCCTGGCCTAGACGCCTATCGCAAGTCGTGATTGATAGTGAACGAGTCACGAAAATTGCTGCCGAAAACGCCAAATCAGCGATAGCCGATAAATATTAACAGACGAACTGGGAATGAAAGGAATAAATAATAAAATAATATAATAATAAGGAAAAACTAAAAATAAACTAAATGAAAAATGTAATAATATAAAAAATATACGTTTAATAAAATAAAAATATAAATATAAATATAAATCAAATAATAAAAATAATTTAAAAAAAAATAAAAAAAATTTAAAATAAAAAAAATAAGTATGAAATTTGAAAAAGATTAAAAATATATATAATAAAAATATGTATAAAAAAATGTTTAACGCTAAATACTTAAGAATTAATAAATAAAATTCAAAAGTTATAAAAATTGTTAAATGTAATCCAAAAATGTATACACAATATTAAGCAGATAAAATAAAAAACTAAAAAATATTATATATATTTTTATTTATATATATTTAAATATAAATATAATCAATTAAAATATAATTTGTGGTTCAAAAAATAATAAAAAATTTTGAAAAAATATTTTAAAAAATATTTAAAGCCTTTTAATTAATTTTTAAAAATATGAGAAATGTATAACAAAATATTTTTGTGCTTATTTTTTTAGTATATTAAATATGATTGATATAATAATTTAATCTATTTATTTTTACAGCATTCAGAAAATATTATTTTAAATATTTTTATAACAAATTTCCAAATTTGTTGAGCTTCTCTATAAAATTTCGTAAAATTTCGTGACTGCACGAATTGATTTCAGCACAGCTTTGGTCCCACTGTGCCCGTCTCTTACCTTTATGCAAAAGGCTTTTGCATCGACTTAAATGTTCATTAAGCCAGGCGACGCATGCGAAAGCTGCTATCGCATAGCTGATGCTATGTGACTTGGCAGCTTTTTGAGGGGTTCGATGCAGTTTGTTGTTGCTGTTGTTGTTGTTGCTAAGCGCCTGCAGTTTTTTTGCTTAATGCGAATTGAGCAGGCGGCAAGAAGTTATTGGCAGCTTCAATGTGTCAGCAGCAGCAGGTGGCACGCCCACGTTCGTTGATGATGAAAGTGCGTCAAATGGTTTTTTGATTTGCTGTTTGCGTAACAAAAGCCAAGTTCTAGCTCACCCTCTCCACCCCTCACGCCCCGTCTCTGTCTTCCCTCTTGCCTAATTGTGTATGCGTGTGCAGTGCCTCGAGCCTTGCGTAAATTTAACAAGTTGCCACTTGAAGCCTGGCCCCGGCCAAGACAAAGCCAACAACAGAAACTACGCCAAAAACTGGCAAAAGGCAAGACTCACTCTCCCTCTCTCTCTCGCTCTCTCTCTATCTCACTCTCTCTCTCACTTTCTGCCACTTACACTTGGCAGGATTAATTTGATTTAGATGTTGAACTGTGTTGCCTGTGTTGTGGACTTCACACTTGTCATACACTTACCCAAAGCGTTGCCAGTTGCCAGTCGCCATCTAGATTTACGGCGCTGCCAGCTCTGTGCGTTCTAAGCTAGACACTTTATATGTTATAAGGTGAAATATATGTTCATGTATTAACATGTTTTAGGCTAGTAGCTTAAAGTATTTGTATTTTGATAAACAATTTGCCTAAGAGCTCATGATTGCTGATGCCATTTGGGTCTAGTCAGGTTTCTAGTCAGGCAGAGGCCAAGCCGAAGAATCTAATAAATATATATGTATATAGTATATATATATATATATTTTTTTACATATCACATCAGCTGATCTGCTCATAGTTACATGAGCTCTGGGATGATCGGATGTTCTGCCTCTTGAACCCAACTCTCAATTTGATATCCCAATACCCTTTATGTTAGCTTAGTAAACATGCTTAACTTAGTATATATACTATAATATAGCTCAACTCATCTGAAGCTTGCCTTTGCAGCGCATTGGGTAGTCGTTGCGCTGCCCGAAGCTTTTGGCTTTTCTTTTGTCAGCTGGATTTGCTGTTAGCTGTTGCTGGTTCATTTTTCTTACTTTTGCGGGCGGGCGAGGGTGGTTCAAACAAAGTTGCCACGTTGCCGTTGACAGTTCAAAAAACACTTAAAACGCTGATTTACGTCACGTCTTAGACAGGCAGCGCCCCCAAGAACAACAAGCGAACGCCACCCAGAGGCCGATGCCCATTGGGCCATCACCCCGTTGATCATTACGACGCACAAATTTGGCGCATTGGCAAATTGACTTTGCGGACTGCACTGGCTGTGGGCGTGGCAGGGCCTGAATGCCAGCATGACGCGGCAACAAAATTGTGTGAAGGTGCCAAATTGGGTGGGTTGCGGCGCCACCCAGCCAGCCACCCACCCACCAATTAGCGGCGCTGCCAGCAATCCTCAAGCCTTTCTGGCGTAGGCTACGGCCATTCGCTTTACCTTTCTTTCCGTGCACCTTTTTTTTTTGCCTCTTTTCTTGCCGCGCTTCATTTTTATTTCTTTTCGATTCTCGCTTCTCACTTTGACAGCAGCAAATTAATTAGATTTCATTATTTTGCGCCGCTGATTGCGCCTAATTAACTGTACTTGAAATTTCAATCATCCATCAAGGCCGAACATGTGCGAGGGGGCCTGGGCTGGGGGCGTGACATGGCGTTTGCTGACCCTTCTTTCGCATTCAATTAGACAATGTGCTGCAATTATGTTAGCAGCCGGCATCAATCAATTAAATTCTTATCAATGCATTGTTCGCGCGCATCCTTCATCAATTGACCGGAAAGGTCAAGCGGGGCGTGAGGTCGCTGTCAGGGCGGCAACAGTTGTGACCTCAGCTAATTTTGTCAAACATTTCATTAAAAGTGCGAAATTTATGTGGTTTCATTTGATGCGAGTTGAGTTAGGCATGTTAGCCTGACTAGGTGGCAACGCTGGAGCAATGAAAACTTATATATTAAATGAATAAAAATAATATATTAATATTATTAATATATATTATATATATTATATAGTCGGATATAGACCTCTGCCTTAAGCTCTGTTCTTAACTTTCAAATAAGAATTCGAATTTGATGGACAGGGTATGTGCTAGTCAAGCACACTCCAAGCAATTCAATTCATGTCTGAGCACAATCCATTAAAGTAGACCGAAAAAAAACGCATTTAAAGTATTTTAATATATCAAATCAGTTAGATGCGACCATTAAGGCCAAAATATGAGTGAATGAGCCTTGGAGGCAGGCATATGTATATATTTGCTTTATATGAGCGTACGTATCTTGATTTTAGTAATTAACTTTAAAAGTCATTTATCAATCAATCAGCAAGAATGTGTCAAACTAGAGCCAAAAAAAATGGAATGAAACTAACAAACCAAATGGCAAAAATTCAATGGACGCCAAAGGGGGAGATGGAAACAGCAAATAACAGCAACGAACAACAACAACAACAACAACGTGACTGTATGGCACAACAATCCAACAATCCAACACTCCACTTTGCTCCACTCGAATCGATTCAAGTCGAGTCGAGTCGAGTCGAGCTGAATCGAGACGACAAGTGTGCTAAAAGGCATTCAGGAGAAGGTCGCACTCGCTGCGGAGGCCGCAAAGCTGAAAATTGGCTTCCAATTGGCCTGCGAAGCGGACAAGCGGCGACTAAGTAAATCAAACGTCAACTGGCCAAAAGAAAAAACAAACAAACAAACCAACACCAACAAGCCAACAACGACGTATTACTACTACTACGCTGTGGCCTAATACAGAAATAGAAATTGAGTAATTAGAATTTGATATAGGTAGAGCCATGTCTGTATAGAGTATGTAAGTGTATAGCCTATCTGAATGTAATCTGAATATCCATAGAGGGGGTAGAAGGCTTGAAGCTAGGCAAAGAAAGAGCTAGAGACAGAGAAGTGGGCTAGGAGGGGTGCATAGACTGAGCCTATGACTGACCTCTTCAAAGAATCTCTAATCTGAATCTATTACCACAATAAGTTACTTAGATATCTGTTTGTTCAGATAAGCCTAGGCTCAATCCAAGAGGGAAGGAGCTGAAGTGTAGCTCCAGTATCTCCAGGGCAGCTATTAAATAAAATCAATAAACGATATTTCAGCAGAGGGGCGCTTTCAGACTTTCAAGTAAACAAGTAAGTGTGATCCGTTCGGGAGTGATCGACTTGAAGATACACTGAACTATACACAAAGCTGATATTCAGCTGATAAAAGGCAAATGGTCTGAGCTATACACTATTATATTACGATTAAGACGTACGTATAGGCGGACGTATAGACGGGCGGATAGATAGACGGACTGATAGACGGACTGATAGACGGACTGATAGACGGACTGATAGACGGACGAATAGACGGATGGATAGACGGACGGATAGACGGACGGATAGACGTACGTATAGATGGACGGATGGATATATAGACGGACTGATAGACGGAATGATAGACGGACGAATAGACGGATGGATAGACGGACGGATAGACGGACGTATAGACGGACGAATAGACGGACGGATAGACGTACGTATAGACGGACGAATAGACGGACGGATAGACGTACGTATAGGCAGGCGTATAGACGGACGGGTAGACGGATGGATAGACGGACGGATAGACGGACGGATAGACGTACGTATAGATGGACGGATGGATAGATAGACGGACTGATAGACGGACTGATAGACGGACGAATAGACGAATATATAGACGAACGGATAGACGGATGGACAGACGGATGGACAAATAGACGGATTGGCGTACAAAGAGGCAGACGGCGTAATAGATAAACGTGCGGTCGAATGGAAAGGCTGACATGCAGGGCTATATCGATTTAAAATACTCTATGTAATCTGCTCAGCCTGCTTCTGACATAAGTTTGGACATATTCTATATATATCATATTACTTTCTTAACTTTCCTCTTCAGTCCACACTTGACATACCCGACTGAGCAAGCGCTATGCCTGTCGCTTTACCCTTTTCAAGTAGCCGCTGAATATGAAAATCAAACACGTCACGGCAATTAAAAGCGACGCTGGCCAAGCTCAAATCCAAACTCGAATTCGATACAGGGCAAACAGCGAAACACAAAAACCGACGAAGAAGAAGAGGAAAAAACTAAATAAATAAATAACCGAGTAACGAAAGCGCTTAAATGTTTTTGCCTTGCCAATTGAGCATTCCAAGTAAATTTTTTTTTTCTTGGTTTTTTTCCGGCTCTGATAAATGACAAAGGCGCCCATTTATTAACCTTAACTACAATTATGGCTGCTGACCACAAGCAGGCCGGCTGGCAGCAGGACTCTTGGCTTTGGTAACGGTTACAGCTTCGACTCGGAGCTTCAATTCAGATTCCGGCTACGGCTACGGCTACGACTACGGCTGAGGCACTCTGCATGCCAAATGCGAGCATTAACTGCCATTAGTTGTGGCCTGTGTGTGTGTGTGTGTGGCAGCTGATGATGCGGCATGCGGCATGCGGCTCAAACTTTTCCACTTTGCAACTATTTCAAAAGTAAAACGAAACTTGGCCAGCCTCCTGCAACTGCTGCTCCCGGTAGTCCACCGACTCCCACTCCTCCTGCTGAGCACTGTCAACGCTTTTTTGGTGCCAGCAACTGACGTCGATTTCCAATGCGATTCATGTCTACTGACCCGCTGCTTCCCTGCCCGCTGCTACCACCCCGGCTCGACTGCCTGCTGCATGATTTATGATTTTGCCAAAAGTATTTCTGTGGCCAGCAGCAGCAGCAGCGGCAGCCTCGAGCCTCAAGCCTCGGCCCGTCCGACATACAAAGTTGTCTGCTCAAATCATTTTAATTGAAAAAAATTACACATGAACGGAGCCAAAAACTGAAAACGAGTATAAAAACTCTAGCAAATGGCAGCGAATCAGCAAGAGCCCAACACCGAAGCCTGAATGCACTCGCCGACGAGTGCAAAAGTTTGCCGTGGAACTGAAGGAAGGAAGCATTCCGTTTTCCTTGGGAAATAGTTTACATTGCAGAAGGCAAGCTGAATGTTCTTAGAAATAGTTTGTATTCAATTCAGAAACTTTAGTTTATAGTTCTTCTCTCTTCATTCTGAAGAAGAAGTATTTGAGGATGCTGAGATATGAACTGAATGAAAGATAAACTGATTGCTTAAGGCAACTGCGGGGCTCTTTGAGAGAGGCTTGTAGTCTGGGCAAGTTTGCTTACGAGAGTTGCTCGAGATATACGAAAGGAGAAGCAAAGAAAACGTAGGAGATGAAAGAGAAGAGCAGAGGATACTATAGAAGAGAAGTAATCAGATTTGAAGAGAAGAAAATAGAAGAGGAGACGGGGAAAAGAAAACAGAAAATAAGAGAAGGGAGCAAAATAAAAGAAAAGAAAAGAAAAGAAAATAAATGGAAAGAAAAGAAATTGAAAGAAAAGAAAAAGGAAAGATGAAGAACGGGATGAAATTCTTCTGAAGAGAAAATAAGGCAAAACAAAGATATAAAAATAAACAACAAGAGAAGATAGAAGAGAAATGAGAGAAAAGAATAGGAAAGAAAGGAAAAGAGAAGGATCGGGATGAAGAGAGACGAAAACAGAAGAGAAAATAATGATATAAAGATAAACAACAAGAAGAAGAGAAGAAAGGAAAGAAAAGAGAATAAAAGAGAAAAAGAGAAAAGAAAAGCGAAGTAACGTTAAGAGATGAGAAGAGAACATAACACTTGAACGGAAAAGAGAAGAGCAGAAACAACGAGAAGAATTGAGCTAACCATCTACCGTCTAACAACCTTATATAAAACTATATATTCAAGCAACATACTCAAATGAAATTAAACTTTCAAGCAAAGCTCAGCACGAAACGCATATAGCCTTCATATCGAAAGGGCAGAGAAATATATATATATCCAATGAGTTCACGTGTAGATCTCTTTATGAGTGCTGGCTCTGGTACCACTCTCTCCCTCTCTCTCCCTCCCTCTCTCTCTCTCTCTCTCTCTCTGTGCCGTAGTGCTGTCAAGCTTATGTGCCCTTCAGCTGGGCCAGGCGCAGTATGAGCTGGGGCCTGGCCCTGGCCCCCTACACGCCGTGTCTGCTGGCATTGGCAGTGCCTAGGCCTGGCACGTTCGCTAGCTACCGGAAATGTCCATTCACTTGCATATTAACAAAGTTCCGCACAGGCAGCGGACTGCTGGACTGCTTGCATATACTTGGCAGTACTTAATAAACTCCCGGGACACAACGAGTGAAAATGACGAGCAGACGGACTGACTGAGAGCCATGTGTGTGTGTGTGTGTGTGTGTAGCTGGGGAATGGCCCAACTAAGTTGCTCGTACATCAGAAATGGAGACAAAGAGTGACGGGACGGGCGCTGCAAGTCACAGTGGCCTTTAGAGTGGCCTTTCCATAGCATACAACTGTGCGACCGCCTGTGGCGCTGCCCGGACTCCAACTCCTGACTCGGACTGGCTGTGGTTGTGGCTCGACTTAACTGAAACAGGAAAGTATTTCGAAGGCACCGGAAACCGGAAGCAAGCAATAATTCAAATGAATTTCAAATCAAATCATTACAAAACATTTACAAAGTATGCGCAGCAAGCTGCACAAAACCGCACGAGTCCCCCAACAGCAAGAGCCGGAGTCGGTGCCGGAGTCGGTGGCGGAGCCGGGCAGCCGCAGCCTTCACTTGCATGCCAAGGAAATAGCCTTGAGACAGGACCTTGGGACCACAATCGGCCAGGCTCCACCTACCGGGCCACTTCTAGCCGACTGCAGCAGGTGGCCAAGTGATTAATTTCTATTATTATGACACTGATTAGGGCCACTTACAAACTCATTACAGTCATGAACACACACACACACACACACAGAGAGAGAGAGAGGGGGGGAGTGGGGGAGAGTGGAGTGCTCCTCGCACATTTATCAAGCCATTGGCCGCCACATGGAGCGGCCGTTTGTCTTGCACTTGACCAGCTCCAAAACCAAAGCAACTAAATCAACAGGCAACTGCAGCGCCCAGAGGCCGGCGCCATATGCCACGTGCCACGTGCCGCCGCCCCAGTTGTCAAGGCCATTAAAGTGTTTGGCTTGCAAATGCAACTGCAAATATTGAGCACGCCATGGGGAAATGTCTTAGATTTTATGTTAAGTGTGCGATAAAAACAAAAGTGGAGAAGCTTCGATTGACAAGCTCAATGGGGGCAGATACGAGAAATAGAGATTGAGAGAGAAAAAGAGAGATAGAGAGAGAGAGATGAAAAAAAGATAGATATAGAGAGAGAGTGATAGGGACTTAGTAAGAGAAAGATAAAGATAAAGACTTAGAGAGAGGGAGATAGAGAGAGAGTGATAAAAAGTGAGACACAAAGAGAAAGAGAGTGAGAAATAAAGTGCCAGATATAGATAAAGAAAGAGAGAGACAGATAAAGAGAGACAGAGAGAGAGAGAGAGAGAGAGAGAAAGGGAGAGAGAGAGGGAGTGATAAAAAGAGAGATAAAGAGAGAGAGAGAGGGAGATAGAGAGAGAGAGAGATAGAGAGAGAGGGGGGAGAGGGGAAAAAAGATAAAAAGAGAAATAAAGACTTAGATAGAGAGAGAGAGGGAGATAGAGAAAGGGAGAGAGAGAGGGAGAGATAAAAAGAGAGATAGAGATAAAGTCAGAGAGAGGGGTAGAGAGCGATACAAAGAGGGAGAGAGATAGAGAGATAGAGAGATAGAGAGAAAGAGATATAGAGATAGCAAGAGAGAAAGCGTAAGAGATAAAGAGAAAGAGAGAGGGAAAGATAAAAAGAGAGATAAAGAGAGAGACAGAGATAAAGTCAGAGAGAGAGACTGGTGGAGAGTGATACAAAGAGGGAGAGAGATAGAGAGAAAGAGAAAAAGCGTAAGAGAGATATAAATTTCACGATAGAGATAAAGAAAGAGAGAGAGAGAGGGAGAGATAAAAAGGGCTAAAGAGAGGAGACAGAGATAAAGTGAGAAAGAGAGAGGGGTGGAGAGAGATACAAAGAGGGAGAGAGATAGAGGGAGCGAGAGAGAAAGAGAAAAAGCGTAAGAGAGAGATAAATTGCACGATAGAGATAAAGAGAGAGAAAGGGAGAGATAAAAACAGGGCTAAAGAGAGGAGACAGAGATAAAGTGAGAGAGAGAGCGCGATACAAAGATGGAGCTAGATAGAGAGATAAAGAGAGAGACGCAGATAAAGAGACACAGAGAGAGAGAAAGAGAGATTTCCGTCTCCAGCAACAGATAAGAGTGCTTAGGCTTGGGTTGCTCGACTAGGTAATACCCTAATCACAGCTTGCTCTCTCCATTGATAGCCATCACCTGTAGCAAGTCATTGCAATGACTTTCCTCCTTCTCCTCTTCAATAAAAAAGCTTACTCTTAGACAATTTCGTCAGCAAAATTCATTGAATAAATAAATAATTTAATTACGTATATAAACTTCAAAAAAAAAGGTTTTAAAAAAAAATCGCGTGGCTTAGTGTAAGTTGTGGGCTGAGCTTAGTGCTGACACTGTTCAGCCGCGATTGGGACGCACGACGAGCACTTGGGGCCGCTTTTTGCCGTTTTTGCCCTTGTTGCCCCTGCGACGGCGCCTGCCGTTGCCCCTCTTGTTGACGCGACGGCGACGCTGAACGCCACGACGGCGATTGCCACCGGCACGGGTGGCCACACCCTGACCGACGATCTGGGGCAGCAAGTTGTTGACGGGCGTCGAGCCATAGATCACCTGGTTGAGGATGGCCTGATTGTTGTTCGTGGCCGTGCCGGCAGTGCCGGTGCCGGTACCGGTGGGTGTCGTGGGCGAGAGGTTGCCGTTGACATTGCCATTGGCCAGACTCACGTAGATGGCGCCATTGGCGGCGCCGTTGGTGCTAGCCGCGCCAGTGCCGAAGCCGGTGCCCAAGCCCAGGCCAGTGGCGGTGCCGGTGCCAGTGCCGGTGCCGGTACCGGTGCCGGTGCCCGTGTTGGCGGGACGCAGCTGCTCGAGCATGTCCTGCTTGTTGGTGATAAAGTCGTTGAGCGCGGCGTTCAGGCCGCTGGTGCCGCCGACGCCATTCGTGTTGGTGCTCAGGCCGGAGGCCAGAAAGCGCAGCTGCCCATTCTGATTGCCATCCTTGACATAGAGTCCGGCCAGCCGCGACTGATCCGCATCGGGCGCCACCGCTGCGCCCGTCGACAGCAGCGCCTGTCCGGCGAGAATCGCCAGCAGAGTCCAAATGTGAGCGCCTCGTGTCATGGTGCCGTTAACGTTAACTGTTGGCCAGGCCCAGCATCGACTTGGCTTTTATAGCCGTCCAGCGAGCGTCTCTTTGGCATGATATGCAAAATGCCATATCGATTGGGTCCATTCGAAAATTTACGCTTTCTTCGCCTCGATTCTACGCTCGTATCATTGCCGCAGATTTTCGCTGCCCATTAGAAAGCCGCCAACAGGCCCTGCAGCCAAATTTCAGCGCTGGGCCGTTGCTTTCTAAGCGTGTCAAGTGCGCATTGTTTGCCCAGCTCCAGTACAGAGCCAGCTCGGCTCGGTTGGGATCGACTCGGTTCAAGTGCCATCGAACATAATGAAAATGAAAATTCAATGAGAGTCTTAGAGAGATGTCAGGGCGCCGCCACAGAATGAGGTAACAAACGCGCTTCAAGACTTCTGTGCCAGGCCGCGAAACTCTTTTCAATTATGGCCAATGAATTGAGTGTGTGGAAGGCAAGGCGAAGTGATGAATGCGTCGGAGAACTGAATGGCAAATGATGAATGTGTAGAACAATGGAAGATGAATGTGTAGAGCCACTGAATGCATCTTATAGACCTAGCTGTGTGGTAGGCTAATACTACTACCAATATACAGCGCTTCGAGTGGGAGTATCCGACTAGCAGAAGTCTGGCACAAGTCGCATACTTCCAGTAGAGATGCTGTAGTAGTGTTAGGGCAGTAGTAGTACTCGTGAAGCTAGTTTGATAGGCAGACGAGTAGTAGGGAGTATCCGACTAGGACAAGTAGAAGTATCCGACTAGCAAAAGTCTAGACTTAGTGAGGTCTAGTGGGACTAGAGCTCTATACCTAGAGTGGTTTGACTAAAATACTACTCGGTAGAGGGAGTATCCGACTAAGACATATCTATGTCTCTATACGGGGAGTATCCGACTTGTTCCAGTCAGCTACGGGCACTGCCTTGCCAATAAGCCAGCCAGTTACCAAACCTCCCCCAGCGTTTGTCGCGTTTGTCCCCATACGCACCCATATATATATGCCCCCCTCAACTGCCTGAGCGATCATAGAAACTGGTGCAAATGTCAGGTAATGTTGTGAGGTGAAATTGCTTTTTGAAATGGTCTCTCGGGTGTAAGGCACACTTGTGGCCCCGGGAAGTTTTTGGTTTAATATTCGCCAAGCGGCGTAACGCGCATCTAATTGAATTGGCTGCAATTTTCGACAGCCTGTGGCCCACTGTGCAGGCTGGGCGGCATGGCCCAAGTTTTTGCCGAAAACGACATTTGCTGACGGCCTGGCGGGGCTGTTGAAATAAATTTCACTTGCGCCAACGCACTGCACGAGCAACACACACTCGCGCACACCCTCGCATGTGGTGCGTCGTTTACTTGGCAATGCAATTACGGCCGCTAACCGCGCGTGAAAATAGCAGCACAGCAGTTACAGCGGCAACACCAACAACAACAACAACAACAGTTGCTGCTGAGCGGCTTAAAGCGGAGCAATGACAATTAACGAGGCAAGCGAAGACGCTGCACGTTGCAGCGGCATATCAATGACAGCGGCAGCAACGCCAAGGATATGCGGAAGGACGTCCAGCTGGCAGGCAGCAGCAACAGCCCTCGCAACAGCAACTGCTGCTGATAGCAGTGGGCAAAGAAACAGCCGCAACAGCGATAGCTGGGCCTGATGGCAATGGTAACAGCAACAGCTAGAGCAGTGCCAAAGCAACAGCAGTTGCAGAAGCAACAGCAACAACAGCAGCAACAGTTGCACAAAGAATGGCAGAAGAAGCTGCAGCAACAGCTGCAGCTGGAGCTTATAGCAGTGGCAACAGCAACAGCAGCAGCAGTTGCAGAAGGAACAGCAGCAACATCGGCAATGTCTGCTACCAATGGTAGAGGAAACTACAGCAACAGCATCAGCAATAGCTAGGGCTGTTGGAAATGGTAACAGCAACAGCAGCAGGACCAGCAGCTGCAGTAGTTGCAGAAGGAAGAGCAGCAACAACAACAATGTCTGCTACCAATGGTAGAGGAAACTACAGCAACTGCATCAACAATAGCTAGAGCTTATAGCAGTGGCAACAGCAACAGCAGCAGCAGTTGCAGAAGGAACATCAGCAACATCGGCAATGTCTGCTACCAATGGCTGAAGCAACTACAGCAACAACAGCAGCAATAGCTGGGGCTGATGGCAATGGTAACAGCAACAGCAGCAGGACCAACAGCAACAGCAGTTGCAGAAGCAACAGCAACAACAGCAATTGCAGTTGCAACAGCAGCAGCAGTTGCACAAGGAATGGCAGAAGAAGCTGCAGCAACAACATCAGCAATAGCTGGAGCTTATAGCAGTGGCAACAGCAACAGCAGCAGCAGTTGCAGAAGGAACAGCAGCAACAACAACAATGTCTGCTACCAATGGTAGAGGAAACTACAGCAACAGCATCAGCAATAGCTAGGGCTGTTGGAAATGGTAACAGCAACAGCAGCAGGACCAGCAGCTGCAGTAGTTGCAGAAGGAACAGCAGCAACAACAACAACATAAAAAACTGCAGCAACAACAGCAGCAACAACATAGCAGTGGCAACAGCAGCAGCAGTTGCAGAAGCAACAACAGCAACAGCAACACCAGCAGCAACAAACATCAGCAATATCACCAACAGCAGCAACAGCCACATGGCAACAGCAGTTGCAACGACAACAACAGCAATTGCTGTTAGCAATCGCTGGAGCAACTGCAGCAACATCAACAACAGCGACAAAAGCAACAGCAGCAGCAATGGAAAACTGCTTTACGCATATTCACAGGCCCCATTTGCCGCGTATGTGTGTTTCGGAGAGGAACCTTAGCGCCCTTCCCCCTCGGCTGTTGCCCATTCTCGAAATGCAATGCAAAACGTTAAGCGAAAACCGCACGCACTTCATTTCCACGTGCAATGGCACTGGCAATGTGTCGGGCAATAGAATGGCAGTCAAAGTTTTTGCCACAGCTACCTCAGCAGCTAACATGCAGCGGTGCCGACTGGAGTGAGACCCCTGACCCCTGACCCGTAGCCCCTGCCCGCCGCCTGTAGCGACGACAAAACAAAAAGCAGTTTGCCCAAAATGGGGAAAATTGCAAGGAATTTTAAGTGAAATTCCATGACATTTTAATGGGGTTACGATTGGGCACACACACTGAGAGAGAGAGAGAGAGGGAGACACTCGCACACTCAACTGCAGACGCCAAATGTTTGTGCCACATGACAGCGCCTGATCCTCTTCAGCTGGCCTAGGTAGCAACCGCAACTGCAATTCCTGGCGCCCATAAAAAATGGAATTAATGAAAAACCCAATTGAAATCAAATCAATCGGGCAGCTAATGGTAAAGTTCCTCTCGGATAATGGGCTAAGAAAAATGTTAAAATGTGAAAGAATTGCTGGTGAGAGTCTTGGCATTCATTCATTCCTAGCAATGAGCTGGGAAAACTGGGCAAATATTGTTAGGTTAGCCGATGTCCGGGGAAAACCTCAGTGAACTAGGCCCAGCCACACTCCGACTGCAGCTCAGGATATCTCAAAGAATCAAGCAGGGATTTACTCAGACATATCAGACCATTCGAAAGTCTGCTTCCTTCAAGCACTTGAGAGTGTTGTCTTCTACTGCCAAAGGACCTTTCAGGTAATGAGCTAGGATAAATATTAAAATATGAAATATTGGATAGATATTGAAGGCATGTCCCATAGCCAGGGAACACCTTCAAAGCTAAACGGCCTTCTCTTCCATTTACACCTCTGGCTATATCAAAGAATCATACGCCATAAAGTCTCTGCCTTATCAGAAACCTCCATGCTCGCTGGTCACACTGGCAACGCGGGCAGCGGAAGTGTTTTGGATATTGGGGACTGTTGACGTTACTAAAAATAGTCGCGGAAATGTAACGAATCTATGCTTAGAGATCAATAATCGCTCCCAGCAGTGCCGACACGCCCCCGCCATCAGGTAAGCCCCTCAGCGTTGAGCCAAAGCCATCAAAACGGTGCCATAATGTTCAGGGGCTGTGCCGCTGGCCCAATCTCCGCAATGACAAACAGACGCAGCAAATAAATAACACGAATGGACGCAGGAGCAGGGGCACTGGGTGAGTGGTGGGGCAGCTGGGGAGGATCTTAGCTTACCACTTAAGTCGCCAGCCCAGCGGGGCGGTACAAATTAACACACAGCCAAGGGGAGGAACAGGAAGCAGGCAGCCTCCCCCCCTCTGGAAAGACATCTCATTTCGCATCTATTTTCGGATCAGACACAGACACATTTCTTTCTTTTTTGTCGAGCCAAGGGGGCGGCGGTTCAGCGACCAGTTGCACGCGACCCCCGCCAGTGGCGAGGAGCGGGGAGCGGGGAGCGATCAGTGAGCAGCTTGCCATGTCGCACCTTTATTAATTGCAATCGACGATGAGCCAGACGCGCCCAGACGAGCGTTTGACATGTTTAATGCGAAAAGCGACGAAGTAGTAGCTGTAAGTAGAGCGCGTATCTGGCGGGACCCGGGTCTGGCATTTTTTGGGGGGGCGCACGATCTATTTTTGGCTGAGCGCTGCGGCGCGCCGTTGACATAGGCTGGAAATTTTGTTTGTCAACTGCAGCTATTTCGGTCGCCTTAGCAACAGATCAGACAGCTGATGCCACACAGGCCACAAGTCCACGAGTCCAAAGTCCCCAGGCGGAGTCTGCACGCGAATGCGTATGCAAATCCCCTCATATATATACATGTATATATATATATATATACATATATATATAAGTATATCTGTATTTATATATCTGACAAGCGTGCGTATGTCTTATATGTCCATGTCTGCGCCTTTGTCTGGGATATTGTACCCGGCTGCCGGGTCAAAATGAAACATTCCACTGCCACGGCGCGTCGCTGCTGCATTAGCAACATCGTGACAGCAGCAGCGAAGCGAATGCTGCAGCTATTTGCTATATTCCCTTCACTGAAAAGCGCCAAGCAAACGGATATGGGAACTCTGCCAATACACGCATAAGACACATGCCACTCTACCAACTACATGTCAATATTAGTAACGGAACTTGCGCTCGGGCGTATCTCACCTTTGGGCAACTTCACGTCACAAATTCACATTTGGAAAAAAAAAATTTCCAAAAAAATAAATAAATAAATTTTTATAAATTCAATTTTAATTTATTTTTTATTGTTTTAAGAATTTTGAAACTTGTTGGTATTTTAATATATTTTAATTGATATTAACAAAAATTTGTTTTATTGTTTTCGAAATTTTATTATTTTATTATTTTAAAATAATAATTTATAATACAAATAAAGACTCAAAAATTTATAAAAATTTTACAAAAAAAAAATTGAAAACAAAAGTAAAAAAAAATAATTTATTTGTATTGAATAGAATATTATTTATATATAATAAAAAATTTATATAATAGTAAAAAAAAATTTTATAAATCGTTTTAACATTTTTAAAATTTGATTTCATGAACTTTTTACTTAATCTAATTTCAGTTAAAAAATAAATTTAAAAATTCTAAATATAAAAAAAAAAAAAACTATTCTATATATCTGTCTCAGATAGGAGTTTGAGTTAGATTAGATTTGCTTATAGATTAGAGCTATTGTGTGTCCAGATTATCTAATCGTTCCGAGTTCCATTGACGCCTGATTATGTAGCTAAGAGCTGAGAACCGAGTGCGTGTGAATCATGGCGATGTCATCAAGCGGAGCTGTGGCATCTGTCCGCTGCAGCTGCCACTTGTGGCGATTGGGCAGTCGGAATGACTTATGCTTTATTTGGTTGGACTCGCCCACCTTGAAGAGCCGCTGCAGCCATAATTTAGGGCTCACTGCTGGGCGAAGCCCAAACATCCAAAACATGAAAATCAAATTTCCATGCCGAGTCCCAAAAAACTCTTCAACTTGAAGCACAACACTTTTTGGCAATTAGTGCGCTGCATTCTTGCGTCCAGCGTGCAGCGTCTCGTGTTCTGTAACGTTTGCCGCTGATGGATGCGGATGCACTTGAGGGCGTGGACGACTCAGGGACGAGGGCCGAGGAGCGTCCACTTAAGCGCATTTAAATTTAATGGGCGCCAAAAAATGAAGGCCACTCGCATGTGGTCATCAAATGCGAGTTTTATGTAAATGTCCTGCGCTCAAGTGCCGGCCCATGCACTTATCCTTTAAGATACTCGTCAAGTGCCTCTGCGTTTTGGGCCAGCACAAAAACCAAATGATTGAAGGACGCTCTCGCACTTGACTTTTCCTTATTCGTTGTTGCTGTTTTTTTGTTTATTCCTCGGTTTCTTTCTTACTTAACTTCATTCTTGTTTTTTGTTAACGTCTCTTATTACAGAGGCGGCCAGGAAACGCACAAAAGGATAATGACAGGCGCAGGCTGTCGTTCGTTACTTGCATGTCAAGCGGCGACGGCGAGCGAGCGAGCGAGCAGGAGATCTCCCTAAGATTTGTTTTGTTTCATAGCTAAAATCGGGGCATCGATTTCATCTTCGAATACCCTGTAACAATGTGGAATGCTTGAGTGGGGTATGATGCGCGGCGCAAAAGTCAAGTTCATATGCGCCCAGAGAACTTATGAGTTTGTGAGAGGAGCAGCAGAGACAGCAGCTGAACTGAACAAATTTGGAAAGTCGATAAGTGTAGTGATATCGATATATATCGTTCATCAATGCGATATTTTGGGATGAATAAATGTTTTATCTGCGCTTTATCTTTATCTATACTTTAGCTGAAGAGCTACCAAAACTATAGTTTGATTATGGGTATATCTATAATCAATAACTAATCGATAAATATCGATTTACAGCAATTCTTATGATTATACTAATCTGCTACAGGAAAATGAAAGCTGCGAAGACAACATTATAGTCGAAATGTAATTTTTCTAGCACTCATTTAGATTTATATATATATTATCATTCAGCCATAAGTATAAATATCGATAACACATCGATAAATATAGATGTACCGTAAATTCTGCCACTCATGCCAATCTTTCATAATAAATTGATAGCTACACATATAAATACTCTCAATATCTAACCGATAGTTATCGATATACAACCTATTCTCATAATTGATATCTTAATAACAACAAATTCCCATAGACCAACAGGATATCTTCGAGCTGTGCACGCTTCACGCTTCCTCCATTCCGTCGAAAATTTCTATATATTTTTTCCATCTTCAGTTTTTTGTTGCCGTAATTTGAGTCGCAACTTTGTGCACGATGTGCTCTTGTTAGCATCGCTTGGCCTCATTTCGACTTTTTGCCCTCGAGCCTCGGATTTCCTTTGAATTGGCGCCGGTCGCTCGCCCAGTCAGCGATTATTGTTTATTTGTTTGTTTTGTCAACATTTGGTCGTCATAAGCGAGAGTCGTCTCTTCTTCACGATTTCGTTGATTTTTTTTTGAAGCTGTCTACGGTTACACACCGATTTTCCAATGAAAGTTTCCGTTTCTGTTTTTATATGGAAAGTGTACCGAAAAGGCGCTCGCCCGATAGGAAATGCAACTCAATCAAATATGCTTAAGATGCCCAGCTTGGCGACTTGTGTGGCTTTTCTCACACGCATTTTTCACGCTAAGCCTGGCTCGCCAGACGCAAGTCCGAGTTGGAAAACCAGAGACTCCAGCGGATCGGAGGCACGTTGTGTGTGGCTCGCTTTATTGGCTTAGCGCACCCGCTGGGCGGCCCTTCATTTGTCATGGGCCGCATCCGTTGCGCTCTAGCTGCCGTTGTTGTTGCTGTTGTTGCGTAATGAATTTGTTTTACCCAAATTGAGGCAAAAACTACCGTGTCTCAGTTTTCATTTCATTTCATTTCGCCTCGTATCGTTTCACTTCGTTCTTCCTCGAGTTGTTATTTCTTTGGTTTTTTGTTTTTGATGGCGACGCTGCATGTGGCTGAGGCCGTCATTGAATTTTCCTCTGATTTTCATTAATGTGTGCCGTGGCAACTGAAGAGGGCGCGTAATTGATTTGTGTCCCAGGCCTTCCACATAAAACAAATTGCCCTTGCCGCATATACTCGAATATCTGAAGAATTGTGCTGAGTTGTGGAGATGGGTGGAGGCATGTGTAGAGCTTGGTTTAGTCGCATGTAGGGTAAGGCACTAAGGAGAATTGTACAGGAATGTAGAGCGTGGTGTTGATAGGTGTAAAGTCGTAGAGAGTGTAGTATATAGTAGTATAGAGTATAGAGAGAGCTACGAAGAGGAGTGCAGAGTACAAGTTACAACAGAATAGTGTAGTGGAGAGTAGTGGAGAGTAGTGGAGAGCAGTGGAGAGTAGTGGAGAGTAGTGGAGAGTAGTGGAGAGTAGTGGAGAGAAGTGGAGAGCAGTGGAGAGCAGTGGAGAGCAGTGGAGAGTAGTGGAGAGTAGTGGAGTGTAGTGGAGAACAGTGGAGAGCAGTGGAGAGTAGTGGAGAATAGTGTAGAGCAGTGGAGAGCAGTGGAGAGTAGTGGAGAGTAGTGGAGAGTAGTGGAGAGTAGTGGAGAGTAGTGGAGAGTAGTGGAGAGTAGTGGAGAGTAGTGAAGAGTAGTGGAGAGTAGTGGAGAGTAGTGGAGAGTAGTGGAGAGTAGTGGAGAGTAGTAGAGAGTAGATTAAAGTAGTTTAGAGTAGTGGAGAGTAGTGGAGAGTAGTAGAGAGTAGATTAAAGTTGTTTAGAGAAGTGGAGAGTAGTGCAATCTGGTGTGGTGGTGGTGTAGATTTATGTAGAGTAGACTAATATTGAATAGATTAGAGTTCAGAAGAGTAGTGCAAGGAAGTGAAGACTAGTGTAGAATACTGTAGACTAGTGCAGTGTAGCCTAGTATAGAGTTATACAGAATAGTGCACTCTACAATAGTGTAGAGTTTGATATGGAAACAACAGCCAGCGAACAAGGCGACAACTGGCTGAGCCAACATAAAAAGACTTTTTAACTACTGCGTAAAGTTGTCAAAAATCTCAACTGGGCGTGGCAGCTAATAAAGCTAAGACAATGCCCCACCAATTGGCCCTCTCGGTCCGCGTCGCTTTTGACACATTAAAAACCGCCAAATTGATCAATTTCAGCTGCGAGTGGACGACATCGTGTCGTCGCCTATAACAATCGTCGAAAGCGGCGCAGCAAAACGCCCTCAAAACAACAAAAACAAAAGAAAACGATAAAAATACAACTAGTGGACAAGTGATCGACTTGGAGATACCCAGGGTTGGCTAGCATGATGATGTTAGGTATGAGAACTACACATAATATCAATATGTATCTAAATAAAAGATTGGACTATTATAATTTATGGCTAAATGGAACCTGAAATGCACACCTTGCTATATATACCGATCCAGTATATATATAGATAGACATAAGCATGCATTAACTCTTAACTAAAACTTCTCTAGGCCTACTCTGGTCGATGAACGCAGATACACATAGACACCCTGCTCACCCCATTACAGGGTATCAAATTAGAGAGCAACAGCAAAAACAAAAAAAAAAACGAAAACAAAAGCCAAAACAAAAAACCCAACAAACGATCGCAACGATCTGGGGCTGGTGGGCAGCTAATTTGGAGCTACGATTTGGTAATTTGATGTGGGACTGCATTGTTTTGGCTCTGATTTCTGGGGGCTGCTTCAGTTCTTTCGGCTTATGTGCAAATTAAGTTTTATTAATTTAATTTTTTAATGAGCTGTGATCGGCTCCAAGATTTATGCCTCACTCTCTGTCGATCAGCGGCATCGCTCGCAGTCGTCGGCTGCTCCAAATTTATTGAGACATTTTTCATGTGGCATTTGTGGCGGCTGCCCGGCCGCTGCCATCGATTTATTTCGAATTTCGTTCGTAGAAGGCTTCGTAATGATCGCTGATGAGGTGTTTATGAGCATGCTCGGTCATTTTGCATTAGTCATGCCCATTGTGGCGTCTTCATGGGGGCGTTGACTGTGTCGGCTGTCGGCATTTCTTTGTTTTCCGTTTGCCCATCTATGGCAGTCATTAGACATCGGCTGCCCGCTTCGATTTGCTACGCCTGAGGGCAAATGAAATCGAAAACATTCCCAAACTTCATGCAGCCAAAGTTCAGTCCCGTTCCGCTGCCGTCCCCTGATGACCCGTTAATGACATCTTAGTTAGCATAAGAAAGAAAGCCCTCTTTTATCTTTAGGTATCTATATCTATATCTATATCTATATCTATATCTATATCTATATCTATATCTATATCTATATCTATATCTATATCTATATCTATATCTATATCTATATCTATATCTATATCTATATCTATATCTATATCTATATCTATATCTATATCTATATCTATATCTATATCTATATCTATATCTATATCTATATCTATATCTATATCTATATCTATATCTATATCTATATCTATATCTATATCTATATCTATATCTATATCTATATCTATATCTATATCTATATCTATATCTATATCTATATCTATATCTATATCTATATCTATATCTATATCTATATCTATAGCTCAATTGAGTCCATATAACTATATAGCTTATCGAGTCCAGTTAACACATTATTAAGTCATCAAATTCAACTAGACAACTCAACAGGCCAGCTCAATGCTTGCTTAATAATAACTTTTTAATATAATATTTACAAATTGTTAAACTGCAAACAACTGTAAAGCGCTGCATAATAGCCATATATATATATATATATATATATATATATATATATATATATATATATATATATATATAGTTGGATATTTGAAATATGTTGGGGTCGTTTCATCGGCACACTTTGCGCCACGCAACGGGCAAATGGCCTTCAACCTTTGCCAAGTGCAAATATGAAGCACTTAGCGGCTCGCAGGCAATCTTTTCCATTGCAATGTGGTGGGTGGTTGGGTGGTTGGGCGGTTGGTAGTGCGGAAATCAAACAATGCCATTAGGCTAATAATTGCTGCTCGTTATTGTTGTAATTGTGGCCATTGGGCCGACGGCCATTGCCTGGGCACACAAAATGTATTAATTAAGCTATTTATCTAAACTAATGCGAGCATTTAGTAGCCAAGACAGAAGCAAATTGCACTCATTAGAGCCCAACCGGGCAACTGGGCAACTGGTCGACGTCTCCGCAGAGTCTCTGTCCCTTAATTCGATGAGCCAATCGCTTTTTCTCTCCAGCTCCGATGCGTTGATAGATAATTGCGTTGGATAAGTAGGAGACGACGTTGTCTGCCCATAGACGAGGCCTCACTCAGTCTCCCTCCGTCTGTGTGTGTGACGGGCCGTTGAGGAATGTTGTAGCCAATTGAAGATATCGTCACTTCAGTGCGATCAAGCCAACGGTCAAGTTCTACATCATCATTAAAAGCTGCGCTGCCCAGACACTGAAACTGGGTTGCGACTTTGCTCAGACTCTCAAGAAATTTGGTGCAGCAGCAGCAGCAGCAGCAGCGTCAGCTTATCGTCTGCCGCATCATTAGCTTGATTATGATTATCAATGAGCACATCGGGAATGCCGCCGTTCGAGCGGCCACATTGATTAAAAAAGCAGGAGCAGAACCGCTCGAAGGGCCAGCCCTGGCCAAGTGCTTGAATGACACTTGCTGAAAGTTGGAGTTTGGATTGAGGCACTGCAGTTTACAAGTCTACAGGCTATGCACAGCTCAGATTTTGTGCAGTGTTGTAAAACGCTTAGTATTGCAATAAGAGTGTTGCGAAACACTAAATATGCTTTTCTTAACTTATTTTTAATTTAGATAAGTATATTAGTATATATTTATAGAAAATATTTTTAATTATATTTTATACAGTGTTGGAAAAGATCAAAATTTATTTATTTAAATATATAAGCACTCAAATTTATTTATATTTGATTAAAGTCACAGGTGAAAACCTGATCTGTTAGAGCATTCGAACTTCAACAACTTAAGCTAGGCTCTCCGTTCAAATATCTGTCCGCTTGTCTTTCTGTCCGGTCGAGTGTTTGTACGTCCGACTGTCTGTCCTTCCGCATGAAAGATGGAAACTTTAAATTTACTCATGGTCTTGATAGATTTTCGATTTTGGACACCTCTCCCCATAACATAATTGATAACAGAGTATATCCTCGTCGATCACTCCAGACTGCCACTACTTGTTTTTTAGTCTGACTCCTGTTGAAGATCTTTGATATCGATAGGCGGCCCCGTTTGGAGCTCTGTCAGCGTGACAAATTAGTTAGTGCTGGGATTTTTTAATTCTCTCGTTGTTGTTGCTATCCGAATGCACGCTAATGAATATGATTAGCATAATGAGTAGCCGAGCATTGCCCGTGGCTGGCTGGAGGATCAACGGCAGCTGCTACATCTTTGCTCATTGACTTTTGTTGCTTGTCTTTTCTCTCTGTCTATATGTATCTTTTAATGGATGCTCCCCAGGCCCTGCCCCTCCCCTGTGTGCTCCCTCCAGCTAGGCTGTACTTACACGCTATCATAACCGTAATAAAAGGCCACATATGGTCCGTTGGCAGGTAGATTTTTTGGTTAGCAGCCGTCACGGCAAACCTAGCGAAATGAGCTCATTTATATTAACATGCCCCAACCGCGGGCTCAGCAAGCAAGCACTAAGCCGCAACCTCATATCAGTAAGACAAAGGCCGCCCCTCCCATACCCCAAATGGAGCAATCCACCCCTAAAATAAAAACAACAACAACAATAAAAAGCAACAAAAACTGTCAACGTTCATGATGTTTGACAGATGGACCAGTTTCTGCTTCGGCTCCAACTCCAATTCCAACTCCAACTCCAACTCCAACTCCAGCTACAGCTACAGCTCAGCTGGTTTTATGCATCACTAAGAAGCAAAGACCTCATCTAATTTTTGATATCTATTGCTGACGAACATCCTGACGGGATGTGTATTGTTGTGGAGACAGTCGGGGGTGAGCTGGGCTGAGATGAGCTGAGCTGAGTTCAATGTAAAGCAGAAATCGAAGCTCTAACAGAAGTTAAGAAGATATGAAGGAAGGACTGGCCCTTGGACGTAGGCAAAGGAGGTGCCTCAGAGGTAGCAACATTAAACCATTAAAAAATAAAAATAAAACCGTACTTCTAACACACTTACCAGTAAACTCCGCCGTAGAAGAAGAAGCCCATACCCTAGGATCTACACATCTGAAGCATATATATTCTTAATCGATACTATACATCTATATCTATTACCACACTCATATATCTATAGATCCATCTATCTGCGCTCGACCTTTGCAGCGCCGTAAACTGCAAAACCGGAAATGTCGTAAAGCCTACCCTCGACTTTTACTTTTGTGTATTATTTTTGTTTTGGTGATCGCATCGTAAAATTATATATTTAGCGTAAAGGAAGTGGGCCATAAAACTAGATCATAAATATAAGTCGGGCAGTAAAATTTATGGGTTTTTAATCACCTAAGTATGGAAACGGTTGACTTTTAATTGCGTCAAATGTCTTATATAGTTAGATATTTGTACAGCTTAATCAATGGCAAACGACTTGTTTGAAAGCCGCATTAATAATAACGATTGTGTGGGTGTCAATGTATATGATTACAGGGTATGTGATAGTCGGCAGCGGACATTGCCTCATAAGTAAGCGCCCTTCAAAATGAAATGGTTTTTTAATTGTCAAATTGTGTAGGCAGCACAGAAAGTTCTGCGATTGATTAAAAAACAAACTGCCTTTCTATGCAATTCTCATGAGTTGACGGGGTCTTTTGATAGGTAGTTGATAGGTGATAGTGGTAAATGCTTAAGATGAAAATAAGCTGCCTTTCTATGGAATTCTCATGAGTTGGAGTAGCATCTAGATGTCGAAGCTGGTTATATCATAGTCATATCTATTATCTACTATCTATCTATGTATACATATTATTACAGGGTATATGCTAGTCGGATACGCGCATCACCTAACAAGCGCACAAGCAACCAAAAGTTATTTGTTAATTACCAAATTGGCTAAGCAACGTATGAAGCTTTTACTCTGACTTCCAAATAAACTGCCTTTCTATGCAATTCTCAAGAGTTAAAGAGCAACAGAAACTCAAGTATCCACTAAGCGCCTAACACTCTTCTCAGAGAATACTTCATGGATTTGGCCACGCATTGAGATCAGCTCAAACGAGCTTCATGCTCCAGATGGAGCACCATTTCGTGCACATATCCTGGCCACTGAGACTGAGACACTGACTTTTGTTCGCATGCAAATGGGTCTCGCGGCCGTCTGTTTTGGGGGCGAAAAGCAGCTGCCGTTATGGATAATAACGGGAAATATTCCATATCGAAATTTGTAGCGCCTTTTATCGTTGGCAACTTTGAAAAGTTAGTCACTTGGCTGGCACGCCCCTGCCATTTGAACGCCCACTGTGCCGGTGCTTCCACGTAATTTTTCATAAACATAAAAGTTGCTGCTGCTGCTGCTGCTGCGCGTAGCTGCCAGGTGGACTGGTGGGCGTGGCTGGGGGCGGCCTTGGTCGCTTCTGGGCCTTAGCCAGAGTGGGGCAGGAGGCGGCCACAGAGTGTGTAGCCTCTGCATATTGTATTTGTATTTTGTGATTTTAATGCGGCATTTTGTGGCAAGCTGTATACGGGTGTCTCTCTCACCTGCTCGCACCACACCTCCCCCACCCCCTGGGCTGGCTCTCGACATTAGCAGGCAACGCAAAAACATTTTATGACATAATTTTGTTGTTGCTTTGCGAAAAGGTGAACGGCTTTTTTCCTCTCTCAGCCCGAGAACACACGCAGCAGACAATCTACATACGACTGTGAACTTTGCCATCGATGACCCAGCAGCAGTAGCCACCCCTACCCCCTTTGGATTTGCATACTCGTATTAAGAGTCCTGGCTTCAGTCGCCTCTCGGTACTCGGTGCTCGGCTTTCGGCTTGCGGCTCATATGGCGCATTGTGGGCTCCTCGGTGAATTGTAATTACAGGAATGTATGTAACCTAATGACACGCCCCATGCGGCAACCCCAGCCCACAGCCCCCAGCCCCTTAGATATGTGTTGAAATGAAGCAACATGTGCCCATTCCACAGGCCGCAAGCCTACTCCATGCCACGCCACGCCGCCCATTTGCTTATGAGTAAGTGGCAAATGTTGTAGAAGAAAGCGCCAAAAACAACGAAACCAAAAGCTTAGCTGATATGACATGAGCTTCGGGAAGTGGGGCTGGGGGGCTTGCAAAGGGTGTGCAGCTACGTTGAGCCACTTGGAGCACTGTCTGCTTATGCTGTGACGAAAGTTTTATGCTCTAAGCTTACATAGATTCTTGGGTAAATTCATGAAGTGAAGAATTATCAATTTCAAATATATATATTTTTTTAATTTAAATAAATAAAAAAAATTATATAAAAAATTATGTTTTTATCCATTATCTATCTATTTATCCATTCATCTATCGCTCCATCCGCCTCTCCGTCCGTATAGACACAAACCAATCCTCCGGAGACTTATGTACACTTGATCTTCATGCTGACCATGCCGACTGCAACATGCTGAGTTCGGCATCAATTTGGATAATACATAATAATGCAGCTAGAAATCTTTGAGATAGAAGCCTAAAAATTAAAAAAAGAAGAAGATAGAAGCCTAACTTATTTGAAAAGTAAAAATTGTTATCAAAAAAGATTTTTTTTTTATTCAATTTTATTTGAAATCTGTGAAAAAATTATATATATTTAAAATTTTATTTTTTTAAATAATATTTTATTTGCAATCTGTGAAAAAATAATTTTACAATTTTTAATTTTATAATTTTTATTTTTTATATATAATTAACTTAACTTATTAATTTTTTATTTTCAATGTGTGAAAAAAAAATTTTTTAATTTTTGGAAAATTATTTAAATATCAAAAAAAAATTTGTTTTTAATATATTTTGTTTTTTTTTTTTTAATTCATATTTTATTTGCAATTTTCGAAAAAAAACGACTTTCTAACTAGCTTAGATAATACTTAGACTAAGGAGAGCTAATACTACTAATAGCAACAATAATATTTTAATAATTTTAATAATATACATAGAAGCAACTCTTCGCTAGGAATCATTCCAAGTTCTAACTCTTGAAGCTACTCCTCCACTTGCCCGTTGCAAACTGACTGAGCTTCGCTCATACAGCCGCCTGAACTAGGTAGATAATATCTGGGATATAATTGAATGAAGAAACTCAAGATGATGTTTGATAATTAAAAAACCCAAAATTAGTTTAGATGGGCGCTCATCTTGTTAATAAAGACTATGACTGGCATTAATAAACGCATCATTATGTGTGCGAGAGACGCACACATGGGCTCATTAACAGCACGAAATGTGCGCGCGTGTGTGTGTGTGTGTGTTGGGGGTGTTTATTTGTGTTATAGTGTGTGGGCGTGAAAAACGCCTCTCAGCCGCGCCAATTGCAGGTGTAATATTTCAATGTGCGTGCGTATGTGTGTGTGTGTGCAAATTTATATTTGTGCTTAGCTTAGTGCCAGGCAGCAGCAACAACAACAACAACAACTTGAAACAGCAAACACGGCCCAGGCAAGTTGGCAACTGATGCCGCTTGGCTGCTGCAATAAATAGCTGAGTCGAGTTATGGCGGCCGCCTTTTCTGGCTGGCATGCGGCATGCGGCAAGCGGCATGCGGCAAGCGGCATGCGGCAGCTGTGCCACAACAGCACAGAGCCAGTGGGTGTATTATCTTTGGAATTTATTACCAACAAATGTTATTTCTAGAACGTTAGACACACTTGCAGGCCGCCGTCGCCGTCGCCGTCGCCGCAGCAGCCAGCTAGCGCCAACGTCTCATCAACGCCTTCATTAGACGCCAAGTGGCTTAGCGCGAGCTACGCAGCGAAAATGCGCAGAAAAAAGGCAAGTACGGGTACTCTAGGTGGGAGTGCGCGACTAGGAGCTACCCTGAGAAGGAAGGACAGAGAGACGGACAGGAGAAAGAGAGGAAGGACATACAGCTGGTCGGACGGGCAGGCAGACGGAAGCAAGAGCAGAAAGACGTATAGACGGGCAGAACGGACGGACGGACAGGCGATAGGGCGGCAAGGCGTACGTACAGGCAGGTGAAAGAGCGGACAGATAGACGTACAGCTAGAAGGAGAGCTAGACGGACCGATAGATGTACGGCTAGATTGACGGACGGACGGAGAAAAGCAGCAAAGTATTGACGGACTGACAGACAGACGAACAGAGAGGGCATTTCTAGATCAACTCGCCTCAATCAAGCATATCAAATCAAGCCACGCCTTCACTTTGGAGGCTGTCACATCCATCTTCTCGAAACCAATCCAGCCTGCATTCCCATTTTCAATGGGTTCAGGGTATAAAAACATCATTAAATTTACGACGAGACAAAAGCAGGACACAAACAGCTGCTAGAGGCCAGCGCCATCAAGAAATTGGCAAGCAAATCACATGGAGCTAAACTTTCTAATATCCGAGAACCTAACGGGGCTCCCAACTACAAATTGTCAATAAAGCTAATGGCATGACAATTGCTACCGTAATGCATTTATGAAGTCTGCGCCAAGGCGATAAAGTTCGTCAATGTGGCGCTAAGAGACCTAATCTTTCACCCCCTCTCTCTCTCTCTCTCTCTCTCTCTCTCTCTCTCTCTAATGTTTCTCCATTGAGATTGAAATAGAGTAGTCTTGGTAGGCCTGGCTGTCCCTTCAGCTCTGCCGTCAGATCAACTCTGAGGTGACCTTAGCACATATTTTCGAGCACATATCGGTCGACATGCTGTCGAGCTCAGTGTTCACTAAAAATATACAAATTTACAAAAATGCGGAACTTATTGGATAAATGCCTGGAATTCTGTTGCGAGGTTCTGCAGATGTACGACTACTGTAAGCGAGAAGCTCTCCAATATGGAAAGCATATGGTATAACCCCAAAGCATTCCCGCAGATGATAACTATAATGAGGTCGGTCGATTTCTAAACCGACCCATGCCACGTATCCGTTATCCCAGGAAGCCCTATGTGAGCGCTGCAATGCTGCGCTACGAGAAGAACAAGGCTAGGCGAATCGTGAGTATTGAAGGAAGGGCTACATACATGAGATCTGTAATGAAAATCAAAAATCCAGTTGAAGCGTAATATGCGAATGAAGGCAAAGGAAAAGCCCATTTTCATGGACTTCATGTACGACGAGGACGTCTTGTGTCTCTGGGAGATTATGCCCAAGAAGAGGAAGGTCAAGAGGGCCACCCACAAGCACCGCTTCAACTTTTCGAAGCAGCTGCACAAGTTGGTCTTGCTCGCATCTATGGTTAGTGGATTGCTGATCAACATGTATATCTGGCTAAAGATCGTGGATAACTTGTAAATGCAAATCTTTGTTCAATTTAGTTCATGTTAAGTATAATTTTTTTTATCTGTTGCAAATTCCACATCGGCTTATAGCAGTTTTAGTGTCTGTTGTAATTTGATTTCATGTCAATTGTCTGGCGAAATGCTCTGAATAAAATATAAAACGCAACCAAATGAATTCAAATGCAAATAAAATTTTATGAACTTGGCCAGCACTGCGGTTACACTCGGCGCCCCATCCCCAGCCCGGAACCCGCTCCTTAAGGGTGCGTTAAATGTTAACACGAAACACGAGACACGAAGCGAAGCCATTAAGCCGAAGGCGTCGTAAAAAATGTTTAATTCATTTCATGAATTTTCATTAAGACAACTGAGGCCGCAGGAGAACTCTCAAGTCATCTGATATTACCAAACTCATTGGAAGCAAATGAAGCTGTTGCATGCGGTAGCGAGGAGCTCTTAAGTGACTGCTAAAGGATCTTCAGTTCAGGAAAATTATGAACCAAGCTTATCATCAATTGTTTTTCAAGCCTATCTTCCAGCTGTCATGGTGAAATCGAATCTGCAGTAACTATCGATTATTTGCCTATCGAAAATTAAGATATGTGCCTCTGTGTGAACTGCAACTGTCAAGAGGCTATCGATATGTCTCTGGCTGAGTTATTGATGATGCCTATCGACTATTCTTAACATTATTAATCAGAACTATCGATAATTACTATGCAAATGACATTTAGTGAGCTATCGATAACAGGTCTCAAAGCTTTTGAGTTATCCACTTTTGCAGTTGATCTTATCTGAAAAGTATATCGGTTATCGATTATGGCTTATGTGTATATCGAACTCTCGATAAATTATCGAAACATCATAAATAGTTTTCCAACTGAATAATCGATAATAAGCACCGACTGACACTAAATGAATGAATCCGAATATACCTGGAGTAGCCATAGGATATGAGACAAGGAATACTTAGAAGAACCTCAAATCGAATATTTGGACTATTTATACCTCAGCCGACTAGTAACACAATCGATAACTATTGTAAGTCAAAACCTATCGATTAACGCAACTATTGCCAGATAGGCCTCATGCTTCTGTATCTGTATCCAGTTGCCGTTATAGCTTTTATTGTTTCCATATAAAAAGAAGTCGCACTCTTCTCAGCGCTTCTCATTTACAGCGCGCCCTCCTTGCTTCGAGTGCTTTAAATAGATTCACACTCCGTGGGGGCAGCCCTTTTGCTTTCTTTTGAATTGCAATGCTGCATTGCAGCAGCTGCCCCCAACGTATATCCGGCCTAAAATGCGGCGGATTGGCACGCGCCGCTTCTACTTGCCGTTTGCTTTTATTTATATATATATATATATATATATATATATATATATCCTACTTGATGTTATTAAATTTATTCACATTTTTATGGCGTCGCATTTGCCAGTGGAATTCACTTGAAGTGCAGCTCGCTCAATTTCCTGGAACAATTTGCTGGACGTTCGCCATTAAAGGGAGAGAGGGAGGGCTCGTAATACCTTGGTAATACCGGCTACGATGGAGCTTGGCTTATGGTGGCGACTTTCAGGGCTCGGCTGACAAATATTGACGCCACAATTCAAATGCTTGACAAAACGAGGCAAAAACGAGCGCAGAAATTATAAAGAAAAAGGAAAAACTAAGCGAAAAGCCCGGCAGAAGGCAAATAGTCGACGCGTCGCAGCGTCGAAGTGTGCAACAGGAAAATGAGAAAGCGTAACAAAACGGCAAAAAAAAAAAAAAAAAAAAAAAAAGAAAAGAAAAGAAAATAAAGGAAAGCAAAGTAGGAAATTATGATATCATCTTTATGACGCCATTATGGTTAGACCACACACACGTGTGTGTGTCTGCGAGTGTGTGTGGGTATCTGAGTGGGCGTGGGTGTGGGTGTGGGTGTGTGTGTTAGTCTCACCCTTCAGTCATCCTACTATGACTAACAGCTCCAGCCAGCTGCCCCGTTGCTACCCTAACCCGACGCTGTCATAGCGAACTGTTGTAAATGTCAAAGACCGGAAAAGGCAACACACACACACACACAGACTGAGACTTACACACACAAAGCTGGTGAAGAATGCAACAGTTTCGAGCGCCAACATGTCAACAACTGTCCACACTCTGTCCATGTGCATGACAATGTCTGTGGAGCAAGTCAGACAAACAGAGACAGAGCGAGAGTTAAGGAATCTGAATGGCTTAAGCTTTAGTACAGACGCTCCAACACAATGGTCATATATAAATATATATATATACATATATATATATATATTTATATTTATATATATTTATTTATTTATTTATTTAATATTCAGCTAGTATTATGGACTAGCTGAGAACTGGCAAAGTTTTGGAATTTACGTATATGCTAAAGAGCACGAATAAAGTCAATGGAACATCAATGACAATTAATATGATAGTCACAATGACAATAGCCATAACAATGGCCAATGATCAATAAAACACTTACCCCATATAATTTGTATACAATTAGCAACATTTTTATTAACTAAATTTGTCATTTTAGTATCGTCGACTAGCTTCACAATGAAATTTAAACAAAACCTTCGACTTCTCGTATATGGCAAAGAGAACGAACAGATTCAAGAGAAGAACAGCGGCGACTAGCAAAGAATAGAAGATGCTATACATTTGTCTGCCCAAATGATGTACAGTCCGGGTGCAAGAGCAAAGTGGACAAGGCGGCCCCACATAGCGCGTTGTTGTCATCACCTTTAGATTCCACAGCAAAATCATTGTGCTCTCCGTCTGTGTGGATGAGTCAACCAAATTGGCTCTGCGCTGCATTTCCTGAGGGAACAACGCATTAGTTTGATGAGGCATTTTGGGTCTTTGGCATTACTTACGGCCAGCTTTCTAGCCTTCTTCTCCCTGTACTTATAGAGCAACTGTAGCGATATGAAGCCACTTGGGCGTTTGGGGACACTCTGGCCGAAAGGATGTGTCTTATGTCTGGGGGAAGACCTCGAGCATTCTCTATTGCCTGTGAACAAAATTGAGCTGGAGCCTTTCCTCCATTTTCTATTTGATTAATTTCAATTACCTGTAGCCATTGTCTTGTCTGAATTTATAAAATGGATCTATCTGCTTTTTGGAAAAAATAAGTTTACTTTTGAATATGTTTACGACATGAAAACTATTTTTACTGTGACTAAATTGTTGAACGACATCGACGAGGTAACCTCACAGCTTGACATTTTTTTCAAAGCGACTGGATGGGAAAAATATGCGAAGATAAACAACAAACTAAAATTAGATATAGTAACAATGACAAAAAAAATGGGAATGACAATGACAATGGCAATGGCAATGTCAATGACAATGGCAATGTCAATGACAATGGCAATGTCAATGACAATGACAATGACAATGGCAGTGACAATGACAATGACAATGACAATGACAATGACAATGACAGTGACAATGACAATGACAATGACAATGACAATGACAATGACAATGACAATGACAATGACAATGACAATGACAATGACAATGACAATGACAATGACAATGACAATGACAATGACAATGACAATGACAATGACAATGACAATGACAATGACAATGACAATGACAATGACAATGACAATGACAATGACAATGACAATGACAATGACAATGACAATGACAATGACAATGACAATGACAATGACAATGACAATGACAATGACAATGACAATGACAATGACAATGACAATGACAATGACAATGACAATGACAATGACAATGACAATGACAATGACAATGACAATGACAATGACAATGACAATGACAATGACAATGACAATGACAATGACAATGACAATGACAATGACAATGACAATGACAATGACAATGACAATGACAATGACAATGACAATGACAATGACAATGACAATGACAATGACAATGACAATGACAATGACAATGACAATGACAATGACAATGACAATGACAATGACAATGACAATGACAATGACAATGACAATGACAATGACAATGACAATGACAATGACAATGACAATGACAATGACAATGACAATGACAATGACAATGACAATGACAATGACAATGACAATGACAATGACAATGACAATGACAATGACAATGACAATGACAATGACAATGACAATGACAATGACAGTGTCAATGACAATGACAATGACAATGACAATGGCAATGGCAATGGCAATGGCAATGATAGTGTCAATGACAATGACAATGACAGTGCGAGGAGGGAAAGGACGTGACATTTTGTGAAATTGAAAGGAATAATCGAATTTGTAGTTCGATTTCGAGTAATGCAAAAGCTCTCAATGGCCGAGAAAGTATTTGCTCAGCATATTTGCTGTTAAATTAAATCATTGCATGCGTGTGCGTTGAGTAGAGTTGTCGCTGGCGCAGCTGGCAACCCTGCAGCTCGAATGTCATTTGGCTGCCAACTGGAAAATGGGCTAAGTGTGCTGTGCGAAAACTGAAAGAAAATAGATTTACAGCACAGGCACAGGCCCGCACTCGCACCCGCACACACACACGCGCAGAGACACTCAAATGAATTGAAATGCAATTGAAATATTGCAAATGGCATTTCTTGCAAGTTGCAAGTTGCTAGTTGCTAGTTGCGAGTTGTAAGTCACAGAGCGCTCCGAGTGCTCGCCGGCAATTTGAAATGAAATTAAAGCTCTGGCGCAAGACATGAAAAATTTGCTTTTTCAATTAATTATAAATATATCAGAGGCTGACAATGCAATTTCACAGCTCAATTACAGTTATTGGCGAAAATGTTTAAAGTTTTCGATTGGAATTGATAGCAAATCGATTGGGAGTATAAATAAGGCCTGGGAGTGCATATGTTATATGTCCACGAAAAACTGATGAGGGCACATCAGTAAACATGAGTTTTGCTTTATGAAAATCGCATAGAAAGGCCATAAGCTAAGCGATAAGCCAATGGAAGCTGCAGAAGAAGCTGGTGACACTAGATTTTTCCCTCTCTCTCTCTCTCTCTATGTCTATCTATCTCTCTCTCTCTCTCTCAATGTTCTCAATTTCTCTCTGTATTTCTCTTACTTCTTCTCTTTGTCTGGCTTTCATATTCATTCTCCCTCTCTATCTTTTTGTCTCTCTCCTCTCACTCCTCATGCCGAGCAACGAAATTTTTAATTTAAATTCATGGATCCCATACCTGTCCATATCTAATTAAACGTGAAAAGCCTTGAACTTTGAACTCAAAATAAAAATGAAAAGAAGCACGAAGGAATCGAAAAGGGAAAGACAAGCTGAAAATCAAACGCATATCGAAGGGCGGCGAATCGAAGGCAGGAAGTGAGATATTTGCGTTGACAATGCTCGCAATATGTTTTTACATGTGTTCGGGGCTGTTCGACGTGTAGGTAACCACTCCCCCTCCACTCTCCCTCCCCCTACAACCCCACACACTCCGCTCTCGATACTGCTCAAGTAGGTGTTGTTGTTGTTGTTTCAAATGGTGTTATTCCTATTGTAACAATTGTACGTAAACGCAATTTCAATTGCTGGGCTCAAGATGCTCCGACTACAGTCATCATGACGTTGCCGATGATGAAGATGACTCCCCCACTTGAGCCGTACATGCGAGCGTTGCAGCTGGAGTGTGAATCATTTCCGTTTGAATTTGGTTCATTGCATGATTTTCACATTAAGCGCGAGCGCAGGCAGAGGAGGGCACTCAGTGAAGCTCCTTGGGCTCCTACCAAGCTTCGCTTGGCTACACAGCCTGTCTGCCTGTCCGTCTGCCTGTCCGCCTGTCCGTCCGTCTGTCTATCTGCGCCAGAAGCGGGTCGCGCTCTCTTCAGCTTGATTGTGTTTTCCTTAACTTATTTTCGAGCGCAATTATTGACGTGTGCCCCTCCAACAATAATAACAATGACAACAACAGCGGCAGTGGCAGTGGCAGTGGCAGCAGTAGTAATAATACCAAATGATGTTGCCTGATGATAATGATAATGATAATGATGTTAAAGTTTTCTATATTGATATTTTAGCTGTATTTCTTGGCGCACTACGAAAGCAAATGCTTTGCGCTCGAACGGCTTGAACAGCTTTATAATTGGCCTGGCTCTGGCGGAAAAGGAAGCGCTCATCAAGTCCCTTAACAACAACATTTATACTCACATTCACACACATGCACTCACACTCACACACACACACCCTCACATATTTATAATAACAGCATTTACTTATTATCCAAGCAGCTCGAAAATGAAACTGGAACTTGAAGTTGGTAGCATCAGCATTACGGCCGTAGCGCTACGGCCGGGGCGTGGCGCGGGGGGCGTTTACGTGTCTGTGGCCGGAGCTAAATGAAAGTATCAACAGCGAAACTCAATTTGAAACAAAAACAACAACAAAGCGACAAAAGCAAAATCGCGTTTTATGCACACAAGAAAAAAAACCAACAGAACAAGACAAAGAAACAAATGGAAATACAAATATAAATCTATACATATGTATGTATGTATGTATGTATATGCATACAAGCACACACACAGAGAGGCACACATAAGTGCCAGAAAAGGCGCTAAAACATAAACACACACACACACACACACGAGAGCGGCGACAGGAACTAAAATATTTGAAAATTTTCTATTGAAATGCGCGAAGTAAACAAAAAAATAAATTTTTTTAAATGAAGTGTGGAAAAAAGTTTGTTCAAGCAGAAAGCTGAATACGCTAGCTTTGAACAAAATAAATTCATTAATAAACCAAATTAAAATAAATAAAAATAAAATAATACATTAATATAAAACAAATTAAATAATGTAAAAAAAATATATTAAATTAAATCTCATATCATTTTTAATTGAAAAATAAAATTTTAAAAATAAATTAAAAATCTAATAAGAGATATTATTACTTAGTATTATTATTACATATATAGATATACATTTTGTAAGTCTTTCTTGACCAAATACAATTTTTTTTATATACCTAAAACATACTTTCTAATTTAATTTTTTATAATACCCAACAAAACTAATTAAACTAAATTTATAATAGCTTCGCCCTCAACTCATGTGCATATTAACTAAGCAAATCCAACTTCCCTAGCGTAGGGTAAATATGTCGAAGTAAAATAGAATGCACTGAGGGGAGGGGGAAAAAAGAATCTCAAGAAAAAACGGAAGTGCAAAGCGTTTCCGATTAGTTGCCTTGTTTCGTTTGATACTTTTTTTGGGAATTTGGATTTGATATTTAGTACAGTGGGCTAAGCCAGGTAAATAGTCAAAATATACGAAAACATATTTTTATTTATAGACACATGTCAAATATATATTTTCATATACATGATTAAGTGAATTTAATTAATTTGTTATGTACTCCAGTATAAATTACACGTATTCAATGCCTTCGTCCCACTGTGCACGCTGATCTGCAGCGGCGCTTGTAGCGTCAGCTGTCAACAGCGCAACAGCCAGAACAACAACAACAATAACAGCATCTGTAGACGAGAACAACGGCAATCATAATACCGTTAAAGAGGCAGAACATAAACAAAAGTCGCAGCAGCAACAACAACTGCAGCAACGGCAGCATCAGCAACAGCGAGAGCCGAAGCGCCGCACAGTAAAATATGCCCAAAAACGAAATTAGATGAGAAGTGATCGACGGCAGAATACCCTATGAGTGCGAACAGTTGACGCTGTAAAATATTTGAATGTGTGAATATATATAAATATTTTTTTAGTTGTATTATTTTACTCAAAAACACAAATATATAGAAATAGAAATATTATACATATAATATATATATTTTTACGTATATGCATATAACTATTTAGATGTATATAAATATATATTTGTGTATATTTATAAATCTAATTTTTTGTATATATATTATTATTGTTATATATATATTTAAAATTATTTCCATTTATTATTCTTCAATTCAAGCATCCAACTCCTCTAAACAAATATGCCCGCTTAGCTTATCTCTGCTCCTACAGCGCATAGATTCTTCTAGTCCAAACGCGCATTCACAAATTTCTGAAGTGCATCAATTAGAGCACACGCTAACGATCTCACTCTCACTCGCCTGCCGCTCTCCACAGTTTCATATCACTGCTGCTCTCTCGCTCTGCCGCGAACGATCCGACAGTCGAAAAAGAGACACGTTTCATTGGAAGCGACAGTCGCTGGCGGCTTTTGGCGCTTCCGTTGTGACAGCGCGCGGAAGCAGCCACCACGCAATGTTGTCATCAGCTAAGCGCTGCTCTCTCTCTCCCTCTATCTCTCGTTTCGGCTCATTGGCAGTGCAAGCGTCTCGTGTTTCCGCCGAAGACAGCTTCAACCTTCGTCTTTTGTGTCTTCGTGTTCGTCAATGCGCTAAGTAAGTAATCCCAATCCCTGGAAAAATGCACATAAATTCCTATTAAGGCGCTGGACTGATCACACCAGCACACACGCAAACACACACACATACACATGCACACAGACACGTGTGCATTCTGTTGGTTTCATTCCCATTCATTCAATGCTTCATTGCTGTGGTAATTGCTTCCAAATGCTTAAATGCTTTCATTGTTGCTGTTCTTGTTGCTGCTGCCTCAATTTCAATCTGCGGCAGTTGCCTCGTCTGCCACTCAGTTTCAGTTTCTTTCAAGTTGTTGTTGTTGCTGCTGCTGCATGTCCAACATGTGTCGTCGTCATTGATTTGTCGTTGATGGGCGGGCGAATGTGGGAATGGGCAAATAGGAACATGCTGCTGACTGCGCTGCCGACTGCGCTGCTCTCCATCTTACTATTGACATTTGTCTGTCACAACGGCGCATTCACATCTGTTGGGGCGACCCTCGTTCGCTTTTAGGGGGCGTTGCTCATAAATTTCATTGCCTGGCCGTCGGAACAATTTGGGCATGAAAACAATTTGCACACGGACTGAGCTGAACGGGAATTTCCAGTGTAGCTGGAAGTCGGCGCGCTGCGCGCATTCTGCCTTCTGGGCCACTCGAAGAGTTTTAATTATGAGGCGGCAACTGTTTGCCGTTGTTATTGTTATTGTTGTTGCTGCTGCTTCTTCTTCTTCTGCTTCTTATTATTCTTGCTTTATTATAATATCACCTCTGCTCTCTCTCTCCCTCTTTCTCTGTGTGTACCATTTTTTGCATGCGCATTTTATTCAAATTTTTAACCTCATTCACAATCAGTAAATTTTACAACAACAACAATGACGATCTCTCGCGTTGCATTGTCAATCGTTCCTCGAACCGATTTGAGGGCGTCTCACCATGTGCCGCGTCACTGCTGTGTGAATCAGTCACTGGGCCAGTGAAAAGAATATGCGTGGATCCCGGGCAGTCACAGTCAGAATGGGAACAGTTGCAAGTGTGATCAGAGAGAAACTCTGGAAGCTTTGATTGCTCTTAAGAGTTTATCTAAATGGCTCACTACTCAAGGGATCGCAGTGAATGATCACAGTTTTGATATTAAGTGTGAATGGTCGTAATTAGAAAAAGCAATGTAAATCACAGATCGCAGCTTATGTGAATGATCACAGTGATCACAGAAGTATAAGTGATTACAGTGATCACTGTCACAGTTAAACTCTAAAGCTCTGCATATCAAAGCAGTTCACTAAGCGATCACAGTGAATTATTACTAGTCTCTAAGTCAACCAGGCTAAAACAGCTTCCAGTTCTAGTACTGAGTGATCACAGCATAAGTGATCATATATAATGTAAATCACAGTTTCTGTGATCACAGTGAATGATCACAGGTAGTCACAGAAATGATAACTAAATCATAATTAGATCATTCTATGTATATCTGATGATGTGTACACGATCACAGTGAATAATCAAATTGAAGTGTGAACAGTCACGACATAAGTTATTATAGTTGAATAAATAATACAAATAAATAAAATTGTATATTCACTTTAATATTGTTTTTTTTTTTTTTAATTTTTGTCAATATTTATTTATCTTCATTTTATTTTTTTTTTAATTTGCATAATTTATTTGCTCAGCAGAACTTTTCAAGTGACCCTAATGAACTTCAACTTGAGTCAGCTGTTCTCACTCTCCTGCCCTCTCCCTCTCCCCTTTTGATAACTGTGCCATTTGCATTAACTGTTCCCATTCCCATATAACACTTTCGCAGCGTGCGATCGACCATCGATGGGCACCTTTCCGTGCATAGGAGCAGGGTAAGGGGGGAGTGCTGAGCTGCTGTTGCTGTCACTTCGATTGCTTCCGGCTGCTGCTGCTGTCGCATCTGCTGCCCACCAATCAAGAGCAAAGACGCGGGTGTGCAGAGCTAATTTATGCTTGTATATAATATCACTTAAGCTTGCCCGCGCTGCTGCGCTGCTGCGCTGCTGCTGCTGCTGTTGATATTTATAAAGTCTCGGCTCTGTTAGGCAGCCAGCGCAGCGTCTGTTATCCTTAACAGACGCCGCCGCGGTCGCCGACAGCGCCGAGCCGAGCGCACAAGAGCACGACGAGAGCACACTGAGCTGACGAGGCCACGAAGACAACGACCTGAATTTTGAAAAGGAATCGTGCCCGGTTCGCCTTAGTTCGCTCGTTTCGCTGCTGCGTCGCATCGTTACGCTTCGTGTATAATTTTTAGTACACACACTGAGAGCGACAATGCGACAGCAGCGAGCAGCAGCACGCGACTGTGGCGTCCCACAGCGTTTGGCGCTGGGAACAGTTTTCCAGTTGGTGTATTGCAATGCAATGCTGCGCGTGCCATTCGTTGCCAGTGCTGCTGTTAACGCTGGCTGCGCTGCCGCTGTCGCCTGTCGCTGCCGCCAACGTTAGCGTTGGACATGGCGAAGCGCGTGAAACAAGTTTTAGTACGTGTTCCGCCGTGTTAGCAAACAGTCGCTGCCCCAGCAAGTCAAACGGACACTCTACAGCGCTCTATCCCGCTCGCACTGTGCTATCGTCTCTGTGTGTGTGTGAGTGTAAGCGCGCGAGTGCCAGTGTGTGTGTGCAGTTAACAATGTGTGCGTGCGCGTCTCTGTGCGTGTGTTGTACTGTTAACAACGAGCGGAATAAATAACGCACAACAAATAAACCGTTAAATCACATGTGAATATGAATATATATGTGTGAAATCAATTTGCTAACAAAAAATATTATTTTCCATAATTTTTTTTTTTTGCAAAATTTTTTTTGCTGTTGTCGTAGGTTCTAAATACTTGAAAATATTTTTGAAAAATTGCAATAATTTTAAAAAAATTTTAAAATTTACAAAAAAAGTTTTAAAATATATAAATTAAAAATTTATATATATGTATATAAACCTAGTGCAAATCAAGTCAATTTCTAGCTGTTTACTCAAACAAACATTAAAAAATAAATAAATTTTTTTACTGTGCGTGTGTGTTTGTGTGTGTGTGTGTGCGTGCAGCTTCCTGTGCAACCGGTCCACCAGACGCAACGCTGCACCTGCAACAGCGCAGAAATCTCGCTAACAACAACAACAACAAGATCAAGCCAAAAACCCGTTTGGACATAGCAAAAAAACAAAAAAAAACTCGCCAGCCGCTGGCCAGGCCCAAGGCCGCAACAACAACAAACAATTTTTCTTCGTTTTTTGGTGCCAAGCTTTTCGCGGCTGCCACTGGCCCATTGTGGACAATTTCTTTAAGGTAAGTTGCATATATATATATATATATATACATATATATCTTATAGCTAAGACAGACTTAAGTGCACAGCGCCAAGGAGTGAGCGAGACAGAGCCGCCTTCAGCCTGCGAGCGCTGCAAAGTATGCTACAAATTTTTAAACTTAAGCAAAGCCTGAGGCAGAGGCACACACATGCCTCTAGCCCTCCCTCTCTCTCTCTGTCTCTCTGTCTCTCTGCCCAATTGGCCAGCATTTAAGCCTTGCAAGTTTAATGCCATTTGCATTGAGCTGACCAACAACAACAACAACAACTGCAAAGGGTTAAACAACAGAGTCTAACTGGAATTATACCAATTGCATATTGATATAATGTGGCCATAAGTGTCGCACCTCGCCCTCTCTCCCTCACTCTGCACACAATTAATTGTGCAGCTTGGCATTAATTTCGGCCGATTGCCAATTGAATTGGGCAGCTGTCGATGCGCCAGGCAATTATCCAATTGGCTTAGCTGGCAAAGTGCTGATAAGAATGCTTAGCTATGCCAATTGGCGTCAGTTCGTGAGCTAAAAAGTGTTTAGTGCGTAATGAAATTAGTTCGTATGAGCAGATATGACAAGTCCAGATAATTCGCATTTGTCCAATTGGAATATGTATAGGCATAGTCGTATACGATTTGAATATATAGTTGCTAAGCGAAAGTGCACTTCCAATCAGAATACGGGTGAATAGTGCACTAAAAGTGTTTATTAGCATTACTCCAATTGGGGCGCATACCAGCCAGACTCCAGCACATGAGTCTTATAAGAATGATAAATATATATAGATATTGTATATATTATTTACTGTATGTATTCCAATTGGATATATTTCTGATCTAAAAAGTAAAATAAAAATAAAAATAAAATTGAATTTAAAAAAATTTAAATAAAATCTAAAAAATTTTGGATGGCTTGAATTGGACATATAAATATAATAATAATAAGATAAATATATATAATAGATAATAACACAACTCCAATTGGAAGTTAGCATTTTCACTAAAGTTTCCTTTTTGTCTAATTCCATGCTAATTGGAATAATGAAATGTACGTAAAAAATATAAATAAATATCAATAATATATATTAATAATATATATATTAATAATATATAATATATATATATATATAGACAACAAGTAAACTAATTATCCAGAATTGGAGATAATTCATTCCCTTCAGTTCCCAGTTATTACAAGTGCTTACATCTTTAAAATTCTGTAGAATGCGTCCAATAAGAAATTGTTCAGATTGATAATTAAGTCAATTGAGTCAGAGGAAATAGTTCTAAGTGTGCTTATGCAGGAACAATAGTCTTAGTTTAGATCAAAGTAAATTAAAGCTAATTGAAGACGTTCTGATTGGGGAAGTTCTCATTTATATGTCTCCAATTAGAACAATCCCCAATTTTAGTTTGAGTGAATTGGAGTTGTTCTAATGAAGTGCTAATGCGAATCTGCTGAATATCTGTTGTAATCAGATTTCTTATGAAGCTACACTTAAAGAGTGTCTAATTGGAATAGGCATCATTCCTATTAGATTGTGCCTTTCAAATACAACATCCATTACTATATAGCCATAAACCTGAGAATGACTTTAGACTACAGTAAATTGAATTAAGCTGTTTGAGTCCAATTAGAACGGATATTTATTTCATATTTCAAAATTCATATTCAAATTAAGTTTTTAGTATTATTAAGATTTTATTATTATTATTATTATTATTATTATTATTATTATTATTAAGATTTTATTATTATTATTATTATTATTATTATAAGGATTTTATTATTGGATTTGTATATTAGAAACATCTCATATCATATCAAAATATGATTTATAGCAGTCAAGTCTTTGCCCAATTGGATTACATTGCTTATAAGAATATAATATCTGAACATATCAGATACGAATATTACTCTAATCATAAATTAATATTTTATATTATTATATTTTTACTATATTGTATATATATATATATATATATATATTTGATATATATTTATTTATGATTAGACTAGCAGATTCTTTTCTTCTTCTCTTATCTCTGCCTCTTACTCTTTTCTCACATTTCCCTTTTGCCCTTATCTTTCTCTTCCTCTTTCGCTTTCGCTTCCCTGCTATTTCTCTCAAATTCCCCTTTAAGTCTTTGCTTGAGTCTCACTTAAGCCCACATTCTTGTTTCATTAAATATTTTAACCCACTCCCACTCTCTCTCCCTCTTCCTCCGTCTCTCTCTCTCATTTTCTCTTTGCTCGCCCTTCTGCTCCTTTGATTCCCTCAAATTTCGCTTCGACCACAACAAAGGTGGCGCCCGCCTATAAAAGTGGGCGTTGCACAAACCTCTACAAGAAAGCAGAAACCAAAAAAAATAACGGTAAAAATGCTGTTCCAATGCAATTTTTCGTGATCTTCGTCATTAAGTACAAGTGACTGCTCAACTGTAGCCCAAAAATGCATGTCAAACTGCAGCAGTGCAGCTCAAACTGCATACCTGCAGCTGTCTCATGGCGACAAATGACCAAGACTTAGTTCTGTTCAGCGCCTGCCAAACTGTGCCGAGCAGCAGCAAATGAACTTCAAACGCGCTTAATTAACGGCCGCAGGGGAACGCTGGAATGTGGAACGCGCCACGAGCCCAATTGAACCTAATAATAATGATGATAGCAATGATAATGATAATATTAATAATGATAAAAAACACAAACTTTTCTAATCAAATTAACAGAGAATTTGAATCTGTTGCGTTCGACTGTCAGTTGTTGTAGCAGGGTAACTAAGGCAACAACAACAACAACAAGGAGTGAAAATTATCAAAGTCAATTATGGCGCCACATAAACCAAGCGCCCAAGCAGCTAGCTCAGCTCACACACACACACACACACTCAGACAGTCAAGCAAAGCATAAATAATGCTCGTCATTTGTTGCTATATTCGGCCAATGGCAAAACTTTTGCCACAGCCTCAACGATTTAAAGTGCGAGATGGAACGTGAGTGGGAGGGAGACGACTGTATGTGGCTGACCTTGGACTCCTTGCGATCTGTTGTCGGGCGCTGAGCATCGCCATTTGCCGCTGGCATCATATTTATTTATATAAAAATACAAACGCAAAAAGTTCCTGCATAAAACTGAATTACCGGAAATTGGCCAAAAAGCAGCAACAACTACAATAACAACAGCAGCAGCAACATCAAAACGAACGGCAAAATGTAGGTGGCCAAAAAGTTTCATTTGATTTTTTTTACCTACTTTTGCGCTCGTCTGTCCTTTGCTTTCTCGCTCCCTCCCGCTCTGTTTGTCTGTGAGGCTCAGCTGCGCTACGCTCGCGTCGGCTATATGAGTTTGAAGAGTTTGCTTGAGACGCAGCGCGCTGAAGTGCCGTTTAGCTGTCTGTTAAATAAGACAAACTCACACACACATACATACATATATCACAAACACTTGTGTTTATTACAATAGCTTCACTGCCTAAATTTTATATGCACACATCTTCCAGGGTATCTAACCTTCCTCATCACCAAATATTAGCATGTTTTTTTTGTTTTAATATTTTTTGTTTGATTTTTGTTCTTTCTTATTTGGCATTCGGGTGTAAGTAGAAAAACACAAACTAAAGGCGCCGCGTGTGAAGCAAATAAAAGGCAAGAAACTAGCGCAAAAAACTTTTGTCAAAGCAGACGCGCCGCGCCGCGCCGAACTCAACGAAGAACAACAGACATACAGACAGCGCGAAGGAGTGAGCGAGCTGGCATGAGCATTGTGCTAAAATTGAAAAAGAAAAAGGAATGGGCGAAATGGCGGACACAACACAATGCAATGCTAACTAACGGTGCGAGCCTGAGCAAAAGGCGCATTAAAGCAGCGACAAAGAGCTAAACAAGTGAGTTAGGCGAGTGCGAGCGAAATGGCGCTAGCCCAGCGCCTAGTGCCAAAAGAGAGTTGAAATGTATAAAAATAAAAACGAGAGCTGAAATAGAAAATGCCAGGCAGCTGGCAGTTGATTGTAAAGCCAGCTACACTTGATGCCAGAACTTCTCTACCTACCCCCCGTCCCTTCCTTTCCCATACAGCTAGGTAAGCATTGCTTTAGTTGAGGGCCAGCCTCAATGGCTGTGGATGCAAGTGGGAGGGCAGTTTGGTTGCTTGTCTGCCATAAAATGTCTACTTCTTAAATTTTGGGACAAAACGTTTTGTGTCGACTATTTAGTGGGAAATTTAAAACTAAATTGAAATCAAATACTTAGAGTAATAAATATTATTATTAAATATATTATTATTAATATATTATTATATTCTTTAATACTTAATATTTTTTATTTTAAGTCTACATATCTGAGCTACTTGGCACTAACTCTTGGACTTTCAGTCTCTCTCTCTCTCTCTCTCCCTCTCTTGGCCTGGCAAACTAACTATTCGGTGCACTAAGCAAATAAATTGCTGCAAACTCAAAATTTCAGTTCTAAGTTGCGCACTCGAGTGCAAAAAGTTGAGAAATTCTAAAGTCGCAAATCTTGAGATATACTTAAAGACATATATATATATATTAAAGGACTATATAAGAGAGTTGCCATACTTACCGCCCACTAACTTGAGTTTTTTAAAGTTGCAGCAGAAGCAGACAAAGTCCCTCGTTGCAGGCTGACCAAAACTTTCGCATCTGACTTGGCCACTATATACATATATAGCGCCTATATGTCACTAACTGTATATATATATATTGTGGTATAGGTCGCTTGCTCTGCAGCAAGTTTTGCTGCTGCATAGGCGCGTTGGCCATATAAACAATGTGAAGCCAAGCAAAGCGAAACAACAACACGACGACAAACTTTTCTAATCTAAAAAAGCACAAAGCCAAACACAAATGGCAAAAAAAAAAAGCAGCGGGATAGCAGAAGAGAGAGAGAGAGAGGGAGGGAGAGAGAGAGACAGAGAGAGAGGGAGAGACAGCAAGGAATGCCAGTTAAAATATAAAATTATCCCATTAAAATTGCATGTCAATTTCAAAACAAAAATTTTAAAGAGCAAACGAGCAGAATATCAATTAACAGCAGTTAACCGACTACAGAATACCCTAACTATGTACTAAAATAATTTATTTTTATAATTTTAGTTTCGTTTATAATACTTTGATTTACGTTAAGAAATTTTTTTTTATAATTATTATTTTTATTAATTATTATTAATATTGTTAGATATTATTATTATTAATTATTTTTATTATTATTATTTTTTAATTATTATTTTTCCTTTTATTCATTTATATCTATTTTGTGCTCTGCAAGTAATTGCCATTTGATATACATTTCTGTCAACATCTCTTCCCACCCTCGCACTACTTCCCATGTTTCTAATCTTCAGCTCTCCTTCTCTCAGCTCTACCCTTCTCACACACGCTATAAATAATTAAATTGAATTTCTTCTCGATTCCTGCTCAAGCTGTTACATATTGAGCTACCCTCGCGCATATGCCCGCGCCAGAAACTGAAATTGCTTAAGAAAAATGCCCGCTGAGAGCTGCAGCAATAACAAATGAGCTTTGCTGTGCTGTTAGCGGCGGTGGGTGTGGCGCCCACACTTAGCTAGTTAGCAAAGCAGGTGTCAAGTAGCAAAAGGAGTGTAAATACGCATACATCAGGTAAGACTGTGTGTGTGTGTGTGTGGCTGGGTGTGTGAAGCAAATCAGTTGGGAATGCAAAATTATAGCACACTTTTTGACATGTATGTGAGTGTGTTAGTGTGTGTGCTTAAGAAACTTAACACACACACACACACACACACACACACTCTTGTGTCCAAGCCCTTTTGATTGATTATTATGCTAAGTGTTTATGCATTTGATAGATGGAAATGGGAATATACATATATAAAAATATATATACATATATATATTCATATATATGTTAGTTCTATATATAGCGTAAAAGTTTCGCTGACTGCAATTAGCTGCTAATGAAACAGCTGAAACAAAATCTGATATCAAGTTGGCTGAGCCAATGCGTTAATCATATTTGTTTTCCCATAGGAGAAGAGCTACATCAACTTAAGTGGACAACAAATAAAATGAATGAAAGTATGAAAGTTAGATAGGTTATATATAATATATCGATTATATATGTATATATGTAGATATAGATATTGATATAAATTGCCATAGTTGAGCCTCGGCAGAGTTCAAACTCTGAACTTTATGCAAATGGGAATTCATTTATTCATTTTGTGTTTGATATATCTAACAGACAGCGGGGGGCGTGGTAAGGCTCATAAAGTATATTATCCTGCTCTCCCTCCGCCCTTTCCTATGAACTACAGCAGCTGGAGATTTCAAATTTCACATGCTTATAGCTCTATAACATATGCAGTTTAGGTTTAACATTTTATCGATAATTTATCGATAACAATCGATAATCCACAAGCATTGGGATTAGAACTTAAAATCGATTCTGATGATGATGATGTTGATGATGTTGATGATGTTGATGATGATGATGTTGATGATGATGATTGATCATATTAAAGTCATGAATGCAGTTAATGATGACGATGATAACAATGATAATGATGATGTTGATGATGTTGATGATGTTGATGATGTTGATGATGATGATGTTGATGATGATGATTGATCATATTAAAGTCATGAATGCAGTCAATGATGACGATAATAATAATGATAGTGATGATGATGATGATGATGAATAATAAATAGGATAATGAGGATAATGAGGATAATGAGGATGATGATGTTGATGATGATGATGATGATGATTGATCATAGTAAAGTCACGAATGCAGTCAATGATGACGATGATAACAATGATAATGATGATGATGATGATGATGATGATGAGGATAATGAGGATGAAAATGACGACGATGATTATTTTGATGATGTTGATGCTGATGATGATTATGATGAAGAAAAAGATGAAGATGATGATGATGATAATGCTATTGATGATGATGATTATGATTGATCGTGGTAAAGCCATGAATGCAGTCATAATGCATAGAGATATAGGGAGAAAGATCTCCCTATCTCTTTCCCTGTCTCTCTCTCTCTCTCTCCCTGCCTCCCTCCCTCAGTCTCTTTCTTAATTTTCTTAGTCTCTTTCTGTACATCCATAAAAAAGCTCAGAAAGCCGCAACTCTTCACAGCGCTCTGGGTATCTGCTAGTCGTGAACTCCCGACTCTCACACTTTCATGCTCTCTAATGCCAGCCCTGAGCTTAGCAAATGTTTTCATTGCTTTGGTTTACATATTGAAGCCACTTCAAGATTTTTGCCCGAACTAGTTTGAAGAACTAAATGCTCTTTGCTCGATTTATGTGGAACTAGTTCCTTGAGGCTAGCAGAAACTTTAAAGCGTTTGCTTAGCTTGGTTTATGTGACACTAACAACATTGTGTTGCATTGTTTCGCATAGTTTTTATGTTGGAATATTTTGCAAGCGTTTATAATCGCGTGCGAAACGCGCTCGCGTTTTTTGCTGCTAGCGTTTTTGTTGGCTTTGAATTTGCAATTAAATGAAGTAGCTGTTGTTGTTGCGGCCTGGTCGTGACCCCCCTCTGCTCCATTGTTCTTGCCTTCATTGAAGCAGCTAAGGACAGCCAAATTTTGAGGCATTGAAAATTTGGACTCAGCACAGAGGGGGGGGGGCCTCTCACAGCACTCCCGCTGCTCCACTGACCTACCTCCCAGCCCCAGCCCCACTTGCACTTTGGCGCTCTGCTTTTGGTCATGTGGCGTCGTCTGCTTTTCTTTGTGCTGCGCATTCGAATGACCTGCTCAATGTGTTACGCCCACCCCCCACCACCCACCCCACACACACTCGCACACTACTTAATAATTCAATTCATAGGCCCAGTCACGGGCTGAGCGTCGCATTTGCAGTCGCAGTCACGAATACCAAATTTTCGTTCACATCCTGGGCTAAGGACACAGACTCCGGACGCCAGCCAGCCACCCCCCACCCGCAGCGCACTTCTCTGCTTGGTCATTTCACCTGAGTGCCGCAGCCAAGGAAGCAAACAGAGAAAGCGATAAATAAAGCAGAAGAAGCAGAAGAAGCAGCAGAAGCAAAGAAATCCACAACAAAAATTGAGCAAAATATTTGTTGACTTTTATGTTGTTTTTGTTTTTTTGGTTTTTGGTTTTTATTTTTTGTTGTATTTTTGTTGTTGCTGTTTGTCTTCATTTGCATATAAAATTTTTATGTTGCGCCCGAAAGCGTTTATTTGCTTTGGCTTTGGCCAACGGACGAGCTGCAGCCGCTATCAGCGAGCGGCGCCCCCACGCGCCCCGCCCGGACGGACTCGCCGCATTCATTTTTGCGGTCATGTCTAATACAAATAAACGTGCTACACACACACACACACACACACACACACACACGCACACGCACACTAGCTAGCCATAGATAGAGCGTAGTTTGGGCCACGTTTGATGCGGGCGGCGACTCCATGTTTTTTCCTTTTTGGCCCGGCTCATGTTTTATTTTGCGCACATTATGGCAAATCATTTCATTTGATGTGAACAGCACGAAACTAAACAAAAACTCACAAAAAAGTGAGAGAGAAAGCTCAAATGCACACACTCACACACACACACACACACACGCTCTCTCACTCACACTAGAGCAAATAGTCGAGCAACAAAATCAACACAAACAAATAAAATCGTTAATGTCGGTCAGCAAACAGATCCGAGATCATTTGTATTAAGACAAAGGCGAATTGGGCAGTGGAAACAATGGAATGGAACAGAAAACGAGTTAGCTTATGGCTAGCAGGCAGCGCTCGTTCTCTATCTCACTATTTCTATCTCTAACTCTATCTATATTCTCCATCTGTCTCTCTCTCTCTCTATCTCTCGCTCTCTCTCTTTTTTCTTTTTTTTTTTACTCTGGATCAATCCCGTTATACCTCTTTGTATTTGCTCACTCTATAACTGTCTGTATCTCTCTCTCAACCTCTTGTACTCTGCTCTTCTCTTCTCTTCTTCTCTTTCTCTCTCTCCATTTCTATCTCTCTTTCTCATTATTTATAAACATATATCCCCTTCTTCCTGTCACTCATTCTCTTTCTCTCTCTCACTCTCTCTTTTTCAGACTCCCTCTCTGTCTCTCTCTCTATCTCACCCATTATCTCTCTTAATCTTTCCCATTATCTGACTCTCTATCTCTCTGCCTCTCCCTCTCTCTCTCATTCTCTTTCTCTCACTCTCACTCTCTCTCTCTCTCTCTCTCTCTCTCTCTCTCTCTCTCTCTCTCTCTCTCTCTCTCTCCTTCTATGAACACCATCTGGTATACGCCCTTTTCTTCTTCCTTCCGTTATGCCGTAATAGACTGTTTGAGAATCACATAGAAGGGCATTATTCAGACACAGATGCTTTCACTCTGCTGATTGTCAATCCATCACAGTTTTTCTTGCCATCATTGCCTCTCCACACTCTGCCAAGCACTTTGTGCAAAGACTTATCACTGCCAAAGCTCTGATATTTTCTTATTATTTTATCTTAATAAATGCCAAACTCTGTCACTGCTGCTGCTGCTGCTGCTGGCATTGTAATTAGTCACTGGCTCGCCTGGTGGCGCTTGCAGCCCTCTAATTGGCTTATCAAAAAGTGTTGCATACTTTCAGGCGCCCACAGTTTGATGAGCGCCAGTTGTGTGTGTGTGTGTGTGTGCGCCGCAAATCAAATTGCATGTGCACACAGCTTAACTAAGCCGCAACCAGCCACGCCCACCCGGCCGGCCTAAGCCATACAACGCTAAGCAAATTAAATTTTTTTTTTTGCCAAAAATTGTTAAATGCTGCACACACACGACCGCACAGGCATAAACACACCCACACCCACTCACACACACTTAGGCATGTTAATTTAGTTATGCTTAAGTATTAAAAAGAGATTTTTGAGCTCATTGAGTCAAAAAAGTTTTGGCGAGGCCACAGCTTAAAAACTTTTACACACAGCCAAAGCAACTAGGCGAGCGAGCGAGCAGTGGGAGCGAGAGGTGGTGAGAGTGTCTGACAGGCAGGCAGCTAGCGCCAAACTATTTGGGAAATTTGTTTTAAGTTTGATTAAAATTATAACAAGCAGCCAAGGAACTCAAAACAGGGCTCCCCCACGCCTCCTCTGCCTCTACCTCCATCTCTCTCTTCCGCTGGCAAATTAGTTGGCCGTGTGTTTTGGCATTGAAATACGTAAAATTTGCCAATTGTCAGACAGATTCTAGCTGAGCTCAGCGTCTCGCTGTGTCTGCCAGTCACACATGCATGCACTCATACAGTCACACACTCATTCATACACTCACTCACTCACTCACTCACTCATTCATTCATTCATTCTTTTATGCTTCTCTTATTTATACGCTCACTCTTTGGTTAGCTCTTGTGGTGGGGGCTAAGCTTGATTTTAAATCAATTTAAGCGTTTACAGACAGTTGAACCTTTTGTCCTCAACATTACCAAACACACACACACACACACACACACACCAACACACACACACTCGAACAGCTGTTGTAGATAAGCGCGCGCTTAGTTCGTGTTGTCAGGGCAGCTGCTTGAATATATAAAAATGTGCTTTTTTGCTGCATAAGCTGCAAAGCTGCTTAATAGCGCTTAAGTGCTAAGCAAATTGTTAATCGATAATTATCGATTTACAAAAAATATGCTCAAATGAGCAAAAAACTTTAATTAATAATGGCTAAGACCATGATTATATGATTATAACAATTAAAAGCAATATACTTAGTATTTAAGCAATTAAATCTGGTAATCGATAACTATCTATTTTAGTAAATTAGTCATACTTAGGCAACAATTTGAATAGGTAACGTCTAAAACTCTGTTTATTATATTCTATAGCAAAAAATGCCAATATTGTCAGGCTAGAGCAACATGTAAAGCTTAAACGATTAATCGATAAATTTGTGGTTTTATTTAAATTCTATAAAAATCAATGTATTAATATAAGACAGCAAGAGGCGAGCTAAAAACTACATATAAATCAATAACCATGGCGATATGTACGATTTATCGATATATATATCGATATATATATCTATAGCTAGTGATAAGTAGCTATATGCATGGGCCTATTTTCTCTTTCCTTTCTGCGATGTCTCTTAAATGTTGCAAAGAAATTGTATTCAAATTCGAGTTTTAATATATCGATATATATCGATATGTTATGTATATCTATATAAACATATATCGAACAACTGAATATTGAGAACAACTGAGAATATTTAGCCATAAAAAGTCAGCTACCCGATATATATCGATAAATACTATTCACGGTCAGCTCACTTAAAAACCCAAAGTAACTAAAAACTAAAAAAAAAAAATAAAAAATATTCCAAAATTTATGCAAACACTTAAATATGCCATAAAATTATTATTTGTATTTTGCATCAATTCTTAGGCATTTATTTTTGGCTGCCTGAAAAGTGGGTCAACACATCCCTCCCTCCCTCTGCGGTGTGAGTGTGTGTGTGTGTGTGTAAGAGGGGCGGGGGCGCATTTCATTTTATTTTAGTTTTCATTTTTTCGTATGTTTGTGTTGTTAGTTTGTGGCTTTTAGTAGATGTTTATAAATTCATACACACTCGCAATTAGCAGAGGACTTTGTGATGTTTTGCTGCCCTTCATCCTTTTTTTCGGTGTTGTTAAATTCCCTGAACCCATTTAAAGTTGATATTTGGTGTAGATTTGTTTGGTTAACGTGGGAGGCACTGGCCGGGGAGGCGTGAATGAAGCTGTGGGCGTGTTTAGTTATACATGTTGCTCATGGAATGTGGGCTGAAGTTGACTTGGCTCTGTCTAAGTATCTAGCTGTCCGTCCGTCTGTCTGAGCGTACAATCGTACTACTAATACTCCTGCCCCGGCGTCACCATGTCTATGTTCGCCTAGCTACGCGTCCTACTCGATGTCCCACTACCTCTTCGTATGTCTGCTCATCTAGCTATCCGTACGTCTGTCTGTCCGGCCGATCACGAGGCCTATGATAACAGTGAAGCTGAAGACGACTGGACTAATAGACCTTTCCAGGCGTCACCATGTCCTGCCGTCTACCTCTACATATGTCTGCTCATCTAGCTGTCCGTCCGTCTGTTTGAACGTAGGATCACGAATGGCCTATGATATAAAAGAAGCTAAAGACGTTTAGACTAATAGACCCACCCTGGCGTCACCATGTCCATGTTCGTACTGCGTCTCCTGCGTCTCCACGTCCGTTTGTCAACTTTCCGGAAAGCCTTCAAGAGAGCTGAAACTGAAATTATGAGTTATTCAGTGCAGATTATTATTGCTTATATTTTTGGGAGCGGCGCAACAAAAACCTTTGCTAACTTCTGCTAACTTGGCTCTGCGCATAGCTCATGTAGGACTAGCTGCAACAGCTGCTGACTATGCTGCCTCTGCCTCTGCCTCTGCTACTGCTGCTGCTGCTGCTTTTGTTGCCAAAACGTTGGTGCCTTTTGCTGTGTGGCCACAAAATATGCTTTTGCACACATCAAATATGTTGAAACTGCTTATTGAAACAAGCGACAGCAAAAGTAACTAAAAAACATTAAAGGGAGGCTTGAACGACTGCATGATGCTGGCTCAGCGACAAGAAAAACGTTGAAAGTTGGCTAATTATAATAAGTAAGGGTATGAGCTATGCCCTGATAGGCGTGGCTTAGATCATTTTTAGATCTAAATGCAGCAGGCTTAGGGAACGTGCCACTGAGGCGAGTTTGGTATGCAAACTGTCTCCAAGTGTCACGCCCCTAAAAAGACACGTAAATACTTGCTATACATATGCGATATATCACATATATATACATATATACATATTCCACATTTCTGTAGTCTAACATGCCACCAAAAACCCATCGACTCTTATCACATCCACTAACCAGCAGCAGGCAGCAAAGTTTTATGTTTATCAAGCGACAACCAAATTAATTTTGTGGCGGGGGCGTAACACTCAATTCATATCAACAACAACAGCAAATAAAATGTTGACATGCGTGTAGTTGCATTATTATTATTATTATTGTTGTTGTTGTTGTTGTTGTTGTTTGCATTGCTGCGGCTGGCGCAACAAAAATAATTAAAATCCAAATAAAATGTTAAGTGCAGGAAAAAGAGCAAAAAAAATGTGTAAAACTGCAGCCGACGAGTGTTAACGACTGCACAATACTCGTGCACTGTTAAATCATTGCTTAAGAGGCAGTCAGCTTAGTTGAAATGGTGTAGCTCCAGCTGCATAACTTTGAAAGATACTATTTTAGAGTATTTTTCTAGTATTTTTCTAGTATTTTTCCAGTATTTTTTTCCAAGCTCTCAATAGGTAGGTATATGTAAAGAATTATTGATACATAGTTGAACTTCTTAGCAGTAACTTAGGCGTGTAGCTACGTGTTTAGCTGAGTGGGCGTAGAAATGTTTACGGACGGACAGATGGACAGATGGATAGACGAACAGACAGACTGACGGACTTACGCACAGGGACACTGATGCTTAGATAGACGGACAGGCAGCAGAACGATCAGGCGGACGTACAGGCGTACAGATGGTCGGTCGGATGGATAGACGGATAGGCGGATGAACGGATAGACGGGCGGACAGACGAACGGGCAGACGGACGAACAGACAGACGAACTAACAGACGGGCGTACAGACGGACGGATGGATGGACCTGGGAACAAACGGACGAGCAGGTATGTAAACGGAGAAACAGATGTACAGATGAGCAACGGACGGACATACACACGGACAGATGGACAACCGGACGGACAGAGCACCATAACACACAGCTAATACACTCTTTTCGCTGCGTGAGCGAGCATAAATAAAAAAATGCATTCAAATATATAACAATAAATACAAAGAAAAATAATAAAATAAAAAGAAGAGCGAAAATGCCAACGCATTTAAGCAAATAAATATTTTTTCAATTAGTTGCATGCTGGGCGTGGCAGTGGCCGAGAGCCTGATGTTGTAATAAGCAACAGTGGCAGCAGCAGTGGCTGCAGCAGTGCCACTGGCAGCATCAGTGGCTGCGGCAGCAGCAACAGTAACAACCGGAAATGCGCCATTGTTAACGGCTCGGCGCCTTCAGCTGGCGTCCATTTGGTGCTGTCGCATAAGCGCGCTTAATATTTTACATGGCTATGGCAATAAAAACTCTATTATTATAAATATTTAACAATTGTGACAATTGTTGTTGGTACGCGACACGCTTAACGCTCATTGTCCTTGTTATCCAAGCCAACAGCCGTTATTCCGGCACGAACTCAGCAGACCCGGAGAGCCAAGCCCAAGCCCAAGCCCAAGCCCAGGACCCGCACCGCTCCACGTGGCGGCAACGCGTGCTCAGCAGCTGCAATTTTCACGCTGCACGCTCGTTGCGTTTTAAACGAGTTAATGTGACACTGTACAACACTGCCACACACACACACACACACACACACACACAGACTCAGGCACAGCTGCTAGTTTTTAGTTACCTTGCTTCAGACTCGATTACAGTTTCAACAACAAACCATAAACGTTGCCCCGTGGCAGCTAACATAAATTAGATATGTGCCACTTGCAAAGTGGCATGGCTCTTAGCCAGTGTTGGTTAACTTAATAGAGACTATTTGGCCCCATTTTGCTGGTAAGCTGAATAGCAAGCGCTGCACAGTGAAGTAGCGCAATTAACTAGGTCTGAATATGGAAGCTTAGCCAAGTTAAGGGCGTTACTCAACACTGTTGAGTACTGGGACTCTAGTTTTTAGAGCAAAGTTTGATAAGTAAGCTTACTTGAGGAGAGTTAACATGTTTTTTGTAATATGTAAATCTAAATCTGCCCAGTTACAGCTCAATAGACTATGTGTGTGTGTCGTTGCTCAACACTGTTAAGATAGTATTGAACAGTTCTACTAACGAATAGCAGAAGTGACAGCTTCCAAATAGTTTGAGTATTGTATAAATCAGCATTCATTCAATGTCAGCTGTTAAGTTTTGAGCATTAACCAACACTGTTAGCTGCTGTCAATAGAGAAATCCAGCTGTTCTACTTGAAGTCATTTCCTCAGCCTCAAACTGATTACGTTATATATGAATAAGCCTTCACCCAAACATAATACCAAGCTTACGTCATTTCCCAACACTATTAGCTGTCTTTAGACCTTGTACAACACTGGTTGTCAAGTCTTTAACTTAGCGCTGCTTTCGTCAGCTTTTCAAACTCAGCCTAGCCCTGCCTGCAAGCGCACTCAATTGAGTGCTGCCATATCAGCGCCGTTTAACAAGTGGCAACACTGTTTTTGCCTAAATGGCAACGCGCGTAATTATACGTTTGAGCCAAATCGGCCATTCCATAAATGGCTTTAAGCCATTTGCTCTGCAGCAATTGAACGCGAAATGCGTTCCGATTTTGACTTTGATTTTCATTGTGAATGGCTGTCGATGCCTCCCCCTCCCTCTCCCTCTCTCCCGCTCTCTTAAATTCTCTCTGTCACTGTTTTTGGCACTGCATAAAATGCGTAGCGCAGCCTGCCCCGAAATTGAATTTAATGCGTTCGCATTAATTCCATAGTCGGCCACACGGCAATTGGCACACCCCGACGCCGCCCCTATAGGGGCCAGGCCAGAAAAAGAAGACACCGAAACGCGGAAAGCTGGCTGCAGGACAACAACAGCTGCCACCTAACGCGTGGCCATGGCATGCATTATGCAAAATGACGGCTGATTATTTTTGGGCGGCTCATCAGCGTCGAATGCAATTTTGGCGATTGCCGAGTCGAGTGTGGCGCGTGGCGTGTGGCGTGTGGCAAGTGACAAGTGGCAAGCGACGACTTGTGCCACAGCCAAATATTTGGCCAGCAAGTGCCGCCGGATGATTAATATGCATGGTGACACGACCGTTGAGGGGCCGGAGCAACAGCAGCAACGCATCAAATTGAAAACCCCATAAAACACTCAATTTATTTAAATTGCATGTGATTGACAATCGAACGCCGCCCACTGCTCTCATTGTAACAATAACAAATTTCGCTGTCTCAGCTGTCTCAGCTGCTTCCTCTTCTTCTTTCTCTCTCTGTATTTATATTGTCTGGGCGATGGCTTGAGGGGAGACAGTTGCGAGAGCTGCTGATTAGCCAACCAGGACACGTAACGCGTGGCAAAGCAAAAGGCGACAACAATAAAAAAAATTGAATATGAATGAGAGAGAATCAAAGGCAAAGATCAAAGGAGCTGTTGAAGTCGCACTTGCGAATACTCTGCAAAATAATTGTACACGATAATGACAATGACAATGACAATGACAATGACAATGACAATGACAATGACAATGACAATGACAATGACAATGACAATGACAATGACAATGACAATGACAATGACAATGACAATGACAATGACAATGACAATGACAATGACAATGACAATGACAATGACAATGACAATTACAATGACAATGACAATGACAATGACAATGACAATGACAATGACAATGACAATGACAATGACAATGACAATGACAATGACAATGACAATGACATGTCATAGTCAATGTGCCTAGCCATACGCAAGTGTAGGGGAGGGGAAGCCACGGCAAATGGGCGTATTGGCGGAAGCATCATACGCCCAGTTCCTCTGATGCGCTCGCATTTGTCATAAACATAACTCAGCAATTGCCCACGCCCCAATGCGCCCACGTACGCCCATCAATTGTCGTTTTTATCAGCGTTCCATGTCGCGTTCGTAATTTTTTGGCTTCTGAGCGCGCGCGCCGCATGAAGTGAGAGACGCGAAGCGAGCAGAGACTAGCGAATAGCGCATAGCACGGAGCCCTTGCATCGGCGGACAGCGCACGGCGCAAATACCATATTCCGTATTATTGACGCGCGACTCCTGCGCTGCCGCCGCTGCTTAGTCAGCGTAACGCCGTCGCGCTGTTGCCGTTGGCAGCGTCGCATTAAAATTTTAAAATGCGTGCGCCATTTTTTTTTTATTTTTCTTGTATTTTTTTTTGTGTTTTTTGTTATTTGTTTTTTTTTTTGTTTTTTTTTCTGTTTTTTTTTTTCGTTCATTTTGCGCTCTGCTTGCCTTTCACGCTGCCGGCGGCGCTGCGCAACGCTCTGCCCGCTGCTTACGTTACGTATTATGTATTACGCCTTCGCATTGTTGTTGCCGTTACTTTCATTGCCGTTGTTGGCGCAACAATTGCCAGCCGAGCCGAATGGCCGGCAAAGCGCAAACAGCGAAACACACACACACACACACACACACACACACACGCACACCCGCACAGAACACAGTGCGCAGCCTTCAACTTAAAGCTTTAAAATATTTACCGTACAATCGCAAGCTTCCGTGGGTAATTAAAGCACTTCGCTAACGCCGCTGCCATTGGGCAGTGCACGAAGAGAGGGAGGGAGGGAGGCAGAAAGGGAGGGAGCGAAGGAGAGCGCAAGGCGTTTGCTGCGTTGCAAAGCTTCAAGTTAAATACCAAATGCTCAACACTGTTGCTTGTTTGCACTGCTTGTATGTGTGTGCGCGTGTACGTGTGGGCGCATAAGTAAAAGCCAAGCGAATCCAACTTCAAAGCTTTGACAGTTTTGTTTTTGTTTCATTTGCTGTATTCCTAACATACATAAACCCAACACACAGCAGATCAGACAGTTAACATACATATATATGTATAGGTGTATGCATGCTCATTGTCTGGCTCTGTACGGCGGACTGACAGCAACTGTCAAAAGCAGATAATGCTCGGTCGAACCTTTTTTGCCGGCGTCTTCCATGGAAATAATATTAATAATCTAAACCAAACAGAGAAGGAGCATAACATAAGTTTTTTATTATATTAAATATATATATGTATATATTATTTTAATTTTACTATATTATATAATAATTATAATTATATATTATAATAAATATAAGTCTAAGTGTAAGTCTATTTAATTTATACAATATTTCTTGTATAACAATTTAATAAATAACAAAATACAACTTTTTAAATAAGACAAAAATTTTAATAAATTAAATTTTCAATAAAATTTTTAAAAACAAAAATAAAATAAAAGTTTTAACATTAAAAAAAATAAATAAAATAAATTGGAATAGTCTTTAAAATATTAAAATAAATATATTAAATGAATAAAAATAAATAAATAAAGCTTTTAGTAACATTAAAAATATTTAGAGTATTTAGTCTACAATACACTTTCCCTTGACTTAAAAATGTTTAAAGAAAGTTTTCCTTCAATTAGAAAATTCTGTTAAGAAACCCTCCTTCAAACATTAACCAAGTCAAGCAAACCATGCCCTAAAACATTTTCCAAGTCAATGAACACATCTTTAAAAACATTTTCCAGCTCAAGGAAAACTTGCTTAAAACATTTTCCAACTCTTGAGTTGTCATTTTCCAATAAAGGGAACAAGAAAATCTTTAAATATTTGATAACTACAGGAAAACGTTCTTTAAAATATTTGCAAAGTCGGGGAAAACTTTTTATCAAAGATTTTTCAAGTCTAGGAAAATTGATTTTTAAAACATTTTCCGAGTCAAGCTAAACTTCCGCTAAGTAAAGAAAAACATGCTTTAAGCAGTTGCTAATATACTTATTCAACTCTTTTTTCTTTAATTTTTTAACTCTAAAAATTTTCCAATTTAATTTCGCATTTCGTTCAGCTGCATCGAGATTTCTATATATGTCTAAATATATAAATGGAAATATGTGAATTTGATTTCATAAATTGTTGATTTCCAATTCGGCAAACCTCAATTCCGACTTATTCAGTGAGCACAGAGCGAGACGGAGACAGGGAGAGAGAGGGAAGAAATTATTTGTATTATTATTTTTGTTTATCTCTATATATTTTGCTTTGATTCGTTCGCTGAGCATGGATTTTGTTGGCTATTTTGTTATAGTAAATAAAATTGTTCTAATCCATTCATGGCCATTCAGTTGCAATGTTTTATTGCCTGCTTTGGCTCTTTGCTAAAATGTCAACTGCAAAAATTGAGCGAGCATGAAAATTTCATTGCCTGCTTTTAGGCTGCAAAGCGAATAATGCACACGCAGACAGACAGACATATAGAGATTTCATAGCAGGTTTTTAGCCATGCTACGCTACACACAGAGAAAGAGGGAGAGAGAGAGGGGAGGGGGGCATGCACAACAGGGCCCTTAAAGGTTTGATAAAAGCCAGCAAGGAAGCCAAGCACACACACACACACAGACATGTGCACAGTTTGGCATGCAAACAAACAGCAACAGCAACAGCAAAGCTAACCGGAGCCACTGCCCCATTGCCCGTTCCGTTCCGAGCGCAGCCAAGGGAGGCGCATAAATTTGTCGAGCAATCCAAAAAACATGTGCCAGCCGCCTGGCTACTTTTGTTGCCCCACGAGAGAGACAAAGAGAGAGAGGGAGAGAGAGAGAAGGAGCGTGATAGTGTGCATGCGGCTGAGATAGCCGTAGCATGTTGCTCTATTTGTCAGCTCGTGAAACAATCATAACTTCCTCTGCCGCTTGGCTACTTTTTTGGCAGCGTCCGCCGCCTGCTGCTGCCGCTGCTGCTGCCGCTGCTGCTGCCGCTGCTGCTGCCCTCGAACACGCATCTAACACATTGAGCAACGTATTGCGTGCTGCATACATTTGTTAGGCTATTTGGGCATGCCCACACACACACACACACACACACACTCAGGCATAGACACAAAAGCATCTTCAGTGCGTTCAGCTGCAGTTGTGTGAAAAATTCATTGAATCCAGCGAGCTAACACAGCCACAGAGAGGGCCTAGATAGCCAGTGGCAGCAGCAACAAACATTTTGACTTACACACACACACACACACAGACATACATACATACCGTCCCGTCCATGTGCTGGCTGGCTGGCTGGCTGGCAGCTCGTGCGTGCCTTGTGCATTACTTTGGCTGCTGAAATATTGCGTATACGCAACGTATTTGCGTGCCTGGCCAGAATTCTCTGGGCGACAACACGACAGCCGCAGCGACAACAAAACTAACGACTCCGGCACGCCGCCGCCTTATCAGCCTTAACAGCCATGCCATAGCCGGAGAGGGGAGGGTAGCGGATTGGAGCTGCTGCTCCTCGCCTAGTACCCACAAACAATTTTGATTTCCTTCCCATGGTCTCAATTATTAATGAGCCACAGATACATAAAATTACTTTGCTAGCTACGCCGGACAGCGTTGCTATGTGTGTGTGTGTGTATTGAGGGGGGCGGGCCAGCAGCAGCAGCCAAAGTACAGATGTCTAAAGTGTATGCAGCACGCGAACGCACGCTAAATAAATAGCCTCGAATTTCTTCAAAAGAAAAACATGTTTTTGGTCAAGGGAAATTATAAAGAGAAGAAGAAGAAATTTTGAGAGGGCCACAAATATGTTGAAAACAAAAACAAGCTCAAATGATGTCTTTAAGTGTTGTAAAATGCATAAAAGAATCTCAATTTGATATAAAAACTTCAATTAGTTATTTATTCTAAGCAAGGCTGAGCTGCAGGCAGTCCGGCCCGGCTACTCCTGTTAGGCAAAAACTAGTTGAGAATTCTAGGCTTAAAGAGAGAGAGAGAGAGAAAGAGAGAGAGAGAGAGAGATAGAGAGAGAGTGGGATAGCTCAATAAATGATTGGCCAAACTGATTTTAATATCTATTAAGATACAACTTACATGTAAGAGAGTCGCGGCTGTGCCCGACTAGCAAATACCTCGCCGACTACGCTTAACACCTTTACGAGACACTCGAGGTCTGTTCGGAAAGCTCACAATATCGAACGTACCAGCTGGCACCTGTAAATCTGAAGAATTTCAGCTTTGTCTACTGATGTCCACGCCGCAGAGCCCCATTAAGCTATTCCGCATAGGAATGTTGGCACTAAAATGGCTTTGTAGATGGTGGAGATGGAGGTTCTAGGCATTCAGTTCAGTTTTTTTAGTTTTGCTTTACACCTTGTGGTTACCTGGCTGATGTGTACTTTGAAGTTCAGCCTTCTATCGAGCGTGGCACCGAGGACACCGACACTCAGGATTGCGGTTCCCAACTCGTCTATTGGTAAAGGTGCTCGATCAAACGCCTCTTTGACGTCCAGAAAGACGGCAGAGCAGTAAAATTGTGTACCCTAAACCTATTGAAAATGATATAGTTGATATACCATATCCGTCCGTCCGTTTACCTGTCCGTCCGTTTTAACGGGCAGATCTCGCAAACCGCAAAACCTAGCTGACACGTATACTCGTGTCTACCATACACAGTACGAGTTAGTTTTAGAATTTCGATAACTCATCCTGTGCTCTTGTTATCGATAAACTGTTTTCATTTTTCTGTACCGCTAGAGACTTCCAATTCACTGTGTAGATGCGTGCTATGAGTACAAAGATTTTTTAATTTTTAGATTTTGGATGCCAAAAAAAAAAAAAATAAAAAAAAAAATAAACGAAGTATTGGAGACTTGTGCTTTGGCATATATATTACATATATACAAGAAACGTTGAATGTGTGTAATTGCGGTTCTTCGAGGGGTTCAGGGTATCTCGCAGTCAAGCAGTCTCCACTAGAGTTTTCTTCAGCCAGTTAAACAACCCCTTAACTCATTAGGGCCCCTCAAAACAAGTCAAAACTAAATATATATATATATGTATATAAGCATCAATAACATATCAAAATGAAAACAAATAAAAACGCATTTAACAGCGGCGTCAATTGAGCTTGAAGTGTTGCTGTAACAATTTGCAATAATTGCTCAATCAGTCAGTCAATGGATCAATCACAAAGCACGATGAAAATGTGGGCGAAAAAACAAAATTAAAATAAAATATATTTATTTTTGAATTGACTGAATCAATATGAATACGAATATAAATGAACAGAATGTTTTCTACGGAAAATGTTGATGATGCGCTTTGACGGACGGACAAATAGGCAGACGGACTGATGGACGAACGGACGAACGGACGGACGTTGTCTATTAGGCAAATGGCGCTTAAATGCGCGCATCAAAATTAATAATTCATTTTCTGGCCAGGCGCTGCTGGCCAACGGCCGTTTGCTTTGGCATTTATATTCATCGCAAATATATTTCATTGCCTACTTTCGCGCGCGCGCCGCCTCTGATAGGCGACGTGACATAATTAGCTGGGCGTGGCTCACTGGGCGTATAATATTAATTTCCACTTAAATGAAAAATTATGCTCAATTTCAGTCAAATTTATGGAGCAGCCAGAAGGAGGAGAACACCAAATGTTCTCCTTTCCTTTTTCGCCGCCTTTTCGCCTTGCCTTCTCCTTCTTTCTCTTTGTTTTTGCACATAAATCTCGAAGCGCTAATAACAATAACAATAATAATCAGCAGCCGGAATGGCTAAGGCCGGGCGACAAGCATTTATGATATTAGCCAGGCATAAGGGAGGATGGGGGACGGTCGGTGGGCGTGGCCAAGGTGGGCCAGCCACATGGGCATGTAATGCACGGCTATCGCTAGGCGATTAAAATTTTGTTATTAATTACATGAGCCGAGCCGAGCAATATTTCAAGCTGCCTCGCCGTACTGCTCCCACACCTCCCTCCCCCTCCCGCGCCCTGTGTGAGCTGTTAATGTGCTGGGGATTAGTGCATTTAGAAATGCATTTAAATCACTTACATGACATTAGGAGCGATTTCAAATTGTGATATGAATAGCAAAATGCACATTAAATTTGATTCCGCTCGCTCAATTGCACAAATCTCGCAGCGAGCATAACTAAATGTTATATCTAATTACCGTTAACTGCATATTGAATATGATTTATATATATTTATTTATGCCAATCTTATTCACGCACTGAACGCCTGCTCCATTTGGCGCCTCTGAACATCATTCGGTTCGGTCATCAGCTGCATTCATTATGCAGCAACATTTTGGCCATCCGTTTGCCAAAGCCCAGAAACAACACTGACAAAGGCCAGCAACAAGGGCGCCGCGAGAACTTGGCCAAAACAATGTACAGTAAAGCGGGCTTAGGGTATGATTATGCTGCTATCTGGCTCTCGCTCTCTGTCTCTGTCTCTGTCTCTGTCTCTGTCTCTGTCTCTGTCTCTGTCTCTGTCTCTGTCTCTGTCTCTGTCTCTGTCTCTGTCTCTGTCTCTGTCTCTGTCTCTGTCTCTGTCTCTGTCTCTGTCTCTGTCTCTGTCTCTGTCTCTGTCTCTGTCTCTGTCTCTGTCTCTCTATGACTCTCTCTCTCTCTCTCCTTCTCTCACTCTTTCTCGTCCTCTCTCTCAATCTGTCTCTTTCTCTCTCTCTCCCTTTCTCTCTCTCTCCCTTTCTCTCTATCGCTCTCTCTCTGTCTCTTTTTCTCTATGTCTCCTGCTCTATACTTTAATCTCTTTGAATTGTGTTTCCTTTCTTCCGCTCTCTCTCTCTCTCGCTCTGTTTCGTTCTCTCGTTCTTCATTTCCTTTTTAGCTAGTGTATCTTTTCTCTCGCGCCTCTCTTACTCTTTCTTGCTCTTCGTCTCTCTCGTTTTTCCTCTCAGTTGTCTTTCTCTATCTGTTCTTACTACCTCCATTTGCGTTTTCCATTTTCTTTCCTATTTTTTCTACCTCTCATGTAACGTCTATCTCTGTCTCTCTTTTTCTCTCTCACACAATAGTTTTCCCTCTCTTTCCCACTCTAATTCTTTCTCACAATATATATATATATCTCCCTATCTCTCTGTCTATCTCTCTGTCTCTCTCTCTCTATCTCCCTCTCCCTCTCTCTCTCACACACAATCACTCACAATATCTCTCTCTATCTACAGCTTTTTCTCTATCTCTCTCTCTCTCTCTCTCTCTTCATTATCCTCTCTCTCTCTCTCTCTCTCTCTGTCTCTCTCTCACTCTCTTTTTCTCTCATTCTCTATGTCTCCTCCACTCTTTCTCCCATTCACTCTCTCAGTTCCTTCCAGCTTTTCACTAACTACAATATATATCACATTAAGCTTATTATCCTCTATTAACCTCCTCCCCGCCCCCCAACACCCAACTCAAATTATGCTCCTTTCGCACACACACAGGCCCCCACTCGCCCCATCGACCATCGGCCAGCAAATAGACAGTAATTTGCTGCAACGTGTATTATATAATTGGAATTGTGCAAATCATTTCACACTTTACACATTTTCACACACCTCCTGCCGCCTGCCACCCGCCACCTGCCGCCCGCAAGGCTTTGGCTCTAACTGCGCATTTTGCTAGCCATAATTTCCATCTGAAATACAACAACAACAACAACAACAGCAATAGCAGTAAAAATTCCGCTCACTCTGCACTTTTTGCATTATTTTGCTTTGATTGCTTTGATAGTGGGAGATACCCTGTTGTCAATGAGAGCGAGTTGATTGGGTTGACTTATGACAGGGATATGACGGCAAAAGAGCTGAGCTGAAATGAGAAAGTGTTTTTTAGTTAGTCTCTCTTTCTCTGTCTCTCTCTCTCTCTCTCTCTCTCTCGATATATGGATAAATGTGACTTGTACTTGATGAGAATCGTATAGAAAGGCAATACAAAATAAAAGTGCCTGACTCTTTTTAGTCCCTCTCTATAGATACACATATATATATATATATATATACATATATATCTCTCTCTCTATCTCTATTTTTCCCTTTCTCAATCTCTCACTCGATAACTCTATATATATCTCTATATCTCAGTCAGCTTCTCCCTATCTCTCTCATTCAATCTCTGTCTGTCTCTTATTGTTTGTGCACTCTCTCTGCTCTCTCGTTGTCTCTCTCTCTCTCTCTCTCTTTCCCTCTCTCTATCTACTCCCATCTCTCTCTCTCTCTCTCTCTCTCTATTCCTATAGGGTATCCAACGCACAGCATTCACCTGATTATCTCATTATTATTTCTCATATTTATTTTCATTTTGTGTTTTCACAATTGACAACGGCAATTGAACTACAATTTTCATAGTTTTTTTTTTTTTTTGCTGTTTTGTTAGTTCATGTTATGTTTTATTGTTGTCATTGTTGTTGTTATATTGTCAATTGCTTTCACAGTTATTTGAAATTTACTCGCTTCTGTTTTGGCCAACTAAAATACCGTTATATCGATAAACATTGATTTTAATTGACGATTTCATTTTCTCTATCATTGCAGGTGAGTTTCTGAGGAAGAATTACTGACGTGTGGTCTATATATAGGGATATAAATATATATATATATGTACATACAGTTTATATATATAGATAAAACGATCCATAAGTGCCTGAGGTATTTGAAATGTTATTAAATATATATCTTATAGTCCATCATATATATAATATGATATATAGAATATAATATATATGGGAGGAAGAGGTATACATACGAGAATAGAGATATCTTTATTCCTCTAAGATATGTACATATATACATATGTATATATATCTCTCTTTCTCTCACAATACAATGAAAATCCTGAGTCAAATGCAGGACGAGTTTAATTTTAATTAAAGTGCCACGCCCGGCTGATGGCAGCTACTAATAGAAGGCGAGCATTAAATGTGATTTTATGAAAAACGTTTGCAGCGGGCAGGAGGCGGACGCGGCTGAGGCGGCGGCGGAGCTTAAGGCGGATGACTGTCAAATCGGAGCGGAAAAAAAAGAAACGAAAATTTCATTCCGAGTCATCAGCTTGGCATATTTTTTGTTGCACATTGCTTGAGCTGCAGGTCTTAGTGTGTGTGTGAGTGTGTGTGTATGGCACGGCCTTTCAAGAACATTCCACTCAGAATGCTTGGACGCCGCCTCCATATTTTTATTTATTTTTCTCTTATTTTGCCCCGGAAGTTAGGCTGGGGTGTGTGGTGGGGGGCACTTTCTGGTTTAATGCTTTCCTAATTGAAAGTTTCAAAAATTCCAGGTGAAAATGCGAAAAGCTGTGCGCAGCAAACCACAAATAATAAGAAGAAGAGTAAGCAGAAGAAGCGGCAAAAGCAAAAAACAACAGCAAAAACAAATCAGACCAAAGCAGCAGCGGCAGCGGCAGAGGCATTCAAAGCCTATGCCATTCCGTTCTATTGAGTGGAAAAATGCCAAGGCAAAACAGAGAGCAAAAAAAAGAGTAAACGCAAGCAGCAGCAGCAACAACAACAAGTGCAGCGAATGTACACATGGTGTAATGCTCTCGCTCGCTCGCTCTCACTCGTTCTCACGCTTGCAAGCCTGCGCTTGGACGTGTGAGCGTGTGAGTGTGAGCAAGCCAATGACATGCATAGAGGAAGCACAAGTTAAAGTAGAAGAAGCAGCAGCAGCAGCACAAGCAAAACTATGGCATTCATTTTGTGTTCTTTTGCCTTTGCCTTTGCCTTTGCCTTTGTCCCGTTAGCTCTGCCCAGAGTGCGGCTTATCTTCACCAAATGCAGGTCAGCTTGGATTGTAGCGGCAGAGGCAGAGGCATGGGCAGAGCTAAAGGCAAAGGCAGAGGCAAACGCAATAGTGATATAGGCAGAGGCAAATGCAGAGGGAATGGCAAAGGCAAAGGCATAGACAGAGACTGAGGCAGAGGCAAAGGCAAACGCAATAGTGATATAGGCAGAGGCACAGGCAGAGGGAATGGGATAGAGATAGACATAGGCAGAGTCAGAGACAGGAACAAAGGCAGCGGTCGAGGCAGAGAATGTAGCAGGTGCTTAGTACAGTTTTTGTTGTTGTTTTTTTGTTATTGTCTGTCTGTCTGTCTGTCTGTTCAGCTTGTTCTCGCTCAAGGTTAAGTACGAATTAGCCTGGGCATTTAATTAAGTGGGCGTGCGACTTTTGGGCGGACAAAACACCAGGCTCTCGTCAGCTCTCTCTCTCCCCCTCCCCCACCACTGTATATGTGTATAACCCTCTCACTCTCGTGCAGCCATGGCGCCAGCTGAGCGATAATAATCGAACTGTGCTGCATAGCAAAACTGTGGCAGCAACTAAATCGAAATTGATTGCGGCAAATGACCCCAAAAAATACCTCCACAGAGAGAGAGAGAGTGAGAGAGACAGTCAGACACGCATAGTCTTGGCCATTTTGTTGGCTCTGCGGTTTCCGGTTTGCCAGCCACACACACACACGCGTACCTACGTATTTATTGCTTTTGGCCAGGCGAAACAAAGCAAAGTGAAGCAAAACATTCGCATCAATTATTAAGCCGATTTTGCACGTGTAAATCGCGTCGAGCAGTTTCAACGCTCGTTTAAACCAAACAAAAGCCGAAACACAACAGCAAAACTAATTAGTTGTCAGCGACACGTCAGCCATACAGCAGCGATAACACGCCAGCCAAGGACTAACGCAAGGGACCAATGCACACACACACACACACACACATACATGTGTCTCTAGCGCTATATCACTAAGTACAGCTGTTAAAGTTGAACTGTGACTGTGCCCAGCCAGTTGATAGTGGAAACAATCAGTTCCATCAGTCAGCCAAGTCCTTCAGGGCCACCAAAGTTCAAAGGCAGCTGTCAGACAGACGCCCTTAACGGTTAACAACTAACGGCATTGTTTAAGAAACAATAATCAATGAGTTTACATGGAAAAAAAGGAAAATTTTGTGTTTACTCAAAGTTTTATGATGGAATCAAATTAGTTATAGGTACAGATAATTATAGATATAGTATCATCAAGTCAGACACTTAACGGTTAACAACAATCAATAAGTTTACATGGAAAAGAGGGAAATTTAATGATAACTTAAAGTTGTATGATGGAATCGAATTAGTTATAGATATAGTAGCATCAAGTTTTCCGCATCCGTCAATAGTTTTTGCATATTTTGATCTTCTTCTCTTTCAATTTTCTTTTCAACTTCTGTTTCATTCCATTTCCTTTTCCATCTTCTTTTGAATATCGTTTTTGATTGCATTTCCAACTGCTTATTTAAACTCCTTTTTCGACATCCTTTTTAAATGTTTTCTCATCTTATGTTTCATCTGCTCTTTAAAGCTCTCTTTTATCTGTTCTTTAAGCTGCTCTTCAAGGTGGTTTCTATTCTGCTCTCCCAACTTCCTTTTTATCTTCTCTTTCAACTTCCGTTTCATCTTCTCCTTCAGCTTATCTTTCAACTTCTGTCTGTACTTATCATTCAGCTTCTCTTTCAAGTTCTCTTTCAGTTTCTGTTTTAACTTCGCCGTCAGCTTCTCTTTCATCTTCTCCGCCAGCTTCTCTTTCATATTCTCCGTCAGCTTCTCTTTCGTCTTCTCCGTCAGTTTCTCTTTAAACTTCTCTTTCAACGGGCTATTCATCTTTTCCTTCAACTTTTTCTTCAACGTTTCCTTCATCTGTTTTTTTAGTTTTCTGTGCACCTTCTTTGCCATCTTCGCCTTCATCTTCTCTTTCAACATCCACAGCGAATTAGGCATTATTTCGACCGAAGTTCCTGTAGTTGTCCGACTAGAAAATTCTATGACAAACAAATTTGTAGCTTCAGCGTTGCTCGGCGACTGTCATCAGTTTGATGTTCAGGATGATATTGATGTTCAACTGTTGATATATCGATATTTGAGTCAATTTGATTAGCTGTCACGATTTAAGCTTCACAGCCCTCTGAGTCACGTGTATTCATGCCCTCTCTATTTAGTGACACAATCATAAAACAGTTCGTCCTGAGTTGCCTCTCGATAATTGCTCTCAACACTACATCGATATGTAGTAACACTGTGGCAACTCTGTAACACTTATCGATATGTAAGACATAAAATTAACATAGGACATCGATAAAATTATTTTTACAGCTCGTTCTCACTCATTCTTAAAATAAATTAAATTTTCGTTAAATTTTCAATTGATTTAAAAAAAAAAAAAAAACTTTTCGTTAATTTTCCGATTTCCCTGCGACATTTTCCACGCTTTGCCACGCCGTCTGCGTCTGCTAATTAAGCAATTTACTGTTGACACACGCCTTGTTGCTATGTTGTTGTTGTTGTTGTTGTTGTCGTGGTGCCAATCAGCTAAGCTCATTATAGGTCTGCCCCAACTCCAAGTTCTCTGCCACGCCCCCTGCCTCGGGCTGCGACAGAAACTTTTCAATTGTCATAATTATTCAAAATGCCAACAAGATTCTCGCCAAATGTTCGCTAATTGCGCGTGCGATGGTGGGCGCGCGCCTTGTACGCGCTGTGGGCGTGGCCGAGTGCGTTTAACCTATTGACTTGATACAATACTTTTTGCCCGACAGCTGTTCGACCCGGCCAAGACAGGCAGCCAGCCAGCCAGCCAGCCAGCGTCTCCGGCTGCCCGAAATAGACCAAAAAATGTGGCCGAGTGAAGTGCGTCTGCCATTGATTAATGGGCCTGGTCCGCCGAGGCACCATCTCCCTCTCCCCCTCCCGCTCCCGCCCTCTCTCTCTCTCTCTCTCTGTCTCTCTTGTTGTTGGCGATGTCATGTTGGGAATTTTTTTGGTGTCTTTTCGCTTTCGCTTCTCTGTGTGGCTGCGACACTGAGACAAAAGCCAAGCGGTTACTTTTGCAGATTTTCTCTGCCTTGCTGGCTGCGGCTTATTCCAATTTACGCATACCCTGTACATTTTGTGAAGACCCTAATGGGTGGCATGGGCTGTAGCTGGGCTAGTTGTGAAGTGAGCTTGAGCGATAGCTAAGGAAACTAACCTATTGAAAGGCAGCCAATGAGTTTAACTGCGTATTATGCCCATTTATACATACCCTGTAAATTTTGAACTGGTATTAACTGTTGGTCTAATGCCTAGTTATGTATTCTGGGAGTGCATAAGGCATAGATAGGTTTCTTAGGTATAGAGAGAGGCAGTAAATGAGCTTAGATGTGGAGTATTCCAGTTTAAGCATACCCTGTAAATTTGTACATAATATTAGTGGTTGGTATAAGACCTAGTTATGCATTAAGGGTCAGCATAAGGCATAGATAGTATATAAAGAAGCAGTCAATGAGCTTTGATGTGGAGTATTCCAGTTTAAGCATACCCTGTAAATTTTTAACTGGTATTAGCGGTTGGTATAAGACCTAGTTATGCATTAAGGGACAGCATAAGGCATAGATAGGTTTCTTAGGGATATAGACAGACAGTCAATGAGCTTTCTTGTGGAGTATTCCAGTTTAAGCATACCCTGTAAATATGTGATAAATACTAACAGCTCGTCTATGTATTTTTGAAGCTCTTTTGAGTGAATCTTGGGTATATGGAGAGGTAAACAAGGAGCTTAGCTAATTACAGCATACCCTGTACTTTAGTCAAGTGTGCTTAGAGGCAGTGTAGGGCCTAGTTGTATAGCTGTTATATGATCTTGAGAGAAACTGCGGTAGAGTGAGAGGCAGTCAAGCTTTGTTGAGAGAAACTTGAAGGTCTCGAGTTGATGAGGGATTTGACAGCGTTTGTAAGGGTATGATGATTGAGCAGCTTCTGTTGTCAAAGCCTAAAGCCAGGCGGAATCCAGTTAAGATAAGCTTTAAAGGTCTCTAGTGAATCCCATTCAAGCTGTACACACTGCATCTGAAGCATTTCTTCCAACTGCCTCCACTTTCCAGGGTATCGTGCAGTCATGTCTCTCGCTCTGGCTCACACATTCCTTGCATTCTGCTGGCTTTCTGTCCACTGCCCAACAGCATGCAACAGAGAACGCTGAAGAATCTGTGGATTGGCAGCCAAAGGTAGCTGCCAATTTATTTTGCATTTTCCTTCACGCTGTTCCTTCTCTCTCTCTCTCTCTCTCTGTCTGTCTCTGTTTCTGTGTACATGTGTGCCGTTACATTTTGTCGCTGCATAAATCGCATTGATACGTTTAAAAGTTGTGCTTTGTTCAGTGGCCCCGGGCCACGTTTTATGGCCACGGGCAGCTGGGGCTAGAGCTAGCTCCATCGAGGGCCACCAGCACGTGATGTGCCCGAAAAAAAAGATAGAATACTGCGCCAGCTGGGGCGTGGCACACATCAGACACATGCAGCCAAGACGTGCCCGCAGCTAGCAGCAGCAGCCAGCAACCAGCAAGTGGCAAGTGGCAAGTGGCAAGTGGCCGCATCAAGCGCCTGCTCAGCCCTAATGACACATTGAAGTTTTTGGCCAAAATGCATGTGAAGGCTAAAGCATATCGCAGGGCTTATACATATATGCATGAAGATATATAGTCGCATGCTACATATGCCTCATACATAAGCTGTAAGTGTGACCAGGTACATGCCAGAAGCTGCCGCCTTAAGCCAGAGCGAAGGGAAGATTCACATAGTCAGCAAAGCGCCTTTAAGGGCTGCTTGAGAGCGCTGGGGCAGGGAGAAGCCAGGGAGCAAGAATCTACACAGACTCTAAAAAGAAGTGAAGAGGGAGAAGCGAACTAAGAGCACAGAGTTAAAGCAAGAAGCAAAGTGGGAAGGAGGGCTAAAAGCTGCATAATGAAAGCAGCTAAAGCTAAGACGGAAGCTGACAAATGAAAGCAGCAATCCTAATGGAAGCTCGAAGAAGACTTAAATCAACAGAGAGAAGCGAAAGACGAATAAGAAAGGCAAGAGAGAAGCAAGAGAAATGATAGAAAGAAGCAAGAGAGAAGCTAGAGAGGAGCTTACAATGAGAAGAGAGAGAGAGAGAGAGAGAGAGAGAGAGAGAGAGAGAGAGAGAGAGAGAGAGAGAGCCAATGAAAGAAGCAGTGAGCGAAAACCATGGAAAGATGAAGAAAAGGCAAGAAAGCAGCAGAGAGAAGCGAGGAACAATCTTTAAAGAAGCAAGACAGAACAAAACCAGAAGCAAGAGAGAAGCTATTGAGAAGTTTCCAGCGAATAGTAAAGTTTATAGAGCAAGAAATCATTTGAGAAGAGAGAAACCTTATGGCAAATAAAGTGTGAAGCATAAAAGATATGCAGAAAGAAGCAGCCCGCAATAAAGTTGCTCTCTTGCGAGCTTTAATTATAGTTTCTGTATATGTACATATAATTTATGCGGCCTTAACAGCCAAACAGCTAAAGACTATTTTAATAACTTCAAATTTGCATTGACAATTGTCATTTGCGTCGACTATTTCCGCATATTATGGTTATTATGAAAGTAATATTGTTTTAATGGAGCATTTGCGTAGCGTCTTGCCAAGTTGAGATGCGTATCAAACGCTTTCCCACCCAGAAAGACAAAAGTTCACAAACTACATTAGCACTCTCTAGCGCTGTCGCCCACCTCCCCACCTCCCCCTCTCTCTCTCTCTCTGAGCAGTTGTGCTTGTTGTGTTTCTCTCTCTCTTCTGCCTCTCTCCAGCTCAGTTTATCTAACTTGCTTGCTTTTCCGCTCAATTCGCATTACGATTGACTGCCAAAATCGCATAATTCAACTTGTTTTGCTTAGCTCACAGTCTTTGCCTCTGTGTGTGTGTGTGTGTGTGTGTGTGTGTACTTGTGGTGGCTAAGTCTTTCTTGTTGGTGGTTTATTTTTATGACTCACGCACTTTTGCGGCTTCCGGCGGCTGCTGGCCATCAAAATGGAGCCATCAACACCTGCTTTCGCCGTCCAGTGCTGCACAGCGCGCCGAATTTGCGGGACTGCGAACGCTTTGAGTTATGGCTGCAGTCGGCAAACTCAATTTGAATAAATTGCTGGAAACAAAACAAAACACACACACACACACACCAAGTGGCTGCTCAGCAGCGCAACAACAAGCGGCGAAAAAACGAGAAAAATATAAATAAAGCGAAGTGTAGAAACAAAGAGCAACCCATAAACCCGAGAAGTCTATCGAGGCCGCCAGAAGTTTTGGCGCGCGCCTTTTAAACGAAATTTACAGCGAGCAATACAAAAGTTTTTTTTTTTATACAATTTTCAACGCTGCTCAGAAGTTGTGTGTGTGTGTGTGGGGTGGCTGGGGCAACTGGCAACTGGAAATCCTGCATGTGTGAAGAATCAAGACGCATAAATTGCCAGCTGGCCCAGCAGCAGCAGCAGCAGGAGCAGGCGCAGGCTCCGGTTTGCTTGCTTACGGCTTTTAAGCTTATTTACTGCTTATATATTTTAACACCAAGCCCCAGCCCAACAACAAACGCGATTACAGCATTACATATATATTTATATATATATATATATCTACAATTTATATATATATATTTTCGGCAGCACTTCCGGCCCAACATGACAAATGGCTGCAAATCGTCTTCCTTTCGCGGCCGACGCGTTGACAACAAAATGGCGATTGCGCCCAGCTTTTTTTTGGGGCGTCATGGCGGAGGGGCGTAGGTAGTAGTGCCCACAAGCAGCCAAGGCATTGCGATTGTATATTTTTCGGCAGGCTGTATATATTTTTTTATATTTTTTTTTTATTTTCTCTTTTTTTATCGACATTTTTCATTATTTATTTATTTGGCACTTTGAGCAAGCGAAGCGCTCATATCTGCAAAGATTTCATATTGTGCCAAATATATAAATATATATATATATATATATATATATATATTTATATATATATATATATTGGTAGTATAGGCAGCACTTTAGGGCTTTCTTCAATCGGAATGCGGATGTGTCGAACAATTAGAGAAGTCTATTTTGGGATAGACCAAAGTTTAGTCTGGCTTAGTCTCCATGAAGAGGTTTATTAGCTTTAAGCACTTTTGCCACTTACCAACACTGTATATGTATGAAGTGTATACACAGTACAAATATGGACTATATATAGTAGAGTATATATAAATATAGATTATATACAATTGCTAGAGCTTCATCAAGAAAGTCAGCATAAGGCATTTACCAACACTGTCAATGTCTAAACAAAGTCAGAATGCCATTCACTGAGAGTATAAATAGCGAGTATATATAGAGTACACATATAGATCTATATACAGTAGCTACTGCATTACCATATGGTATTTACCAACACTACTTCATAATAGCAATTTTGCATCAGCAATGTATTGAAGTATTGTGAGATCCTAAGAGCTTAACACATTGTAGAACAAAGGCAGCTAACATACAGCATTTATAAACAAAAATCATTTACCAACACTGGAAATAAGTATTCTATAAGTTAACATAGAAGGTATGAGGAGGAGGAGGTGATTATTCTAAAAACAGAGACATGCAATGAAAATGCCTAAAGTGAATAGGCAACTCAGTCTATTATATGTATAGCATTTACCAACACTGTTGTGGTCAATAATAGCTCAGCGAATTAATCAAAAAATCACTGCACTTACGCATACTAATTGTGAGAGTCATTAGATGTGCTTATGCTCTCTTTCTCTATCTCCCGCCCTCGCTCTCGCCATCTCCCACTCTAACAATTAACCATTTACCAACACTGGTCCACTTTTAGTTAGCTACTAATGCATAATACATCGGCCGACCGCGTCCCGTCACTCCGTCTTTATTTATTTATGCAGTTCCGTAGTCATTTAAAGGAAAAGCAAAGAGAAAATTACATTCTCCATCATTACACGCCAGCGTTGTTTCATTTTTTCTACTCTCTGAATTTTCTTTTTTATTTTTTTTTACAATTTCATTTAGATTTTTCTTTTTTTTTTTGTATTTTTTTTTATTTCGAACGTTATAAACTTTCGCTGGCCAAGTTGGAAAATGATTGTTGCCAACTTAATTGTCGCAATTAAGTTACGGCCAGGACGCGGCAGCAGTGAGAGAGAGAGGGAGAGAGGGAGAGTGGGAGAGAGGGAAGGTATGAGAGTGAGAGTGTGAGGCCGCGACACGTGCCTCGTTTTGGCTGCCGCTTGACGGCCTGGCCCATTGTTTGGCTCTTGACGTCTTGCGTTTGTTCTATAAATGTTTTAAACATTTTAATTAGTTTTAATAAACGCTTCGCCGTCAAAAAAAAAAAAGAATTTGAAGTGCCTGACACTGGAGTCCCTCCCTCCCTCCCTCTCCCACACACACACATCAAGTGCGGGAGGCCAGAAGGTCGCCGTAGCTGGTCATAGTCCAGTCCAGTCTGCAGCGCTCCCTCTCCCCCTCTCCCCCTCTCTCACTCTCTGTCTCTATTGCTGCCCGCTTGACAATGAATTCGTGAAAAGGTCGTGCTCGCTTTTGTGAGAGAGTTGGCAGCTGCTGCTGCCGCTGCTTACCGCAGGACACTGGCGCACCAACACCCTATCGGTGCCTAAGTAGCGTCCCCGGCCATTTAGCCACATAATACACACACACACACACACACACAGCAGAGAGACAGTTGTGCGGCCAACCGGGCGTATGCGTAATGTTTAGTTGGCGGCTATGGCTGGCTGTGGCTACGTGGTCGCTGCGGTCGCTGAAAGTTTCCGTTAGAACTTAGCGGTTCAGTAACAAAGCCAGCCCGGCCCCCTACCCAGCCCCGCTCCGTCCATGCTAGCCAACCCTTGGCCCTTTCTTGGGCCTGGGTCGCGTGTCGCCAGTGCATTGTTTTTATGTACTCTGGTCACATGTGCGGCCATTGAGGCAATACGCGGGCGTAGCGTGCCACTGATTGTGTCTTGTGGCAAAGTGGCAGCTGCCACAATGTTAGGGTTACGGCTTTAAAAACCAGCTAACTTCAAATATACATACCAGAGACACATATATATGCATACATATCAGCATATATACATGTTTATGTGAAATCCTTTGCAGCAATTCGAATAATTTTGGTCGCTTAGATTTTCCCTTTGCCTGGCAATTGATATGAGAGCTGGAGCATATATGAGCATAGCCTAATATTTATAGCACACGTGGAGTATTTAACATGGAAGCCACTGCTGACCAGAGTTGCTCAACTATTTGCTACCTGTTAAGCACGAAGGCTAAGTGAGTCAGGTGGCGATTCAGCTAGGAGCAAAGACGAGTGCCTTAACTCTCAGGCTTTAAGCGCATTGAACATGACAGCAGAAGAAGTCACATAACCTACATATATATATATAGTATATATAGTATATAGTATATATAGTATATATAGTATATATAGTATATATAGTATATATAGTATATATATGTATATATAGTATATATAGTATATAAATACCTCTTGATCAGTTTGACAAGCTGAGTGAGTCCTATCAAACCCATTGGCTTGTCTGTCTGGCCCTCCATATAAAATCGTAATCCTAATCGTTATCGTTATCGTTATCGTAATCGTCATCGTAATCGTCATCGTAACCGTAATCGATATAATGTCTCAATATAGAATAGATACCCATCCTATACTATGTAATCGATATATATGTATATAATCGATAAATATAATTAATGTGAGGAATATAAGATAGATACCTATCCTATACTATGTAATCGATATATATGTATATAATCGATAAATATAATTAATGTGAGGAATATAAGATAGATACCTATCCTATACTATGTAATCGATATATATGTATATAATCGATAAATATAATTGATGTGAGGAATATAAGAATATTTAATTCACATATACAAATATGTCATCGATAAATATGCAATCAACATAATCGATAAATATGCCGTACATATAATCGATAGATATATTAAAATATGTCATCAATGTAATCGATTTACATTAAACCTATGTCATCGATATATATGCAATTGGTATGTATGCAAACGCTGTCATCGATACATGTAATCGATATATAAACTTATGTATGACCGTATATATATTATATGTACTCGATATACACTCGAAATAAGTAATCGATACAATATTGATTTACATTCGATATGCACTCTATAAGTAGTTCGATATATGTAATCCTCAATATGTACCCCATATATAATCCATCCATATCGATATATAGCTTTCACGGACTGCTTAAACGAGATAGATCTCAGCATAGCAAAGGCTCAATTACCAAGTTGAGAGCGGGAGAATTCGGTGATTGAATTCCTCGATCGACCTCTGCTCTTCGCTCTTTTTCTTAACAACTTTCACAGCTTCACAGTTTTCACTTCTTAAATAATATATATATTATTATATTGCTATTAACTGCACTTGAGGCCGGCTCCTGCTCGCTGTCCAGCTCCAGCGCCCACTCCGGCTCTTCCTTCCTCCGTCCGGTTCCTGGTTTTTGCTTGGTTTGGCATTTAATGTGCCGTTTGATAAAAAAGTTTTCCGGCTGCAAAGGCGACTCGCATAATATTTCAATAATTTATTGATTAGTTATCTTTGGCGCGCGCCTTCAATCAATTTAAATGCATTTTGTCCTTGCGCATGAGTGGACGCCGCTCGACAGCAAGGACAACAACAACTAGGACGACGCCGCTATTGGAAATGCAGTAAATAATAAAGTGCAGAGGCATGTACTCGTCTATATACATATATATTATATATACATGCTACACACACAAACATATCGCATATCGGTTGGATAATATAGATGGCTGTAGCCTGGGCATAGAGGCAACTTTTAGGTGGGGTCGAAGCCGCTTGTGCCGCCGATACACGGCTCCATGCGAGCTTATGCAAATGTCGCCTCGCGATATGCAAAAATACGAAAAGAAAAAAAAAACAACGAAAGAAAAACGGGAAAAAGCAAAGATAAAAGAAAATTGTGCACTTGAAAAGCGGCCAAATCGATGGAAGCTCTCGCGGTTGCCATAGCAGCCGATGGAGACAAAAGGGATAACGGATAAAGCTGCAAAGCACGCAGACAGGCGCCAGAGCCAAGGGCTCTCCAGGAGCGGATCGATTTATAGCTACCCGGGAAATCCCAATAGACAACCTGCAGCAATGCCAAACCTTTTGAATTGTGATCTCAGACTAAGCTGTATGGGAGTCGAAGGAGCTGGAAATTTAGTTGGTTTAAGTTGCTGAGCGAAGGTAACGATAGTGCCAGCACGGAGGTAGGGTAACGATAGTGCGAGCACTGATCAAGGATAACGATAGTGCCAGACGAAGTATAACGATAGTACAGAACTAAATATATATCGTGTGCTGCATTGATGGAATGATAGAGGGAAAGCATGTTTCTTTGAGTTCAAATGAAGATATATATGTATATATATATATATATATATATATTGGAACGATAAACAAATTGAATTAATTTGAGCTTAACTTTTCCGATTTTGTTTGTTATTAATAGCCCTAACGATAGTTTTAGTTGTAGTAAGTCCATATATAAGGAGTTACTATATATATATAATAGATTTTAGCAGATAATGGGCATACTCTCTCATATTCGGCAGGCTTTTCTTAGATACTTGCTGAGATAATCTAAGTCTAATCTAATATATATATTATTTTCGTATTGTTCTCATCATTATCATCAATAAATTATCATTCTATCTATTTATCTATCTATCTATAAGAAAACATATTAATTTATCTATCTATCTAAGACTTATCTGCATATATAATATGCTATATATACCATAAACCCATCCCTCGCTCTTCTCTTTCTTTGCGAAAAAAAACTCTCCACGAACAAGAGCAGTTCAAGACCAGCAAATCTCCACAAAACATAAACAACGGTTAAAAAAAAGAAGAAAGGGAAGAAGCAGAAGAAGTAAAAGTTTAGCACCATTTAGTGCACATTGTATGCATTTGTTATTATTATTGTTGTTGTTCGTTGTTGTTGTTATTGTTGTTGTTGTCATTATTATTGTTATGCAGTATTCAGTTTTTTTTTGTGCTGAGTTTTGTTTTATTGTTGTTGCTGCTAAATTGACTTAACTGCAATAACAACCACAACAACAACAACAACAACTGCAACAGCAACAGCAATAACAACCACAACAACATTGCATGCATTAGAAATGCTTTCCGTAGCAGCTAACTAAACTGAAAGCTGGCCCCCCGCCCCCCGCCCTCCTCAGCTGCCGCCCAGCTCAAATGGCAGTAAATGGACTTGGTAAACGTTTTGCCATAGACGAGACGTATAACCCTTTTGTATAGCAGTGTTGTGCCAGTTGTTGTTGCTGCTGTCGCTTAGCTGGTAACTTTGTGCCCGTTATTGATCCACAAGCAAGAGGAAGAGCGCACATATGCAGGCTATAGTTTAGAGGCGGAGGGCGCACACCTTCAACGTAAAGGCATGCCTAATACGGGTCTTTATTTAATTTAATGCAATTTTCTGTTGCTTTTAACCAGTCAACAACAACAACAACAGCAACTATCATAGAGATAGAGTTATAGAGACTAAGCAAAAAAAAGGCAAACATAAACTGCAGTTAAAGCATTTCCAGGCTCGAGCATATGCTCTGCTTTGCTGCGGTTTCGTAAGCGTTGCACTGACTGCATATAGATCTAAAAATAGAACTTGCCTTAGCTGATGCTGACTCTGTATTTACTCTATGTGATCGAAGTTCTACAATTCGTAAACGTTGCACTGGCTGCTCAGTCTCTTGCTTACTCTAATTCTTTGATTCCGGCAGCTTATCCCACTCTTATCAGACTCTGTTTTCTATATACACGTCTTTTGATCAGAGTGGCACACTTCGTAAACGTTGCACTGGCTGCTCAGTCTCTTGCTTACTCTAATTCTTTGATTCTGGCTGCTTAGCCAAGTCCAATGTCAGCAACTGCTTACTTTGTTTCTAGTTTGCCTATATATATATCCTTTGATCATAGTTCACCAATTCGTAAATGTTGCACTGGCTGCTCTGATACATCTTATCTAAGCCTCTTGCTTACTCTGACTCTTTGAGTCTCTGGCTCAAGTCAGTGAACTCAGCTAAATCCGCTGTTGCTTAGTCTGACTCTATTTTTCGTATATATATCTTTTGATCCATGCTTAACAATTCATAAACGTTGCACTGGCAGCTCAGTCAAATCTTTTCTAAGTCTCTTACTTGTTGCGATTCTTTATTCTTTGATTCCGGCAGCTTATCCCACTCTTATCAGACTCTGTTTTCTATATACACGTCTTTTGATCAGAGTGGCACACTTCGTAAACGTTACACTGGCAGCTCAGCAAAATCTTGTCTCAGACGCGCTTACAGCTTGCTTATGCAAAAGCAAAAAACTTAGCAGCTAAGGCTAAGAGCTGAAGTTGTTTGGAGTTACCACGTCTGTGTGTGTCTCTGCGTGTGTGTGTGTGCGTATGGGTGTCTCTGCATGTGTGTGTGCGTGTCTATTCATGTGCAACAAGGCGCCATCTGCCTAACAGCAGGACGTGGCGCTGGCCTCCAAGGCGACGAGGCGGACGCGGACATGTGTTGCCGCGCCTTTGGCTTCGTTTTTTATGCCCCCAACTCCAGCCCCGCCCCCACTCTCCACAACAACTCGCCCCCACCGGCTGCATGTGAGACTCTACACATGTGAAGGAGTTGCCGCGCTCCTGCCCTCGCTGCATAATAAACAATTTCTTTTTTAAACACAACCCTTACACACACAGAGGGAGAGATGAAGAGAGCGAGAGAGAGAGAGGGCGCGCAGCAGTAGCTGTAGCAGATACGACCATGAATGAGGGCGCGCAGAATGAATCATTCACGCAGAAATGAATACAAACGAGCAAAACGCACTGCATACATGTTTATACACACACACAGACGCACACACACATTCAAATGAGCGTGAGCATAGTTAATAAATCAGCGATATTTTTGAATTGATTCAATTCGTCAATCAATGAATCATGGCCAAACAAAAGCAATCGAATCGAATCGAATCGCCTGGAATCATGCAGAAATTAATGAAAATTCAAATGCAGCCAGTCCGAGCAAGCGAGCAAATCCCAAATATTCAAAGTGATTATGAAAATGAATATTTATATATATATATATATATATATATATATATATATATATATATATATATATATATATATATATATATATATATATAATATAATATAATGTCTGGTACTTCAAGATCTGCATATAAAGAGAAATCTATTCGAATCTGTGCTCTTCCTTCATTTATCTGTCCTCTCTCTCTCTCTCTCTCTCTCTCTCTTTCTCTCTTTCTCTCTTTCTGTCTCACTTACTCTATCTGTCCTTCCGTCTCTCTTTCTGCCCCTCCTCTCTCTATACCTATACATCTTCTGCCTCTGTCTCTCTTTCTCTTCCTTTATATATCTGTTCTCTCCCCTCTCTCTCTCTCTCTCTCTCTCTCTCTCTCTCTCTATCTCTCCTCTTATGTCATTCACATGAAAAGCATCTATGCCTAGAACATTCGCCTCTCTATGTGATTCTCATCAACTCAAATCAAACAATTGTCTTGCTCTCTCTCTCCTTCTGCCCATCCTCTCTGTCTGTGGCTCTCCCACCTCTATTCCTTCTTCCCTCTCTCCTCTCCCCTCTCCCAGCTCTCCCTCTCAAATATTGCATTATACTTCGTATAAACTTCCATCCATCCACACCCGCCACTCCCACAAACAGTGTAAGCACCGATCAGTGGATACCATAATTTACAGTTTAAAGGGAGTAAAAAATCACAGCAAAGAATTTGTGAGTATGTGCATTCCTTTGGAGCTCACCAGTTGCATTCGTAACTCTGAGTGTAATAAAGAAAAGGAAAAACGAGAAACGAATAAAATTTGAATGCCTGAAAGCACGCAACAGAAATTCGAAATGGAATTCAAATTTAATTAAATAATTGTTTTGGCAAATATGTGTGCACTGAGCGAGTGAATAATTAATTCATAAATGCACTCAGAGAAATACCAAAGCGCACAGATTTGAGTGTGAGAGTGAGTGATTGAATAAGGAGTGAATCAAAGTTCTCAATAAGCAATTTTCAAGCACAGAACAATTTTCATTTCAAATTTACGAGTCTTATCTATGTTTTCTGAATGCTAGTTGAAGTTGAATGCTTGAATATCTTGTGAGTGTTTTGGTAGTAACTTGTGAATAGTTTTTGAAGGTCTTTTGGGTGATTTTTGAATAGTTTGTAACTACTAGAAGGAGCTGCAGAGAATGGATTGTGAATAAATTGTGAATTTTATGTGGCTATATTATGAATATGTTATGAATTCTCTGTGAATGTTACATGAATATATTATGAATATTTTGTGAATGCATAATGAATATTTTATGAATATTTTTTGAATGTTTTATAAATATTTTTCGAATACATTATGAATATTTTTAAAATATTATATGAACATTTTGTGAATACATTAAGAATATTTTTTTTATATTTTATGAATATTTTATAAATATTTTACGATTATTTTGTGAATACATTATGAATATTTTGAAAATATTGTATGAATATTTTATGAATATTTTGCAAATGTTTTATAAATTATTAATTTATTATATTGTAAATGTTGTGCGAACAATATATGAATATCTTGTGAATATGAATGTAATAATGTGTTTTCTGAATGTTCTGTGAATGTTATATGAATATGAGGATTTTTGTGAGCTACTTGTAATTAACAGGCATGGATGAATAGGTTATAAATGTTTTGTGAATCTTTTGTGAATCTTTTTATGAATATCTTGCCAATGTTTCGCTTCCATTCATACGCTCAGTCTGCCGCTGCTCTGGCTATTGCCTGCTTCCTTTTCTATGCATATGACGTTGCCTTCGCCCACGCCTGCTTCCTCCACGGGCCCCCGCTCGCCAGAGCCCACCTTGATTTAGCAGCTGGCTCGCCGCTCTGCCGGCGCGCAATTAAATCGATAATAGCGCGAGCGAGCGAGCGAGCGAGCGAGTCGCAGTCTGAAGCGTAAGCCTGGAGCCCCTGCGTTTCGCCCTTTGCCGTGGCGACCAAAGTCTACCTAATTGCGGATGACATGAAATTGTTTGCTCTATAACAATAAAGCAAGCCGCAGCCGACGCCGGCAGCGACGCCAGCTGCGACAACAACAACAAGACGGCGCTAAGCTCCGTGGCCTTAGCTGACCCAAAGTGCGAGCGAATAAATATTTGCGCTAGATGGCGTCTAGGTGCAAGGTTTATGTTTGTTAATGCACCGATAAGAATCGGCTTTAGGTGAGCTAATAACCATTGTGATCTAGTTAACAAGATATCGCTCGAGTCTGGTAGAGCCCAGGCTAGAAATACCCGAGTAAATAGAATCCCAAATGACTTTTCACTAATTAATTTTGGCTGATTTTGGAAAAGTTCATTTGACTAATTAACTGTTTATTGAAATGGTCAAATTCTATGCTAAATACCCTGTAATTTTTTTATTTCGAGCATATTTCTTGCATTTTTGAAGTCATTCTTGCAATATCTTCTAGACAAACACGAAGTTCTGACTGGTAAATACCCTGTAATTGTTGTATGTTTACTTTTAATGTTAATAATTTGCACAGAATACCCTGTAGTTTTCGAGTAAAAGTAAAATTTGCTACTTTTACTGTTACTTTGTGTATGTAACTTTAAATTTCCTAAAAATATTAGATATTCTTCGCTTCATAGTGCAACAAATTTCTTTGACTGACTATTTAATACCCTGTACGATATTTATAGTAAAAGAAAACTTCATTTGGCTGCACTTTCCATACTAAAATAGCCTACTGAGTGATTTGAGTAACTTAGTTCCACTTAGCGCTATACAAAAACCAAGCACGACTTATAGATACCCTGTAGAAAAGTACAGTCAAAGTATTTAATGCTCATAAAAGTTCTCTAGCTCCAAGTGGATGTTGCTAAGTTTATTTGGTGATTCCATTAAGTAGTTGAGGAAACTGTCACGACTTGCAGCTACCCTGTACTGACTTTTCACGCCGCCCTTTGATTGATTGCCATTGTTGAAGCTGCTTTGGTTAGTTGCAAATTGCCAATGTTTGCGTTGGCTTTGCCCATTTTCACTGTGCTAGCGCCAAGCGAGCATGCCACATGCCGCATGCCGCATGCCACAGTATGCCACAGCATGCCCCGTGCTGCCTGGACAAAATGTTGTTGAGGCAGCGGAAGAGCCGTTAGCGTTAGCTGCGTTTTGTTTTGTTTATTGTAATTGCAGACATTGTCAACAATCGTTGTTGCTGTTGTAGGTAGGTGCCCCATGTTGCTGTTGCTGTTGTTGCTGTTGTTGTGGCAACGCACGTGCGGAAAATGCTGCCGCAGAAAGGCAAAACTGAAACACATGGCACGAAAAACGCTAATGACACACAAACAAACAAATGTCTGTGTGTTTGTGTGTGTGTGTGTGTGCGCCTCTCCCCCTCCCCTCCCTCTCTCTCTCTCTGCTGGGGGCCAGCAGCCCTAGCTTGTCATATGTTTATTATCCTTTGGCAGCGGAAGTTTACAACAAAGTTGAAGGCACAACCGCAGCATGCCGAAGCGACAAAAGATGCTGCCACGCCCATGCCGCAACGCCTCAAGCAACGCCCACGCAATGCCGCTGTTTGCTTGTTGCACTGAATAAACAATTAGAAAATCGCATAAACGCCCCATTAAATGTTTCTGTTCCGTTCAGCCCCAGAAATTCTAATCAAATTTAACAAAAATCATGTAGTTGTTGCTCAAGTTGTTGTTGGCGTTAGTTGTTGTTGTTGCCTTTGGCCATAAATTAGCAGCGCCTGCCACATGACGCTGACAAGATGTTTGGGGCGTGCGGCGCCTCATTGTTTCTCTTTTCGTTCCCACTTTTTTGGGCCTAACTCAATAAATTCATCAGCCGCAGTGAAATTAGCAGCAGCACAAGTTGCTCGAGGGGCGGCTGCCACGCCCATGCCCCAGGCCCAGAGCCGCCATGGCCTTTTAATTGAATATTAATAACAAAATCCTGCATATTATAAGCAGCAGCAGGAGCAGGACTCAACTCAGCTGAAAGGTCCTGCGCGGCTAATATATGCGTGTGTAACGGTATGTGTATGTCTGTGTGTATGTGTGTGTGTGTGCGTGTATGAGAGGTCCTGCAACTCTGTAGCCTGACATGTCAAACGTTAACGTAATCATAGCCAGCCGAGCCTCATGTGAGCCTCAATTCGCTTCACTTCACATTGCAAATGCCAACGAAATTTGTGGCCCAAACTCAATTAGCGAGAGAATGCGAGAGGTGCTAAGGATATATATATATATATGGATAGCGAAGGATGTATATAGAAGGGTACATATCATGTGTTATACATTAGCAAATCATATTGCAATTGCTTTTCAGCAACATTTTGCCAGAATTCTAAAATTAGTCGACCTCGCCTAGCTACTCCTGCTCAGCTGTAACCAGTTGAAAGTTTGAAAGGCTTTAGCTAAAGCATAGAAAGCTAAGGAAGCCATACGCTTCATAGCCATACAGTGCTCAATATTAGTCTGCTTACTCAATGGCATATGACATACATATACAGCCTAATATATCATTTGGGTTCTCTGTAATGAATAGGTTATATAGGATATTTCGGAATTCAAGGGCATATTTCGAATATACGACAAATAGATGCATCCAGATGTGATTATCTTTGCCTGAAAAATTGGTGAAGCAGTGATTGGTAGAGCAGCTCAGCGCAGGGTATCTAACAGTCAGGCACTCCTCCTACTTCTTATTCTACTTCTACTTCTAATTCTACTTCTACTTCTACTTCTACTTCTACTTCTACTTCTACTTCTACTTCTACTTCTACTTCTACTTCTACTTCTACTTCTACTTCTACTTCTACTTCTACTTCTACTTCTACTTCTACTTCTACTTCTACTTCTACTTCTACTTCTACTTCTACTTCTACTTCTACTTCTACTTCTACTTCTACTTCTACTTCTACTTCTACTTCTACTTCTACTTCTACTTCTACTTCTACTTCTACTTCTACTTTTACTTCTACTTCTACTTCTATCTCCACTCTTCCAGTTGCCCTACTCAGTCAAAGTTGATTTCAGGTCTTCAGCACATATTCCATACGCAATCTCACTCGAACTTGTCTAACTTATGTAAGCCATAACAGTAAATTGTAAATGTGTATAGAGAGAGAAAGAAAGAGAGAGAGGCATAAAGTTAGCATCTATTCGAGTTGAAAACATTCAATTGATTCGCTCGAATCGATTCAGTTGCCAAACTAAATTTCACTGAATGGGAAAATTTTTGCTATTTTTTTTTGGTTTTTGTTTTTTGGTGGAGGGAAATGCAAGCTCTATCTAGACAACTTTTATATTAGGAAAGAAAAACAGAAAAAATAATAGATATAGGACAGCTATTAAAAGGCAATTCCAGATGAAGTCCGCCGCACGCAACAGGAACTTTAATGCGGGAGACAGTTAATGGAGGCAGAGAGAGAGAGAGAGAGAGAGAGAGGTAAAGTGTAATGGAAATGGGAAAGGAAACCCATTGAGCCATTGGAGGCAGCCCTCGTTCAGTTAACTAGCCGAAAGACCAACACAAAAAGTGCGAGCGAAACAAACGGTAAAGTTATGTGTGTGCATAAAATCATGTCGAGTCATTTCCTGCTGCAGAAGTTTGCGACCTAAAGAGCCACTAAAAGCGGCCAAAACAACGACCAAAAAGATAGAGACCAAAACAAAACTACTAAATAAATATAAGGGCATATACAAAAGTATGAGAAAAGAAAGGAAAAAAAATATATATATATGGACATATAAAAGAAATGGTCGAAACACTTTGCCCAGACAGGCTACGGCTCTGGGCTATGGCCATGGCGCGGGGTGGCAGGTCTTTTAATGCTCATAAAAATTGTATTATAATTTTAAATAATTTAGACGAGCATATTGCCCAGAGTGCATAGAATGTGAGAGGGAGAGGGAGGAAGAGTGAGCGAGAGCGTAGTGCTAGGGCAGCGCGTGGAGTGGGGCAGGTCTAATGGCGACCACTGGCTAACCACGAGCTGCGAACTAGACTCGCACACACACATATACACCCTCTCTCTCTGACACACACAAACACATGCAGTGCTGCCAACTCTTCAGAGTTTCTACAAGTCAGTCAAAAAAAGCCAAAAAAAAAAAGCCAAAGAAAAAAACGGAAAAATAACTTAACAAAAATTTAAAACATTCAAAAAATAATATTTAATTTAATAAAAAATCAAAATATCTACAATAAAGCCCATAGAACTTAGTTTGACATCGCCAATAGAACTCTTTTAAGGTTTGGTTACCAGCCGCTAAATCACAATTTCGAGTATTTAGCTGGCAGGAAAATAGCTAACTCGTCAGCACTGCACACATGGCAGAGTGCAAACGCCGTAAATCATGGCGCAGGTAAACATAAGCAAAACGAGCAAAATCGCAACAGCAAAAGGAGTAGCAAAAAAACAACTGGCGAGCAAAAAATAAAACTAAAAACGTGCGAAGCAACAACGAAAATGAAATAAAGGCAAGGGCCAAAACTGTGTAAAGTTGATTGCCGGCGGGCGAGCGGTAGAGCGAGCGAGAGATAAAGAGCGAGAGATGGAGAGTGGTCAGCGCATTGCTGGCGCCTCTACTGCAGGCAAAAGGCGCTAACTTGATGGAATCGTTAGCATTACCGTTAGACGAGACAGTTAACACCAGCAGCAACATATGGTGTGCGAGTGCGAAGCAACTATGAAAAATGATGTCCAAAGACACAGCGAGCAAAGTACACGAACTCCTCTTCCTCCCTTCACTCAGATGTGACGTCAGAGCCCAAAAAGCGTAGCGCTTCGAGTGCACCGCAACTCAAATAACAATTTGATTACATAAATATTGTATTGTAAGTGAGTGTGAAACTATTTGCTTAAGCAATAATTAACCTTTAGCTCGAGCGTAAGCGTAACCTAGCATTTCAGTCCGTATCATATTTAATAAATGGCTAAATGACGCAGTTGATTGAGACATATTCGAGCAGCCACAAATATTTGTATACAAATTAATATAATAAGTGTCAATACAGTTTCAATTGCAAGCTCATTGTTTGCGCATATTGTGACATCACGCGGCTTGTGACGCGCGGAACCTCTACTTTGAGTATGTACTTGTTTCTGCTTAATTGCTGCTTAGCTGATATGCATACACGCTGCTGTCTCTTTTACTCCCTAGCTATGCTTAAGGCAGAACATCAGCTTCAGTGCGATCAAAGCAGAGGACGCAAAAAAAGCCGCTATATTTGCGCTCTCCTTATTGCTGTCAATTTGAGCATTTGAATACAGCGAAGTGAGTTTGATTTAGTAGGGTGTGGTCGACTTTCGAAAGCCCTAAAATACTTTGCTCAAACCCAACTTATTGTTGCGCTTAATCATTTAACTCGGCTTTAATATTTGATAAAGAAAATTTATACTCTATTAAAAAATAATTTATTTATGCATTTCTTTGGCCCTCTGCCCACGCAGGCTTACACAAAACCATTGTACCCTGCTTATACACAGCTTTAAAGTATAAAAATAAAAATACACAAACACAAATGCCAAGGTCAAACCACAGAGGGAGTGTGTAAATGTGAGTGGGCGAAACAGCGCCACCTGCTGCCCACACAAGTGTTGATGAGAACTTGCGTGCATGTCTCTATCTGTGTGCGACTGTGCTTCTGTATGTGAATGTGTGTGTGTGTGTGGATGCACAGGCTGCCTATATGCGAGCGCATTTGTTACAACAACAAGTAGAAGAAGTGAAACAAAAACAGCAACAACAAGTGCGCGCACCCGAATATGTTTCAATTTCACAGCTGCAGCGCGGCGAGGGCCAGCCAGCATTTACCGCTACAGTCACATTTACGGGTTACAGTTGCACCCAGCCTGCAGTTGATTGCTTGCCTAACACACGCACACATGCACGGACACTCGTGCGAAGCTAAACCTTGTGCAGTGATTTTTTAGCTGAATTTTGTTTTTTTCCACATTTTTTTTTTTCATTTTTTATCTTGTTGGTTTTGTCGTGCTGTCGCCAGTGTTTGCCGCTGCTTTTCACAATTTTCACGCTTTTCTCTCTCTCATTTCTATTTGGTTAAACTTGACCCACAAAGCCGTCGCCTTAAAATATGCAATGCAGCTGCTGCTGCTGCTGTTGACGCTGCTACCTCGGCCTCTGCCTCTGCTGCTTGTTAATGAATAATCCATGTTATGTGGCTTAAATTTGCCCAACGTTTTGCTGCCAGCTGCACAATTAAATATGTAGCGCAACAAATTGCATTTGCTTGGCAGTTAATTAATTAAGAGAATGACCAAAAGAAAGAACTAAACTAACTGTGTAATAACGGTCAGTAGTGTAAAGAGCAAAAGAGAGAAATGTTAACGGCGCATAAAATAAACGAACAAAAACGATCTGTGTGCACTGCTTGCGGCGAACAACGACAACCAGTGGCAAGCAGTGATTGTGTATATCAGTTATGCACTGCTCGCCCCGCGTATGTTTACTCAAGCACTGCTTGTGTATATCAGTTATGCACTGCTCGCAGTGTATTGATTGTGTGTTTAAGTAGTATAACAGTATAACAGCTGCTCACTGTTTGCTTAGGGTTTGTGTACTGGCTAGATATGTATATTTACTTATTTATGTTTATATAACAGCAAGCAGTACCTTTAGCAAGGACAACAACTAAATCGAATTGGAAATATTTAAAATTAATTTCCCTGTTTTTCCCTTAACTTTTCCAGCACGTCTATGGCTAAAACAACTTGCCACGCATAGAATGAAGATGAATCGTGGCCGACGCCAGCAGCTGGCGTTGCTGCTGCTGCTGTTTGTGCTGCCCGGCGTCACTTTGGCCAAGTCCAAGAAGAACAAATCCAATCAGAACTCCCACTACAGCGACTCCAGCAGCTCGGCCAACAACGCGGCCAGCGACGACAACGGCGGCGGCGGCGGCAGCAAGATCAAAGGACACGGCGACGGCGGCCAGCACTTCGCCATGGAGCCGCAGGACCAGACGGCGGTCGTCGGCTCCCGCGTCACCTTGCCATGCCGCGTGATGAGGAAGGTCGGCGCGCTACAGTGGACCAAGGACGACTTCGGGCTGGGCCAGCACCGCAACTTGAGCGGGTTCGAACGGTACTCGATGGTGGGCAGCGATGAGGAGGGCGACTTCTCGCTGGACATCTATCCGCTGATGTTGGACGACGACGCCAAGTACCAGTGCCAGGTGGGGCCCGGACCGCAGGGCGAGCAGGGCATACGCTCGCGCTTCGCCAACCTAACGGTGCTCGTGCCGCCAGAGGCGCCGAAGATACTGCAGGGCGACTATCTGGTCACGACGGAAGATCGCGAGATCGAGCTCGAGTGCGTCTCGGTGGGCGGCAAGCCCGCGGCGGAGATCACTTGGATCGATGGCCTGGGCAACGTGCTCACGGCCGAGAGCTTCTTCGAGCCGCTGGCCGACTCGCGCCGCGTGACAACCAAGTCGGTGCTCAAGCTGGCGCCCAAGAAGAAATATCACAACACGACGATCACCTGCCAGGCGCAGAACACGGCGGATCGCACCTATCGCTCGGCCAAGGTGCTGCTCGAGGTGAAGTATGCGCCGAAGGTGTCCGTGTCGGTGGTGGGCGGCGCCTTGGCTGCCGGACGGATACCCGAAGGCGCCGAGGTCATACTCAGCTGTCAGGCGGATGCGAATCCGCCGGAGGTTAGCTATCGCTGGTTCATCAATGATGAGCTGATGCCTGGGGACTTTACGACTAAAATGGTAAGTGAGAGGGGGAGGGGAGGGAAGGGAAGCGAATGAGAGAGAGAGGGAAGGAAAAGCCAGAAAGAGTAAGAGAAAGAGACGGATATTAAGCGAAAGAGAGAGACGGAGAGAGGGGAAAAAAGTTGGAGAAGTTGGAAGAAGGTAGAAGCAAGCAACAAGAAAGAAAGAAGAAGAAGAAGAGAAGATAAGGATATAAGGAAGAAGGAGGAAGGAAGAAGGAAAAAGGAAGAAGATAGAAGATAGAAGTTAGAAGATAGAAGATAAGAGATAAAAGATAAAAGATAGAAGATGGAAGATAAGAGATAAGAGATAAAAGATAGAAGATAGAAGATGGAAGATGGAAGATAAGAGATAAAAGATAAAAGATAAAAGATAGAAGATAAAATGAAGTAAAAGTAAAATAAAGATGAGAGAGATTTATAGAGCGAGAGAGAGAGAGAGAGAGAGAGAGAGAGAGAGATACATCGATAAATATTTTAGTCTGACCGAATTGTTTGTTCTTTTGATCCAGATCATACACAATGTAACGAAGAAGTATCACGATGCCATAGTCAAGTGCGAGGTGGTCAATGCGGTGGGTAAGAGCGAGGAGAGCGAGACACTGGACATCAGCTGTAAGTAGACTTTCAGACTCAAAGAGAGAAAGAGAGAGGGAGAAATTTCTCATGAGTAGTTCCATTCCCTCCACAGTTGGGCCCGTCTTTCGCCAGCGTCCGGTCAGCAAGGAAGCAGATCTGGGCGCCACTGTGACCATGCGCTGCGAGGTGGTGGGCAATCCGACGCCTGAAATCGAATGGATCAACGAGAACTCGGATCAGGTAAGTCGGCATGGGCTAAAGTCAAAGATTTCTTACTCACTTTATCTATGCCAACGCAGATCGTGGGTCGTGCGCCGGAGCTAAAGCTCAAGGTGAGCAGCGAGACAGCCGGACGCTACTTCTGCAAGGCTGTTGTCAATGGCTTTCCGGAGATCGGGGCGGAGGCAACAGTCTATGTGAAGCGCGCGCCGATCATCACGTCGCACAAGGTGCAGTACGGCGCTGTTGGCAGCCGGACGAAGATCGACTGCTTGGCCTTCAGCATACCGAAGGCGGAGCACATACTGTGGTCCTTCGAGGGCAAGGTGATCAACATGAGCAGCGCCGATCCGGACATCTACATATTCGAGGAGCACCATCTGCAGGAGGGCGTCCGCGCGGCGCTCATCATCAAGGAGAGCCGCTTCACGCACTACGGCAAATACAATTGCACCGTGATCAATTCGTACGGCGGAGACTCGCTGGTGATCAACCTGGTGCCCGAGCAGGACAGTCTCTCCATATCGCTGGTGCTGATTGGCCCGATGGCCCTGGTGCTGGTGATTGTCGCGATCATCGTCATGATGGTCATCTGCCGCAAGCGACGCAGCCGCAAGAAGCCGATGCCAGCCGACGTCATTCCGGAGGCATCGCGTGGCGGCGACAAGCTGACCGAGCTCAAGAGCGAGCTGCGCGCCAAGGCCTACGACGTGGAGTACTCCGAGGCGGGCAACGAGCCGCTGGCCATCAATCTGACCCAGACTCCCATGCCGGATGTGCAGATGAAGGGCGCCACCTTGGGCGTGCCGCTAGCCGGACCCGTCAAATTTGACGAGCGCTTCTCGGGCGACTACGGACATCGCTACAGTCGCCAGTGCCACGTCAAGAACTTCAAGAACCAGAACCAGGTCCAGAACCAGGAGCAGGCCTACAAGGAGACCGCCAGCAACGGCTACGCACCCAACTTTGAGTACGCCCTCGACTATAGTCCGCCCACCGACAGTGGCAAGTCGAAGGGCTCGGCGAGTGGCATCAACTCGGCCACTTTGCCACACTATGCGGCAAATGCGGCTCCCAATGCCGCCAAATCCGCCGGAGGCACCGGAGCAGCGCCCACCGGCAGTGGCGCCAGTTTGCCGCGCAACCAGCGCCACGAGCTGCACCACCATCAGCACCACCAGCAACAGCAGCAGCAGCCACAGACCTCCCAGGCTAACGGATTTCTGGGTAAGTTCATTGGAACTAGTTCAAAATTGGTAGAGTTGAGCTGAGATTGCCTTAAGCTAAGATCTTAACAGAACCTTAAGAACTTGTTCATACGAACTAGTTCATAGTGTACTAAGTAGATCATTATATAGTAGCAGTAACTGTAAAGAACTAACTGAACTTCTAATATACGACTAACCTCTCTCTCTCTCTCTCTCTCCAGGCCAACCACTGCTGCAGAACGGCATCGACAGTCGCTTCAGCGCCATCTACGGCAATCCCTATTTGCGAACCAACTCATCGATATTGCCACCGTTGCCACCGCCGAGCACCGCCAATCCGGCGGCCACGCCCGCCCCACCGCCCTATCATGCGGCTCGGCATGCCAACAGCAATGGCGGCCTGAAGCACTTTGGCTACGGCGTAGCTAGCGGCATTGGCGGCACAGCCGGAGCGGCTGGCGGCGGACCGGGCAGCGTGAGCGGCAGCAGCTCCAATTTGACGGCCAGCAGCAATACGCTGGCGGCCACGCCTCTCACCCAGCCCTCGCTATGCGGCACACTGGGCGTTGGCGTGGGTGTGGCCGCCGGCGTAATGCAGAACGCACAAAGTCCCTCCGGGCAGTTCATACTGCCCACCAATGGCAAGGGCGTCACACAGAAGGGGCCGCTGGCCACGCATGTCTAAGCAGCTGAAGGCGGGGCGAGAACTGGAGTCGGAGCTGGAACCGGATTTGTAATGGGTGCCGCAACTTAAACTGGAGTCGGAACTAAAACTGAAATCGGGACTGGAACTGAAACTGGAACTGGAGCTGGAAATAGAAACAGATCAAGAACCGGAACTCTTAATTGATATCATAACCTGATCTAAAACTGCTAATACAAACCGGAGCTGGATCTGGAACTGAAGCCGGAACTGGAACTAGCAACGGAACTACAATTTAAATAAGATCAAGAAGCGCAACATAAATTGATGTCGTAACCTAAACTAGAACCGGAACTGACATCGGAACTGGAACTGGAACTGGAAGTGGAACCGGTACCGGAACCGGAACTGGAACCGAAGTCAAAAACCGCAGCCGAAGCTTACAAATAGAATGTCACGCATATTTATTCAATTCGTATTCGTACTCGTATTGTCTAGACTCTAGAACCTAGGAACCTAAGCGATTTTTTTTTCGAAAAGATTTCGATTATACATATACATATACATGCATACATATAAATAAAATATATATATATATATATATATATATATATATATATATATATATATATATATATATATATATATATATATATATATATATATATATATATATATATATATATATACATATATATATATATATATACATATATACATATATAAAAAAAACCGTATTGTGATTTATAGCGTTAATTATTTTATGGAAACTCGACGAAACGAAAAAAATATTTAAAACAAAAAAAAAAAACAAAGTCAATGAGTCAAGGCAAATATATATATAGTATATATGTATACATGTCTCATATATATATATATATATATATATATATATATATATATATATATATATATATGTGTATATCTAGTGCAAATTTTAAGCTAAGTTTGTTATTGTATTTGAGCGCTGAAACTGATAAATCAGATGAAAAACAAAATATATATATATCAATTAACGAAACGTATCGAAAAAAGAAAATAAAATAAAATTCACCCACAACTTTCAAAGTTCATTTTAAAAATAAACCAGAGAAAAACTTTTCACAAAAAAAAACGAGCAAAAATAAATAAGTAAAAAGCAAAAAAAAAAAGAGTATATAAAGCCTGTAGTTAGTTCCAAGTAAAAAGCAGCAAAACACTTTCTAAGCCAAAATCTATTAAATTTTAGACTTAAAAATATGTTAAAAAATAAAAAGCAAACTGCAAAAGAACGAAATGCTAGTATAGCTTTATAGGACAAAAATAAAAAAAAAAAAAAAAACAGAAAAATCCGATCAAGCGGCTAACATACTTTTAAAAGAACTAGTTCACAAAGGAAACGCAGAAAAAAAAATATATATATTTATATACATAAATTCCATTGATTCAAGTTTTTATAAATACATTTTTTTTTAATTCACAGAAAACTTTTAAAAAATTTTAATTCTTTCGACATATACAAGTTTTTAAGAAATATAGAAATAAATATGTTAATGAACTAGTTCCAAATAAGCACAGCAAAAAAAGAAAAATTTTCCATTGATTCAAGTTTTCATAAAATTAATTTTTCAAGAATTTAAAATTTTACACAAATTTTAAAAATATTTTAAATAACTTTTAGAGCCACCCACGCTGTATATATATTACTCCACGTGCGCATACAGTGGTTCACAGCTCACATTTAGGGCAAGATATAGATTAATAGATTTTCAGAATTTTTAAAGGCAAATTGAAAAAAAGAAATGATAACATCAATCATTTATTGTCATATATAAAATATATAATAAATGTTTTAAACCGGAAAAACTATTCATAGCAAAGAAAATTGAGCTAGACAACATTCCTTTTGGTCAAAAATTGTTTATCAACTTTTTAGCTGAGATACTCTTTTAGCCTTGACTCCGCTTAACTTCACTTATAGTGAATACAAAACTTTTTTTTAACTCTTTCGCTGTCCGCCCTCTGCTGTGTACCACTGTACCATATACTACTTGACTGTGGTCGGCTTGATCGGATTGCTAGAGAACACAGCATCAATGTGAAACCAACTTGAATTAAGCATACATTTTTAACCTAATTAAATATATATATATATGTACTTATATATATGTTTATATCTGTGTATATATATATATATATTATGTGTATATTGCTCGTATATATAGCGCATATGTGTATGTAAGCCAGCTGGTTGAACGCTTAACTTAAATTAACTAACTAGGATTACAATATTAACGAATATCTTTAAACAAAAGCAAAAACGAAACGAAAATATCTATCGATATACATATATATCGAAACGAAAGTGTAGTACACTGGGAATTTTTTTTTTTTTGTCTGCCTAGTAAAAATAAATAAATAATTCTAAGTGAAAAAACGAAAACGAAAACAATTTTTAAACAAAAGCTTAGCAAAATTTGTAAAACACATTTGAGAGATCTACCAAAAACAAGAACAAAATATATATAAAATAATTATTATAATATAATAAAAAAAAAAACCAAATAAAAACCATAAAACAAAATGCAGAAAAAATTAAGTAAAACAATTTTTTTTTGTACGAAATGCTGCCTTATGATTCCTTGTGAAATTTGTTGGAGTTCTTGAATAGCCAACGCTATATATTTAAATATATATATACATTTTTTTTTTAAATATATATATATACAAATCGCTTTAAACATATTTCGATTTCCCTTATTTTCATTTTATTTTTAAATTTATTATTTTTATTTGTTTTTAATGCTATTTGCAGAGCTTTTATGTAAGTTCATAAGAAGTCATAAAAATAAAAAATATATAAAAAAATAGAAATAGTAAATAAAGCGAATTCAAATGAAACGAAACTTTTTGGGTAAATTGTCAAAGCGATTCAATTAAATGTTCAATTAAATGCAAAAAAAAAAAAAAAAAAATACAAAGTAAATTACAAAAAAAAAGAAAAGAAACGAAAAAATCCTATTAAGCCAAGTAAATACGATAATTATTCATTATATGTGAAATGCATATGCAAGAGGAAGAGATAGAGAGAGAGAAAGAGAGCAGCAAAAGGTAGACGCCGAAGAAGAACTAAGCAAAGTGTGAAATTTCGTGTAATATGGAAATTAATTCAATTAAAAACTAAGTCAAAAAAACTCAAATTAGTTGAAATAAAAATCTAAATGAAACCAAAAACAAAATACTGCAATTTTAATCTATAGTTACGGGCTTACAAATTTTTAAAAAATACAAATTAAATTGGAAAGGAGTAAAACCGCATAAGCAACTACTCAAGTGATTTAGACTCTTTACAGGGTATACACGAGTTCAATTGCCTTTGATTCTTATTGCGCTTTACTTATTTACGAATTTCGGCCGGCCTTAGCGCTGCTTCGTGTAAACACTGAACGTTTTCACTTTTGCCAAGCAGGACAAGAGCAGCTTGTTATCGACTTTTATCGATTACAGCGCGCAACCTGACTATGCGCAACGGTTGGCAGAGCGTCGCGGCAATAAAGAGAAGAAAAAAAAACAAGTATTTAATTTTGTTTGCAGCCATTTTGAAAATGGAAAGAAATAACGACACAGCCAACAACAAGAATGCAAGCCAGCCGAAGCAACGCAGGCGCAGTTGGTGCGGAGAGCGCAGAGCACAGTTACGCTCGCTCTCCCACTTGCGCTCTCTCACTCACTCCCGCTCAAGGAGCACAAGCGAGATCTTAGCTAGGGTTAAGTCTGTCGCTACAGTGTGATATGACTCGATTTTATTTGCTGCAAATATGAATATAGAAGATGTATAAAAAAACATATATATATAAATATGTGTAAATCAATGTAAGCAATTTATAAATAAATATGTTTGTGCCACATGTTGCAGATTATGCATAAGAATTGCCACTGCTTATGATAACTGACATAGCCGAGAGCGTGTGCAAGCCACTCTCAACAGAACGCGCTCTCTGATCTCGGCTCACTGTGGCCTGTTTCAAAGTGAGCGCGAGCGTGTATGTGTGTGTGTGTGAGCGCACGAGAGAGAGAGAGAGAACCGGCTGTTGTCGTTGTCTGTTTTTGGGGGTTCAGACAAGCGACGCTCGTGAGCGCGGCTCAAAGTGTTGCGAGTCGTGAAACGAAACGGATATCGAGGCGGACAGTCTGTAGCAGTTGAAAAAATTGCAATTGCATGGGATTTCAATTTAATGCTAGTTCACTTCTTTTTTTTTGAGTGCCTCCTCTCAATTGTGTATTTGTGTATCTGTGTATGTGTGACTGTCTGTGGGAAGTGTAAAGGCGACGTAAATTCAACTCACAGCGCAGCCAAAAAGAAACGAAACAACAACATCGGCAGCAACAACAACAACAACAACGAGAGCAACTCGGAGAGGCAACAACAATATGGCGTTTAATGCCGCCGCATGCAAAAATTGCAGCATGCGATTGCGGCCCATAAAATAGAAATCGCTATCCCTATCGGTATCGGTATACGGTAATCGGCTATCGCTATCGCTGTCAAAAATATCTCTATATTTTTTTTTGTTATTTTTTCCACTTCTGGTCTCTGTGCCCGAGTGTTCTCCTGTGAGTGCAAACAAATCAGAATCAAGCTAAAGGAAAATAAGCACAGAAACCACGTCTACTACTGTCTGTGTGTGTCCGTGTCCGCGTGCGTGCGTGTGTTTGTGTGTGTGCGAGCAAGGAAGCAAAGCAAACTGCCGTCGCCTTCTTCTTCATCTCCTTCTTCGTCTGCTTTGTCTTCATCTGTTTGGATATCAGCGTCGAGTTGAATTCAAAGTTTGTTGCGTTTGCGCGTGGAAATGTCGCCGCTGCCAGCGTCGACGTCGCCGTCGCTGCATACAACAAACGGCAACGCGCGGCACTCAATTGTTCTACGCGCCTGGCTGCCAAATACATAAGAAGCAAAAGCAAAAAACAACAACAAGAAAACAAAGTGAGACAACAACAAAACTGCACACTGAATAAAATTACAACAGCAACAACAACAACGACAACATAAGCAAACATATAAAAAGCAACAACAACTAAAAAACTGAAAACGCAAATCTTAAACTGGATTACAATGCAGTTGCAGCGCAGCAGACGTCGCTGTCGCGCACACAGAATTTGGATTAACGAAATGCTAGCGGGCGTCGCGCTGCTGCTGCCGCTGCTGGCGCTAGCTAATTTCAGCAGTGCCCAAGCGACGGGTAAGTGTGAAAAAAACAACGGGGAATAATAATACAAAAAAGAAAAAAACAACATTATTTTTGCATGCATTTTGCTTAAGTCTGCATTTTCGTATTCTGTTTCGTTTCCCTTTCTATTCGGCTCTCTTTGTGCTCCTTTTTGGTCTCGCTGTACGCTGCTCGCCTGCCAGCAGTTCGGACAGGTGGTCGTGCGCACTCTCGCGCGCGCTCTCTCTCTCCCTCTGTTTAGTCAGCGCGCTCTCCCGTTCAGATTTTTCAGTTTTGTGTGCCTGCTGCGCAGCTTTAGCTGCCTGTGTGCTACGGCACAGTCGCACAGCCTTTCGTTTCGTTTCCATGTTGTTCCATACTGCATATGTATTCCAGTTGACACTGTTATACGAGCTTCAACTTTTGTCAACTTCCTGTGGCTCCCATCATAATTAGGCTCACTTGTGAAACTTTTGTAAGCCACTATTTAAACACAGGCAAAAAAGAAGATGGAAGAGGAAGACGCAGCAAGACTTGGGTCTTGTGTGTTTTTGTAGCGCATTGCAAACATCATGCAAGCCAAAAGGAAAATACAATATTTGCATAAAAGCCGCTGGGGCTCGGCTTTTGTCTAATCATTGTGTCAACACCGTTTGGTCCCTCTCTGCATGTGTGTGTGTGTACTTAGGTGTAGGTGTAGTTGTACCTATCAGTACTCGCATTACCTTTACGCATTTCAACTTTCCGGGAATTACAATAAAAAAAAGGTTGTTTTTTTTTTTTAGCTGGAACCCCCTTGGAATACATAGGAAATGAACTGCTATCGTATATAATTAGCTTTTTTCTCTACTTCACTATTTACCCTAGGCCATGTTTCTTATGAATGCCGATTAATGTGCCCAACTGATCTGCTCATAGTATCTTGAGTAAATAGTCGAAATGTCTTGAACAAATAGATCCCAAAGATAGCTACATATAAGAGAGAAGCAGACAGAGAAAACACAAATGATATAGAAGATCAATTTTTGAAGGTCTGAGATCATAGACTTTCTTATAAGGGTTTTTATAAGAACCGAATGTAGGAGTATTTTGAATTCGTTATTGTGGAGTTTACGATATAGCCGGATTCAGTTCTTAAAGGTTGCTTATTTGACATAAATTTGATCCATGATATAAAGTAAAAGAATTGAATATTTTAAACAGTTTTTATGAACTATAGAAAAATAGTTTGAGGAGTATTGGAATATTATAATATTATAATATAATAAAAAAAAATTAAATAATATAAATTTTTTTTTTTTAATTTAAATAAATTTTAATATTTTGTTTAAAATTAAAAAAATAATATTATTTATAAATTTTTTTCCGGAGTTTTTATATATTTTGTTTTAAATTTTTAATTATAAATTCAACTTTAAAAAATATTTTAAAATTTAACAAATTTTACATGTAAATATTTCTTAAATAAAAAAAATAATTGTATATATTTTGATATATTAAAAAGAAACTAAAATTATTAATTTTATAAAATTTTACTTTAAATTCTTTCCAAATATCAATTGATATAAATTATAATTAACTATATATACATATGACTGCACATATGCACATAATTATACCAGTATATATACGCATATAAAATTCCATCCTGCCTGCCTGCCTGTGTGTATAATTAAGGAGCAGATCTAACGGCCTCTGCGTGTGCGTGACTTGCAATAATTTCGAGTCAAGAAATTGTATTTTAGGGTGCGCACAGGATAAGCGCCTAGCGAGCGAGCGAGAGAGAGAGAGAGAGAGAGAGGGAGATAGCAGAGCATGGCTGACAGGAAATACTCATGCAGCATGGGGCATAGACACACACAGCAAGAGCTGAGCTAAGCGAACGCGACATTGAAACGAAATACAACGAAGAAGCAGCAGAAGCAGAGGAATATCTCGAGAACTTGTTTGCTGTGCCTAGGTAGACTGAGCCACACAATATACGGCTCTCTCCCTCTCTCTCTCGCTCTGTCTCTGTCTGTCTGCCTTGGCCGTAATTTGATCTGTGCGCAAACAGCGAAAAGGACGCGCCTGCGTGCAATATGCTTAGGGGTTGCAACGCTCCCGTCGAGTCCCTTCTTTTTGCCTGGCTGACAGCAGCTGTCGCTTTATTTTTTTCCTCTTCTTTCTCTGCTTCTGCTTCTTTCTCTTCGCCTTCCTCCTTTTTTTTTTGGTGGTTGCTGCATGACAAAAACCGTTACAGCGCAGCAGCAGCAGCAGCAGCAGGCTCCCCACCTCAGGGCGGGGGGATGCTCAGCTCCGCTCAGCTCAGTCTGTCAGCTGCAAGCGCTGGCCCCACACCTAACTGAGGGTGGGCGTGGCGTAAATTATGAAAAATCTGGCTTAAATGTCAATATATATATAGGCATAGTTATATATATATGTGTGTGTGTATGGGAAAGTTGAGCTGTAACTTTTTTTCTCGTTTTTTTTTCTGCGCTAATTTGTCGCTGGCATTTAATGGACCCTAATGGAGCCAGTCAATATGCAAAAAGGTAAAAGTATTTGCCTATCTGGGGGTGGGCGAGGGGCGGCAGGCAGGAAACGAGTCTAGGAAGCCAAACATAAGACTGAACCAAATGAGCTGGGCATGAGTATATGCATATCTGACGGCTTTAATTGCCCGAGTTGTCAAGTTTGACATTTTAAGATGTTATTAGCGAATGATTAAGAAACATAAGAATTACTTGATTAATGTTAGCAATAGTTTCACTTACATTGCCAAGTAGATTTCCTTGTGAAGTTGCTCAATTTTGGGCAATTTAATGTTGCGTAAGTAATTTGATTATGAAGGTCTCTGTGGAGCTTAATTGTTTTCGTCGACATATGTCGGGCTGACGGTCTGATTACCTGGCTGCCAGGTAATCTTAATGGTCTTACTAGACTGCTTATGTCTCAATTGCTGTGAGTGCTGCGAGGACTCATGTTGAGGTCACTGTATAAGACTTGATTAGGAATAATGGTTTATAATGCAGGGCTCTATTATATATATTTTTATATTATATTATGAAGTTCATAACTTCCCTATAAGTTACTCTATTTTTAGGCCTAAAACGTATGAGGTAATAAGCAATGTCACATAAGATCATTAAGTTTTCTAGAATTTCGATAGCTCAACTCATTTTCGGACTATCGATAATAATCGAAATGCCACAAAGGCCGCCAGTTTACTGAAAGAATACCTGTCCAAACTCCTCCCTTCAATTGGAATGAAATTATATTTCATTAATAATGTATGCAATATATATATTAAAATTATGTTCAACCTCAAGCACGCCCAGCTAGCTCTTTATCATGTGAGCTCGCTTCTGACCCAGAAATCAAAGTTGGCTAAAAGTGTTTTTTGCGAAGACGAGCCAAAGGATTCTCACATTGAGGCGGCGGCACGAATTGAAGTCGTTTGCAGAGATAAAACACGGCGAGACGGACAGGTAATGTTCACCTGTGTGAAAGTCGCCAACTGGAATACATCAATCGTATATTTATATATATATATATATATGATATATATGGCTGAAGCACTTATCGGCCATTTGCTGTCACATTTATTAATTAATCGACGCCGCCTTTTGGCCAACTTTCTCAGCACTTAAGCGATTGGTAACTTAAGACTTCATTAAAATAAGTAATGCAAAAAAACGAGCAAAAAATCAGCTAATTCCTCGATGCGTTAAATCTGAAATAAATACGCGTTAAAGAGGAAGCACAACAACAAGAAATTGAAGAAGAGGCAGAAAGCAGATACGAGTAGCCGAAAAAGAAAAATGAAGTAAAGTGCAGCAGTTGGCTTGAGAGCTAAGAGAGGGAAGTCATAGACGACTTGTGAATACCCTACAGGGGGTATACAGAATAGAACTAGAATACGCTCAGCTTTGGCTAATGTGAGCTAGACCATAAGCAGAACAATATGCAAGCTCAATCAAATAAAAAATTCATCACAGATACCCTATTATTTATTTATATATATAAACGAGTATTGTACTATAGATACCCTATACAAAGCATAGAGTGTCTGTTGCCTGCCAGGCATTTAGCCCTTGCCAGAGGCAAGGGTAAGCTAAATAAAAACCCGTTTAAAAGGCCCGCTTGCATATTGATTATAATGCTCCTGTTACTTGATACCAACTTGAGCAGGAGAGAGCGAGAGAGCTGATCATCAGCAAGATGTTGTTGAGGTTGCAAAGCAGTTCCTGTTTTGTGAGAGCGGGGCGAGGCCCCTTGAGAAACGGAGCAAGAAGCAAGACTGCCTAAAGATTTGTTTAATACACTGTTCATAATATGGAAATGGGCATATGCCCTGATACAGTATAAAGCCAGAGAGTATGAAATGGCAAAGTATGAGTTATGGAATGTGATTAGAGTTGTCTTAGCGACAGATATTAGACTATATATATATATATATATATATATATATTTATATCTGATATATACTTTTCAACTGTCATCTGCTCAAAGTACAGTAGTCATTCGACAATTAGAACTTAATAAAGAATTTACATAAAAAACTTGTAGAAATTGAAGTTGAAGCCGAGAGGAAATCTCGCCAAGCTGTTGATAGCAAGACAGACTATGACATGTCTTTTTGGACAGTCAGGTAGAATTAGGCGGCGCTCCGGAAATCACAGAGAGACAGAGATGGAGGCGGAGACACCGAGAGGTAGAGAGAGAGGAGAAACACAGAAACTGAGGTCTTTAGAGTAATGTCGCTGTTGCTTTCCCATCGGCCATGGTCTTAAAGCTGCAGACTCGATTGGACATATTGGACATTGCATAAACATGACTCGGGCTGTCATTGTTCCCATCATCAACAAAAGCGCACAGCAAACAGGCAACAAGCGTCTGAGCATCGCAGCCAAAGTTAAAGTTGCCTTGGCCATAGATGCGCTGGCAGCGGGCAACTTTCCAAGGCGGCTGCTGGGAAAATGCCGCAAATGGTTGAATGTTTGGCATCAGTTGTTGATCATTTTGATCAGTTGTTGGCCAGCTCAATTTGGCTTAAACTAATTATGAAAGCAGCCAGAGACGGACAGGGCTTAAAGCGTAATTAAATCTCGACAAAAATCAACGATTAGGCCAACCGAAGCAGTTGCAGTCCGTCTGTTTATTGACTTTTAATGATGACCACTCGAATTAGTGTGAGTTCCCCCTCTCCCACAAGCCTGCTCCCCCCTCACGTGAACTTAACTTTTCGCCTTGCCACGGAGTTGGCCAACAACGACTTGCGTCTTCTACTTCTTTGCTTGCCTGACTTGCTGCTTGTTTAATGAGTTTTCTTTATGGCCAGGGCGCAGCACACACACACACACACACATACACATACACATACATACACCATCACACACACAGACACAACTACATTCTCATACTTATGCTGCCTGCCTGCCTGCCTGCCTGCCGTACGCACTGACCGAACAAGTTTTTTAGCTGTTTCTTCCTCGTCTTTGGGTCTGCTATTCTGTTTTCTGTTTTCAGTTTTCTCTTTTCTGCTTTGTGTGTCTTATTCTTCTTAACCACTTGATGGCCTGGCCTGGCCTGGCCTGGCTTGGGCTGGCTTGGGCCCGGCTTGGGTCCAAAAAGGCTGACAACCTCGAGAACGAACGGGCTGCCTCGCAGCTCAACAATTTTTATAGATATTACCCAAAGTGTCTGCGAGACGGCGTTGCACGCGATGTTAGAGCGAGACAAACATGTCCGCACACAGTCCGTGTTGCTGTCCCTTTCTAGCCAGCCGCAACTTATTCAGAGCTGGACATAGAAATTCTTTCTAAGCTTCGTAACTTACAACAAAATGTGGCAAAGGCAAAAAAGTCAGCGCACTCTGTCTCTCTCTACCCCTCTCTCTCTCCGTCTGTGTGTGTGCAATGACAATCATCATTATATACACTTGAACAACTGATCGAAATGCAACGCATATTGCCATAGAAAGAACTCTTAATGCTTCCAGCCATATCTCTGCCACTTGGTGTCTCTCACGCTGAAAACTGAAATCGAGTCGAGGCGTCGTCGTCTTGACTTGAATTGACTTTACTCTCAGCAGCCTGAAGATCAGCAAAGCCATAGATAAAATGTGAAGAGTTTAAAGACAAAATGCATTTGAGTTGTTGGAATAAGTAGCTCATCGAGTGATCTTTACTATGCCAAAGGATTCTATATAATGCAAGCTATACCATGAGATTGTTAAGTTGGGTAGATCTTGTGTATGATCATGCATATATATAATGATCTTAAGGATCACCTGATAATAGCACTCAATATTGAGCTGAAGCCCTTCATTTAGGGTAGATCACAACTAATTAATGCAAACGCTAACGATCATTGAACGATCGTGCACACTCGCCCTCCCCTTCCGCTCCTCAACGATCATTAAGAGTATCTCGTGAATTCATTTGGTTAACGGCCCAAGCGACTTACCAAAATGCATTCAAAGTGCCAGCTGCGCAACACACAGTTAGCGTTTATGGAATTCAGGCTATGAGAGAGCGAGTTTGTAGTCTATATATTAGCATATCGAACTGAACATTAACAGCAGCTAACAGCGGGCCCTTCAATCCACTGCCGAGCTGATAAACTCGACTCACACTCCACGCCCTAAGCTCCCATTCTAACTCTCTCTCTCTGTCGCTGTGCTGCCTACAACAGGTGGCGCCACAGCGTTGACTTGGAAAATCTGGTTTCAACAATTAGCAATGCCACATGGCATGACAAACAGAGGCACTAAAATCTTGAATAAAGCCCATCAAAACCAAGAGTCTAGAGAGATACAGAAAAGTAAAAGAAAGCGGTCTATGCCAAAGGAAAATACCCTGTAAAAAGCAGGCTAACACAATCAAATTTGATCAATTTTGCTATCGATACATATCGATAGCATAGATCATCATATATACCATATCTTTGGAATATAATTTTCCCTTTATGAAGCCCAACGTGATGATACCCTATGTTGTTTACATAAAAGTGAAGACGAGTCTAAACGCAGCATTCACACGATATAGCTTTCTGGCTGTTATTGTTGTTGCTTGTTTGCCGGAAGTGTTAAATGCTTCACTTTATTTAAAGTACACACAGCGCCAATGCCAGAGCGAGAGAGTGAGAGTGAGAGAGTGAGGGAGAGAGCGAGAGATCGTTCATATGCCACATTTATTAATATAGATTTTAAACTTCAACCCTTTGTGTCTGTCTCTTTTTGCCTCTCTCTCTTTCTCCCTCTCTCCTGCTCTGCCTCTGTGCGTCTGCGCCTGCGCAGCCATTTACAACTCCGCTGGCTTTGGCGCGCATTTCAACGTACTCTCATGAGGGTGTCTTCTTTAGCTCACTCTTCCTCTCCCTTCCGCGCTTCCTCTCTGCCGCTCTCTGGCTGTTTTAGTCTTGTTTTGTTCCCACGTTGCCTTTACACAGTCATTGCTCTGTGCCCCATTCCACTGCTTCCACTCGCCATGCCCTGCTAGGGGTTGCTGGGGGTGGATCCTGGATGTCTCTGCTGCAGCGCCAAGTGTCGCAATATGGTTTCAAGTGCACTTCAATTACCAATCGAGGCGAAAACCCGAATTCTATCGCACACAGCTTATCAACTTTCCTTGCAGCTGGCCCATTTTTGTTCCCAATTTTTCTTGTTGTTGTTGTTATTGTTGTGGTTATCATGCGCTCAATTACGTAGCATTCGGTGAGGGTGCTTAGGGTAGGTCTGGCAGTCAGTCGCACACGCACGCACGCACATTAATGCACCACATGTCTGTGTCAAATGATTTCTGAATGAAATGAAATGAAATGCATAAACTTCCAATTTAATGGAGTAGCGCACAGAGAAATAGACAGAGAATAGGAGGAGCTATAAAGCATGCGTTGACAGTTGAATGTGAATAAAATATTAATGCACCGTTAGAAAATAAAAGAAACTGAGAATTTTTTAATGAAAATTTAGATTTTTACTTATTTTTTTTAAATTTATAATGAAAATAGTTTTTAAAAATATAATAATAAATGAAATATATTTAAAAATAATAAAAAATAATATTGTGTGTAATAAAAATAATATATAAATGGAATAATATGTATAAATAATAATAAAGAGTTAAAAAATAAAATATATAAATAATAATAAAATATAGAAATTAATAAACAAATAAAAAAATAATAAACAAATAACATAATATAATAAATAAAAAAAATATATATAGAAATAAATAAAAAAAAAAAAACAAATATATAAATAAATAAATTTAAAAAATAAAAAAAATATATAGAAATAAATAACAAATATATATAATTTTAATAATAATACTTAAAGAACTGCTTAATTAATAATTCAAAAATAAAATGTAAAATTAATAATAAATACTCCAAACTCTTTCAACTTTTCAAATCGAAACTCAAAGTTTTGCTGTGAATTTAAGGTTAGAAAATGCAGCCATTGTTCATTATATCTGAACAATTCTAATCATTAAGTAACCAAACTTATAAGAAGAAGAAGGTCAGGCTAACCACAAAAACCACAACATCCTCCAGCACCAGCCGAAGCCAAGCCGAACCAACTTAACCCAGCGATGATCCAATTACTGCTATGCCAACTGACAGATAGTAAAGCCAGACGAATGATTACCGACAGCTAAGGAAAGTGGGAGAGCGAAAGAGAGAGGGCGAGGAGTTAGACTGTGCGCGTTGCATTCGTAGCGTCTTGGGCGGCTTTGTTATCTGCGCCTCGAGCGGCTTGACTGTGGCCTATTAATCTATCAGAGCTGAAGACGTTGCGACGCGTCAGCAAAACTTTACAATTGTAGTCGAGAGACCGATCGACGAACGGGCGGACGGATGGACGGACGGACGAAGACCGCAAGAATTTCATTCTGTACGCTGCGACATGTAGCCCAAAAAATTGGAAGTAAAAGAAAATAGAAAAGAAAATGGGTTTAGCCATGGGAAACCGCTGAACAAATACTCTAGCCCAGCAAATAGATAAACGATATCGATTTCTTATCGAAGAGAGATAAATATTGAGGGAGATAGATGTGGAGAGAGAGAGATATAGAGATGGGAGTTGAGATGAAGATCTAAATATGGATATGGATAGATATAAAGATAGATAGAGATAGCGATAGAGATAGGGATAGAGATAGGGATAGGGATAGAGATAGGGATAGACATAGGATAAATATATATATATATATATAGATAGAGATATAGATAAAGATACAGATTGAGTTGCAGATGCATAAACTTAAACATATAGAAATATATATCTAGGTCTCCCTGAATCCATATCAATATCTCCTCTACTATATATCTATATGTATAGATAGATCTCACTAGATCAAGATTCAAATCTTATACCATATAGGCCATATGCTAGAGTATCTTTACATACACATATAGGTGGGGGGAAAACCCGAACCGAACCGAACTGAGCCGTCGCCTCGTAATGCTCTTCGTCGTTTGCTCTTTTGAGGTTCGTTCGGTTCGGTTCCCACAGTCGTCGCTGGGCTTTGCTGTTGTTTCTTTCGTTCGCCTTACGAGTTTTCTATGCTGCGCAGCGCGGCGCAGCCACTTGGAGCTACTTTTTCATTAACACTTTACAATCTTTCCGCATTTTGTTGCCACCGATGCGGCAGTCAACCTCTGCCCCGCCCCGCAGCCACTGCCAGTGGCACTGCTGCTGCTGCTGCTGCTGCTGCTGCTGCCTCTCTCTGTCTCTGTTATTACAACGTTTCACGTTGTTGGCCGCCTCTGCAGGCCGCGTTGTGGCTTGCGTGCTGTTCGTTTTCTATTTGCTATTACACATTATTTATGGGGCGACTATTTATTTTTATTTAGCTTTTCATTGTTGTGGCAAAGCCAGCCTCCGCTCCCCCGTTCGGCTCCGCCCAACCAGCTCGTTGCGGCGCCCCCGCAACAATTTGTCAAGCACTTGTGAGACGCCATCGCCGTCGCCGTCAGTGGAACAGTTGAAGCGCCTATTGGCGTCGCCTCCAACTTGACAGAATCCAGAGCAGCAAAGATATAGCAAAGAAGAGAGAGAGGGAGAGAGGGAGAGAGGGAGAGAGGGCGCACTGCAGCTGCAGTTGCAGCATTTGCGTCGTAATTGCCATCTGAACTTTTATCAACAATGCAAATTACTTGAGAGACAATCAAAGCTGACCGATCGCCGGCCGAAGCACAATTTGTATTTGATAAGTAAAACAGATTGAGCTCTGAATAGCAACAAAATGATCGTTGACTTGATCAAAGTGAATGTTGATTTAGTGTAGAGTAATGTATATGGATTTATATGGATACATACGGATATATATGGATCTATATAGGACTTGTAGATTAGCTAAAGTTGTAAGATGATCTTTATGTGCTATAGGAATATTTATGTAGATAGAGATAAGGCTAGTAGATGAAGATCGTTTAGCTAAGTAAATGTTGATATAGTGTAGAGTAATGTATATGGATATATATGGATAGATATAGATAGGACTAGTAGATGAAGATCGTTGAGTTAAGTGAATGTTGATGTAGTGTCGATAGGCCTTTGATAAGCAAAAGTTGTAAGATGTAAGATTCTTATGCTGCTATATATACTATATACTATATATATATATATATATATATATATATATATATATATATATATATGTATGTATCTTCCACGTGATATCATCTTTATCTCTTCTTCCTTCAATACCTACAATTTGATAAGTTTTTTCAGCTGTTCAGCTCGTAAACTCATCTGCAGTTGTTCATGATCAGCTGAGTTTGCTATGGATATATAAAGATATCACTTAGTGAATGCTGATCCAAGAAAGCTAAGCTTGAGCTTGGCTCAAAAAGTTGCTTTCTTTGCTAGGGGAAAAGCTAATCTCTATCATTTCAGCTGCCTAAATTGCTTCAGTTGTTGCGTTTTATGGCGAAATTCAATTTGAGATTTCCAAACATTTTGAAACATGTAGCAACATGCATAGAGCTCAGCTTGATATGCGCGCACACACACATACATGTATATATATGCTCTATATATATACTCTATTTTTTACATATTTTTCATATTTCGATAAAGCCTGAGAACTTAGACGTATCGAAGTTTCGGTAGTAGAATTTATGACGCGTTTGCCAAACGACCGATTAAAGCTCTTTGATTATAAAGCACATAATGCCCCACACGAGGAGGCACGTTTCGCTCGTAAATAGCACAGAGAGAGAGAGAGGGAGAGAGGGAGAGGGAGAGAGACACACACACATACACTGCTTGCACTGCTTGCTGTGATAAGCGCTTGCAGCTCGAATCTCCGCACACATTTTGCATTGTCTAGCCAAACTCGTTGACTTGATGCAGTTTTTTTTTTTTTTTCCACTACTGATATGATATGTGCATGTGCACATATTGACGCTATAGATATCCTGTATTTGTAGGAAATTTTCATTTTATTTTTGAACGTGCGAAAGGGAGCGAAAACATAAATTGCTTGAGCTGTATTTTTTTTTTTTTTTCATTTTTTTTGAGCTGCATTTATTGATAGCTTAAGTGCTCTATCTGGCCCTCTCTTTCTCTCTCTCGCTATTGCCACACTTTTGTGGAGCTTCAATTTACAGTTGAACATTTTGTTGCTCTTTCATTTTGTTATAAATAAATTGTTATTTTATGAGTTCGGCTGCGCTCTGCGGTTTTTTACTGTTGATAGTTTTATTTTGTATTATATATATAATATATATTATATATATGTATACGTATGTGTCTATATACACACATATATCTATGCATATATATATATATATATATATATATATATATTATATAGTGCGCGCCTTTGCACGCTAGTGAAAAGCGTGAGAAATTTTTGGCCGTGGTTTTGTTTTTTAGCTTGTTTGTTGTTGCTTTTATGTTTATTGTTGTTATTGTTGCTGTTGTTGTTGCTATTTTACTTGTCGCTGTCGAAGTTGTTGCTGTGTTTTTTCTTCTACTTTGTTTTAGTTTTAGTTTTGCGTCTGTTGTTGTTGTTGTTGCTGTTGCTTATTATGCTGATAGCGTTTTTGGGTGGCTTTTGTTTGCTGTTTGCTCAGCGTGCATGTGTGTGTGTGTGTGTGTCAGCAACAGCGGCGAAAAATTTAAATTCGATAAGCGCCATTTATAACGGCCAGTGACATTTGTCTGCACCCTCTTACCCCTGCCCCCACCCCTACCCCCGCCCTCACCCCCTCCTGTCACACTCAAGCTGAATGATAATTAAAATTAGGGTTTATCAGTCAGCTGACAATCAGCGCTTGAGCTTCACTGCATGCTGAAAGACAATAAGTGAGAAGTAAGAACATTGCTGAAGATTGTCGGCAGGCAACGACTGCAGAATACCCGTGCCAAAACGGAGTTGAGACTCTCCTGTTGAAATTTCAATAGATATAGCTTTATGCCAACAGATCAGATCAGATCAGATCACATCACACATGCAACAACTATCTGCAATCTCTGTAATAGATACGCTGATGCATATCACGTAAATGCCAGTGAGTTAAGCTCCAATTATGGCGCTATTTAAGCCTAGTTATGAGGCGCAATTAACAACTCATTTGTCTAAGCCAACGCGCGCCGAGTGTGAGGGCGTGTGGAGAGGGCGAGAGGGCGAGAGGCGGGCGGGCGGGCAGTCGGGCAGCATACAACACGTTACACTTGCCTGCATCGCCAAGCGGCCGACTAAACGGTCGAGCATAAGGCCCGAAAGCAAGTGCGCAGCCAACAGATTTGCTGTACGGCGCATTTCATTGTGCGGTAAATCACACGCAATAAAAAAAGAGGAGGCGAGCGAACAAAATGTATACGAAAAGCGCTTCACGCTCTACCGATGAAGCGTTGAATGGGCCAGCGCGGCCTGTTAATAGATTAAAGCCAAGACAGGGCTGGCCGGGCTAGGCACGCCCACTAAAAGTAGACTAAATACAGAGCTTTAGCTAATATGAATCAATCAGTGAAAAAAATATCTATGTACGAGTAAGGGTGCTCTAAGTCGAGCATTGGCTGGCTAGAAGATAACCCGAAGGTCTCTAGACTTCACAGATAGTAAGTAAGGAAAAGCTAATTGAATTACAATCGATAAATGGACTGAGTTATCGACAGAAAATACGATCGCATATGTTATCGATAACATACAAACATGTAGTACTGCGATCGAGCAGTGTATGTTAGACATCATTTAAAAATATATAAAACGTAGGACTCTATCTGGTAAGAAAGGCCCTATCACAGCCAGATAGAGAGAGAGAGAGAGAGAGAGAGAGAGAGAGATATATATATATATCCACACACATTATGATCGCGATTATCAATACTTTACAGTATCTGCCACGCCTGCTACTACCTCTTACCTGAACCTTCTCAAAGCCAATATAGCCTAACTACCCATTCGGATTGCCTTCAGCTTAGCTGAGCAAAAGTTCCTACACAAAAAGTCAAGCTTCATGTGTTGCCAAGCACAACTCATAAGCAAGTTTCTTCATAATAGCTATGATAAATATGAAATTCACAATAATAATAAAAAAAATATATATATGTATATTTTCATCGAGTTCTTATATCCACAAGATAATCATGCAAATAATATTTCTCTCAAGAACCGCACCTTAACAATGCGCATAAAACATTTTGTGGTCTGCTCTTATTTTTGTTGTTTTTTATATCATTTTTTTTTTTTTTGCTGCACTAATTGAGGTCAATTAGTTTACACAGAGAGAGAGAGAGAGAGAGCGACAGGGGGGGAAGCAGTGAGACATGCATGTGCAGACATTTGGCGCTGGAGCGCAGCTGGCAACAGAAATGTTGCAAAAAATGAAGACAAGGCAACAATGTATAGCAACATGTTGCTGTGCAGCATGTTTCTACCGCTGCGACTGCGACTGCGACTGTGTCGCAATATAATGCATACGCCGCGTATGAGTCAGGCCTGAAATTTCGCTGGGCTAAGATTTATGCCGGTTTTATTTTAGTTTTTTTTTTTTGGTTTTGGTTTTTATATATTTTGCTTTTTGTCTGTCCCATCGATCATTCAAATGCGAAATTTATGTTTACGTATTCGCGACAATTTCGTGTTGCATTTCGTATGCCGCGCGACGAACAAAGCGCGCTCATTGATCAAAAAACATATATATAGATATATATATATATATATATATATATATATATATATATATATATATATATATATATATATATATATATATATATGCACAACTATATAGCATAGATATGGTTAGTTTTCGGGCTGGCGAGGAGTGTGAAGCGCTTGGGTTTATGATATATATATATATATATATACATATATATAGATATATATATTTCTGGACGAAGACAATGCTATTTATTTATTGTGCTCTGCGCGGCAATCAAAACTTATTGTCGCCTGTTGTCTGTGGGCTCCTTACACCCCCACCCCCCCCCCCTGCGCCTCTATGTCGTGTCTCCCCTGCTCCCAGGCAGGAAATCGCCACACGCCCAATTAGCAAACATTGGAGCGCTTTGGCGTGCGGCACGTTTGTTTAATTTGTGTGCCATTTTTACAATGAAAAATAAGCATATTGTCAGTTGTCTGTCGCTGGCTCTGCTGCTGGCTCCTCTGCTGCTTCCTCTTCTTTGCTGAAAGCAGCAAATTGCACAAAGCAGGGGCAGCCCCTCTACTGTTTCAAGTGCACTGAACCTTATTAATTGTTGTCTTCTTGTTGTTGTTGCGATTTGCTGATCGTTCGTCAGCAACTTTGACTTTTGCCGGCATTTGCTATTTCAAGTCAGTTCATTCGCTACTCTGTCTAGCTCTCTCTCTCTTTCTCTCTCTAATCTGATTCATGTAATTAAATGAAGTATTCTAAGTAAACTGGGAACCCAATGGAAATGGGTGCTTATATAGGTATCTATTGAATTAGAGTCTATGCTAAGCATGCTCTATGACTAGATCTCTTTTTTATTCAAAAAACATCTTAATTTCTTGTAGTTCTATGAAGTATTCTAAGTACACTGAGAGCTGGAAATAGGAACTTAGATCTATGAAGAGTTTGAGTCTAACTTAGGAATGATCTGTAGTTAGATCTCTCTCTCTCTCTTTCTCTCTCTCTCTCTTTCTCTCTCTCTTTCTCTCTCTCTCTCTCTCTCTCTCTCTCTCTCTCTGTCTCTCTCTCCCTCTCTCTCTCTTTCTCTCTCATTTGAGTCTCACTTAATAGCTAAATCACTCTATAGCTAGATTTTTCTTTGTCTAATGCCATAGATCGTACCTAGATCTACTAAGAGTTTGAGTCTAACTTAGGGATGATCTTTAGTTAGATCTCTCTCAGTATTTCTCTGTCTCCCTCATTTGAGTCTATCTTAAGTATGTTCAACAGCTAGATCTATATACAGATCGTGTCTAGTATTAAGAGTTTGAATCTAGGTATGATCTATAGTTAGATCTTTTTCTCTCTCTCTCTCTCCCATTAAGAAACCAGTCTAATTCTATAAAATATGCCAAGTAAACTGGGAAACTAGTCAGAGGAAGCAATGATGATGGGTTCTAACATAGATCTATAAAGAATTTGACTTAAAGCTAAGTAAACTCTATAGATCGAAATCTCTTTCATGCGAATACCCACTATAATTATAGTAATTCTGTAAAGTACTCGATGTAAGCTGGGAAACTAGCAGACGAATCAATGCAAGTTTTAGCCTGGATCTATGAAGAGCTAAGACTCTTACCCATGGATCTCTCCCGCACTCAATTGCCAGCATTTAGACTAAGCCAATAGAACACATAAGCTAATTAATGCATAAACCATTTCTCTAACCAAATCTCTTCTCTCTTGTTCACAGAAACCGGCTTGTCTCTGGCCGTTTCCTGCAGCACGTTGGGCTGCAAGAATGGCGGCACATGCATCACACAGGCCAATGGCAAATCCTACTGCGCGTAAGTAAACAAAGCAACAGAAAGAACATGTTTATAGAGCTCGAGTTTGAGCTCGAGCGGAAGGAAGCATACGTTAATTAGGCGCAGCTTACAACGGCGAATGTCGAGCGCAATTTATGCTAATTTATGCAGCTGGCTGCAGGGGAAGGGCCACCGCGATTTGTGGCCCTGAACTTGGAATTGATTTGTGATTTGCTCAGTTATTAGCATAAGTTTTCAGCTTCTTTATTTGCCGGGGAATTTGCATATGTCAATCAATTGGCCGAGATCGGCGGCTGGCCAAGGACACACGCGCTAAACAAATTGAAATTGAAATTGAAATCGAAATTGAAATTGAATTTGCGAATTGACATTTGCTGGCCCGACGCGGCGCAGCTTCAGATGAATTCACTCGAAATTCGTCTAGACAATGGGCCGCAGAACAAATATAATAATAAAGAAAAGAACTGAAGAAAGGATTGAAACCGAGCTGAAATTCAATTTCCCCTCAGCTGGGCAGGCAGACAAAAGAGCGCCCGCACACCGAAGAGGTCGGACAGACGACGCAACTTCGTGCCTTTGTCCACTCGCTCAATATTATGCGTTTGCTGAGACAGAATTTTCCCATCTCGCGCCTAGCTCTTGCCACATTTCGTTTGTCACTAGCCAACTTTTTGTGGTCGTAATGCATTTCCTTAGCTCTGCGGTCCGTTGTGTTTTTGTGGTCGGCTTTTGTCGTAAATCACACGCGAATGCGGCTCGAACACAAATGGCACGTACCCAACGCATAACTCGAGCTGAGTTATGATATGGCAGCGAGTCGCTTTTTTTTCGAGTCTGTCAAAATTGTACGAGTCTGCGAACATGGCATAATTAAAAAGAAGAAGAGGGGAAAAAAAAATAAACTTGGGGCGTGCATTGTAGTCGAAACCGGGGCGAGATCGTTTGAACATCGATTGCATTGCCAAGCAGTTGGCCCCGTCTCACTCCCACACCCTCTCTCTCTCTCTCTGTCTGTCTGTCTTGCCGCAGCTTCGGTTTTATGTCATGATCAGTGATCAGTGATCTTTGTATGATCTATCGCACGATTGAGGGCGCTTTCATTGAGCTCTTGAGAAACTCATGTATTTGGTTTGTGTGTTTTTTTTTTTTTGCTTTTCTGAACTGATCTTTGCTCTCGGCTATATTCTCAAGTTGATGATCGTTAGGGCTGTGATCTTTATCGACTGCCTTGCATAGACAATTTCTAGGCCAATAAGCTAATTATTATTGGCCCACATGCATTCGATTTGGTTCTGTAGCTCCCGCCGATCGTGTGCGATCGTACGGTAGCTATGCAGTTTTATGTGTTGATAAGCAAGTGGGTCAAGTATGGTCTGAAAGAGATCTATATGGCTTATCTTTAAAGAGTTTGCCTGGGCTATGTCCTGAGACATGTTCTCTCTGGAGTGATCGTGAGCAACTGTCTGTCTCTCTCTCTCTCTCTGTCTCTCTGACTATTTCGCTATCACTATCTTTAGCAGGCAATTACATAAAAGCGCTTAAGCTTTTAGCCCAAAAATGCGACCGCTTTTCGGCTGGCTTTACGACATTTTCTCTGGCGACGACGACGCCGCGACGATCGCTGCTGATGATCAAGCCATGTGGCAGTATATTTGGCTTCTTAGTCGCTGTCGCTGACTCTGACGCTGACTCTGACTCTGACTCTGGCTCTGATCATCATCAACGGCACGATCGGGCAGTAGAGACTGCTCCATTGCAGTCTTTACATATGTAACTGATCCGGCTACTCTCTCTCTCTTTGTCTCTCATTCTGTGGCTCTGTCTCAATGTGCGATAACATCGCTTGAACTTTGTCAGCCATTGAGTCGGTTGCAGTAACTGTTTTGCCTTCAGGCAGCAGCCGCAGCTTGAGCTATTAGAGTATTGCGCGTATGTCTGCATTTAATACCCTTACAATGGGCAACTGGCGTTGGGCAACGTTTGAGAGACTTCAAAGAGTTGCTCGCACAGCCCAAAGGGTATTTGAACTTTAGCATCGACTGAATCATGACTCCAGCCGCTTGGCTGGGGCACACACACTTACCGCATTTTGTCTTGATTTTCGAATTGGTGCACAGCTCAATGATTATTTTGCAAATTTGAAAATTTCACGAGCTTTGCTCTGTGGCAAACTGTGTTTAAGTTTTGCCGTTTACCGATCGGCTTGATACGATCAGCGAGCGGGCCAATCTGCCTGCCTGCCTGCCTGCCTGCTAGGCCAAGCTTAGTCTCTCCTTCTCTCTCTCGCGCGCTCTCTCTCTCTCTCTCTGTGGTTGTTTGTTTAATTGACTTGATTGCTCGAGTTGATGGCCTGTGCAGGACACGACGTGACGTTTGCAGATCGCGCAGTCGTTTATGTCAGCGATTCAGCTGTGATTGGCTTGCCAGCCTGTCTGCCTGGTAACAGGAACCACAACCGCAGTAGCTGATTTATATATATATATATATAGACCATTTTGGGCCGCTTGCATCGCCCACCTTCGCACAATTATGCACTTGAGCGCGCCGAGAGCGAACAATGTCCACGACTTATACAAATAGCTTCAAAAATTGTTTCAATTGTTAACTGTTCTTTTCTCAGCTACAACAATTGCTTCTTCTATTATTTCTCGATTTTTATTGTTTAGCCAACCATATAAATTTGTATTTTCTTTTGGCTTGCGGTTTATGACATGTTAATGAGCAGCTCCCACAAAAAAGAGAAAAATTCGAAAAAAAACTAACACAAAAAGAAGATGAAATATATAGATAGAAGCCAAAGATTGTCTTGTGGACCGCGAATGCGGCAAATTGAAAATTTCGCTTTGAAGTGCAAACGATCAACAATCACCCAAAAAAAAAAAAACAAGATAAATAAAAAAAAAACTCATATTGCTGCGTGATGATGAGCCTGCTGATGACTCATCTCGACTCATGCCGAATTATCTAAACAAATATTTGGCAAAAGAAACTTTGTTAGGAAATGCGAAGAGTTTTATGGGAGTTGGCTGCGTTGCACTTGGATTGGTCTGTCTTAGTATAGATGTATATATGTTGACGACTTTTATGTCCATATATATGTCTCTATATGCGTCTCTATATGTATCCAGATGCTTCTCATTATAAATGCTCTATATCTATATATATATATATGTATATATATATTTCTATATACTCTTCTATTATTTATGTATATCTGTGTGTATATATATCTATACATTTCTATATGTTTATCTAACTATATGTCCATATGCTTATCTTCTAGTGGTTCTTCGATTTGTATTTCAATCTTTTATAAAGAAAACTTTAAGAATTTGGTCTAAGTTTTACCCTCTCCCAAGATCCACAATACCTTGATATTTATATAAAATATATATATATATATATATATATATATATATATATATATATGCTTTAAGGACAGTTTGAAATCATACTCATATCCCATCATATTTGTATACACCTTCTCAAAGTCAGACGAGTATATTGGTGTCAGGTTCCCAAATATTTTGGTTATATTCATGCCATGTCTGCTCACAGTTTATCAGCCAATTGTTGGAAAAGTGCTTATCAAGTGACCGCCTAGGAGAGTGACAGTTCACAAGGTAAAGTCACTGTGAATTGCTGACCCGAAACAAGGCAGACGCAAAACTAAAGCAAGGCGCAAAGAATTTTGTGCGCTTAATTTGCTTCTACACAGCGACGGAGACGGAGACGGAGGCTTTGCTTGCGGCAAGTTCGTTGCCTAAGTCTTTCGTTTTGTGTTGTGCAGCGCAGTTCATTGTTTCATGCAGAGCCAGAGAGCGAGAGAGAGAGGGAGTGAGTGTGTCTGTGTGTGTATTGCTTAATGCCCATGCTTATATATATTTCCATTTAATTTCATTTCCCCACACGGCCAGACGAACAGCAGCAGCAGCAGCAGCGGCAGCAGAACAACAACTTTAGTTTTTATTTCAACTCTCGGCTCACACGCTTTGCACTTGAAATGTTCTTTTTGGCTTTCCTTTGCCTTTTGTGTGCTGTTGTTGCTGGCTTACCTGGGCTATGTCTTCCTCGGCTGCTTCTTAGCCCCGCCCCAACCCGCCCCGCCTTGTCCGTTAGCTTAGCTTTACCCTACCTGCTGCTGCTGCTGCTGCTGCTGCTGCTGCTGCTGCTGCTGCTGCTGCTGCTGCTGCTGCTGCTTGCCCGCCAAACAATAAAAAGTGAAAAAATTTTCAAGCTCTTCGTGCAATTACTTTAATTAACTCATCATTAAGCACGACAGCAGCAGTGGCCATGTGTGTGTGTGTGTGTGTGTGTATTTCTAATACATTCAGGGCTGGCCAAAGGAAATGACAATGAAAATGCCCAGCGCACAAAAGTCAAAAGCAAATGCCGCGCTTAAGCTCTTAAGCGTCTTGGCCAAACAGGCAGCAGCCGCCGCAGCAGCAGCAGCAGTTTTTTATGTTACAATTACAGTTAGCAGAGATGCTGCCGCTGCTGTTGCTGATGACACATTTAGAGAGCGTCAGCTGGCGGCCATTTTGTAGCTGCATCTGGCAACGGCTCCATCTCCGTCTCTGGCTCTGACTCTGGCGCATCCTTCGATTTTTATCAGCAGGGCCGCGCAGCTTCAATTTTGCCGCAAGTCAAACTTGTTTGCAACCTGCTTTGATTGCTTTTCAGTGTTGCTGCTGCTATAACAAATCAGCAGCAGCAGCAGCAGCAGCAGCAGCAGCAGCGGCAGCGGCAGCTCCTGCCCAGCTCAGCTCCAGTTAGTTCCCAGTTCCCCTGACAGAGCGTAGCGAATATTTATTGTGCATTCCGCTTGCATTTTACATTCTTACCTTATACAGCAGCAGCAATGGCTATAAATTGTTGCCACACACACACACACACACACATGCACTTCTTGCTCTTCATTTTGCGCGCCCTTTTTATGTTTTTGCAGCCAAGGCGTTGGCGTACAAAATTCCTTTAGCCTGGCTGATTGTTTTCTTACCTTTGCCTTTACCTTTATTTTCATTATTTTTTTTTTTTCTTTTTTGATATTTCATTTCTGAAGTCGCCTGATTTCATTTCATTTAATTTCGTTGCGTTGCGTTGTGCTCGTCAAATTAAAACATTTTATTGAAACTCAATTAACGTATTTTGCGAATTCTCACGACGAACCTGCAGCAAGCAGCAAGCAGCAAGCAACAAGCAACAACAACAACAAGCAGCAGCAACATTTTTAATTGTATCTCTATATGAGGCGTCGTCTTGTGGCATTACGTAAATCTAGCATTGTTTTGGGCCATGTCATAACAGAGATATGAGCCAATGTTGACAGCTGCCATAATTCCCATGCCGTGTTGCAGTCAGCTTTGTGGCCTATTGCAGCGATCATGCGACAATACAATTGTGATTCATTTACTGCTCCTCCCTCTCACTCTCTCTCTTCTTTCCTCTCTATATATCTAATTAGACGAAAAAATGGATTTACATGAAATCGACAAATGGAATTATATAATAGGTGATGAAATCTTTGGTAATCAATGGGTGCAACGGGTGAAGTGACTGTCAAATTTGACAGGCAGTCAATATGTCAATATACTTCGGTTAAGTTCTAGTCTGTCTTCAGTCAATATCAGATGTTGTTTAGGCAAATGAGGTCATAACTAAAAACTGAATGTTAAAAGTGACTGTCAAATTTGACAAACAGTTTGTTACCTTAATGTCAATATACTTAAGTTAAGTTTTAGTCGAAGTTTATAGTTAATAGCAAAGATTCTCTTAGCAAATTAGCTTATAGCTAGAGGCTGATGTTACAACTGACTGTCAAATTTGACAAGCAGTTTGCAATCTCAATAAACAGGGGACTTGAGTTAAGTTTTACTTTGAGTTTCTAGTTAATATAGGCAATGTAGTCATAACTCGAGACTACATGTTAGAAGTGAATGTCAAATTTGACAAGCAGTTTATTATCTCACACTTATAATAAGCTTAAGTCGAAGTTTTCATTTATTTTCATAGATTCCCTATGTCGTCCCTTAACTATATGTTAAATATTTGACAGGCACATTGGCTGGCAACAATGTTGCGCAACATAAACATCGTTGACAATTGTGAATGAGTAGTCCCTGCTGCCGCTGCTTACCTGTAACTTATTTGATGAACTCTCGTCGCTCGTAAAATATGCATTTTTTTCGGTTTTTCTCGTCTCGTTACCTGCGCATGCGCAGCAGACACAAGCCAGGCCGTGGCTCAGGCATTAGATGGATGACTCGCTGGATAGACAGCTAAAAGCGGAAAGAAATTTTTGGGTGTAAAATTTGTTGTGCTCAGCCATGCTGGGGTCACGCATTTCGTGAAACATAACAAAACACAAGAAACACGAAAGAAGAGGAAGAGAAACGGGTCCGTCTCACCCCAAAGCTGAAAAGTTATAGCCGAATTTGAGTTTAGAGTTTTGAGCCGAGGCTCAGCTGCTAAACAAATAGACAAATGCCTCGGGTGAAATGCAGAGCTGAATAGAGATGGCGATAGAAATGGTGAAAGAGCCAGAGAGTTGAGGCGGACAGAGCAGAGCTCGAAACACGTATATATAGCTGAAGGGACTCTGACTCAGAATGGCACATTGACATAGTACGAACAGCAACAAAGCGACGACAACTCAGCTCGGTCTGTCTATCTGTCTGTCTGTCTGTCTGTCCCTCCGTCTGTGCCTGTGCATGTTGCACCTGCCCAGGTGCCCTGTCGTTTGGCATTGTTGGCTTTTCACGTGAAAAACATGCACAGCCGCCATGGCATGTTCGTAATGTGAGAAGTGTGCGCTGTTTACCCAAAAAAATGGACAAAAAAAAAACCAGAACAACATTAAACAGCTGAACGACAACAGCAACAACCGAAAGCATCTTAGAACTTTTGCTCAACCTTTTACTGTCGTTTGTCGTTGGTCTTTGCTTTTCTTTCGTGTCTTTGGTTTATGCTTTTTCTGCCTAACCTGTGGGACATAACCAACTCAGGCAAATATCTATATCTATATATATATACATATGTGTGTGTGTGTGTACTTTTCTTTTTGGCCATAAAAAGCGAAGCTTTGACATTGAAGGCTGAGAGCATGTTCCGCTGGATCAACGAGACCAGATTAGATTGTTAACATGCAAATTTTTGGAGAGTTCCGAATGCGAGTTAGTTAGAAAAGCTATTGATAGGCAGATACGTTCAGGAATACAATATATAGATGTATAGTGATTGCAAAGATCAGCGTTTAATTGGCAGTTTGAATGACTGTGCGGTATGGCCTTTCTAGGTGATTCTCAGGCTCTGTGGGCTTACGTTATATATTAACAACTACTCGCTTTGCATGCTGAAATACACGTATATAGCCTTTCTATGTGATTCTCAGCCATTGAGAAATGCGCTTATAGGACATTTTGGCTTGCATTATAGACTTTGATCTCGCGACGTACTCTGATTACATGCTGCAATGCACAGTTCAACTGTAGGCTGACCTTTCTCTGTGCTTCTCATAACTACACTTTTGCCTGCGCTAATTTTGCATTTGCATGCAATATTTTTGCGCTTCGATTGGCGCCCTTTTGATGCTGAGGTTATCTCGAGTGTCGCCTGGCTGAGACAACAGAGGGCGCAACTGTGTTGATAAGTTTGTGTTATGGGACGTTATGTGTCTCGCTGATAATCGAGCCGCACGTCAATTAAATTAGCAACATTGTTTGGGTTAAGCAACTAATTAGCATAGGGAATGATCTTTGTCCGATCTCTGGAATGAATGACGTTGCCATAATGGGCATGCGGTGAATGCAACTGACTCAGCGACAGAAGCAGAAGCAGAAACAGATACAGATACAGATACAGAGCTCCACTGATCGAATACACAAGGCACGCACAAGGAGAACAGCAGCAGCAGCAGCAGCAGCAGCTCATCAAGAGAAGCGTAGCCGAGTGGCTGCTCAAGTTTGCAAACAAAGATCAATATCATGGTGCATGGCAGCAGCAGCAGCAGCAGGAGCAGCAGCATCAACATCAACATGATTGCTTTTTGCCAAATAAAAAGGAAAATTATGCTTTAATTGGGCGCTTTTGTCAACCAGGCAGCCAACCGAGCCGAGCCGAGCCGAGCCTCGCTGAGCCTCGCCGAGCCTTTAATTGCAACCTGGCTGAAGACATTGACAGCGATGTTAACTGGGCGATAAGCATTTTTTGGCACTGCTCCCCACAGCTAGCTCTCTCTCTCTCTCTCTCTTTCTCTGTTTCTCCTTATCTCCCCCTGCACTGTCCCCCAGGCGCCGCCACATACATACATTGTCGTTTGTCGATCTTGATATGTGTTAGCTCAGCAGAATACATCCAGGCAACTGTCTAGCGAGCGAGCGAGCGAGCGAGCGTGTGAATTGCATTGCTCTGCAGAAATTAGATACCCAGGGCGCATTACAAGCCAACTCGGTTAACCAGCAGCTAACTAGGCGTTGTACTTGGAGATCTGCAGCTGCAGTGGCAGTTGAAGCCATAGACCATAAACCAAATAGACCAAGACAGCCGACCGACCAGAGCAAAGATGACTGATCATCGGGCAAAGACATTAAATCATCCTCTGGTTATGGATACCAACATTAACCGCTGCACATTCGATAGCCTCTAGTTGATGCTGCTGTGGTTACGCTCGTGAGAAGCTCAATCTCTAACTGAAGCTTTATAAAGTTATGATTATGAACATTTCTCTCTCTCTCTCTCTCTCTCTCTCTCTCTCTCTGTCTGTCTGCCGTCGGCGACCGCAAATTGAAATCGCCAGCAACGACAGCGATTGAGACTGAGCATGCCAAATAGATATATTTTTCTCACACAAGGCCAGCAATTCTTTTATTGGCTGGCAGTGGGATCTCATATAGATCGTGATGCCTGATGATTTGATGTGAACGTGACCGTTAGCTTATTAGAAATGCAGTCAAATTCACCACGCACACGCATGCACAAGCAAAAATTGCTGAAAACAAACGAAAATATGCTGCTAATGATTTCTAAACAATTTTGTTCAAACTCACCACACTCTGGGCAAACTCACCACAGTCGCGAAACTCACCACACTTGCATAGAGTGTCCAAATAGTTTAATTTGCATGGGACACAAATCGAAATGAAACTCACCACGCCTCATTTTCCCTCAGCTTGGCAATGAATGTCTCCAGCCGCCCGTGCTGATATTCACCACGCCCAGCACGAACGTGTCTCACGCTGCTGTCACGCGCCCATCTCTAGCAGCTGGCCCCAAACACACCCTGGATACTTTGGTTTTGTTTGCCAATGCGAGTCACGTTTTCATTTATTTTTCTTTCCTTTTGTATTTGGTGTTTTTCTCCTTTACTTTTTTTCGTAGCCAGCTATTGCTGCTGCTATTGTCGCTGTTGTTGTCTGTTCATTTGAAAACGCCAGCAGAAACAACACGAAACAAGTTAGCAAACTGGGCAGCCGCAGCAGCGGCGGCAACAGTGCTCAACACCCAGCTCAACTCAACTGGCTCGTGTATAATTTATATTACATTAATTTAATAAAAAAGGAGAAGAAAAAAAAAAAAACGCAGCGCCTGACACCTCATTTGAATGGAAGGCAAGTCTCTCTTATCAAGCAGCATCGGCTGCTGGCCAACGAGGCCTGTTTGGGCTGCCACCAATGCAACGGCAGCGGCAACGGCAGCGGCAACGGCAGCCAAACATCGATTTCTCAGGCCAACAACAACATGTTGCTGGCAACTGTTTTGCCTACCGCCATTTAATTTTCTCGCACAGCCTCGATTAAGATCAACAATCGACACACACACTAGGCTGGGCAGTTTGTGTGTTACAAATTAATGCTAAATCTAAAGCATTTTCACACACTTGTAACGGTAAGAAAAGCCGTTCTCAATCCATAGTCCAGGCCCCCCTCCAGCTCGCCCACTTTGGCCATTGGCCAAATGCAGCAGTTGCCTTAATGATTATTCATTGGCTGCCACAACTTTTAGCCTCTGCTGCTGCTGCTGCTGCCGCTTCTGCCTTCTCCTCTGCTCCTCTGCTGCAATGCGTGTAATTTTCTCATTGCTTTGGCTTTGACTTTGGCTTCGATGAAAATTTAATATGCAATCAAGATCGCGCACAAATTACCGTACATAAAAAAAAATGGTTTTCTCAAGGGAAAACAACAATGTGCAAGTTGTCGTTCGACTTTAGCTGCAACTTCAGGCCTAATCATCATCATCAGCGGCAGCCACGTCATCCACATCATCATCATCGTCATTGGCAATCGAAGTGCGCGGCGCTGCGCTGCGCTGCCTGCATTTGCTGCCTGCAATTACTTTGCTAATTTGTCGTCGTCGTCTTTGTTGTTGTCAGTCAGCTCATATTGTGCATACTTAAATAAGTTTGTTTGTTTTATGTTGCAGCTGCCTGCTTGACCAACATTTGTCGAGCGAGCATTAAGCATTCTAGTGCATTTCGCATAGCATGCAGCTTTTGTCTGGTAGCTCAGAGTGCATGTTAGGCGACCAGAAGCTAATTGATTTGGCTAATTGCTATTGGCATGCTTAATGCATGCTTGGGAGTTACTATTCTTAACTCTCCTAGCTGAGAGTGGGTACATACTTCGACTAGCTTAAGTGATGTTACTGAGTTAAGCTGTTGTGATTTGATAACTTGACAGATAATCAGCTGAGGACTTTATTATAGCGATAATCTCAAGTAAAGTTATAATATATCGATCATTTATTGATTGAATCTCGTTAACTTAAGGTAAAGTTAAAAGATTTCGATCATTTTCTGATCAATCTCGATGACTTCAAGTAAAGTTAAAAGATTTCAATAATTTTCTGATCAATTTCGATGACTTCAAGTAAGGTTATAATATTTCGATCATTTATTGATTGAATCTCGAAAACTTCAAGTAAATTTATTATGTTTCCAAAATTTTCTGATCAATCTCGATGACTTCAAGTAAAGTTATTGTATATCGATAATTTATTAATAGAATCTCGATAACAAATAAAGCAAATCTTAAAAATTTTACAACTTTTCTAATGAATTTCCATAAACCCAAGCAAGTTACATTTGATTCTCATATATATGCAAATATATAGTTCAATTCAGGTCTACATATTGTAGTTATTATCATATCGATTCAAAGTTCACACACAAGCCTAAAGGCAAGAGTTGATTGAGAAATTCAATTGAATATTATTATATGTGATAAATTCATAAATTCATAAGCGAGTCCATTGATTTAGCTCTTAATGCAACCAGCTGGTGGCTGTGAAAGCACTTGGTAAATGGCTTAGCGTTGGCTTTGGCTTGTGGTCCAGCTAGCGGAAATGAGGCAACTTTGTCAGTTTGTCAGCTGGCTTAACACTTTGGACGCTTATCGATGGACGCAAATCTGCCGCAGAGTGGCGCGGCGTCCGCTCTAGAGCAACTCCATAAACTATATCAAGCGTGTGTGCATTAGATGCATATTTGAATGCATCAGCAGATTGCCAATCGCACACACACACACACACACATACACAGTTACTTTATCTGTATCTCTTGGTTGTATCTTTTGCAGTTGCGATACACGCTACGTTGGCGACTACTGTGAACATCGGAATCCCTGCCTGACTGGCCACGGACGCTGCCAGAATGGCGGCACCTGTCAGGTGGCCTTTCGGAATGGCCGGCCTGGCATCTCGTGCCTCTGTCCGCTTGGGTTTGAGGAGTCGCTATGCGAGATTGCAGTGGCGAATGCCTGCGATCAGGCGCGCTGCTTCAATGGCGGCACCTGCCAGCTGAAGACGTTGCAGGAGTACAGCTGCATCTGCGCCAATGGGTATACAGGTAAGTTGCCACCTCGGGCCCACTCGAGCCGCAGTCAATCAGTCGCTTAATCCTAACTCATTAATACAACTTCCTCTTGATCTCTCTCTCCCTCTCTCTCTGTCGTTCTCCAGGCGATCACTGTCAGACGCAGAACCTGTGCGCCAGTTCACCCTGTCGCAATGGCGGCACCTGTTCCGCCCTGGCCGGCAGCAGCAGATTCAGCTGTAACTGTCCGCCGGGCTTTACGGGTCACACCTGCTCCGAGGATGTGGAGGAGTGCCAATCGAATCCTTGCCAATATGGTGGCACCTGCGTCAACACGCATGGCTCCTATCAGTAAGTATAATGAGTAGAAAGAGTTCTTGGGATGATAGTAATAGTGCAAGTTAACTTTGATCAGATTCAGCTTAGATCCCTATCTATTGTTTAGTTGAGTAAACTGGATCATAAAGCTGGTTTATGAGATGATCGAACAGTGATCACTAGCACTAGGTTTATGAATCAATGAAGTAGTCAAGTTAGAACAACTCAATGGATGGATTTGTAGAGTATTTTCCATAAGCTCCCCCTCTCTCTCTCTTCCTCTCTATTGCAGTATAGAGATCTGTTTATATTCTGATCATATCTGATCATGCGCCATAGGATTGATTGGCTTAGGAAATCAGATCTTGTAGGATATATATAGGATAGATAGCATAGGATATTTAAGGCAAAGAATACTTGTCCCTCTCTCTCTCTCTCTCTCGCTCTATTATAGTATATAGATCATATCGATCATATTATATTTAGATCATGTGTTGATCATGATCATATGAGTTGCTTTGTCCCTTTCTCCCTTCATATAGTATACAGATCAGGCTGATCAGCTTACATTAAGCTCATATGATTTGGTTTGATTTGCATAGATTAGCCTAGCTGATCATGCATAGAAGAATATATAGGAATCTTAGTCAATCTCTATATGCCCCATACCCCAATCCAACGCTAGAAGCCTCTCCTTGAGCATCACTTTCGGTCAGTCAGTCACTGATGTATTTCGCTCATAACTCAGCGCATGACAAGTGCAAATTTGGTTGCTTGTTCGACAAAAGATCAGACACGTTCCGAGTCAGGAGAGATGCGCTGAGCGGGGTAGGGGTAGAGGGGGGCCATAAAGCGGATTTCGATACATATCAAAGAAAACAAATCGTCGCATTTGCATATTTATCTAATTTATCGAAAAGCCGTTTGTGGCTGTGCGCCAAATTAATGACAATTTAAAACTAATAATTTATAAAATCAAATTCGGCTCCGCCGACCCCGACGGCGCTCGCTCCACTTCTCCTGTTTCTGCGGCCCATTAGCATGCAGAAGCGATTAAAATAGTTTATTGATTTTTGGCAACAAAAGGGGAGACAGTGAACAACAAATTGCCAATTGGTCCAAGTTTCCACTCTAATTAAAATATACAAAAACTATTGAATTAAATCAGGCGACGGGGCGGAGGCGACGTTGCATTCAAATCGAGTCAATGGAAACGCCGCAGCTAACCGAAATTTCCGGCGCTTTGTTTCTGCTCTGTTCGACATGTAAATTAATTCATTGGCAGCATTTGCATTTTTAATTCGAGATACCCTAGCCGAAAGCTAAACGAGTGTTTAGCCAGGGGGCGACGTGGCGTGCGGCAGGCAGACCCCACACAACTGGCGACTGCTGGATACCCTATGCAAGCAGTGGAGCTGTCTATGGATGCCAGAAATGTCTAAAGTCTTTAACCTTAAGTTGGGCGGGGTTGATAGATGCAGAAGTAGAGAGGTGGGAAGATCGTAAAGGATCATAAAAGGAGAAGCAGGTATATGCGGTTGCTCGATCTACAGAACTCAAGTATGATACTCTATATCTCTATCGATCTGTATCTCTATGTCTCTCATATAGACTAGACTTGATAAAAGTGCATAGATATAAAATAAGTAAAAATTGAGAAGATCCTCATTGATCTAGCTCTATCTCTCTCAGTCTCACGCTTCCTTTACCTCCTTCTCTGCTCCTTGCCCTTCAATATATATATATATCTTCCCCTCAATATCTCCCTCTGTCAACCTCTCTCTCCCTCCCCCTCTGCCCAGCTTCTGCTTTTGTTATACCCACTCGAAAGCTAATATACCATTAATAATTGAGTAAATCCAGTGTATGAAACTTGATATAGAAACTCAATCGAGCTGAAAAGTGCGATGTGAACATGTGTTTTACTGTGTTTTTCCTTTCTGTCATTTGTTGTATAATGAGCCTGATTTTGGCTAATAATTAGCATAAGCTTAAGTCGAAGGTTCGAGCGCTAATTGACAATTTGTGGGACAAGCATTGCGCCTTCATAGAGTATCCATAAGCACAGTGCAGCCTGGCTAAGTGAGAAATTGCAAATATATAATAGAAATAGATTCGTTTGAATGGCGGCCACTGTTGGGTAGCTGGATCGATCGCCAGATCGTTTCGCATAATATTCTCATTGGCTTGCCGTTTTTATATTGTTTATATTGCCCGAATCGAGCGTTATGATAATTTCCTATTTCTTTATCGAGCCAAATAAAATCGTTAATTTAGTGGACAGCGATATATGATACAGGCGCAAGCTTAGTCATGCCCAACCGTATGAGTATGAATAGCCAGCCAATTACGAACGTATAAACATTTTGGCCATAAGCCATCTAATAATATCCTAAAGCTGTCAGCTTCAATGGATTTAGTTATGCAAACAAGCCAAATCTGTGAATAACATTCATTCGAATCGTTATTGTTCATCATTCACAATGGGCAGGCAGAAGCGCAGATTTATGTGGCATGTGAGTGTATTCATGGGTGTTCTTTACGAACATGTGCAATTAATTCATATATTCATGTTGCTCTATGTACTCATGAATACTCATGAATCACTTATTATGTACTCATGCATAATAAGTGAGTGCACTCATGAATATTTTAATATTTGATAGGAAAAGTGAAAAATGCATTCACAAAGGTATATAAATGATTTTATGCATATATATTCATATTCAACTGAAAGTGAGTGCATTCATGAATAACAATTCATATGCATATAAAGTGCATAATATTTAAGATGAAGAAATCTCTTCAAAATTCGCATATTCAAAAATGAACTGAATATATTCATGAATAACAAGTGAGTGTATTCATGAATATATGAATATGAAATGAATAGTTTACAACTATTGATTCGCAAAGTGCATATCAAGTCAAATCAGAACGGGTATATTCATGAATATGATTACGTACTCGGTAGCTATTAGCCAATGAGTTGTATCACTCACGCTATGAGTGCACTCGCTGCTGAGTTAATGATCCGGCGAGCGTTGCGGTGGGTCTCGCAAGCGAGACTAGCCAGCGACTGATTCGGTGATGCAGCAATTCAGCGATCCTCAGCATCATCAACGCCTTGGGCCATTGGCCCGCTGAGTTTCACATGTCAATCAAAAATCAATTTTGAATTTCGTTCGTTAGTTTTGCCCAAAGCGAAGGTGAAGCAATTTACGATGTGTAATTTGGTCAGCCAAAGGGACGGACGGACGGACGGAGGGTAATGGAAGCTTGGCCAGAGAGGGCAGTGGGCAGCGGGGAGGGAGCTGGTACTGCCTGGTTCATTGGCCAGTCGCACAGGTCCCCAAAGAGCTGGCGCGGCACTCGAGGCCCGTTGCCTATTTAAGCGTTTGTGCCTTTTAATTGTTTAATTTAATTAAATGCGCTTAATGGCCTTAATTAGCGGCCATCTTCAGAGGCAAGAGGCACACACAAAAAAAAGGGAGCTGGGGTGGGGCCAGCTACCTTTTACGGTGCCCCAAGTAGAACCAGTTCTCAAGAAACGCTGCACTTAAATATCATATAGAGTACATATAATATGAATTAGGCCCGAAATCGATGTGGATATAGCCAGAAACATTACAAGAAATCATAAAAAAAAAAAATTAAAGTAAAGTAAAGAAGAGGAAAAACAGATTTTGTGTACATAAAAACTAGCTACCAACATTGTTGTACATATTGGCTTTTTATTGTTGTGGCCCTGTGTGTACCCAGCCCCAAAGAACCGGTTAAAGCCACACAAAGAGAGCGAACAACACAGAGAGTGAGTGAGGGAGAGGGAGAGTGAGAGAGAGAGAGAGATCTTGCCACAAATAACATAGAGAGAGTGGGAGAGGTAGTGCGAGAGCGCGCATTTGTCGACCAGCAGCTGGACGAGGCGCATGCCATGTCCACAATACACAACAGCGAGAGACACAAACGGAAGTTGCACGTTTCACGTTGCACGTTGCACGCTGCACACTGCTGCCTAGCTAAGAACTTTGGAAGGCCATGCAGCGGCCCGCTGTTAATTGCTGCCATCGGACCATTAATCGAACATTTCTAACATGTCTACTCCTCTGCTCGCTGCCACTTTACAGATGCATGTGCCCGGCTGGCTACACGGGCAAGGATTGCGACACGAAGTACAAGCCCTGCTCACCGTCACCCTGCCAGAATGGTGGCACATGTCGCGCCAACGGACTCACCTATGACTGCAAGTGTCCACGTGGTAAGTGCAACGTCTTAATACTAATAATAATGACTAATAATAATGATAATGATAATGATAATGCTAATGATCTATTGTATTGCCATGCAATATGCGTGATGTACAGCCTGTCTATAAAAAATAGATAAAAGACAGAGCCTAAACAGCATTAGAAGTCGCCGCAAAGCACGCAATGTTTCATTCCATTCATTCCAACTGCAAATTGGAACAACTTAGGGATATATATATGAAAATATATGCATATTTTGTTATATTATTATGTGTTATACTGTTATACATATGTTAAATGGGCGAGCAGCCATAGAGTTTTTCATTCCATTGTTCCTAGGCTAGCTAAACAGTACAGCTAGGCATATATGTCCGCTTTTAGTGTGCAAAGTTGGTTGACTAATCCATATGAACTATATCAAGTATATATGTTCCCATTTCCAATACAGTTTCATTTCCATGCATTCCAAAAACATAATAAATGTTTCATATTCAGCTGTTCCTGGCTGGGTTTAGTAATTAGTTAACTCTACTCTTTGAGTATCTATTGATATGTGTGCATAAAATATAACGTGTTTCATTCCAATTGTTCCTATTTCATGTTCAATTGCAGCTAGCTTGGCTTAGTTAGCCTAGCTTTAGTTTTAATGTCTATTGATATGTGTGCATAAAATATTACGTGTTTCATTCCAATCGTTCCGTTAAGCTATTTCGCATGCTTCTCGGTATACGTTTGCATATATTATGCTGATTGCTCTCGTTTTAACAGCAAGTGTCAATGGTTAAACCGAATGTCAAATTCAACAATTGTTTTTTTTTTTTTTTTTCGCACACAACTCGCAAACTGAGTCAATTGTCGCGCATTCAATTTAGACATGTAAATTGCCAACATTTACATTTTACATATTTATGAAGGCATTTGTCTGTAGACATGAGTGTGTGCTGGTGTGTGTGTGTGTGAGTGTGTGCAATTTTCATTTAATTCACTTCAATTAAAATGAATTGCATTGTAGTGTAGTGTAGCGCGAATGGACGACGGACACTGGTGGCTGGTGGGAGTGGCCTCTATAAACTTCTATATATATATATATACATGTGTATATCTGCATATATATCTCTATATATTAATTGCGCCCAATCAAAAATTCTAATGAGCTGAGCGTGTGAAAGTGTGACAAAACCAAACAAACACTGAACGAACCAGTACAAAGAATTTCGAGTTGCTGAGGGAAAAATGCAATAATGCACTGGAAATGTTATAACGCCTTTTGTGCCAATGTTGAGCAACACAAATTACAACAGCAACAGCAACAAAAGTATAGCAAACCAGTCAGAGGAGCAACAACAGCAACAGCAACGCGACACGAATCGCCCTGTGGACATCACGTTGCGGCAGCGCGGGAGATGCCAATGGGAATTTTGTGGCTGTCGTTGTTGTTGTTGTTGTTGTTGTGGCAAGGAGCGGAGGGCGGCGCATTGCACTCATTATGCAAAATGCAAAGAAAACGGCCTGGCTAAAGCAACTTGTTTGTTCCCAGCTTGGAGTCAGTCAAAGGCATCAAAATCGAGCGCCTGGCTTAATTTGCTCTGGCCCCGGCCAAAAGTAAATTACAAATAAATCAGGCACGGCTCAGTCAGCGCCAATGGACCAGGGAGCATAGATAGCTGCTGGACGGCGCTGCTTAAGCACAGTTACGCCCTAAGGAGGTCATGCACAAAATGCGCGCAGAGCGGGACAGAGAGAGAGGCAGAGAGAGCGAGCGAGCAGAAGCTGCCCAAATGGGATGTGCTTTTATTTCTGCCTCTTTTTTTTTTTTGGGTAAAAGTTGCCCGAGTTGAATGAATGATGAATAATAAGCCAGTCGGCCCAGCCAGGCAGCCAACTGGCTGGACAATCTGGGGGGAATGTCGCTGGCACTTGGCTAGCAAACGAGTTTGACTTCGCGTGGGCAGCAGGCAGCAGGCAGCAGCCGAGCCGAAACCTGGGCCACCATTTGGCTCGTGGCGAGTCATGACTCAGAAGAAGCTCGCACCGAAATGCATTTGTCGATAACAATCGTTGCGTTTATCGATTACGAGCGAATGACTATTAGAAATGCTTGCAAGTGTTCCATTACCAAGTGTTCCGTATGATAATTGTATGAGAAAATGTCTAAATGATAAACTGCGCAACAAATGTCATATTAGAAATTCCTTGAAAGCAAAGAGCGTATGTTCCATTTCCAGGTGTTTCTACATGAAAACGATAAAAACCTCAGTGAATTTCAAATGACGTATTGGTCATCTGTTAATTAAGTGTCCTTAAGAACGCCCTAAAAGAGTACAAGAGTATATGTTCCATTACCAGTTGTTTCCTAACCAAACTCATAAAATATGCAGTAAATTCCTTTAGATCGAAAGGCGTTATGTTGTTACCAGATTCAATGCCGGATCGTATCCAAGTCAATCCCTTGCTCATCTTAACATAATTATTTCACATTCCCATCAATCAGCTCTGCTCATTAACAGTTCTGCTGCAAGCTCAGCAACATGGTCTGTGTGTGTTCCAATTCCATATTCATTTTGAGCTTGGCAACATTGTTGCTTTATGATCGATAATAGGAAGAAGAGAAACAAACAAAAACTGCCGTTAGTTAAAATCTCAGCTGTTCCATATTCAGCCGTTCCCAGCGATGTTAATGACACGAACTTTCTAAATGAATATGGGCAACATGAAAATATAGCGCGGAATTCGGGAATTCGGAACAGACCTTTTATGTTTACATTAATTGCTTGGCAACATTGCTGCGAGGCTTTCAGCTTTTGTCACAGGTCGTCGGTTGACCCAACGGACCAACAACTCATGCAAATTGTTGCAACCAATTGACTTAAATGGCTACACACACACACACACACATACATACGGACGTAGCAAATGAGAGGGTGGGCTGCATAATTTTAGCGTGCAGTTTGTCTTTCGGTTTGCAACGTTTCATTAAATTTGCTCGCGGTTTGATAGTCACTGGAGCAGCAGCTGCAGTCGCTGCAGTTGCTGATGTCTAGAGTTCAAAGTGCCACTAAGTGACTGGGTAACGTCGATTGTTGAGCGGCGTGAAGCGCGAACATGAAACATGTGTGCAACAGATCAGCAGATGCACGTTGTTGTTGTTGTTGTTGCTGTTGCTGTTGCTGTTGCCCTGCCTTGGTTTATTTTTAAAAGTATGCATTGAAAATGCCACTCTCCAGTCTCCATCCCAGGCCCAGGCAACAAGTTGCAGTCCCCCAACTAAATACACACACATCCATAATCATAATAATAATAAAAGAAAAAGATGAGGAGAAGAAAAAAAAACTGAACTGTGCACAGCAACAACAAAATCGATCAGCCCAGCAGCAGCAACAACAACAACACGCTTTGACAACAACTGGGCTGGGACAGCAAGCTCCACACACAGTCATAGTGACTGCTGTGTATGTTTTGGGCCCTTCTTTTAAGACCAAAACGAAGCGAAACCGACCAAGCAAGAAAAGCCATTAAAAAAAGCTGTGGGCGAGCAGCCGAGAGCCCCAAAGAGCGCGCGAAGCTTCCATTGCAGGCACACACAAACAACCACACACACATATATGTATGTATGTTTGTACGCTCAGCAGGCAGAGAGCGAGAGAGCATATATGGTTTGGTAGAGGATGTGAGGGGAACAACATAAAGTGCGATTTAATTCCTCGAATGAAGCACAAAGTAAAGCGCAATATACAAAGTCGAAGTCCGAAGCGTATCTAAACATACACACACACACATACACATGCTTACGCGCACACACAGCATAAAAGTAGTAGAAAACTCGATCGAGCCGAGCGACGAGGCGTGCCGAGTGCCGACTGCCCAAACGAGAGCCGAAGCTATAGCTGGTAGACAAAGCTAGCGCACACAGCATAAGCAGCATTTATGCATTGTTGTTGTTGTTGCTGGTTCTGTTTGTGTATGTGGTTGGGGTAAGCGAACGAGCGAACGAACGAACGAACGAATGAGCGCGCTCGTGGACGACGCTCGTTGCGCTCGTTTGCTTGGCGCGCATTCAGATAGCTGCCTGGCCAGATATGAGACCGTGGGAAAGAACAACCAAAGACGTGTTGTACACACATACACATACACAAGCACACATACGTACATACATACATTTATGTATGTATGCGCATGCGAGCGTCTGTTTTATTTCTTTACATTTTGTTTGCTCATTCGCTTCGCATGCGCAGCGGCGCGCAGTTTTTTCTTTCGCTGCGCTGTTGTTGTTGTTGTTGCCGTCTTTTGATATATATGTATGTATGAATGTGGTGTGTATGTATGTATGTTTGTATGAATGTCTATAACGCCGCAGGCGCAACCTAACAAAGAGCGTGCGCAGCCGTATTGCTGAGAGAGCGAACGACAGAGCGCCGGCTGCTGTTCTCGACTTACCTGTGTGTCTGCGCGCTCTCAATGCTCTCAGCGCTTCGGCACCCTCCCTCATTCTTTGCTGCGACTCCATCTGGCTGCTAAAACATGTGCAACACAGCTGCATACGCCGCCGAGCCAATACAGACATACATACATACACTATGTACATATGAACATATTTTAAGCGTTGTCTGCGCTTTGTGCGCCTTCTTCGCATTGCCTGGCAACCACTTCTTTTTTTTTGTGTTCATGCCCTGGCCAGTTGCTGTTGTTGGTGTTGTTGTTGTTGTAAACGTTTTCGTTTATTGAAGCATTTTATGATGCTGCCTGTGTGTTGTTGTCCATAAATCTGTTTATGCACTTCATTGAACACATACACAAATACCAAGCTTACATGCACACATACACACTTGCATGCGTAGATACATGCATACTTAGTTATCTGTACACATGTTCGCATGCAGTGTGACCGTTTAGCGTGCCAATCATCAAACTGTTGGTATTTTCCTTGTTCGAATCAAATTCAAAAACAATTTAGAAGATTTATGATTGATTTTGTTGTTGCTTTTGTTTTCGTTTTATGCACTTTTCTCTTTGCCATAATTACTGGCTTGGCCCAATAAAAGCGTTTTCACTGTGCTGTAAAGTTTTTTCGGGGTTTTACAAGTTTATGATATTGTTTATAGTTTTGGGTATGGGATGTATGATGTACATACATACGTATGTACATATGTATGTATCTATATACTAGATCAGTATATAGCTCTATATATGTATGTACATATCTATATCTTGTCATATTAACATAACTTTGAGAACTGTTGACCTCCTTCTCCATTAGGATAATATATGTACATACATATGTAGCTTATCAGCTAAGACTATGCTATTTCTATAGGAGATCTAAGCTATGATTCGAACCTACGTCCTTTTAGAGGTATGCACGTCCGTACGTTTGGTTAAATGTCTAAGTCAGGGCATATTCAATGAGGAATTTATCTCCTACTTACCTACCACATGCTTATACGACTATTTCCAAACAGGGAACTAGGATAGAAGAGAAGATAGCTAAGGTTAGGTACGACTTTTCCTTATAGCTTAGATTTCCCTTTTTTCGATACTTTCCCTTCAATGACTTTTCCCTAAATAAACAAATTTGAGGTGAGCTCAATATATCCAAAACAATATTTCTATATCCTAGTTCTCTATATAAATAGTCTCGCATCATTCAAGTTACAATCTTTCCGGAATATTCATCATTTTATATATCGTACTCGCTTCCTTTGCAGGCTTTGAGGGCAAGAACTGTGATCAGAACATCGACGATTGTCCGGGAAATCTCTGCCAGAACGGCGGCACCTGTGTGGACGGCATCAACGACTATCGCTGCAATTGTCCGCCTAACTTTACGGGTCGGTACTGTGACGTGGATGTGGACGAGTGCGCCTTACGTCCGTCTGTCTGCCAGAATGGCGCCACCTGCACGAACACCCACGGCACCTACAGCTGCATCTGCGTGAACGGCTGGGCGGGCAGTGACTGCAGCGAGAACATCGATGACTGTGTGCAGGCGGCGTGCTTTGATGGGGCCACCTGCATCGATGGCGTTGGCAGCTTCTATTGTCGCTGTACGCCGGGCAAGACGGGTCTGCTGTGCCACCTGGACGATGCCTGCACCTCGAATCCCTGTCATGCCGATGCCATCTGCGACACGAGTCCGATCAATGGCTCCTATGCGTGCTCCTGCGCGACGGGCTACAAGGGCGTCGACTGTTCCGAGGATATTGATGAATGTGACCAGGGATCGCCGTGCGAGCATAACGGCATCTGTGTGAATACGCCGGGCTCGTTCATGTGCAACTGCTCCCAGGGATTCACCGGACCGCGCTGCGAGACGAACATCAACGAGTGTGAGTCACATCCGTGCCAGAACGAGGGCAGCTGCCTGGACGATCCGGGCACGTTCCGTTGCGTCTGCATGCCGGGCTTCACGGGCACCCAGTGCGAGATCGACATCGATGAGTGCCAGTCGAGTCCGTGCCTGAATGACGGCATCTGCCACGACAAGATCAACGGGTTTAAGTGCAGCTGTGCGCTGGGCTTCACGGGCGCACGCTGTCAGATCAACATCGACGATTGCCAGTCGCAGCCGTGCCGGAACAATGGCATCTGCCACGACTGCATCGCCGGCTACAGCTGCGAGTGTCCGCCGGGCTACACGGGCACCAGCTGCGAGATCAACATCAACGACTGCGACTCGAGTCCGTGCCACCGGGGCAAGTGCATCGACGGCGACAATAGCTTCAAGTGCCTCTGCGATCCCGGCTTCACGGGCTACCTCTGCCAGAAACAGATCAACGAATGCGAGTCGAATCCGTGCCAGTTCGGCGGCCACTGCGTGGACCGTGTGGGCAGCTATCTGTGCCACTGTCTGCCCGGCACCAGCGGCAAGAACTGCGAGATCAACGTGAACGAGTGCCACAGCAATCCGTGCAACAACGGCGCCAGCTGCATCGACGGCATCAACTCGTACAGCTGCAGCTGTGTGCCCGGCTTTACGGGCCAGCACTGCGAGCTGAACGTGGACGAGTGCGCCAGCAATCCGTGTGCCAACAACGGGGTCTGCATGGACCTGGTCAATGGGTACAAGTGCGAGTGTCCGCGCGGCTTCTACGACGCGCGCTGCCTGAGCGATGTGGATGAGTGTGCGTCGAGTCCGTGCGTGAACGACGGACGCTGCGAGGATGGCATCAATGAGTTCATCTGCCACTGTCCGCCGGGCTATACGGGCAAGCGCTGCGAGCAGGACATCGATGAGTGCGCGAGCAATCCGTGCCAGCACGGCGGCAGCTGCTTCGACAAGCTAAACGCCTTCAGCTGCCAGTGCATGCCGGGCTATACGGGGCACAAGTGCGAGACGAACATCGACGACTGCCTCAGTAATCCGTGCGCCAACGGCGGCACCTGCATCGACAAGGTGAATGGCTACAAGTGCGTCTGCAAGGTGCCCTACACGGGCCTCAACTGCGAGAGCCAGCTGGATCCGTGCGCGAGCAATCGCTGCCGGAACGAGGCCAAGTGCACGCCCAGCCCCAACTTCCTGGACTTCTCCTGCACCTGCAAGCTGGGCTATACGGGTCGCTACTGCGACGAGGACATCGATGAGTGCGCCTTCAGCTCGCCGTGTCGCAACGGCGCCAGCTGCCTGAATGTGCCCGGCTCGTATCGGTGCCTGTGCACCAAGGGCTACGAGGGCAGGGACTGCGCGATCAATACGGACGACTGCGCCTCGTTTCCGTGCCAGAATGGCGGCACCTGCCTGGACGGCATCGGCGACTATTCGTGTCTCTGTGTGGACGGCTTCGACGGCAAGCACTGCGAGACGGACATCAACGAGTGCCTGAGCATGCCCTGCCAGAATGGCGCCACCTGTCGGCAGTATGTGAACAGCTATACGTGCACCTGTCCGCTGGGCTTCAGCGGCATCAACTGTCAGACCAACGACGAGGACTGCACGGAGAGCTCCTGCCTGAACGGCGGCAGCTGCGTGGACGGCATCAATGGCTACAACTGCAGCTGCCTGGCGGACTACAGCGGAGCCAACTGCCAGTATAAGCTGAACAAATGCGACTCGGCGCCCTGTCTGAATGGCGGCACCTGCCACGAGCAGCGGGACGAGTACACCTGCCACTGCCCCAGCGGGTTTACGGGGAAGCAGTGCTCCGACTACGTGGACTGGTGCGCCCAGTCGCCGTGCGAGAATGGCGCCAGCTGCAGCCAGCTGAAGCATCAGTTCAACTGCAAGTGCGCCGCCGGCTGGACGGGGAAGCTCTGCGATGTCCAGATGATCAGCTGCCAGGACGCGGCCCAGCGCAAGGGGCTGAGCGTGAAGCAGCTGTGCAACAACGGGACCTGCAAGAACCACGGGAACAGCCACGTCTGCTACTGCAGCCAGGGCTATGCGGGCAGCTACTGTCAGCAGGACATCGACGAGTGCGCCTCGCAGCCGTGCCAGAACGGCGGCAGCTGCCGGGATCTGGTTGGGGCCTACGAGTGCAACTGTCGCCAGGGCTTCCAGGGCCAGAACTGTGAGCTGAACATCGATGATTGTGCGCCGAATCCTTGCCAGAATGGCGGCACCTGCCACGACCTGGTGCACGGCTTCAGCTGCAGCTGTCCGCCCGGCACGCTGGGCATCATCTGTGAACTGAATCAGGACGATTGCGTGCCCGGCGCCTGCCACAACAACGGCAGCTGCATCGATCGCGTCGGCGGCTTCGAGTGCTCCTGTCCGCCCGGATTTGTGGGCGCCCGATGCGAGGGCGACATCAACGAATGCCTGAGCAATCCGTGCTCCAATGCCGGCACCCTGGACTGCGTCCAGCTGGTGAACAACTATCACTGCAACTGCCGGCCCGGGCACATGGGCCGCCACTGCGAGCACAAGGTCAACTTCTGCGCCCAGTCGCCCTGCCAGAATGGCGGCGTCTGCAGCACCAAGCAGAGCGGACACCATTGCGTCTGTGCCGACGGCTACTACGGCAAGAACTGCGAGTTCAGCGGCCAGGACTGCGACTCGAATCCGTGCCGGGCGGGCAACTGCATCATCGAGGACGCCGGCGGCTATCGCTGTGAGTGCAGTCGGGGCACAGCAGGGCAGCACTGCGAGATCGACACGCTGGACGAGTGCCAGTCGAGTCCGTGTCTCCAGGGCGCCGCCTGCGACAATCTGCTGGGCGACTACGACTGCCTCTGCCCGAGCAAGTGGACGGGCAAGCGCTGTGAGATCTACGACGCCAGCTACGCGGGCTGGTCGGGCGGCAACTCGGGCTCGATTAGCTCCGGCGGCGGCAACAACGGCGCCGCCGGCATCTACGCCGCAGACCTGGAGCAGCAGCGGGCCATGTGCGAGAAGCGGGGCTGTCCGGAGAAGCAAAGCAACGGAGTCTGCGACACGGAGTGCAACACGTACGCCTGCAACTTCGATGGCAACGACTGCTCGCTGGGCATCAATCCGTGGGCGAACTGCACTGCGCCGGAGTGCTGGCGCGTCTTCATGGACGGGCAGTGCAACGAGGACTGCAACAACGCCGCCTGCCTCTACGACGGCCGCGACTGCGAGCAGAAGCTGAAGCGCTGTGCGGCCATCTATGACGTCTACTGCCAGAAGCACTACGGCGACGGCAAGTGCGACTACGGGTGCAACAATGCGGAGTGCAGCTGGGACGGCCTCGACTGCGAGAAGTCGGAGCAGTCCGCTCAGCTGGCCGAGGGCGCCATGTCCGTGATCATGCTGATGGACATGCAGCAGTTCGCCAAGGAGCAGCCGCAATTCCTGCGCGAGATGAGCCACATCCTGCGGACTACGGTGCGGGTGAAGAAGGACGCCCTGGGCAACGACATGATATTCATCTGGAAGGGCGCCTCCAGCATGCCGGACATACAGGACACTGAGTTCGGGCGGAAGCACAAGATTCTGTATACGCAGCGCAATGGGCAGACGGGCATCCAGATCTATCTGGAGATCGACAATCGCAAGTGCACGGAGTGCTTCAATCGTGCCCACGAGGCGGCCGAGTTCCTGGGCGCCTATGCGGCGAAGCACACGTTCAACAATCGCTATCCGATCTACAGTGTGCGCGGCGTGAAGAGTCCGGGCGAGAGCGAAGGTCCGGAATCGCCAGCCAATGTCAAGTTCGTGATCATGGGCATTGTCCTGGTGGTCATTGTGCTGGCCTTCTTCGGCATGCTGCTGGGCACGCAGCGGAAGCGCGCGCATGGCGTCACCTGGTTCCCGGAGGGCTTCCGTGCGCCGGCCGCGGCTGTGATGTCGCGACGCCACCGCGCTCCCCATGGCCAAGAGATGCGCAATCTGAACAAGCAGGTCGGACTCAACCAAGCGCAGGCGCATCCGATGGGCGGCGTCGCGGGCAGCGGCAGCCATTGGTCGGACGACGAGTCGGACATGCCGCAGCCGAAGCGGCAGCGCGGAGATCAGATGAACAGCGGCGGACTGGGCGGCCTGGGCGGCTTGGGCGGCGGCAGCGTCGCCGGGCTCACCAGCGTCGGCTATGCCAGCGACCACACGATGACGAGCGAGTACGAAGATCCCGATCCGCGTGTCTGGTCGCAGGCCCATCTCGATGTGGCGGACGTGCGCGCGATAATGACGCCGCCAGCGCATCAGGACGGCAACAAGCACGACGTGGATGCGCGCGGCCCGTGCGGACTGACGCCGCTGATGATAGCGGCTGTGCGCGGCGGCGGCATGGACAGCGGCGAGGACATCGAGAACAACGAGGACAGCACGGCTCAGGTGATATCCGATCTGCTGGCGCAGGGCGCCGAGCTGAACGCCACCATGGACAAGACGGGCGAGACGTCGCTGCATCTGGCCGCCCGCTATGCGCGCGCCGATGCGGCCAAGCGGCTGCTGGACGCGGGCGCCGATGCCAACTGCCAGGACAACACTGGACGAACCCCGCTGCATGCGGCGGTCGCTGCCGATGCCATGGGCGTCTTCCAGATCCTGCTGCGTAATCGGGCCACCAACTTGAACGCACGGATGCATGATGGCACCACGCCCCTGATTCTGGCCGCCCGCTTGGCCATAGAGGGCATGGTCGAGGATCTGATTACGGCGGATGCGGACATCAATGCGGCGGACAACTCGGGCAAGACGGCGCTGCATTGGGCCGCCGCCGTGAACAATACGGAAGCGGTGAACATCCTGCTGATGCATCACGCCAACCGGGACGCCCAGGACGACAAGGACGAGACGCCGCTGTTCCTGGCCGCCCGCGAGGGCAGCTACGAGGCCTGCAAGGCGCTGCTCGACAACTTCGCCAACCGCGAGATCACCGATCACATGGATCGCCTGCCCCGCGACGTGGCCAGCGAGCGGCTGCACCACGACATCGTCCGGCTGCTGGACGAGCATGTGCCACGCTCGCCGCAGATGATCAGCATGACGCCGCAGGCGATGATCGGCTCGCCGCCGCCGGGCCAGCAGCCGCAGCTGATCACACAGCCGACGGTGATTGCGGCCGGCGGGGCGGCCGGCAAGCAGAGCAGCCAGGCGGCCAAGCAGAAGGCGGCCAAGAAGGCCAAGCTCATCGAGGGCAATGGCTCGGACAATGCGCTGGATGGGTCGGCCGGCGCCGGGGCCGTGGGCAACATGGGCAGCCTGCGACGCAAGGCGAGCTCAAAAAAGGCCAACAACAACAACAACAACAATGGCAACAGCGCTGCCTCAAAAAAGGCCATGAACGGTGCCCTCAATGCCGCCCAGCTGCTGACCCAGGCGGCCAACAACAACAACAACAATTGCACCGATCTGGACTCGCCGCCGTTGTCGGCAGCGGCGGCCGCAGCCGCAGCCAACGGGCAGCTGGTGAACCTGCCCAGTCCGTACGACACCAGCTCCATGTACTCGAATGCCATGGCAGCGCCGCCCAACAACGGCGCCAAGCAGCCGCCGAGCTATGAGGACTGCATCAAGGTGAGTGTCCCGATGAGAGAGACAGCATTGGGAGCTCTCAATTTAATTCGTGATTTTCATCTTCTCTTACAGAACGCCCAGTCGCTGCAGTCGCTGCCCGCGAACAGCCTGGACATGATCAAGCTGGACACGTACGGGTACTCGATGGGCTCGCCCTTTCAGCAGGAGATGCTGAACAGCCAGGCCCTGGGCCTGAGCGGCGGACGCAGCAGCAATACGCTCTGCGGCATGGGCAACGGCGCGCCCAATGGCGGCCACGAGCAGGGCCTGAGTCCGCCGTACTCGAACCAATCGCCGCCGCACTCGGTGCAGAGCAGTCTGGCGCTGTCGCCACACGCCTACTTGGGTGAGTGAGAAGGGAGGGGGAACTTGTTGAGCTGACATCTATAATCTTTGTGTATTCTCTTTGCGCAGGCTCCCCATCTCCGGCCAAGTCGCGTCCTAGTTTGCCCACATCGCCTACGCACATACAGGCGATGCGGCATGCCACGCAGCAGAAGCAATTTGGCAGCAATCTGAACAGCTTGCTCGGCGGCGGCAACGGCAATGGCAACTCGCCCGTCAGCCTGGGCATCATCTCGCCCACGGGCAGCGACATGGGCATCATGCTGGCGCCGCAGTCCTCCAACAATGCTAAGAGCAGTGCAATAATGCAAACGTTGTCCCCGCAAATGCAGCAGCAGCAGCAGCAGCAGGTGCAGCAGCAACAGGTGCAGCAGCAGCAACAGCAGCAGCAACAGCAGCAGCAGCAGCAGCAACAGCAGCAGCAACAGCAGCAGCAACAACAACAGCAACAGCAGCAGCAGCAACAGCAGCAGCAACAGCAGCAACAACAGCAACAGCAACAAGCTCTTGGAGGCCTTGAGTTCGGTTCAGCCGGTTTGGACTTGAATGGATTTTGTGGATCTCCGGGTAAGTGCAGCTCTCGCTCAGCTCTCTCTCTCTCTCTCTCTGAACTCAACTAATTGCTCATTGCTTTCACAGACTCATTTCACTCGGGTCAAATGAATCCGCCTTCGATACAAAGTTCAATGTCGGGCTCGTCGCCCTCGACCAACATGTTGTCGCCCTCGTCGCAGCACAATCAGGCCTTCTATCAGTACCTAACGCCGCCGAGCCAACATTCCGGCGGACATACGCCGCAGCATCTGGTGCAGACGCTCGACAGCTATCCGACCCCGTCGCCGGAATCGCCCGGCCATTGGTCGTCCTCGTCGCCGCGCAGCAATTCGGATTGGTCCGAGGGCGTACAGTCGCCGGCGGCCAACAATCTGTACATCTCGGGCGGCCATCAGGCCAACAAGGGCTCCGAGGCCATTTACATTTGACATAAGCGCAACTAGTAGGCGAACGGACGTGGGCGTGGCCGCGGCCACTCAAAGTGCGCCAGGCGAGAGGCGAGAGGCGAGAGGCGAGAGGCAGCCCCCAGACGAACCTTTCAGACTTTTCGAACATATCCTCAAGCACACACACAGCACCTGCTCCTCCTCACCTTTAAACACACACTTTTTTTTTGACTTAGAAACTAAGCTTTAATTTAAAGACAGAACACAGAGAAAAAATCATAATTATTATTTTAGTAATTTAAATGTTTAACTTTAATGTTTGTTGTACAGTGCGCGTTGAGATCATAAAATCCATATGAGTATATGTGTGTATATGTGTGTGTATAGATATATATGCACACACATATATATATATGATATATAATTTAGATATTTTAGCCTTTAAGCCAAGTTTGCAAAAGTTTTTTGAAATTTTTTTTTTATTATTTGTCAGCAAAAGTCGAATTAGAATTGAAGTTAAATCTGAAAAAATATATATAAATATATGCATATATAGATATTTTTATATAAATGTATATTTATATATATTTTATACAAACATATATATTTATATATATCTTTTTATATATATCAAATATTTATTTGCAAACGTCGCTGCTTCCAGTAAACCATTTAAATTAGCGCAAATTATGTTTTATGCATTATTAAATTGTATTTTGTACTTTGTAACTGTATTTGTATAAGCGGCAAACGCTTTTAAGCATTGAACACGAAAAACACGAAAAAAAAAAAAGAAAAGACATAAAATAATTGATAGTTTAATAGTTCTTAGCATCGACTACGTTTAATCATTAAGTTTAAATGTTAATCAACTTTTCGCAACTGAAGTGCTTATATGAAACGAAATTGTTAGCCTATGCATAGGACCCGGACGAACGACGCATTCTGCAAGCTTATATCATACAGATATATGTATCTCCATATATATATCGACATTTTTTTTTAATCAACACACATTTTCTATGTAACGCTACATATAAATCCTAATCTTAAGTTTAAATTGTAAAAAGATTCTCATAATTGTTTCAATTAAGTTGACGACGCAACAAATTACAACATTTTCCCCTACAATATATATATATATCACTATATATATATCTGATAAACTATAAAATGCGCCAAGTTTTTTTTTATACAATTAGAGTTTAGCTAAAAACGAAATGCAAATTTAAGCGAGCGCGTAAATACTGAAATATTTTCCAAAAATATGCCGCAATCAACTGAATTTTTTTCAAATCACATTTTCATCTTTATTACATTTACTTGATTTTTATTATTTTTTATGTTTTTTTTTTTGCATTTTTTTTCTAGTTTTGCTGCGCTCTTATTTCTTAATCTTAATGTGTAAATTGTACAATTTTTTGTTGTCCTAACTTAAAACAGCGAACGAAACATGCAAAAGGCAGATGCGCACGCAACTGCTCATTTTTTTGACATAATAAATATCAAATAATTATTTTAAAAACAAAAGTTTTTTATTTACTGGAATAGTTCAAAACGAAATAGTTGGGCTGCATATCTATTGAGCAGCTTGGGCAGCTCGTGGGCAAGGCAAGCTTGTCCATAACAGATCATAGGGCATCTCTTCGAAAATATTGGGAGTTTCCACTGATAATGGGAAATCGGGGTATAATGGTTTTGTTGAAATGTCTGTAACAGGCAGAAGCAGGCGTGGCAGACCCCATAAAGTATATATATTCTTGATCAAGTCGAGTCAATTTAACACTGTACGTCTGTCAGTCTATCCGTCCGTCCGTCTGTGTGAACGCGCTGATCTCGCAAACCACAAAAGCTGGAGATCTGAATTTTGAAATGTAGACTCGTGTTAACGTACGCAATACGAGTTTGCTTTAGAATTTCGATAACTCATTCCGTTGTCTAATTATCGATACTTTTCGATAATTCGTTTTTGCGTACCGTAGATCCGTAGATCCGCGTAATGTAGATCCGCGTAATGAGTACAAAGATTTTGTAATATTTAGATTTTGGCTGCCACACCCCCTTCGCCCTAAATTTGCAGAAAAGCGCATCGAATATTTCTGATACCTATATACACGAGCTAACCGCATACTGAGCACTTCAGGGTTCTAAGTCCTAAAGACACTTGGTTTCCAGCTGACTATTGTATGCAGCTTATAGAATATTCAATAATTTGTTAAATATCGGCCACGTCAGCCTGGAGCATCTAGATTTAGATATCGGGCTTGCTCTGATTGTGTTAACTTCGGCCACGTCAGACTTTAGACTTTTCAGATACGGAGTTAGGGGGTGAAGCGAGTCAGTTCAAGGCAATACAGAGTATAAAACTAAAACTAACTGAAGAAACATGAGTACTCGGCCCAATCATGATTAACAAATTAGTTAGATCTTTAAACACACCAAACTTTATTATATATCATCATCAGCATCTATCAGGACTTCACATACATATATACATCTACAGTTATTTGGTGATTGCATGAGGTTTACGAAGTAAATACACTTAAAATATTGCATATATACTTTATTTTAGTGTATATAGTGTTCTTTGAGAGATACCATATCTATAATACGGTATATGTGTAAGCCAACAAACTCAAAAACCATCTTATTCTAAAATCAATCAATGAAATTAAACAATTAATGCTAGATATTATATATAGGTGTATATAAGCAAATAAGTGTGTGTGTACGTTATATGCCTTTCATTTATCTAAGTGTACATTTATCTATATATATACTCGTGTCCAGAATGTGTACGCCTGCCTGCCATAGTGCAGGTGCACACTGCGCCTGCTAGCTGTGCCACCAGTGTAATCAGATGTTCGGGTCGCATTGCACGCGCCATAAACAAAGCAAAGTTGAAAAGAGAAAAAGCTAGGAAAGAAAACCAGAAACTTAAGATTAATCAGTAACGCAGTGTTGAGTTCATTTAAATGGTTTTCTTGGAATTGAGCGCGGACGACGGCGACGACTGTTCGTTGTTAAGAGGAGTAGTGGGAGTCGCAATAGTGGGAACAGTCCCGTCAGCTGGGTCCTCAGCTGGCACCGCTTGATCTCCGTCCGCATTGGGCTGCTTCTTGCTGCCGCCGGGCACAAACGGGCAGGCGCCACCTTTGCACTCAAAGGGGAACTCCGGCCCGGCCTTGATTACATTGCCCTCCGCATCCTTCTTCTCCCACGGATTCCAGTAGCGCAGCAGTATCGGCTGCAGGAACTTGTGCCACACGTACAGCAGCAGCGGGATGATGAAGCAGGGCACGCAGACCATCTTGCTAAATGCTAATCGACACTGGTTAACTGGCGGATACCATGGAAATTCGTGCAACTCACCTCAGAAATCGAATATGGTCGGCACAGTGAGACCAGCTCGCTTGAACAGCGAAATCAAAATATAGCGCACAATAAAAAAGAGCGAAATTGCTAACAAGATCGAAAAGTAGACGCGAATATATTTATAACTCATTTGTACCAAAATGCCGAAACAGTACAAATTCTATATGCAGAAAAATGACAAAAATTGAATATTTGTTGCTTTACTTTAAATAAACAGCAGAGAGATTTTTGAAACAAATTTAGTTATGGTTGCTGCTAGACACACACAGCTCGACTGCCTGGAAAACCTCAGCGCAGCTGCTATTTATACCCCAACTCGTTGGAAATGCATACTTTGATTTGGAAAACGCAAAGTTACAAAACAAAACAGTTAAAATTGTAAATTGACAACTTGCTTTGCTGCTGACAGTTAATTTAAAAAATACCAAATGTTGGTACCAGCTAGCTTGATATCGATATCGATAAGCTGGTATTTAATGTTGCTGACATCATTTAGGGCAGTCATTTTATATATATTGTGGCATATTGTAGTATTTCTAGTATGGAAAGCAAATAAATTCACCTAAGATAATGTAGCCAAATATTGTAGAGAAATGTGCTTAAAATGCGCTGCAAATTTGAACTGGCAAATGCCGCCAAGCATAGTTGAGTGCTGGCAGAAATGTGCTAAAAATGGAAAACAAGTGCGAAATGCCAAAAGTTGCCAACTAACGTGGAGTGTGCTCGCAGGCAGCGTTGCCAACCTTGCAGCGACAGAGCAACTCATGAAAATAGCCAGAAATAGCTAAATGTATGTATAAATATGTAGAAAAAAGAAAATAAAATCAATAATAATAATTGATAATAATAATAATAATGCAGAATAATAATAATAATGCAGACTAATAATAAAAATAATTAATAATAATAATAATGAATAATTCAATATAGCTATAATTCCCGCACGCTACGAAAACACAATTATTTTCGGCCAAATCGTCAACACTGAGCGCAGCTCATCTGGCATTGTCAGTATTTCTTAAAAAATACCAAACTTCATTTTTGTTGCATAATTTAAGACTTTATTGTTCGCGGCGTTAGATTATTTGTTAAATACAGTATTTTGTGTTGCGTGCCTTAGCCCAGCAGAGGACAGCGATAGGGCTGCCCCTCTTTGCAGCAGTACTCGCGGCCAGCTTGAAGATTGGTGTTCACCCACAGGTTCTGACAGTTCTTGATGAAGAGATAGGCGCGCTCCTTGTGGCAATTGTGACCGAGAGTGGCGCACACAATGTTCGCCGAGTTGGGCAGATGCTGCACGATCTAGAAAGAGAGAGGGAGAGGTGTTGACTTGGCTAAGCTCTGTCTACGACAACTCTTGACTTACCGCCTCGAGGCACTTGGTCTGGCACTGCTTACGGCCGATGGCATTGCACGGATACATGCGATCCATTTCGTTGTGGATGAGCGGCGTCTCCGGCAATCCGTTCTTGATTTGCGAGGTGAGGAAGACGCCGCAGGTGCAGGGCACTGGCTGCTGGGGATCCACAGCAGCGGGCGTGGGCGGCGAGGGCAGTGTATTGTCCAGGCTGCTGGGCGTGGTGGTGGTGGAGCTGCCGGACTCCGTCTGCAGCTCCGGCTCCGACTGCAATTCCTCATCCGCCGGAGTGGGAGTGCTGCTGCTGCTGTGAATGATGGAGGTGGCACTGGCGCTGGTGCTGCTCTCCACTAGCTCCTCCTTTGCCTTTGTCCTGGCCGTGCTGCTATATATGATGAACTCCACGGGCGCTGGCCAGTCCGCCTCCTCCGTGGTGCTGTCCAGCGCCGGACTGCTCGTCGTGCGCTGCTTGACGCGGCGATCCTTGAAGTGGCTCAGCTTGCCGTACAGCGGCTTCTTGTAGGCAATCTTGCTGGCCTCCGCCAACTGCTGGGCCGCCAGCAAAGTCAACGCCGCCAGCAGCAGCCACGCCCTCAAATTCTGATTGCTCGCTGTAAAGGCAAAGGATAGATCCTGACTGGGTCGCTCCTGGGGCAATGCTCAGTGTACTCACCCATGTTTGGATCTTCGCTGAGTTCTGTTTAGCTCTGATTCTTGACTCTCGCGTTTTATGGAATTGCTTTTGGCGACGTTTGCACTTTTGGCTATCGCTTTGAAGTTCAAGTTTAGCAGCTGCGTCGACTGGTTTTTTTGGGTCAGGGCAAACGAAAGCTGCGTTTCGCTATGCGTTGCATAATACCTAGAATCTGCGAAACTGTAGACAAGTCTCAGCTTTCATTGATGAGCGGGCGAAGAAAGCTTATAAGCAAGCTCAAGGTCAAGCAGAAGCGCATAGAGAGGCGTTAGCTAAGGCAGTGTGAAAGAGAAGGACAGAATGGGGAGTATAAGTGAGATAAAGCCAGCGAGCGTTGATAACACTGCAAGCTTAAGCAGTGGAAACTTGCTGTGAGAAGCGCATAGGAAGGCGTTAGCTATGTAAGGGAGAAAGAGAAGCACAGATAGTCTCTCTCTTTCTCTCTAACATACATAAGGGGTAAAGCAAGTTAAAGTTGGTCAAAATGCATGCTTAAGCTATGGGGAGCTTTGATGAGAAGCGCATAGAGAGGCGAACCACATAAAAGTTAATATAGAAACTGTTTGAGCTGTCAAAAGAAGAACTGCGACTAAAAACATTATATATGCCATTATATATATATATTTATACACATTTATCTCTCTATATTATATACATACATTTATTCTATATATTTTTTTATATAAATAAAACTTCAAATGAAAAGCCTACTTAAGCAAAACTCAGGGGAATAACATTTTTTTGTCCATTTCATTCATATTTATCATTACACACACACACTCATTCGTATTTATTACATTAGTTTATATGTGTCGTGAAAAACTTTCAAAAATTATCCCTAAAATATAAATTCGTAGACGTTTTCAAACTTAGCGCGCAACGTTCGGCACAATGCACGTTGCCAACCAATGCACAGAGGTTCGTATGCAGTATTAAATGCAACTTGGCACTAAAATATACCAAAATAACGCTATGTATGTGACCGCACTACGATTGCCGGCGCCTTTATTGTTATTGTTGGCAAATTAGACCAATTTGGTGGCTGTAAAACAAAATAAAACATCGAAGCTTATCGGAAACGAAGAAATCTTATCGTGCAATCCAGTTAGTAAGTTAGCAAGTGGGCCAACAGCAATTGAGCAGAGCAGCACGATGCCGCAATACGTGCCAGTAACGGGCTTCAAGCAGCTGGAGGATGCACTTAAAGTGCAAGGGAAGAGCAACTGCCTCATCTACATGTACTTCTTTGGCGAGAAGGACAGCAAGGGTCGCAGCTGGTGTCCCGACTGCGTGGCAGGTGAGCGGCTGCATAACTGTAAACTCTCTATATCAATTACATATATATTTTCTGTATGTTGGCAGTTGAGGATCTGGTGGAGACGGCATTCCGTGAATACTCCCATCCCAATTCGCTCATCTACACGGTGAACGTGGGCGATCGCGCCGCCTGGAAGGACAAAACGCCGGAGAACAAATTTCGCCTGGCGCCCTTTAACCTTACCGTTATACCCGCGCTGCTGCGCTGGAACAACTCGGAGCGTCTCGATGGCGATCAGCTGCTGAAGCCCGATCTGCTGAAGCTCTTCTTTGACGAGGCGAAGTCGCAGAGCGCCACCGACAACACGATTCCATGCAAATAGAGTATAAGCCGCATATCTGTAAACTGACCGCTGGCCAGCGATGTGTCTGTGTGTGAGTGTGCGAATGCGAATGCGAATGCGTGTGCCCGTGTGCGAGTGCGTGTGCATGAAGAGAGGAGAGCGCAATAAACATGCTCGTTGAGTGCAGCTCGCCAATTGAGCGAAACTCAACTCAACTCGAACTGAAACTCAACTCAGATGCAAACTCAACTCAATGCGCCTGAGATTCGACTCAATTGTTAGAGGGGCTCGCGCTTGGCAGCGAGCAGCAGCCGCGGCAGCCGCAACCTGGCCGCCACGACAACGTTGGCGTTTTATTAGCACGCACGTCGTCGGGCAGGACGAATCGTATGCGCGCGTCGTCAGCAGCAAAAGCAGCAGCGACAGCAGCAACAGCAGCGACAGCAAGACAACGGTAAACATTTAAGCGTTTTGCTGGCGCGCGTTCGTTGCTTTCGGTTTGGGTTTCAGTTACGGTTTCGGTTCCACTTCCATTTCGTTTCGTATTGTAAGTGACGCGTCGTACTGTTTACATGCTTACCGTTATTATCGCAGCATTGTTGGCGGCCCGTGCGTGTGTGTTCAAATAATGTGCATAAAAACAAGCAACAGCCATTAAATATTAGCCAAATCAAATGTAGGTAACAACAAGGCGACCAAACACACGCACGCACACACACACGCACACATGTTTCGAGTGTGTGAGTTAAGCTCTTGTGGTTAGCTGCAGCTTAAGCCCTTTAGCCCCCAGCCCAGCTGGACTGTGCCCGCTGGCATTGCCCTTGACTTAGGCAGTGAAGATGGCGGGAGATGGGGCAACAGGACTAACTGTTGCGCCTAGTACGACTTGCCTTTCTCTCCGCTTCTCAGCCAAGACTTTTCGATATTCGATTATTTATATGCCACGCGCAAATAAACAAGATTCGTTCATTTTGACAGCGTGGTGCTAATAAAAGTCTGCACGTTGTCAAAAAAAAATTATATACTATATATATCTATACGCATATATACATATATCTGTCGAAAATATTTGAGCAAAGTGGGCAGCATAAATTAAATTAAATTAAATCGACAAATAAAGCTAACGATCGGATGACTTATAATTCGTGCAGTGCCGCCGCCCGGGCCCGGGTTGCCCTTGAGCGACCGGAAAATGAGCCACAAAAGCTAGATAACTTTATTTTACACCAGTTTACTCAGTTTATTTACATACACATATTTAATTATTTAATAAACTCATCAGAAGCTGTCAAGTCTCGATTGATCATTGAGAAGTGAAGAATGTAATACTTGACTTTTTTTTTAAGTGAGAAACTTTAATTGAGTCGGTGTTATAATAAGATAAAACTCTATGAGAAATCGGAAGGAATTGCAAATGAGTACAGTATGATCTCGAAAGTGCAGCTACATAGAATTCAGAACTTTCATTCATTGCTCATCAGTAATGCCAATGCGTATACTTAATATTAAAAGGTCTCTCCATATTGCTGTAAAAACTGTTATTAAATATACGAGTGAGTATATCCAATAAATATTGGGTAGATCTTTTAGTTAATTTCGATTTGCTAAATAGGGCATTGGCAATTCACAAGTAATAAGTTTATATTATATATGGATTTTATACATTAAGTATTTGTTAGCTTGGCGTCTATAATTCATTAGTAATAAATAAATGGTAATGGCTAATGATTAATGAGTAATGAAAACTGAGTAATGCATAATGTGAAATGAGCTAATTAATAATAAAAATTAGAAATGATGATAGTGATTAATAATGAGAAATGAGTAATGAAAAAATTAATGACTTTACTAATGAGGGATGCTTAATGGGTAATGACTGATTAGCGATGAGAGATGCGTAATGAGTAATGAGTAATGACTAATAAATAATGAGTAATGAAAAATGATTAAATGATAAGTCCTGATTAGCAATGAATAATGCAGAGTGACTGGTGACTAATGGGCAAATAAGTAAGTGATGAGTAATGAATAATGTCTAGTGACAAATGAGCGATCAATAATGAATAATGAGTAATTCAGAATGAGTAAGAAATATAACTAATAATAACAAAACTCTAAGTTTTATCTTTTACTAATTTTTAATTCTCATGGTTTGGTATCATTGATAATGAGCAATGAATAAAATTGATAAGCATTGTATCTTATTAGTGGAAAATTTGATACATTTTCATAATTGAGATATTTAATTAAATAGTAATGAATAATGAGTAATGACTAATGAGTATGACTATTGCTGGGCATCTTTAGCTCATCATCATTCGTGTGTAATGAGCAATAATGCTCCTCTATGTTTTCAAATGTCTTTTGATGTAACTTTCATGTAGAGCGCTCAGCTACCGTCTCACCTTGATATTTTCTTGGCCAACAATTTGCACGGCACACACACAACACACGCACATAGACACATATTTGGATCCGTTAATAGTTGGACTCGCTGTCAACATTGCTTTCGCATTCCAATTTCTAGCCCCTGACATCTTTTTGGCGCATTTCAAAGATTCTAATATCGAAAATATATATATATATATATATATATATATATATATATATATATATATATATATATATATATATAGTTATGTATATACATACATATATATGTATCTGTATAATGTCTGTTCGCTGGCAATTTCTTAGGTTGTTGTTGCCTTCAATTTATTTATTAATTTCTTTTCTCGCATTCGTTTGTCAATTAAAAACTAAAAATTCTTAATGAGCCCCGGCCAGGCGCACCGATGAACTATGGAGAGTGGATTTAGCTGGCGGATGGCTATTGGATGGGTTCACTTTATCAGCTTCGATTTGGGTTCGGCTGGCTGTGCGGGGCACAGTGTGGCAAATGGCTGCCAAAAGCAGCGAAATTGTCATTAAAGAAGCTAATAAAAATTTCAAAAAAGAAAAAAAAAACGAAACTAAAAATTGAGGAATAAATTAAATGAAAGATTTCAAAAATAGCGCACAACACTTTATACAGATGGGTTACTTATGACACACACAGACACATGCATGTATGTGTGTGTGTGTGTGTGTGGATGTGGGTGTGGGTGTGGGTGTCTGCCTATACATAGCTTGCAATGATTGTATAGCTGCATAGATAGATTTGACTGCCGCATATTGAATTTGCCAGTTTGTAGCAAGTGCTTAACTTGTTGTTATTGTCATCATCATTATCATTACCATCATGATTGTCATTGTTGCGGCTAAAAATCAGTCAAGGCGCTGTTGAGATAGTTTCTATGGCTCTACTTGTTGTTAATGTCATTGTCATTAACATTATTATTCTCATCATCATTGTCATTGTTATTCTTATGGTCATTGCGCTGTTGAGATCTCTTCAATTACTCAAGTTGTGCTTGTTGCTGTTGTCTTTCTCATTATCATTATCATCATCGTCATTACTATTATCATTGTCATCATCATTATCATTGTCATTGCGGCTGTAGTTGTTTTAAAGCGCTCTTCGTTCTAATGGGTCAGCTTGTACTTATTCTTATTATCTCATTACCATCAGCATTACCATTATCATTACCATCATCATCATCATTGTCATCGTCATTGGTGTAGTTGTTGTTTTCAAACGCTCATCATTTCAATAGCTCAACTTGTGCTTGTTGTTGTTGTGGTTACCATCATCATTATCATCAGCATCAGCATCATCATTGTTGTTGTTGTTGTTTTAAATCGCTCAACGCGCTGTTGATTAGCATCACAAACAACCACACGCACACACACAGCGACTGCTGTTGGTCTCTACATTCGTGCGATTTATAGTGTCATCCAAAATCATAATTTATTAATAATTTCTCTACACACACAGCGACACCCAGGTGTGGGTGTACGTACGTATGCCTGTATGTCTATATCTCGCTATTTTCTAGCCGTATATTCCTCTCTCTATTTTTTATATTTAATTGACGCATTTAGTTCACAACAACAAGCCGAGAATATTTAGTGCATATATCAACTAAAATATGCCCCACATGTGTCTGCCTCTCCCACACTCCCTCTCTCTCTCTCTCTCTGCCTCTCCCCCGCCCCCTCTCCCACTGCAAATCAAAGATTCACATTCAGCGAAACTCTTTAAAATTTGCAGCAGCTGCTGGCCGAGTGATAAAACAAACTGAAACAATATTGTTTTAGGAGCGCATTGAGATGTACTTCCCTAAGTGGCAAGAACAGCACATTAGCTGTCTGTCTCGCTCTTATCTAAATTGGCATTGTAATTCGATTTACATTTACGTGAGGTCTCGTGCGTTATCGGGCTCTCTCATTCTCGCTCTCACTTTCTCGTGCCCTTTTTAGGTGTTCGCTGTCTCTTATATCTTTTTTATAAACAATGCGCCATCTTTCTCTTGAGAGGTGGTCAGATCTCTCCCTCCGTCTCACTCTCTTTGCCACTTTGTCTGTGTTCGTCTCTCTCGCACTCTCTTTGTCTCCTATACTTCCTCTTTCTCAGTCTCCCATTCTCTCTCTTTTACGCTCTCTCTATTTGTGAGTCTCCTTCTCTCTCTCTCTCTCTCTCTCAATCCCTCTCCTTCTCAATCTCTGTCTCTCACTGTCACTCTCTCTCTCTCTCTGTCAGTCTCTCTCATTCTTCTTATCTCAGTTTAAAGTTAATAGTCAATAGTGTATAATCTAACTCATTAGTCAATAGACGATAGTCAAAGTTATAGTGGTTATCGATAATCAACAATCGATAGTCACTTTAAAGTCAATAGTCAATTGCCGAAGTCTTCATTCAATAACCGTTAACTGATTGCCAAGCAGTCTGGTTAATCATCCGCTCAGATTATCCCAACTATCGATAGTCGATAGTAGACAATTGACAACCGATATTGGTCACTGGGGCAGTCTCTTACAGCTCTTATCGCATCTCTCTCTCTCTCTCGGCGATAGCCGGGGGGACGGCCAACCCGTTATCAGAGCCGCAAAACTTTGCGCTGTTTGGCTGCCGCTCCGATAAGACTCCGGCCAGACAGACCGACAAATGCCGACAGCGCCAACAACAGCCAACAGCAACAAGAACAAGCCAAACAAACAAATGAAGTCGACGTCGACGCTCACGTTGCTGTCGCTAATGACGACACAAGGCGGACGCCAGCTAGCGTCCATTTCGCCTTTAACGGGAAAGGCAATAGCAGAGACAGCGGCAGAGCTCGTGGCAGCGCAGCAGCAGCAACAGCAGCTACATGTATGTCGACGTCGTTATCGCAGTTATAGTTCGCAGTTGAGTTGCGACGGCGACGCAGTTGTCTTCCATCGACCACCGGGCGAGCGGGCGAAACGGTTCGTTCGGTTCGTGCGGTTAGAATTTGTTAGTTTTTGTTTGATTTTTGGTGCCGTTTGCTGACGACGTCACAGCAGTGATTGCCTATGTTGTTGTTGTTGTTGCTGTGACAACGTCTCAGTCGCTTCACTTTAATTGTAATTATAATAATAACAAAAAGCAACAACATTGGCATCGATCAATTTCGCTTTGCCTATTCCAAAAAGAATGTTGATGATCGTTGCGTGCCGCTTGTATAAAAGGCAGCGCACACACACATACACATATACACATACATACAAACATACACATACACTCGCCCACACACATGCACACACTGAGACATATAAATGCACTCAATATCAGAGCGTGATCAAGCAACAACAGATTGATCGCAATCGAGCGCGGCGGCATCTGCGCAGCGCCCAGCAACAAGGGCGAAATAGTGGGAAGAGCAAAACGAAGCAGAGGGCGAAAGTGAGAGAGATAGGGTGAGGGAGAGGGAGACGGAGAGGAGATGGAGCGCGCATGAGAGAGCACGTTTGCAGCTCCAATAACATGATTATTCGAATGTAATATAGTAGGGTATCTCAATTGTATCAAACAATTCAATTGCAAGCGAATGCGCTGCATATAGCAGTGCGGGTTATGCATGATTGATCTATGTATCTATTATAGATGTAATTTAATCTATGTATAATTTTTTTGATATTATTTAATATTTAATCATATATCAGTTAAATTTTTATTTATAACATATAATTACATATATATGATATATATATATATATATATATATATATATATATATATATATATATATATATATAGATATATATATATATAAGACTTTCATATGATCAAGCAAGAAATAAATACTTTACATAACATCTCTAAATATTTATGTGGACTTTTTTCTCCATGCATATCTCACGCAACAAATTTCGCCTGCAGCGCATGCAGAAGTTAGCCCAACCGAATGCGAATTCGAATTCTGTAACGCAAACGAAACCGTTGATCAGTGCTGTCTGATGCGACGACGCTCTACACCGATGCCGACGCTCGCTTCTCGACGTTTTGGCTCTGCGTGTTTCGCTATTGCATTTGCGCTCGGTGCGGTTCGGTTCAGTTCGGTTCGGTTCGGCTCTGTTTTTCATTTCAATTTTATTATTTTGCGTGTGTGATTAAAATCGCGTTCGTTTGACTCTGTGTGTGTGTGTGCGAGCAGCACATGTTCACATAAAGAATACATGGATGTGTATGTGTGTACATGCTGCGTCTGCTTGTGATTCTGATTCAGTTGTCTCAATGGGTTTTCTATTTCCAATTCAGTTTCCAATTCGTGCGGGCCGGACCAGACCAGAGACCAGCGAGACCACACACACCCGTGGCTAGCTAATTCCGATACCAATTTGCCGTCGCGTTACGCTTCAGCGCTGATCGCATCTCAATCTGCTTCTCCTCCTCCTCCCACGCCTACATCCCTAGCTTAACCGTTTCACACATACCCGCTTAGCGGATTTTCAAGCGCGCGCGATCGCTGATTAACGATTGCCCCGTCCATGTGTGTGTGTGTGTGTGCGAGTGTGTGTTTATGGCCTAGTCAGTGGATGATAAGAGCGCATAATTTACGCTAAGTGAACGCTGATTGAAAAGAAATATATAATATACATATATTTATGTTGTAATTTTTTTTCCTTTTTTTTACTGTGAAAAAAAAAATATACAAAAAAATAAATAAAAAGCAGAAAAACGTAAAAAGTTATCAGAAATCAATGCGATAAGCGGTTAAAGCGGGAACCGCCGCAGCAACAGAAACAGCAACAGCAGCAGCAGCAGTAACGGTAGCTGATAAACAACGGGCGAGGTGAGTTAAAGCTTTGAGTGAAACTCAACGGGTTGAGTTGAGTTCCACTCGCATTGAGTCGAATTCGCGTTGAGTTTGAGTCGCTTGTGCTGCGGCGCCTGCGCCAGTTAACGGCGTGTTGATGACGTCGTCGTCAAGCCAGGCAGGCAAAAGCGCAAAGAGAACAAATTGAGCGCAGCAACAACTACAACGACAATGAAAACAACAGTTAAAGCCGCAGCCACAGCACGCCACACACAGTTACAGCTACAGTTACAGCAGCACGCAGCAGCAGAGGCAGCGGGCAAAATAAACAACAAAACGAAACGTCTTACAGCAGCGCCAGCAGCAGCGACATCGACTGCGACAGCGGCAGCGGCTTCAAAGCATCCGCTCTGAAAATCAGTGCAGGCAACCGCAGCGTCGTCCTAGGCCATGTGCGGCTAACGTTGTTTTGTTGCCTTGGCTGCAGAAAAAGTTTTCAAACACAAATTCAGCAAAAAAATTTAAATAAATTTTCAAATCCGAATAAATTCACAATAGAAGCATTTCAGCAAATCCTGACACTTGCTTCAAATTTTTTTCAGTGTTCTTTTTTTTGTTTTTGTTTTTGTCTCGTGTGTGTGTGTGTAAAAGAGAAAGAATTATGAGCGGGCGAAATTATGAAATGCTAATAAAATATAAAAAAAGCTACAAATAATAATTATTAACATTTCAAAAAAAAAAAAAAATTAAATAAAAATTATGAAAAATATTCAAGCGTATATATTTGAATAAAAAGCGGTGTGCAAAAATTTAACGAAAACAAAAACAACAACGACAACGGCCATATTTGTTATTGAAGATCATAATGAAGCAGCTGATGTTGACGATAATCGTGCTGATGATGATGATGATAATGCAGTGCAGAAACAACATCGGCAAGCAGCGAAGCTAAGAGCGGCTCCTTATTGCAAAAGGTAAGTGACCTGCATGCATACACAGTTACACAGTTACCGTTACACGATTACACCGTTACACCATTACGCCAAGAAATAACAACAACAGCAGCAGCAGCAGCCGCAGCAACTCGATTGCCGAAAACAACGGCGTGGCAGCTATTAACGGTTTCGAGCGCTTACGCTTCTCGTCCATTTTGTTGTTTTTTTTTTCGCAAACAACAACAATTCCATTGCATACGCACAGGGGCCGGCAGCTGCTGCTGCTACAACAACAACAAAAACAGCACCCGCAAACGCAGTAACAAAAAGGAAAGAAAAAAATAACTGTCGGCAAACATTTTATTGAATTTTATGGTTGTTGCTGTTGCTGCTGCTGCTGCCGCCAGTGCAGGCAATGCGCCTGCGTTGAGCAGAAAGCAAAGAGAGCGAGAGCGCGAGCGCGCGTTGAGTCATGTCTTGAGTCTTGCTCTAAGGAGCAGTTACAGTGGTGAAAAACTCATGATACTTCATCGATCGATATTCAAGCAAGCCAGCAACAGTAAAATTCGCTTATGAGAAAACATTTTATTTTTGTTCGTATATTTTTCGAAATTCATGATACAAATATTTAAATTGGATATAAATTAAATTCTATAGTCAAAATTTGTTTAAAAATAGCCAAGCGTGCAGCAATGTTGACACAAATATATATGAATTCCAAATTCAAGGCATCTAATGATATTTTATTTTATAAGCCACAACTGTAATAAGTTAAAAAAATATGTTTTAGAATAGAAAAGTGTTATATAGAGTGGGCAGATATATAATTATGGATTTGATATATGTATTGATGCATATTAAATTGATATATTATTAATTTTTCATATACACATATATATATATATATATATATATATATATATATATATATATATATATATATATATATATATATATATATATATATATATAAGATTTTAAAAAGCTTAAGCTTAAAGCTTTAATAGCAACACATCTGCTGAAAATTTAAATAGTGAGCGAATGTATAGTTATAGATTTTGCATAGGTACATATTAATGTGATATATTATTCATTATTAGCATAAAGCTAATTTAATTTGCCATTATTTAAACATTTAATAACTCACAATTCAATTAAGCACGTTTTAACGCTATCTTAGCACACTGTGCCAGTAGGAAGTAGGGAATTGAGCAAATACAGAAATTGCTTGCGTTCGACTCTCAGCTGGCACGTGAGCCCAAGCAGCTGTAACTGTTAAGCACTCACTCAGCGACACTTGCTCTCTCTCCGACTCACTGTTTGAGTTCAGAGTTTGAGCGAATTGCTTTTGAATTGAGCGCATTTTGTGCAGACTTTTGGCTGAGGGCAGGGCTCAGCCCGTTACATGCTAAGCCACCCACTATTTGACACACACACATACATATACGGTTAAGCAGCCCGGCATCTTTTCCTGTGTGCGTCTTCGTTTCTCTATATTTTTTTTTCGCTTTTTTTTTGTTGCTTTCGCTTACTTTATGGCCGCGTTTTACGATGCCTTTGCCAGTCATTGTCGTTTTGCTTTCCACTTTCGTTCTTTCGGCTTGGCTTGCTTTGCCTTTCCTTTGGCGTCTTTGTTGCCTTTCGCAGAAAACACTTTTGCTGTTGTTGTTGTTGTTGTTCTTTGGCAGTTTTGTCTTGAGCAACAACACACGCAGCTCCACACTCCACCCCATCCACTCTTCCTCCAGCTGCTTCAACAGATATTATCCGCCCCACTAATAACAATCGCATATAAAGCGCAGCAACAACAAATTGCCGCCATTAATTGTAATCAACTGCGTTACCTGACGACAAACATGTTTCTGCATGTCCTCCACTTCTTCTCCTCCCCCATCTTCTTTTGCTCCTCTTTGCGCTAATAATTTTTGTTCTGATTACATTTGATTGCAACTAGTAGCCGTAGAGTACTTAACTATAATTGAGATGGAACGGCTGGAGACAGAACTTCATTATGAGAACTTTCAAAATAATTGTTGTTGTTGTTGTAATGGGTACAGTAAACTCTATTGAAATAACAGTTAGATTCCCTTAAAGCGCTGGGAAAAGAAGAAATCTTAGTTAGTCTTAAGTTAAGTAGTCTTAAACGTGGAGTTTACATCAGGATATGCACGGGTATTAGAGGTCAAGAACTATCGAACAAAAAAACTATCGCCGACTATCGAAGGCATAGCGACAGTTCTACAACTCTCCTCTGTATATATGGATGTATGTATGCCTCTATCTATACTTTCTCCATATATGTTTCTTCTCAACTTTCACTCTCCAATCTTAACTACTCTATTAGCAACTTCTTCTTCTATATTCATACTTTTGCCTGTTCCATTACAATTTATGACCTTTTCACTTCCGCCGTATATTTTTTTTAAAATCTCGTCACTGTTTTATAGGAACACGGAAACAGAGAAGTTTTAACTTACAGCCACGGCGGACGGGCAAACTCATGCGAACTCATGAGCGCCAGAAGCAGAGAACGATGTTCTTTTACTTTTTGTACTTGCTAAATACACTGTTCTTGAGTTAAAGATGAGTCTATTGGCTTGTGATTTGAGGGAGCTAAAAATCAATAGAGATATTTTATATATTATAACGGGGCTTAGTAAATACGTAAGCACAAAAGTTAGAGTGACCATATTTTGATTACAATTATATATACAATTTTCCCTTTACTCTTTTATGTCTTAATTTCCGTATGAATGGGCACTAGGCAATTCTATTTGACATTTTTAAAGTTAGAGTGACCATATGTGGACTTTTAATTAAGCTTACTTACTATTGATTAAATCTTAAATCGATATCTCTATATAAATTCTTCTTTAGTCCTATTTAGGCTCGATTTCACGCTGAATGACCAATGATTCTTTCAGCTTTTGAAAGCTAGGGTGACCAGATTTGGACCAATGGCTCAGTTACGCTTGCTTATAAGCCGATAGACTGATCCATCGATAAATCTCTCCATAACTTCTTGCCTTAACTCCATTGACCCTCCATTTTTCTCCCTCTGAACGAGCATTAGACCATCGCTGGTCCGCTTAAAGCACATTTACTTGTCTTCATTTTGGGCTCCACTTTTCCCCTTCTCCTTCCCTTCCCTTCTTCTGCCTTTTTTGTGTGTGTTTGTTTCAACAAAGTTATTATTGCTTTAATTTCGTGAGTCAGTTGAGTCGAATGCGTGGCAAAGTTTGTTTTTAGGGGTCGCCGTGATTTGTCCTCTCTCGATGCCTGCTCCCCCTGCGCCCTGTGCTGGTGCCTTTTGCTCCACTTTTTTTCCGCCTTTATTTCATTATTTTCTTCTTTTACTTCTTTTTCTTTACTCCCTCGCCGTCTTGTTGTGCCTTAAATTAAAAAGTTGTTGCGTTGTTTGGCACCGGAAAAGTTGCCGTTTTGCATTAGAGAGTGCCAAGACGAGCGGCGACAACGAACGTTGACAACAGGAGCAACAGCAACAGCAACAACAACAACAACATATGTGAGCTGGCAAATCTGTGAAATACTCGATTTGTGCGCCTCTGCTCGTCTCTCTTTCTCTCCCACACCCTCTCTCTCCCTCTCCCTCTCCCTTTCCCCTCTCTCTCTCTCTCTTTCATTTAGTTGCTTGTTGTTGTGTTTACGAGTTGTTGTTGCCCCTTCAAGTTTAATATGTTCCCCAAGGGCCTCATTAGTGGCGCCCCCTGCCAGCCAGTAGCGGCAACAGCAGCTGCCACCTAATATAAAACATTTGCTTTGCACTATTTGGCTTCGTTGCTTTTGGCCTGGTTTTCCGTTACATAGCCAAAAAAAAAAAAAAACACCCAAAAAAAAGTCCGCATTGAGATTAAGGTTTTACCCAGAAACTTAAAGTTTAGGGTCTAATGAGCATTATTATTATTATTATTATTATCATTGCTGCTATTATTATCTCTCGCCCACCTTCATTTGCCTAACAAATGATGCAGCAAATTGCGTGCAAATTGTGGCCAAATATTTTCGCATTTCCTATAGAAATAGCCAAAGAGATTTATGATTTTTTTTTGTTTCTTTTTTTTTTTTGACTTCAATGAATTCTTATTAATTAAAATGCACGACAAATCATCAAGAAGCTGAGGCTGGGGCTGAAGTAGATAATTGTAAATTGTGATAAGGTATTCAGAATCTGGGCTTTGAACACGTTTTACCATTGTCGCTGTAGTTGTTGTTGTTGTTGCTGCTGCTGCACGTCTCGACAACGACAACGACAACGAGGGCAACAACGCAAAGTCAAAGTTTGCGAGTGGCCTAAAGTAATATTAATGGGCATGGCAGTTCATTGTTTAAATTACAGCCACCCCTCGGCCCCTCATCCTGCCAGTCCCTCATGCGTAAGCATAAACAACCACACTGCTCTATCTGCGCTCCAGTCTTATCCCCCAGCCCCACTCCAGAGCCAGCCAGCACCCACCACCCACGCTGGCCAAGTGTTGGCTGTCTTGGCTTATTAGGTTGAGAATGCCGGACAGCCTATACAAACATCAACAGCCAACAGGCAGCAGGAGCAACGCGGACAACAACAACAACAACAACAACAACAACAATTATAAGCCGACTGAATGGAGCAGCACTCAGCAATTATTTGCATACAAGCGTGCAAGACAGAGACAACACACACAAACACTGTGTGTGTGTGAAAAACGCGTGAAAATTTTGAAAATGCTTTCCCATCCTTCTAATGGCAACAACTTAAAGCGTCCAAGTCAAGTGTGCTCAAGCGGAAAATACCCTGTAATATGTGGATTTTTGTGAACATTTGAACTATTTGAGATAGGCAGGATATCCTTTGATATCCAAGATATCCTATGTTGAAATTCAGGATATCCTATGTATCCTATCCTATGCAGATATCCAGGATATCCTATACAGAATTCCAGGATATCCTATGTATATATCCAAGACATCCTATGTGGATATGCAGCATATCCTATGCAGATATCCAAGACATCCTATGCAGATATCCAGGATATCCTAGGAAGAATTCCAGGATATCCTATGTATATATCCAAGACATCCTATGTAGATATGCAGGATATCCTATGTATATATCCAAGACATCCTATGCAGATATCCAGGATATCCTCGGAAGATTTCCAGGATATCCTAGGCAGATATCCTGGTACCTAAGATCCTAGTTAGCAATTTTGACTTTCTAAATCGAAACAAAGCAAAAGTTGTTTGCAAAAGTTGTTAAGTAAAAGAAAAGTTGTTTGCTTTCCGCAAAGATGTCCGCATTTTGACCGTTACAGGGTATTAAAGTCGTGTCAAGCTGGAGGAGAAGCTGCTTATTATTATGAAAACGTAGCGCATACGAGGGAAGGACACAAGCACACAGAGAGAGGGCGAGATAGAGAGAGAGAGAGAGAGAGAGAGAGGGAGGGTGGCAATGTGGTTGCAGGGCTGGCACAGGGTGTTCATGGTTGTTGTTGTTGCTTTGCAAGTTCTTAGCGCCACGCAGACCGCAGTAGCTGGCCAGAAGGCGCTGTTTGGTGCTATTTGTCCAGGCTTGGGCTGGCATTTAAAGTGATTTAATGTTTGGCTTTTGCTTGCCGAATTGATGGCGTTGGTTATGAGAAGAAGGCGGCGGCGGCGCTGGTGTGGCATGGAGGGCGTGGTGTGGTGTGGTATGCCAAAAATGTTGCTTATATATGGTGCGAAAATTCAGCATAAATCTATAGACAAACAAACTTGCATAAGCTGAGCGGGACAAAGGAAGAGTGAGCGAAACACAGAGAGAGAGAGAGAGAGAGAGAGAGGGAGCGAGAGACAAGGTCTAATGGAGGCTGCGAAATTTATGCTACAGGTGTTGCCGTTGCCCAGCTGTTGGCGTCACAGCCAACGTTACTTGTTGGCCGCAATTTAATGCGCTTATGGCCATATAACTTAATTCCAGCAGTTGTATACGGCCGTCATATACGGCGTATGCGTATCAATTAGCAGACCATACACCTGACCATGCAGCGTGATCATCGGATGTCACACACACTCACACACACAGACACATGCCTCACGTTTATTGTTAGCTATTCGGGCGTAAAGCCAAAGTTTTACCTTTACTTTTGGCCAAAGTTTTGCGCCTTGAGTTGGCTAATTGGCTGACGCTGTGGGTCAGGCAAAAGTTCGCCTCAATTGCCGAAAGGCTCAACAGTTTGATTGCCAAACTTTGATTGATTACACGCCGTCCAAGTATCGATATCTATTTAGCTGCGTGCAAAGCTTTTCACTTACGCTTGGCTTAATAATATTTTAATGGCTTTCGCATTAGCACAGCCATCGTTCGCACTAATTGAGCTGTACTTAACAGCGACAAGGGATATATTAATTAACAGCTGTTAATTAACATAATTTAAATAACATGCCAGCCATGGAAAGCAAATGGGATGCTTAACCTGTGGTCAGTGCGCGTGTGTGTGGCTGTTAAGACTTTAATCATCATCGATTTGCAGTCAAGAGTAATTTATTTTAAAATCGATAAATATCGATAAGGTGCAAATTGAAGGCGATTGAAGCGAGAGAAGTTTTGCATGGCTGGGTGTGTGCGTATGTAAAGATGTGTGTATGTATGAAGTGATGTACGTAAAGATGTATGTATGTATGAAGTGATGTATGTATTTATGTATATAATGGTGTATGTAATGATGTATGCATGGATGAATGTGCGAATATATGAATGGATGAATGTATGAATGTATAAATGGATGAATGCATGTATGTACATGGATATGTATGTACATGTGTGTGAATGCATGGATGTATATACTGATGTAGGTATGTATTATTATATGTACGTACACATATACACACATACATAAGCTGTAAATCATATATAATGCAATATAATTACACCCCTCTCTGCGATTCTCAACGATTAAAATAAGCGGATTGTTGTGTTTGGTCTAGCAAAAGCTTCCTTCATTCGTAATAAATTCCCTCGCAAATACTGTCTGTCCCCACTTCGCATACATATGTTCAGCTGTAAGTGTTTTGGCAAACACTTTGCTTTTCTGCTTCGTCCCTTTTTTTTCGGGGCTATTCATATTCAAATGCTCTCGAATTTCATTCAATTTATTGCCAGTCGCAATTTCTATTTGGAGAGTTGCGCGTGTTTGTCGCAATTTACGTTTGCAATTCGAAGTGCCATCGAACACTGTTTGCATTTCGCATGCTGCCGGCTCTTGTTCGTTCGGCGTTCGTTGTGTAATTAATGCTGCCGTCCATTTTGCATGTGGCAAAGTGTGCAGACAGGTAAGAGCGCAACAGAAGCTGCAGCCAAGTAAAGTGCTTCAACTTCCACACACACTCGCATGAATGCACCTACGCAGTCTGAGAGCGTGAAATGTGAGTGTTTGGCTGCCGTGGGCGAGTTTGGATAACAAAGTTATTGGACCAACTAGACAACCAGGCCAAGTTGCAGCGACAGCAGAGGCAAAAGCAACAGGAATAACGGCAAGCACATAAACAACAAATAAGTATGATTTAGATGGGAGTGAACTACTGGCGGATATCCTGTAGGAAGTGAAGGGCGCTCGTTGTGGTAAAAATGTTGAGATATTTATCGATAAATATCGAAGCGGAAGAACGGAAAAGCTGACAGGTTGACAGAAGCACAAGCAGATAGACGGATAGATAGAAATAGTGGACAGACGGATAAAGGGAAGGAAAGTCAGACGGATAGACAGAAGAGTAGACAGAAGGTTAGACAAACGGATAGAGAGAAGGATAGACAGACGGAGAGATGTAGACAGACGGACGGAGAGACAAAGGATGTATAGACAGACGGAAAGTCAGACGGATATACTGAAGGATAACTATATAGCTAGAGTTAGACCGACGGACAGAGAGAGAAAGAGACAGAGAGAGAGAGAGGGAGCGAGAGTGAGAGAGAGAGAGAAAGAGAGAGAGAGAGGGAAAGAAAGAGAGAGAGAGAGGGAGGGAAAGAAAGAGAGATAGAGGGAGAGAAAGAGAAAGAGAAAGAGAAAGAGAAAGAGAAAGAGAAAGAGAGAGAGAAAGAGAGAGTGAGAGAGAGAGAGAGAGAGAGAGAGAAATATAGAGAGAGAGAGACCTGGATGGAAGAGCATATGTACAGACACATAGACTGACACATAGACAGACACATATACAGATTGATAGATAGACAGATTACTAGATGAACAGAACGGTAAATAGACATATAAATAGGTACGCAGACTATTGTCCTTCCCCACATTGAATAAACTAATGATGGCATAGCGAGTCGAACTACTGTATAAACTGATGGATATCCTACACAGTCCAATCTGCTGAGGTACTCTTAGGTAGATTTACATCGAGAAGGATACAAAGCTAGTCATACTTTTGCAGATCGACTGTCTATGGAAGCAGTGACTACAAGAACCGATATATGTTAGGTTTTCAGTATCTATATATGGGCTTTAATATGCTTTCGTAGATTACGGATTGGGATATTGTGTCATTCACTCCCCTAATGACAGGGGAGTTTTGTCTGTATATTAAATAGCTACAGGGTATACGCCATGTTGTTAGCCACGCACAGGCCACGCCCACTCTAGACGCTCCCACAATGTTGCTTCGTGCCAAGAGCGTGGTGAGAGAGCGAGAAAGATAGATAGTACCATGGCCAGGACGAGGACCAGGGCCAGGGCCATGCCCATTGCTGTTGCCAACTTCGTTGGCTTTCGCCACTTTTGGCTTTTGTGCTGACAACGTCTAATTTCAATTTATTTAGCTTCCAATGACAACGCACAAAACGTTGAGTGCATTTGGCATGGCAGGGGCTGGTGCTGGTGCTGGTGCTGAGGCTGCGGCTGCGGCTGAGGCTGAGGCTGGAGCTGGGGCTGTCGTCGAGAGGGGGAGATGCAAAGTTCTAAGGCTAATTTCGATGTTGATGTCGATGTCTGGTGCCAGCCTCTGCTGAGCGCGCACATTTCAAGGATTCATTTGAGTGTGCGAGTGCGTGTGCGTGTGCGTTCGTCGAAGTCAGCAGAAAAGCTGGCAAATCAGTAAGCCAAAAAACAACTCAGTGGCACTTGGCCCAGGTCCTGGCCAAAATCAACAAGTGAAAATGCAAATGTGATTATTTATTAAGCGCTTTAAATAATTCTGCTTCGCCTGTCTTCTGCCTTTCTCGTTCTCTCTCTCTGTCTCTCTCTCTCTAAGGTCTCTGTTTTTGCTTTGATTTACTTCTGTTGCTTATTGTGGCATTTCCTTCGGAGCCTCCCTCTCTGTCTCCCTCCTTCTGCAGAGGGCAACAGGTTACAGGTAAGCAACGGGCGACAGAAATGGAAATTCATAGCAGAGCCAATTGAAAATTCAACAGTAAAATGCAAAATGTTTTGTAATTGCCGACGCGCGGCTTTTGTCTGCCTTGCTTTTCCGGTTGCCCGCTTTTCCTGCTCCGCGCCACCTTTGCCGCTTTTCCTGCCTGTGCCGCCTGTTCCTTTCGCGGGCTTGATTAAACGTCAATAGGATTAAAGCATTTTGCCATTGTTCGCTTTAGTTGCCATGCATAATTTGGCTTCCAAGGAAGCTCCAAAAATATAAATTAAAATATGAAATTGAAAAGCGAGCAAACTTTCAAACGCACTCAACTCTCAGATGCTCTTTCGGGGCCTTATGTATTAGCCTAATTGGGTGGGGTTCGCTTGGGTATTTGTTAAGCATTTCCAGTTGACATAAGTTTGATGAAACTTTGGTTGAATAGCTATGGAAATCAAAGAGATTGAAAACTTAACAGAAAGTTAACAGTAATGGTCAAAGATATAGAAAACTTAACAGAAACTTAACCGGGGGGATATTGAAAACTTAACAGAAAGTTAACAGGGGGGGATATTGAAAACTTAACAGAAAGTTAACAGGGGGGATATTGAAAACTTAACAGAAAGTTAACAATAATGGACAAAAATATAGAAAACTGAACAGTAATGGTTAAATAGTTAGAAAACTTAACAGAATGTTAACAGAGATATTGAAAACTTAACAGAAAGTTAACACATATATTGAAAACTTAACAGAAAGTTAACAGTCATGGTCAAAAATATAGAAAACTTAACAGTAATGGTTAAATAGTTAGAAAACTGAACAGAATGTTAACAGAGATAATTGAAAACTTAACAGATATATTGAAATTTAACATCAAGTTAACAGAGATATTGAAAACTTAACAGAAAGCTAACAGCAGTGCTCATAAAAACTTAAAAACTTAACAGTTAGTTAACAGCAACTGTCAAAGGGATGGAAAACTTAACAGCATCTTAACAGTAATGGTTAAACAGCTAGAAAACTTAACAGAAAGTTAACAGTAATGCTCAAAGAGAGCAAAAACTTGACAGAAAGTTAAGAGTTAGGCCTTAAAGCGGCGGTTCGACATTTTAGAATCCAGATTAGCCAAGCTTAGCCTTTGCTTGAGCTTCTGCCAATGTTTCAGTTCGATGTTCAAGCCAAGTTTTGCTGCTGGCTGCTTCAATATTCTAGATTTTACTCCTTTTAATTCCCATTTTCGTTTCAGTCTATGCTTACCTTATATTACCTCATGTTCCCAATCAAACCCATCTTAAATCACTGCCAAGAGTCGACTTACCCATTATTTGTCAGAGTATTTAATGAGGTCTTTTTTTGTATGGCGGCGTCTGTGCGCCAGCATGCAAATTAATTTCAAGCAATTTCTTTTTGCTGGTTACTGACAAACTAATACCTAAAGTGGGCGATGGGCGTGGCAGCTCCATATTTTCATATTTCCGTGGGCAGGTGAAACTGTGGCCAAATAAGCGTCATTAGGCGCTTAGCAGGCGCTTCGAGTGCTAAGTAAAAAAGTCTCTCGCTGTCTGTGTGTGGGTGTTGCTGGTGGGCGTGTGTGTGTGTGTGTGTGCTGGCATCTTGTCGTGTTCCAGCGCATCCTTCACCCAGCCTTCACCAAGCCGCCCAAGTGCTGCGAAAAATGATTTTTCCAAATTTCAATGTTGTCATTGTGCCGAAAAATGGGCGACAGCTGCAGCCGCCGGGCGATTTCATTTAGACGCCAACCCAACTTACCAAAAGCAAGCGCTCAAATCTCTTAACTGTGTGTAGGCGTCGGTTGCTCTTCTGCCCACGGCAATGGGTGAGTGATAAAAAAAAAGTTAAGAAAAAAAATAAATAAAAAATAAAAAGGCAAAGCGAAGGTTTGCAGGTTCTGCAGCGAAAGCAAAAACGTGTCGAGACTGAAATGTGGCAAGGTGTTTGTAACGCAAATGAAGCGGAAAGCAAAGAGTGAATGGCAAATGCGTAAGAAAAGGCAGACGCATGTGTGTGTGTGTGTGTGTGGGAGTGTGTGTAAAATCTTGGTTTAGTCCTTTGTCAACTGGCTTTTAGCTTTGTGCGTCATTTGAAGTGTCGCATCGTCTGACCTTACCCCCGCCTCTGCGCCGCCCGCTGCCCGCTGCTTAATGAGCGATAATAAAGATGGATCGGATATCAAAGTTAAAGGCAGCCTATAGGAGTCTCTCGCCTCGCCGCCGCCAAGTATCCAAGCCGACAGCAATTTCATATAATCCAGCGCCAAATTGTGTAAAACCATAAGTGTTTCGCCTGAAGCACGGTGGCGGGAGGCAGGCAGGCAGGCAGGTGAGGGGTGGCTTAAGTGATTAAGTGTGGAGCGATATATTAAAATGTTTTAAATTTCTGATTGAATTGCATATTTTTGGATTTTATTGCCGTGATTGAAGGGGACAAGTGAGCGGTCTGAGGTGAGGTAAAGGTCAGAGATGCGTAGAGGCAGATACAGCTTAACGAAATACGATAAATATATTATATATAGTATATAGTATATCAAATATAAAGTGTACCTATATGCCTGCCTATATACCTCTATTTACAGCTGGGTTGATATGCCACTCTACCTGCACATAGGTCTCCTCTGTATGATGAGATATCTCAATCAAACTCAGCAGGCGAAGAGTACAATCTGAGTGCCTGTCTTAGGTTTCGTAATCTGATTTTTGCTTAAGCGTTTTGTAAATAGCTGAAATTGCTCTGAAATTGAGTGTGAAACCTCAAAGTGCTTAGACATCTCCCTGCATGCCTTAAATAATAAATGTGTATACCCTGGAGCCATTGAAAATGGGTATTCCGGGTGTAATGGGTTTGTGGAACAGGCAGAAGAAAGAGTGGCTGACTCCATAAGAATATATCTACTCTTGAATGGGACAATGAGCTGAGATGATCTAGCTATGTACGCCCTTTCCTCTCTCCGTCTAACTACATAAGCTGGAAACTTGAAATTGTCAAACAGGACTTACCTTGGAAGGTAGAAGCTTATCATATTTCTATTCAATAACTTACTCCACTTCTTTATGAGCGATTATGAAAAAGCGTAGAAGGACTGCAATAATATCTTTTCGGGTGTCTCCTAGTCGGGCACTCCCCACTAGATTAGTCTTGTTCTCTTCTTTATTTAATTTTGTTCACTTGAAGCCATTAGCAAATGAAAAGAAAGCAAGCATAACTATAGAATTTGCAGGATTTGTCTAAGTCAGGGTATCTCTTAGTCAAGCACTCCCCACTAGACCACTCCTCTTTCTTTTCTTTATTTGCTTCTGTTCAGTTGAAGTCATCAGCAAATAAACAGAAAGCAAGCATAACTATAGAACTTGCAGGACTTGCCTAAGTCAGGGTGTCTCCTAGTCGGGCACTCCCCTATTAAATTGCTCTCACTCTAACACTTAAAGCCAGCAACAATTAAGGAGTTAGCAAAAATAACTATAGAGCTTGCAGGATTTGTCTAAGCCAAGCCAGCTGCAAGCAGCAACAGCTTTTGTTCACCTGCCTGCAGCACCTGAAGCCAATTAAGTTGAGCATTGTGCGTTGCACATTTCCATAGTTGTCGTATGAGTCGCATTTTTGCACACATATGCATTCAATTAGCTGGTCGTGCGGGCGCGTGTGTTAGCTAAATTGGCATTAATTTAATTGGCAATAAGCTTGTTGGCCAACAGAGAGGGGACGATGCACTCGTGTCGTGGCTAATAAAACGCCAAATAAAATTATCGCAATTGAATTAATCAATTACATTGATGAGTGTTGCAGCCCCTCGACGATTGAACTTGGTCAAAGGGTTCCTGGCCATGGCCAATGCATATGGCGCTGGCAAGGCCTTAATGGAATAAATATATTAGCTATTGCCTATTATCTAGCCTCAGCTTCAGATAAGCAATATTCCAGGAACTTTGCTTTCTAATCGCTCCCAAGTAATACAACGAGAAAATAGAATGGAATCAACGACTTGACATTTATTTGAATATGTTGCTGTGGAAATGACACTGAGAGAAATTTGCAATAACTGGTGGAAGTTGAGAAAAATGTGTGAAAGATAATTGACTAGTTCTCTATTCTTTAGCTGGCTGCTATATAAAATTTAAATATTTAATTTAAAAAATAATTTTGTTATATAAAAAAAAAATTTTTTTTAAATTTTTTTTTTTGTCATTGAAGTTGTTACTCTGATCTATCTGTTTGACTGCATTACTGCTTACCGACCAAAGTATACCTATTTATTTGCTTAGTTTACCTTCTACTTTGCTTACCCTGCATCAACCTTCTCTTCTCTTCGCTTCTTCTCTAACTGAGCACTGCCAGTCCTGTTGCTACTTCATGTTCCATCGATGGCAAAGGCCAAGCATCTCTTGCACATTAGCTCTATTCAAGTCTCAACTTTAATCATATGCCCATTAATTTCTCGCAGTGCACGCGCTTAGCGTATTCAATGTGATTTTGGGCTTTGTGCTTGGGGCTTTTATAGCCGAGTTTCGAGAGAGAGAGAGAGAGAGAGAGAGAGAGGTATACGCAATGAATGCGCGGATGAATGAATGTATATATGACAGAGTTCCTATAACATATATATATATATATTGTCCTTGCTGAGGCTGTAGGCAGCGCTGTCTACTTTTTTTTCTTTTTTGCTTACATAACAAAGCGGGACAGAGGAGGTCGCATTGCCTTGGCAATTTATTCCGCAACAGTTGGATAAATTTCATAAGGATCTGACCTGACGTTAAGCTCAAGCCAACGCAATATCAATATCCCACTGCCACGCCCCCCCTTCCCTCCTAGCCCAGCTGCGGATTTGGGCATATTGAATCTGTCTTTCTATTTTATGGGCGCCCGCAGGCTCTGTTCGTTAAGCTTATTTCTGATTCAAATGTTGCCTACACAAGCGACATATATATATATATATATATGTATATAGCCATTGACAGTTGTATGTGCTCGACCCTTAAGCTGCAACTTATGCAACAATTTCGTTTACACAGAACTCGAGCTGAAGCCAGCTCAGAAAACAACAGCAAATGCTGCAATATCTCTCTTTCGCTCAACTGACCCTTGCAGCCGCATCCGCAGCCCCATCCACATCCGGCAGCTGTCTCTGCAGCAATTAGCAAGTCAATGTGCCAGGCAAAGGTGCCAACAGCCACAGCTGCCAAGGATGTCCACAGGATAACATAAATGGTTGAACACAGAGAATTCTATGGAATTTTTAATTGTACTTTTGTTTTGTGCTGTGTCCGAAACCTAAATCAAATTGCGGTGCAAATGTTTTTTAATTGCTTTGCCATGCCACAGTTGCAAATCCTATTAAGCTCTTGGAGGCATATATAGCAAACAAGGAGTCAACTGATAAAGCCAATACCCGATAGCTGACAAACACTTTGTAGGCGGCTCAAATGCTTACAAGTTGAGCGAGTGCGTAAATCCAAATCAAGCTAAATTGAAAACTTGCTCAAAGGGCTTACAAAGTCAGGCAGCTAGGGGCATGACCAACTAGTCTAATACCCGGGCCTGAGTGAAAATGGGTATGTGGGGTAGAGTGGGTGTAAGATGTGGCAGAAGGTAGCATGTATATTGTGGATCGGGAAGATGAGCTGAGTCTATCTAGCCTAGCTAATCTAGTTTCTATGAATGCCTAGCATCATTGCAATATTAGGGTACCTGCTAGTTGGACACTCCCGACTAGTGTACTCTTTGCTGTTAAGTATTTTTCTTTGTAAGACTGACAAACGCCAGGAGCTGAAGCCTAAGTCAATCTGAGAGCATCTTTTGGCCCAATACTCTGGCAATTCCTGCTAGAAGTTATCTCAAAGTAGTCTAATCCCATATGCCAAACTGTATACTGGCTGTCGTAGAGTCATATACGGTCATAACTCCTGCCTTCCAGATTGTTCTACCAGAGCAGGTCAGAACTGTTTACAGAGTATCGCAATATCAAATGTGCCCATATCTTAAACAGTTTACCGGCTATTGCAAGGCCGTATATTCTCATATACATTTCTTTACAGGGTATCGCAATATATGTGCCCATATCTCAAAGTCGTAGTCATAGACATTTCTACATTTCTCATGCTAGCCACTCAAAATCTTGTCTCAAGGCAGACAAAGGCAGCTTACAGGGTATTGTAAAGTCGTATATTCTCATATACCTATCTCCCGTCTCTTGCCCTTTGTCTTACTCTATAAATTTCTGGCCAACGATCCAGCTTCCTCGCACATAAATTAGTTGAGTTTTATGGGCGAACCTTTTACTCAAAAATAGTCGTAAAGCCTTTGGAAAGTTTATTGCTTTTTAAACTACGAGATGTACAGTTAGCTTGGTGGCGAGCCGAGAGCAAAGAGTATTTATGCAAGTGGCGAATGAAATACAAATGGATCGTAAATCTATCAACTGCCGTGTTTCTGGCTGTCTCTGTCTGTGTTCTTTCGGCCTGTTTTCATTGGCGGAGCATTTGGCTTGTCAATTGCTTTTTCCAAAGCCATAAACTTCAATATATATCTAAATTTATATCTCGCCGTATGTATAGGCTGTGTGTATATCAAGAATTTAGCGAACTGTATATATGTTTAACAGAAATTAGCGGCCTCAAGTTAATTAAAAAATTCTCGGGACATGCAACAAGTTGACGGCTAGCCATGACGCACGAGAATCGCGGCGGTCGCAGCTATTGATAGAATTTATGATTGCCATTGAAAATGCTGAAATTATGAAAGCATATGTATGTGTGTGTGTGTGTGTGTGTGTGTGTGTGTGTATGAAAAGTATTCACGGCGACGGCCTCTCTTTGTCATGCAACGTAAATTTATTGGAAACACGTTGCCAGACGCCAATAAATGAAACAGAAATTCGAAAATGCGACATCTGAAGATGCCTACGACTATATAGTATACATCTGGTGTCCTATATATGTCTTGTAGCTTGTTCACTCTATTCGCCATCAAGTTTCGTGTCCGAATGTCAAGTTGCGGCTCTTTAAAGTTGCCCACGGCCAACTGCTTGCAAATGCAATTGAAAAGCCATTTAAGAGCGCTTCAGCGAAGCCCCCAAGTTGCACGCTAAACTGGGGCAGGAAGTGACCCTTCTAGCTTATATATATATACCTGTATAAATGTATATATATATATATATATATATATATATATATATATATATAGTATATACCTAGCCCAAGCTGTGCTGAATGCCTTAGAGCGCGCGCGCGTCCTTTGTCAAGCGCGAAAAGAGCTGCTCGCTGAAAAATCAAGAGCTTTTAGCTTCAATAAAAGTGCATATTGTGCTTTGTCTGGCAGCGATTTAGCAGATTCGGGATTATTAAGCCATTATTAACATGCACTTAACAGTGAAAGAGCTGCACAAAGTTGTACAAAGACACAAAAGACTCTGTGCGTAGCAAAAGCAATTAGGTTGGCTACAGCATTGAAAAGCAATCAGGTTTAACATTAGAACTGGTTGTTGCTGGGAAATAGTACACTGAAATTTATCCCCAAGTTACATTTTTTGCAATTTATTTAGCAGAGTATCGGCCTTGGCCATTGATGTTTGTTTGGCGTCAGGCTCAGCAAAAGCATGGCTAGATTTATCCCCATGTCAAATTTATTGCAATGGCAATAGTATTGGTCTATATAAACTAAGCTAAATTAAATTTATCCTCATGTTAAATATAGTTTATGTACATGTTAAAGACCATAATTGATAAACTGAAAAAAAAACTTTTCAAGATTTATCCTCATGTTAAACAAAATTTATCCTCAAGATAAAAATGTTTTGTCTACATGTTAAATGCCTTTTAAGATAAAATGACATTGCTTTTGCTTGACTATCAAAACACTTTGTAAGATTTATCTTCATAATAAGTCGATTGCAATGAGAGTTGATATTAAGGCTAGCTAAAAATAGAAACAAGCTAAATGATTTATTCCTGAGATATATTTAGAGCAATGACAAACGCTCACATGTCTTACTTCCTTGTTATTCAGCACAAACTATTAAAATTTATCCTCATGATAAATTGCCTGTTAGCATAATCCCTTCATGGATCAAGCTGCTCAGCAGCCATTCCTGCTCTACTTCAATTTGGCTCTGCACAAACTTGTACGATTTATCCTCACGTTAAATTGATTATCCACATGTTTTTATCTAATTATAGCTCAAGCAGCAATCAAGCTGTTTCCAAATAAAAACTCCGAGTTTAGCGTATAATTGATGCAGCAATGTTGTACGGAATGGATATTAAACGCTTGGGATTACAGTGAGCACTTCGGTTAAGCAAATTTGCTTAGTTTCACATTTGCCGGCAGCTGCAGTTGGTCATTATTTCAATTTGCAATTGAGTCAAATGACAAACGCTGTCTATAAAGCTCTCCACTCTATCATAGGGGTCATCTCTCTGGAGGTTCGCGGCGAGACACGCAATGTGGCAACATACTGAGGCGCTGCTCGCTGTATCTGTGTGTGTGTGTGTGTGTGTGTCTGGGGCGGGGTGTGGCAATTGCATTTAATTGCGAGCCCCAATGCAATTAGTCAAATGCCATACGGCGGCAGCGGCTACAGCAACTGCTACAACATGAACCTAACTGAATGCAACACGCGAGCACTTGAAATGCTCCCATAAGCAGCCATGTAATGTGACATCATGTGCCCGCCTGCCATAGCTATTGGCCCTTGGTTCTGTCCCTGTTCCTGCCCCCTCCCATGGCCCTACTGTTCCTACTTCCGGCCCAGTTCATGTCCCAGCTTATGGCTGACCCCAGCCCTTAGCTTGTGGCTCTCCGCTCAATTGGCTTGGTCAGCAAAAGTTGGCCCTGGCAGCGGCCAAAAGCACCCAAACCACTTGGCCAGCAGCAACTACGCACCACTTATCCATGCGCTAGCGATTGCATATTCAATAATAATCCCTCCTTTGGTATTAGCCACAAATTGTATGCTCTCTCTCGCTCGCTCTCCGGCTCTCCCACTCTCACTGTCTCGCTTTTTATTTTGCTATACGTACGTACGCTTAATATCGGTGCTAAAGCTCCACAATATTTTTCCACATGAATACGAAAGCAGCGCACACTATATGACAGTGAGCACTCGCTAAGTGGGATTGAAATTGTTTTTGAAATTTGATTTTTATATCAGAGACTGAAATGTTGAGCTTAAGCTGGGTACATATTTAACTAGGCTAATCTATGTGTACAGTAAATAAATAATAAATAAATAAATAAATAAATAAATAAATAAGTAAATAAATAAATAAATAAATAATAAATAATAAATAAATAAATAAAAATACAAGCTGGTTGAGCTGGAATATATTAAAAAAAAAAACTATAAAGAATTTTAATAGAATTTAAATAATTAATAATTTTTTTACTTATAAAAACCATTATTCCATTATTTACTCATACACACAAAATTTAAAATATATAAAAAAATAAAAAAAAAAACAAATATAACAAAATTAAATAAAATAAAATATATTTAAAAAATAATTAAATTAAAAACATTAATTTTTTTTAATAAAAATAAGTTATTTTAAAAATTTAATTAAAATATTTATTAAAAAAATTTTTTAAATAAAATGGATAAAAAATAAATAATAAAAGTTTCAATAAAATACATAAATAATATATTTAAAAAGCTGAAATAAAATATAGTAAAAATAAATTTTAAAACTTTTAATAAAATATTTAAAAAATTATCTATAATATATATAAAATACATTTTATACATGTATAAAAATATATCTATAATTTATAAAAGAAACTACAGCACTACACTTAAGCATAGCGAATGTTCACCTTAGTCCGTCTCCACTGTCGCATTAAATCACATGTAATTCGATTTCACTGGACATATTTGATGTGTAATTACTTATCAGCTCAGTTGCTTGAGTAGCTACTTTATGATGCATGAAAATCCGTTTGGAGTGCTTGGCTCTGTTTGGAGAGGTTGTTGCACTTACGCAGCACGCACTGTAGCCGGCTATCTGTGCGTTCAATTTGTTTTGGCCTCAGACGTGGCGAATGCGAAGTTTTCAATGTCGGCGACGGCGGCTGCGGCGGCTTCTTCTTGTTTGAGTTTCAAAAAAACGATGATGAAGGCTAAAAAAGGTAGAAGAAGAAATGTAACAGTGAAACCACAAAAACACGACACATGGATTCAACACACGCACACACTCGGGCTCACACGTGTGTATAACCTACAGCCGCTCTTTCAGCAGCTGCTTAGTTAACTGTGCAAATATTGGGCACGGCCCGGACCGGAGCTGAAAGCAAACAAGATTTTTCCCAATCCCTGCTGATGCGCTGTCTACGCGCCACGGGCTAGAAAAACCAGAGCTGAAGCAGAGGCCAACTCATGTTGACTGTTTGCCCAGAATGTCGGGAATCGAAATTGGTTAAGCGCGCGCTCAGGTTATGGAGCCAACTTTATTTTGAACCTGTTGAAAAATACATTAGCTTGCCATATACTAACTAGTTGGGGGAGCGGGTGGGGCGCTGCGTTGGGCTCTCTTAAAATATTGATCATAAAACTAAAAAGCAAGCTGGAATTAAGTTCATAAAATGGAGTCGACTACGCGAGGCGACGGGTTGCGCTGCGATGCAACGCGACAGGATACGAGGCGGTTCGATAAAGCTGAAAGGAAACAGAAATTTGTTTATCAAATTGGATTTAGAGATGTGTATATGAAAAGGCATTCTATAGAGCATGAGTTGAGTGGAAACTTGAGAGGAATAATAAATTTAATAACAAATTTAAGTTAATTATAGAAAAAGGTTCGAAGTTGGGGCTAGAATTATAGCTAGAAGTCGAGCTAGAAGCATAGATACAAAAGTATAGCTAGATGTATATAGAGGAATAGCTAGAAGTTTAGCTAGAAGTTTAGTTAGATGTATAGCTATGAAAGTATAGCTAGAAGTAGAGCTAGAGGTAGAGTTGGAAGTATAGTTTGATATATACCTATGAAAGTATAGCTAGAAGTAGAGCTAGAGGTATTGTTGGAAGTGAACTTATAGCTATAGCTATAGCTATAAATATAGCTAGAAGTTTAGCTAGAAGTATATTTAGAAATATATATATATATATATAGCTATCAAAGTATAGCTAGAAGTATAGCTATGAAAGTATAGCTAGAAATATAGCTATCAAAGTATATCTAGAAATATAGTTATTAAAGTTTTAGCTAGAAATATAGCTATGAAAATATAAGTACCTAAGTATGAAAGTATAGCTAGAAATATACCTATGTAAATATAGCTAGAATAGAATATATATAGAAATAAGGCTATCAAAGCATAGCTATAATTATAGCTAGAAATATAGTTGTGAAAATATAGCTAGAAATACAGCTTTGCAAGTTGTAGCTATGAAAGCTTAGCTAGCATTAGCTAGAAGTATAGCTAGAAGGATAGTTAAGAAAGTATAGCTAGAAGTATGGTAAAGAAAGTATAGCTAGAAATACAGCTATGTAAATATAGCTAGAAATATAGCTCGAAAGTATAGGTAGAACTCTAGCTAGAAGTATAACTACGTATAGCTACGTTAGTATAGCTTCAGCCAATTTGAGTTTCGTTTAGAAGATCTTGAGGTTATGGCTCAAATTTTGATACACACAGTCAAAAGCCCACTCCTAGAACTCAGCCATAGAATCTAATCCGCGTGTGATTAGAACTAAAAGTTATCCTGCTCTATTACACCTGACTCGACTTTATGCAACTCAATTCAGTCTTCAATAACATTTAAATTTCTGTCCGCTATTTAAGCGGCATTGAAGCTGCGCGCGGAGTTGGGGTTTGTCGGTTGCCTTGTTGGGCTGGGAATGCGGTTTAGCGTTTCTTATTATGGAAGCCAGAACATGCCCCCTGTGGCAGCTGGAAGCGCAACGTGCTGTGTTGCATATAAAAATAATAACACAAACTCTGTGGCGCGATGCGCATAAAATGCATAGGGCGCGAGCGAGCGCGCCTGGGCGTGGCAAACACAATTTAGCTATTAAGGGGGAAAAGGATTTTATTGCAATTAGAAAATGCACTTTGCGCGCTCACCAAGCAGCGAGGCGAGAACAAGAGGTGGCCGCGGGGGGACGCGGCGATTGCAGCAACAATTGTCAGCCAAGTCCAAGACGCGGCCTGATTTAATGAAACATAATATTAGCCAGCAGATTCAGCAATTAAGTAAACACGCAGATGATCAACAACAATTTAATTTATGCGCATTAAACCAGCTGCAATCACACAACCCAATTGCAATTCCAATTCCAATTGCGAGAGTCCAATTGGAATTGCGATTCCAATTGCATAAAATGGCCGACGACGCCATTTTTTCGGCTGTTGTTTCTTTCCTTTGTAGTGCCGTACTCTTGTGGGAGGCTATTATAATTATGTGATGTGCTGTGTGACGGATGGGGAAGATGATATATATATATATATTCCCGATCTGCATCCGTTGAGTTGTCTATATGTATAGTGATCTATTTGCCTTATGTTTTGGGCAGGGTTCAAAAACTTTGCATTGCTTAGGCATGCAGCACATTCCATTAATGAATCGAGGAAAAGTTAAGGAAAATATGGAATTTACTTGGTTTACATAAGTTCGATGTAGGATTTTCGATGTGATACTCATGTGACTCAGTTGTGCTTTGACCTTATTGAATGCACAGCTCAGTTTTGAGAGCTTTTAGGCTTGGGTGGATTGACTTTGACTTTTTTTTGGGCCATAATGAAGATGCTAAATGTGGCTAATGTGGCTCTGCCTTGTCCTTTAAATCCTGAAGAGGTCAACAAAGGCGCCAATCTGCCCCATAACGAAGCAGGAAATCAGCTCAAAAACTATATATAAAATGCATATATATCTATATAAAGTACAGGTACAGATACTATATATTCTATATACAAAACATGCTGTAAAGACATATATTATTTAGTTATATCATCTCACCGCATATGCAGCTCTCTAGAAAGCGTCTCTTATAGCTGCTCATACCTTAGCCCCCATATCATTTTTAGCCGCCACGAGTGTCTACAAAATTCGGCATTTCATCGATACTCTAACCTTGTTGTTGTTTCGTTGTTCTGTGTTTGTTTTTGTTTTGCCAACTGTCAAGTGCACAAAAGCGCGAATGTAAACACAAGTTTAATGCATACACTTTTTGCATGCACTGTCCTACTCTCTCTCTCTTTCTCTCTCTTGACACGTCTGTTTATATAGATGCTGCACAGTGCAGTCAATCGGCATTCGGAAGCGCACGGCACCCACCAACATCATATTGGGTCAGGCTGCCGATTGTTTTTCAAAAATTTGCCAGGTGTTTGTGTTGTGGGGCTTTAGTTTAATTTAGTTTCTATTTTTTGTTTTTTTTTTGGCGGAATACCCGGATTTACATTGTTCAATTGCCCGCATGAAGATAACTCAAACAATATGCAGCGCAGGCCTATAAATATCACATATCTATATTATGTATATTTGTTCATACATTAGTTTAAATAACAGTTATCTATGGCTGAACGCATGAGAAAGTTTGGCAGCTAAGCAACGTGTGCGCCCATGAGAGACCATAAGAGGAGCATGGTCATTGGAAGGCTATACTGATTTTTCATAAAATCGATAGTTATCGATATGCTGAATCCAAATCTTTATCCTTAATCACACTTGGGAGTTAGAATATTGCATTGGAGGAGCTATTTTGCATGTGAATGAAGCTTAAATTGATTTTGAATTATTGAAGGGGTCACAGCATTCACGGATTGATGAAATCGATGCTTATCGATAACTATCGATAATTTTGGGTGTTTGGACGAAAGTTTTGTCTCAATATATACTCGTCTCGTTCAGCTAAAAATTGTTCTATTTCAAATTTGTATCCTCAATACATACACGATATGCGATACGATAGACGATATACGGTATTATATATACGAGTTATATACGGTGTACGATACCAACTTATATACGACATATAATAAAAATATATATACAATATACTATATACGATATACGATATACAATATATATACGATATTCGAAACATGGGATATAGAGTATATATACAATAAACATTAGATATACTATTCATATATGATATACGAAACATATACGATATACGATATACAGTATACAATATACTACTACTACGCTATATATGATATGGGATATACGATACATATACGATGTAAGATACATATCCGATACATACATATGATACATAGACGATATGCGATTTACATATATATACAATACACAATATACATAAGATATGGGATATACAATACATATACGATACATATTTAATATACGATACAAATACGATATCCGATACATAGCTTTGACCTTGCCTTCGGCTACCCTTCAGCTTGACCTTCATTTGTCTTAGCATTCGCTTCACACTTCAATCATTTTGATCACCCACTTGGTATGCCATTGAGGAAAACTTAATTAATGCCTGCCCGGCGAACGAGATTTTCTTTTTAAAGAACTTTCGCTGATGAATCAAAGTGAAATGGCGCTGATGCGAGCTCATGTTTTACGGCCATTCATTAATATGCGCAGGCCTCTCGAAATCGTAATAGTTGCGCCGCCTTGTAAATGAACTGCCATTAATGAAATTATATACGAACTAATTAATTGATTTGGTAATTGTTCACACGCCTCGAGTCGGGGGCGGCGGCGTTGACTTTGTTGCCTGTTGTTGGTTGGGGCAGATGTCGGCTACATTTGATCTGTTTGGCATTCAATTTGCAGGGCAGTCAGAGCGTAGTCATTGTCGCGGCATTAAATAATTTAAAGCATACTGAGGCAATTGTTTTTTTGTGGTATTTTTGTTGTTGTTGTTGTTGTTGTTGCTGTGTGGCATCGTCAAAGCAAATATTTCAATTGAAAAACACAAACACACATATGTGAAAATAATATTAAAAATGCTTTAAAGCGTTTTTTCAAATTTGCTTTGCCTGAACAAATTGCCGGCAATTAGATGAATGACATTTTCCATCAAGAATAAAGATATATATATATACATGTGTACAATCTCGCTATATATAGTACTCTAACTGATGCTTCAAGTTGTTGATGGCTTAATTGTTTGGCGTCCGTGACACCAAAGAACTGGGCACAACGTGGCGTATGAGCGATTTTTAATTAGCTGCCGCATGACTAATAAACAAGCTGAAAAATCGACTTCTTCTTAGTCTTCATTTGATTTGATGTTGTCTGCGCCCCGTCTCCGTGTGCGTCTGTGTGAGCTCTTCGTAGTGTAAACAAATTTATTTAGCTAACAAGGAAAACAATATTTATGTGTTTTGCTATTTGTTGGCGCACAACATTTACGATTGCGAAAGGCAACAACAAATTATATATATATAAGTTTAATGTGCGAATTTTCGTTGAAAATTATGAAAAGCATTTGAATGTTGTTGTTCGCTTTTGGTGGCTTTCATAATTTCAGTGCTCGCTGTGACAAAGTGAAATCCGTTTATTGTTATGGCTTAATTAATGCGCTTCGATTTGGGACATTCTGTTGGCCTCTGTCGGTCGCTTGTAACACCATTCTGCTGCGCCCATCATTTATCTTATATGGTTTGATTTATGTGCTTTGGTTTTACGGCTTCTTCATTGCTGCTTGCAGGTGGTAGCCAGCGGCGGCTGGGGCTGAGTCTGGGGGCAAGGGGCGCTGCTCTGATAGTCGCTGCGGCTGATGAAGAACATCAGATTTTCTCTTCTGTTTATTTTTTTTTTATCTTTTGAGATATTTATTATTCTACACAAAGATTGTTGTTGTTTTTCTTGATATGATTTTCTACTCGAAGTCAACGGGGAGACATTGTGAGGCTATTCGTGGACTGCTGTCTGAGCTGTGGGGAGAATGAGCTATTTTTATCAATATTATTTTGTTTATTTTTTAATATAATTATTTTGAAAATATAAACAAAATTTATTTAAAAAAATATTATAGAAAACATTTTTTTAAAATAAAAAATATTAAAAAATTAAAAATATAAATAAATTTGTGTAAATATTCAAACTTTTTAATTAATAAAATATTTTTAATATATTAAAATAAATAAATCTTTTCAAATATTAAAAATTGGTAAATAAAAAAATACACTTAATATTAATTAACAATATTTTTACCTTTTTTTATTTATTATACAAAAATATTTTTACGTAACTTATTTAATTTGCAATTAGAGTAATTTTTGTATCGAAGGTGCTAAATCTTAGCTCTCAACTTTCATAGCTTAGCCAGAAGTGAATCGATAACCTTTTACTTTATGCTTTTGGCCCTCGAATCCTTTGGCTTTGCACTTGAGAGTCGACAGCAAGAGAGAGATAGAGAGGGCGCTTTCGATGCCAACATCTATTGACCGGTTTCCAATGACTCTCAGTTTGCAATTGAAATAACTCGGAGGCGAAGTAATGCGAGCTGGCCCATTGGCCAGCGAGCTAAAAGGACATCCAGCTTGTGGCAGGCTGTCAAACGGTTGCCGTTACTCCATTAGTCCTGACTGAAACAAGATGTGGAACAAGTTGTTAGTTGTCAGTCTGGACAAATGGAACCAGATCAGATCGCTGGCATTTCGATTGCTCTAATCGAAGTGCTTCAAGTTGCACTTGGTCTTCAACTCTTTTCCACACTTGCCTCTGGCCAAGCGCCGGGCATTGTTGTTGGCCACTGGCAGCAGCAGCAGCAGCTAGAGTCTTTCGTTGGCCTCTTGCTGAATTGCTTTTGCTGACCTATTTGGTTGCCGACCTTGTTCACAGTAAATTTAATCAGATTTACGTTAAGGCTGCAATGCGGATTCAAATATCAAGATACCCAAGGGACAAGATGGGAAATGTGAGTCGAGAAAAGGGAGAAGTTGGACAGTTACAAATGTGTATATACATATATCATATAGTGCTCTTGCTATGGGTCTTATTGTTCTGGCTCTATTAATTATATTTTTCTTTGGTCTGTGCCACAGATGCTTTGTGCAGTCTAAGGCATTTGGTCTTGTGACCCAGCCAAGAGGCATGCCATATGACAGCTGACATATGGCAGCTATATGGTAATTATGAAATTATTTTAATCAGCGACGGATAGAACGTAGATTGTTGATTATTGATCAGACAATATTGATTATAGATTAGATCATAGATTATGGATCATGGATCATGGATCATGGATCATGGATCATGGATCATGGAACATAGATCATATGTCATAGATCATAGATCATAGATCATAGATCATTGATCATAGATCATAGGTCATAGATCATAGATCATAGATCATAGATCATAGATCATAGATCATAGATCATTGATCATAGATCATAGGTCATAGATCATAGATCATTGATCATAGATCATAGGTCATAGATCATAGATCATAGATCATAGATCATAGATCATAGATCATAGATCATAGATCATAGATCATAGATCATAGATCATTGATCATAGATCATAGGTCATAGATCATAGATCATAGATCATAGATCATAGATCATAGATCATAGATCATAGATCATAAATAATTGATCATAGATCATGGATCATGGATCATAGATCATGCATCATTGATCATAGATCATAGATCATAGATCATAGATCATAAATAATTGATCATAGATCATAGATCATGGATCATAGATCATGGATCATTGATCATAGATCATAGATCATAGATCATAGATCATAGAGCTTAGGTTGTAAAGCATATATTGTAGAGCATAGGCTGTAAATAATATATTTTAGATCATTGATATTGTTCATAAATTATTGTAGATCATATATCATATGTCATAGATCATATATCGTAGGTCATAGATCATAGGTCAAGAATCATAGATCACAGATTATAGGTCATAGATCATAGTTCCTAGATCCTTTCAGCTAGCTTTAAGATCATAGCTTCTAGTTCATAGACTGCCTTAGGTCTCATAGAACTTATTATATCTACTTTTATCATAGCTCATCAAAATATATTTCTCCCTCTCTTTTAAAGAGTATTTCATCTGCGACAGCCTCAAATAGTTTTTACTTTACTCGACTGTTTTTTCATCCATTTTTTTTGCTTTGTGTGCTGTAGGCTAGGTCCGTTGGCCAAAGCCATAAAGGAAAAGCAGTCAAAGCCTTCAGTCAAAGCCTTCAATCAACACGGCCTAACACATGCACAAACAAGTGCACATACACACACACACACACACAGCTGCCATTCAGATATCAGGTCTATATATATACACCCACCCATATTACACCTGTAAAAGTTTGAAAAGTAAACAACAAGCAACAACTACTGAAAGGGCTGCTAAATGTTTACAAAAAAATATATATATATAAATAAAAAACACTATAAAAAACAGTAAAACAAAAATAAATAAATAAATGAAAAACTTTATTAATTGCCTGAAAGTTTTTTTTAAGTCGTCGCTTCTTCTTGTTCGCTTTTGTTTGTTTAGGTAATTAAAAATATGGCCGTTTGTTGTTTTATTTTATTTACGAGTTTGGCTACGCTCTGTAGTTTATGCTGCAGCAACAAAAACTGGCCGTGGCCGTGACGTCAGAGATCCGTCAGCGCGGCTGACTGGCTGGCTGGCTGGCTGCCTGGCGTCCCTTTATATAATGCCCATTTCGGCGCTTAACATGTCGTATGCGTAATGCTCTTTCAGCCGGGCGCTGTGTAGGCTTACATAAGATGTGTCCATGGCTCTCTAGGCGGCAGCTGTCCAACTAACGGGCAATGCCAGCAGCAGCAGCATCAGCAGCAGCACGTGTAACTCACTGTCAGCGTGTGTGTGTGTGCCTATGTGTGTGCATAGAATTGACACAATTGTCGGCAATGTCAATGCCTTTGCTTCAGTCACATGTACAGTGAAACAAATGTAGTTTGTTTGTATCGAAAATTGAAAATCGTTTTTTTTGTACTTCTAATTTTTAAATTATTTTTATTTTCTTTTTACCTTTCATATATATTTATACTTAATTTATATTTTTTTAAAATATATTTTTCATCTAATTTTACTTTTTGTCTTAAAATTTTTTATTTATTTTTTAATTTTAAATTATTTGTTATTTATTTTTTATATAATTATATACTTTATATATTTTGTATACTTTAATTATTTGTTATACTTTATTTATTTTGTATACATATTTTAAAATTTATTATATATTATTATATATTTATTTTCTTTATTTGGTTTGTCATAAATATCGATAAAGTGTTTAATCGATTAATCGATTATTTATGTAAGCATCACCTTTAGTGCTTATATGCATCTCTCACATTCCACATTCGCACACATTTCTATCAGCTGCCGCACCACTGTTCTTGTTATGCCGTTAGATGGAGCGCACGCTCACAGTGCGCAGCCGTCGACTCATTTGAGTCAAACTCAACTCAAACTCAAACTCAAACTCAAGGCAATTTAGCTCGACTCAACGCACTGCCAATTCACTCAATGTTTGGTATGTTAACTTGCCCTCTGCTGTTGTTGCTGCTGTTGTTGTTGTTGTGGTTCTTGTGCTGTGTTTTGCATCGTGCGTTGCCCTCCTCTTGGCGGCTTCTGTTGCTTTTATGTAATTACATTGCTTTCCTTTTTTTTTTTGCTCCCTTTTCTTTACGCTGCTCGTTTTATACGCTTGCAGAGAGTTAGAAGAGAGTATATTGGTTGTGTGTCCTGTCCTGTTGGGTAGTGTCCGTCCGTAGAGCTAGAGGTAGAGCTAGAGGTAGAGCTAGAGGCAGAGCTAGAGGTATAGCTCGAGGTAGAGCTAGAGGTAGAGCTAGAGGTAGACCTAGAGGTACAGCTCGAGAAAGCGAGAGCTAGAGTAGCTAGTGCTATAGGTAAGGCTAAGCTAAGTTATAGCTACGTCCTGCTGTACATCCGACTGTTTGCTTGTTCGTCCGTCCGTAGAGCTAGAGCTAAACCTCGAGCTAGAGCTCGAGTAGCTAAAGCTTTCGCTAGAGTTCAAGTCTCTCTTCTGATATACTCAAACAAACCATGAACAGAGTCAATTGTTTTTCATTTACACCTTGAGCGAGTATTATGCAGTCAACGCAACTCTTTTGTTTCCACTGTACTGGTTTTTTTTTTGGGAATTTTTTGCTGTTTTTTTTGTGCTTTTGTAGCTGTTGGCTGGGACGATTACCTTTTGGGCTGCCGCCATTTTGTTTTGTGCGCCGACAACTTGAAGCATCCATAAATTGTAATTAAAGTGAATAGAGAGCACCTTTACAGCGTGTGTGTGGTTGTGGTTGTGTGTGTGAGTGTGAGTGTGTGAGTGTGCTAGCACACATTAATGGCACATTCAACGAGCCACATTGTCCACAAGTCGTTGGCACATTAAGTCTAAACGCTCTTTGGCGCCAAAAAATGTTTGCCAGCAACACTTCAGCCAACAACAAGTTGCAATAAACTAACTTTTAATTAGATTACTTTAGATTGCAGCTGTTGCATGCACCCAACTGTATCTGAACATGTCCATGTTGAGTTGCGGCACGAACTGATTTCAGTTTAGACAAGTATTCTAATTAGTCAAACCAATTAATTTCAAGTTTTTAGTTTTGCATATGTCGTCATTATCTTCTATGCATAAAGCAAGCGACATGAGTGAACAAAGCTGTTGATTATGCAACACTTAATCAAAAGTTAATCGCAACTAAAGTAACATGTGTGCCAGAGTATGTTATATAACAGAGAGCAGTAAGAGCGCTGCAGCACATACTTTGGGCAGTCTTTAAGTTTAAGGCGAGAAACAGGAAATTTGTAAGATTTGTTAATAAAGGCGAGGGTTGTTTGGCGAGTATTGGTTGATTTAGGGCAATTATTTGAGAACTTAAACATGTATAACTCTTTAGTTATTCATTCAACTCATCATCGTCATCATTCTGGAACAAATCACAAAACTGGATATACTTTTTGTACACACCTCGCACGTCTGTTTGCGGCTTAAAGCGGGAGCTGGCAATATAAATTGACGTTTCCGTCAACAGCATAAATGAAATTTCCCATAAAATGATTATCTAAATAAATATATATAAAAAAATTTATTTATATATATATATATATATATATATATGTATATAGCTAGCGCGAATACAGTTAGTTGACGGATTTGTGGGCGACATGCGACTTTAGCTGCACGTCCTGTGGGCCGGATTCAACAGTTTGATTGCTGCGCGTGCAGCACATGCCACATAACATGCACCACAACAGCATGAGAGATAGAGAGAGTGAGAGAGGGGTGGAAAGGGGAGGGAGACAACATTTTCGCTTTATAGTTCGTTAGCGTTCAATTCAATTGCATTAGATGTTTAAGCTTAGCTTTGTTTACAAGTCTCTCTGGCCTGTTGGCTGGGAATTTGAATATCGACTGTCAGCTGGGAGACAATCAGGCACCGCACAGTTCGTCATTCATTTCCCAAATTCAAATGTGCAAATTTTAAATTTTAGGTATCCTTCATCCTGAATCCTTAAGCCTTTCAATCTGTTGTCATCCAATCAGCTGTCCAAATTATAATTGACTCCCGTCGGGCATTCGTTACATCTAGTTTCTAATTAAATAAATTTGATATGTCTACCTTTTGTAATGGATATATATATATCGAGGCAAGGAAAGAAGCGAAAAGATTCCAATAAAAACGACCCTCATTTAATCACATTGTGCCTCGTTGAAATATGATATAATGGCTGGGAGATATGTCTGTGCTTAGGCCCATTCATTGGAACGCTTAAAATTTTAACGAGAAATAGACGCGACGACCTTTTGGGCCCGCTCAGGCATAGATACACGGACCCATTGATGCCCGCTTGTCATGCAAAGGCCAAGCAAGGTGGATGCTTCGGGGCTATTGTCGATATGGGTGTGTGTGTGTGTGTGGCTAGAACATACCCAAAAAGTAGCAAAAAGAAAAAAAAAACGGAAAGAAAAAGGAGCAAAAGGAAAACTCAAGCCAAAGTGCAATCGAACATATACTTTATGAGTTTTGTCTGCGCGACGTGTTGCTGCCACGTCTCCTCGCTATGACTGCCATGCCCTCGAGGGCATTCAAAGCCAAAGTGTAGACCCCGGCACGCCCAACCCCACCGAGGTCTAAAAAGGAATTTAGCTGACATAGCGAATGGTGAATACACTAAGAGAAATGCTAGATGCAGCTGCAGATGATACAGATACAGATACAGATACAGATACAGATACAGATACAGATACAGATACAGATACAGATACAGATACAGATACAGATACAGATACAGATACAGATACAGATACAGATACAGATACAGATACAGATACAGATACAGATACAGATACAGATACAGATACAGATACAGATACAGATACAGATACAGATACAGATACAGATACAGATACAGATACAGATACAGATACAGATACAGATACAGATACAGATACAGATACAGATACAGATACAGATACAGATACAGATACAGATACAGATACAGATACAGATACAGATACAGATACAGATACAGATACAGATACAGATACAGATACAGATACAGATACAGATACAGATACAGATACAGATACAGATACAGATACAGATACAGATACAGATACAGATACAGATACAGATACAGATACAGATACAGATACAGATACAGATACAGATACAGATACAGATACAGATACAGATACAGATACAGATACAGATACAGATACAGATACAGATACAGATACAGATACAGATACAGATACAGATACAGATACAGATACAGATACAGATACAGATACAGATACAGATACAGATACAGATACAGATACAGATACAGATACAGATACAGATACAGATACAGATACAGATACAGATACAGATACAGATACAGATACAGATACAGATACAGATACAGATACAGATACAGATACAGATACAGATACAGATACAGATACAGATACAGATACAGATACAGATACAGATACAGATACAGATACAGATACAGATACAGATACAGATACAGATACAGATACAGATACAGATACAGATACAGATACAGATACAGATACAGATACAGATACAGATACAGATACAGATACAGATACAGATACAGATACAGATACAGATACAGATACAGATACAGATACAGATACAGATACAGATACAGATACAGATACAGATACAGATACAGATACAGATACAGATACAGATACAGATACAGATACAGATACAGATACAGATACAGATACAGATACAGATACAGATACAGATACAGATACAGATACAGATACAGATACAGATACAGATACAGATACAGATACAGATACAGATACAGATACAGATACAGATACAGATACAGATACAGATACAGATACAGATACAGATACAGATACAGATACAGATACAGATACAGATACAGATACAGATACAGATACAGATACAGATACAGATACAGATACAGATACAGATACAGATACAGATACAGATACAGATACAGATACAGATACAGATACAGATACAGATACAGATACAGATACAGATACAGATACAGATACAGATACAGATACAGATACAGATACAGATACAGATACAGATACAGATACAGATACAGATACAGATACAGATACAGATACAGATACAGATACAGATACAGATACAGATACAGATACAGATACAGATACAGATACAGATACAGATACAGATACAGATACAGATACAGATACAGATACAGATACAGATACAGATACAGATACAGATACAGATACAGATACAGATACAGATACAGATACAGATACAGATACAGATACAGATACAGATACAGATACAGATACAGATACAGATACAGATACAGATACATATACAGATACAGATACAGATACAGATACAGATACAGATACAGATACAGATACAGATACAGATACAGATACAGATACAGATACAGATACAGATACAGATACAGATACAGATACAGATACAGATACAGATACAGATACAGATACAGATACAGATACAGATGCAGATACAGATACAGATACAGATACAGATACAGATACAGATACAGATACAGATACAGATACAGATACAGATACAGATACAGATACAGATACAGATACAGATAAAGATAGAGATTTATTAGATTTATTAGATTATCCAGGAATCCAAAATCGATAAATCGATAAATATCGATATTGCTGTTAATATGGCACTGTTCTCCCAGTTATAGTATAGGTAACCTTCACAGAGCTTAGTTTGGCTTCAAAATTTCTTTACTTTTAGCTCAAATTCGGTTGACATTGGTTTTTTCTCAAAAATAGTGTTGCAAAACGTCTCATAATTGCGCCATTTCGTTTGGCCGTCAAACGACAGTGCTCCGTCTGTCCTGTTACATTCGAGTTGAGTGCATTTATAATGCCTTAAAATTGCGTTTAGGGTATTCCCATTGGCATTCCGTGAAGAAAAGTGACAAGTCGACTGATTGACTGGCTGACTGCTTGCCTGCCTCGCGCACTGACTGACTGACTGACTGGCTGAGTGTCGCTGTGACGCACGTATTGACAGGCAACGTTGCTTCATTGTCATCTCTGCTGTTGCTTTCTATTTTGCCTTTTGGTTATCCACCTGAATGTGGGTCCCCAGTGGCATTGAGCAGAATGAAAATGAAAATGAAAATGAAGGAAAATAGCAACAAGCCAGCATTTGGCTGCCAAGGCAGCTTACACTTGCCGCCGTTGCCTCGTTTCAATTTAGTCATTTTATTATTTATATTTATTTATTTATTTATTCATTTTATGCTCGCCATTATTTGCTTGTCAGCCTGAACTAACCCACTGAACCAGAACAACGAAACCCAGAGCCAAGAGCCCAGAGCCCAGAGCCCAAAGCCCAGAACCCAGAACCAAAAACCAAAGAAGAAAACCAGCATAGTTTTGTCTTCTGTTCTTTATGTTAATGGCAGGCAAACCGCAAAAGGTTTTCCACCGTGTACATGTGCCTCATGTCTGTGTGTGTGTGTATTGAAATGGCAAATGTTGCGACGCTGTTTGGGGAATTGAAAGTAAATAATAAAGAGACTAGAGGCCAAGGTAGCCAGCATGGGTTGGTCTTTGTCGCTCTGTTTGCTTTGGCTAAGCACCAACAACGAGAGACAAAGGGTTGATTCAGCTTAGTTTTGGGGTCAGATCGTCAAATACTTGAGCCAACTTTTGCATTTCCTGTGTCTAGCTAATTGGTCATGCGATACGAATACCGTTGGGAATGAACTCCGGAGTCCGGAGTCCGGAGTCCCAGCTGCCGCTGGTCCATACCCCGTCGCATTGCAATTCATATCCGGCGTAACGCTTCAAGTTCAATGATGACGACAATGCTCCAAATCCGTTGGCTGATGACGTGCAGGGCCTCGTCGTTGCCGTTGCATAATTTGCTAGTCTCCGTTTGCCGGTATCCGGGTCCGTGTCCGGGTACGGGTACGGGTACGGCTACGGGTGCGGGCAGGGGTACGGACTAGGTGTAGCTGCTGTCATTTCATGTCAATGGATTCCATTCTCATGCGCACAAATCAACGGATATTGTGCAGTGACAATTTCCGTCATCTACTAGCAAAGTAAAAAATTATACGTTCGCAAACTTTTACTTGATACAAAGCGAAAACTTAGGCCCTGAGTTAACCAGTCAGGTAGTCGGAGCTAGTCAGGCAGGTGTCCTGTGTACTGTATACAGCTACAGTTACGTGCAATCTAAAGCTACAGCAGGCGAATGGGCGGTTGGGCTGACAGCGTATATCATGTCTCGGGCGTGGGCGTGGGCGTTGTGTGTTAGCCTGAATGTGGGCCGCTCGGGCCCGATGACTGCATCAGACTACATGCATGGGCATAATAAAGCAACTGGGGGGCTGCTGTCGCCATTAAGGCCATGAAACATCGCTAATTGCAATGAGAACACTTGTTGATTGCACGGCAAACGCATGCGGGCTATGGAACCGGAGCACCGTTGAGCCGTAGAACCGGAGCCGTAACCATAGTCGCACAGCGTTGCCGTCATATCAGCCTTTCAAGGCAAATGATTTATTGCTGCATTTTATGGAAATAAGTTTGTTAACAGCTTCAACTCGGTGGAAATATTTGCATTCAGTTAGATATCTTTGCATAAGACTGAGCATATAGTTGTTCAATGTACATAATTGAATTGAATGAACTATTGAATGAACCAGTTCAAATCAATGAGCCAGGGGAGGCTATACTTAAAGCGAGAAGATCAATTGACTTGTTCAATATTCATAAAATTGAAGCAAAGATGGGAACATGTATGTAATAGGCCCATGGAGGCGTGGTAAGACTGCATACTACGAGCTGGGGCTCTCCGTCCGTTCAACCATCCATCTGGCCGTTCAGCCGTCTATCTATCCCTTTGTTCTATATCGAAAGCGACAAGAGCTGGATACTTATGAATCTAAACATATATAGGTTACGATATCTCAACTTACTTTTTATCGATAAAAATCGATAACTCGATTTCGTTTTTTAGGCGTAGCCTAAAATGGCAACTTCAATGTGTATTTAGGATATCTTGGGATATCTAGGGTAGACTGATGGGAAGCATGTCTGCCCAGCTCTCAGACCATTATCTCGCTCTACGCCTATCTTTAAACCTGTTGCCTCTGTGAATATTGTTTGAAATTAGCTAATACTGAGTCGAAGCCAACTCTGCTTCCAACTGCAACTCTCTGGCTTAGAAAACATTTCTGGCCTTCGCCATTACCTTTGCCTTCTTCTTAAATTCTAAATATTTGATGATATGTGATACTCTTATAGGAGCTTAAAATTTAGCTACTTTGCTCCTTTTTTTTTTTGTTTTTGGGTTACCAGATACTTTGCGCATTTGCCTAGATACTACTCGCCTAATTGGCTGCCTTTGGGACCCGACCGTGTCCTTGGCTTAGGGGGCTTTGTGCGTAATAGCTCTGTAGCGCATTATCTGCATAAATAAATTGTAGATAAAATCCATTCGGACTGCGGATAGTGTTTTATTTGGCAACACGCTCTCGGCCCTGCTCTGTTTGCGCACGCCACTCGATGCCCATTTTCAGTTAAGTTTTATGTTTGTTATTGTAATTTTTAATGCACACACACACACACACAAAGATGTGAGTATATCTTTATATATTGCCCTATCGATTGTCTGCTGGCAGACAAAGACAAAGAGCACGCTGCCTGCCCAAGAGCTGATAGAAAATTCCTTTTGAGTGCAAGGACGCGCGCGCGCTCAAATGAGGACTCCAAGGGACTTAAGATGGGCTCAGAGCAAACAGCAAAAAGAATTCAGCGAATCTACTGTCTGCTCCTCTCGACCATTTCGCTGTCTCAGTTGTCTGTTGGTCTGGCCAAAACAAATAATCTTTGGCTATTGCTGCTGCAAAGGCTTACCATATTGTATCTCTAAGTCTAATTCGTCCTGCGCCCGTGGCAGCCTTTCGTCCTGCCGTCTCGGGCTACTTTGCTTGCACTAAAATTTCGTTTATTGTCAACTGGGGAGCCGTTAAATCGTCAAAGGCTCCAGCTCAAGCAAATCACGAAAAAAACACACACACAAACATAATAAATATATGACGGAAAACACATAGCATAATACCCATTTTTGGTGGCCGTGCAGCGCATTTGTTAGCCCGGCCCAAACAATTTCACGGACTCTTTTGTTAGCTAACTGCTAGATATGATTGCGAGCACTGAGTGGAGCAAATAGTAGTCTATGTGGCATATTTATAGTATATTAAGTTAGTATGAGTATATGGTAGATATATAGAGTATTGCCAGGGTAATACAACCCATTGACAATTGGAGTCCACGGAAATGTATATAGCAGAGGGAAGCAGGCGTGGTAGAGCTCATAAAGTGTGTATAGGCTAGAGCAGAACGATTAGCTGAGCTTTAGATGTCCGTCAGTTCGTTCGTCCGTCCGTCCATCCGTCTGTTAGTCCGCCCGTTAGTCTGTTTGTTCCTCCATCAGTTGGTCTGTCCATCAGTCATCTGTCCGTCTGTGTAAAATATCATAGAATAAGTCTCAGCGCAGAGTTCAGCGTGTTTCCTAGTCGAGCATTGCCGACCAGAGTATACTACTGAAGAGAGTAGACCATAGGAGTGCTGTCTAGTCTGACTAGCAAAAGGTTTATGTTGTTGATATTTGATATTAATTTTGAGCTATGCGTGCTCTAGAAGGAATCTCATGTCCTTTGCTCTCAAAGTTTTCGAGAAAGATGTATTCATAGACAGATAGATAGACAAGATGAAGAGAACAATGAAAACCATACCTTACTCCGCCTGTTAACTAGATTCTAATCAACCCTCTCGTAATCTACTTACTCACAGTCTCTCGGCTACCTCTTTCAATACAGTCTCTGAACTTGCCCAGACACAGCTCCTGCATTCTGCTACCTAAAGCACACCTGATCATCGCCTTTGGCATATTCAATGCATAGTTTCATTGAATATAATCAATTACTTCAATACACCTGTTTCATATGCTTAAGCTTAAGCTAAATTCCACTCATGGACAGCTTTGCACTCTCAGTCTCTGGCTCTAATCAAAAAGAGAAAATGAACAAAATTTCCATTTGGAATTTGTCAGCTCTGCACTGAAAAGCGCCTGTAATGAGCTTATCAATGTGTCTGGCTGTGAATGAAGTTCACTGTATGTGTGTGTGTGTGTGAGAATTGCCAAACTCAATTGATTTAATTGAGATTATGCGCTCTAATCTATGGCAGGAGTAAACTATAGGGTTGCCTTACAATTGATGCCAGAGTGAAAAAGGCAAATTGCAGTGGACAGCACCACATGGATATCAAATTGAATGGATGCAGTTGGAGCTGCAGGTTGACAGCTGTGGCCAGCCGAAATGACAATTGAATTGTCAAAAGCTGGCAACAGGCTTTGGCCAGTGTCAAAAGTTGTGGTCAATGGATGTTTTTTTGTACTCTCGTAGGCGAGTTGAGCCTAATTCATTTTGTAACTTTGTGCAGCGGGCCATGCGTAAAGTGTCATCGAATATTTAATTAAGCTTTGATTTGAGATTCAGAAATTTATATATACTATATATGAGGATGATTAATATATCAGCTTATATATATATGCAGAGCTGTTGTGTAAATTTGTTCAGCTAGCTTCAATTTTTGATTTTTCCTTGAGAGACAAACAGTCGTAGCTGCTAAAAGTAATATTTTTCTTAGAGATAATTAATTTTGTGGCTAGCATAAAAAATTTGGTACTGCTGCTGGCCATATTGCGCGAGCTATTCACAATTGAATTTGGCTGCGCTATGTCCAGAACAAATTATTAGCAAAAAGCTCATTTTTGAAATATTATAAACAAGTAAGAATGCTCTAGTCGAGACGGCTCGACTAGGAGATACCCTGAGCCCTGCGAAGTGCCGATACTTCAAATATTCTATGCTTAGTTTACATATACATATATGGCAAGCAACACATACACACACACAGACGCACGCTCAAGCACACGCTCTGCCAACTGCGCAGTTGATGTAGCGACAGCGCTTGGGCTGCAAGACGCCTACGCTATGGGAAATTAAATGTTTAATAACTTTTTTTCTAGCAAGACTTTTTTATTCAAACTTTCAGGGCATGATTATGTTATTCATATGTGTGTATGTGTTGAAGCACAAGTCTCTAGTATTTGAAATGCGTTATTTGCAAATTTAGGGCGAAGGGGGCGTGGCATCCAAAATCCAAAAATTACAAAATGTCTGCATTCACAACAGGCATCTACACAGTAAATTTCATGTCTCTAGCTCTTACGGTACGTAAAAGAGATGAAAAGTTATCGAAATTTATCGATAAAAAGAGAACGGGAAGAGTTATCGAATTTTTGAAAAAAACTCGTATAGCGTATGGTATTCAGGAGTATACATGTCAAATTTCAGCTTTCTGGCTTCTGTGGTTTACGAGATCGCTGCGTTCACACAGACGGACGGACGGACGGACGGACGGACGGACGGACGGACGGACGGACGGACAGACGGACAGGGCTATATCAACTCAGCTCATCGAGCTGATCAAGAATATATATACTTTGTGTGGTCTGCGACGTCTCCTTCTGCCTGTTACATACATTTTCACAAAAACATTATACCCTGATTTCCCATTTTCAATGGGCTCAGGGTATAAAAATACTAGCTGAAATGGTGCAGAGCCCAACTTAGTTTTATTTTAAGTGGAACAAAACACAGTTCTAGAAAAGTATTGCTGCTGAAGCGTGAAGCGCAGTGCATGTTGGAATTTATCTAAAATTCTTAACTGTCTAACTAGAGATGTCATAAAAAATATTTATTTAAATGAAGATCTTGATGGAACTACTGCAAGTTGTTGCCTGAAGACTTTTATCCACGTTTTATCTAACTATATATTGAACAGAATACCCTCAGCAACTACTACTATAACTATACCTAAAAGTATACCTATAGCTATACCTATAACTGTACCTATACTGCTATTATTTAGTATATATATAGTATTTCTCTCACAATGACTTTACAAATATTTGTTGGGTCAAGGTCACCAACCTCAGCCCCTGGCGCTTGTCGCTCTCTCGCCCTAAAATGTTTTCTGGATAGTTGTTGCACTTACTCCATATACCATATCTTATCAGTTGTGCACACACACACACACACACACACTCACACATTCGTTGGCTTTTGGTGGTGCAGCTAAATGGTTTTTGTACTACGCATTTATCATTTATGGATCTGGGGCGGACACTGCGTCATCGGTGCGGCGATGACAGCGCTAGCAAAAACAATCAAATGATCATTATCGGTGTCATCATCATCAGCATTATCATTATCATCGGCATGTATCTGTGCGCTAGTTTATTTTCATTACGTTAATTCATTTGTAAATATTTTCCTTAACTTTAACAGCCAGAGTCGCTAGCTCTTGCTGCTGCTGCTGCTGCTGTTGTTGTTGTTGCTTCCTTTGTTGTTTATATACCGATTTTCCAGCATGCCGCCACACGACGCACGCCCACGCCCCCATCGACGCCCACGCCCATGCGCATGCAGTGGAGCAAGGGTTTATTTTTGGCCAGAGTAGTTGGGTGCTCCATTTCATTGGTATATTTCATACGCCCCCCAAAAGCACATACAGCGCACAGTGGGCAATCAATCAGGCAGTAAACCAAAGGCTTTGCCCATACAAATCAACCAAATCGTGAGACATATATATATATATATATGCATATATGTATGTGATTGCAGCTTGCGGCGACTTTGTGCCCAGCTGGAGATCGAAGGACAGTCCAAAAATCTATAATTATACAAATAATCTGACAGAAGATTGAAACTAAAACTGATTGGAACTGGGAAAGAATTTTTTTATATCCAAATCTAATTTTGTAATATATATTTTGTGGGCATTGGAAGTGTAACCTTTGGTCGGAAGGTCATAAATTCGAACAGCGCGAAAATAATAAAAAATTCATAATCAATTCACTTTGGCGCGATATGAACAAATTTCGCCTTGACTTTGCCCTTGGTTGGTCAAGACGCGACTCGCAAGCTGTCCGAATGTGAAGAGCAAGAGCAAGAGCAAGAGCAAGAGCAAGAATGCTCTGATCGGGAGTAGTCGACTAGAACATATCATGAACCTCATTCAGAGCTGCTATATCACTCAGTCTTCTTCTCTTAGAGTCTTCTTTGATACACACACACTTAAGCCTCTTCGCGCTTTCAATACACTTGCTGCAGTATCATTTCAAACCAACTTTGAGCAATCTGCCCCACTGTGCAGCCATTGGAGTTGGAGTCGCTGCCATGTTGCTGTGTACTCAATGTATTTGCATGCCATTTTTTATGGCTCAACACTTGGCGCGTTGTCTATGCGCGCCCCCAATACACAAGCTACCAACACACGCCCAACGCCGGCCCGGCCCACCGCAGCGGCTGCCCAAGCACAAGCCCAAGCCATTGGCTGTGTGCATTTGGGTTAGTTTAGCATTTGCAGAAGCGCAATTGATGATTAAGCGCGTTGGCCATTAATTGCTTGGCCAGTGGGAAAGGCGTGCGAATAAAAGTGAATAGCACTGAATGCTTCAAGTGAATGGAAGTGAATGCATTAAGTGCAGCTGCAGCAGGACGTCGGCTGGGCGTGGCAGGTGTGTGTGCCACTGATTTATGTAAATTGGCATTTTGATAAGCCGGAAGCATTTAAAGCCCTTTAATGGGCAGCAGCCAAAATGACAATGACATTGAGTGTGCAACCTTGGCGCTGTTATATAACATTGCGCTGCGCTTTCCACTGTCAATTAAAGCTGTTATAAAAATAGCAATTTCTTGAATGAAAGTACGTAAGGGAAAGCGGAAAAACTAACAAAGAGCAGAGCAAATCGATATAACGAGACGTTTGTTCTGAGCAAAATTCATCTAGTTGCAGTGGAAGTTGTTAGTTAACATATGTTAAAAGTTAACAGTTGTGTAAATTGTTGATTTTATTAAAGAGCAAGGCAAATCGATTCGCCTTAAGGGTGGGCTGTTAGTCAAATCAAGAAGTTGCTATAGAAGTTGTTAGTTAACATCTGTTAAAAGTTAACAGTTATGTAAATTGTTGATTTTATTAAAGACCCAGGCAAATCGATTCGCCTTAAGGGTGTGCAGTCAAATCAAGAAGGTGCTGTGGAAGCTGTTAGTTAACACATGTTAAAAGTTAACAGTTGTGTAAATTGTTGATTTTATTAAAGACCCAGGCAAATCGATTCGCCTTAAGGGTGTGCAGTCAAATCAAGAAGTTGCTGTGGAAGCTGTTAGTTAACACATGTTAAAAGTTAACAGTTATGTAAATTGTTGATTTTATTAAAGACCCAGGCAAATCGATTCGCCTTAAGGGTGTGCTGTCAGCCAAATCAAGAAGTGGCTATAGAAGTTGTTAGTTAACATCTGTTAAAGTTAACAGTTGTGTAAACTGATGTTATTAAAGACCCAGGCAAATCCATTCGTCTTAAGGGTGTGCAGTCAAATCAAGAAGGTGCTGTGGGAGCTGTTAGTTAACACATGTTAAAAGTTAACAGTTGTGTAAATTGTTGATTTTATTAAAGAGTAAGCCAAATCGATTCGCCGTAAGGGTGTGCTGTCAGTCAAATCAAGAAGTAGCTATAGAAGCTGTTAATTAACATATGTTAACAGCTATGTAAACTGATATTTTTATTAAAGACCAAAGCTAACTGAACTGCTTTAAGCTAAACTGAACAAGTAACAATAAAAGTTGCTAGTTAACATATGTTCAAAGTTAACAGCTATGTAAGCCCATGTTTTTATTAACCTAAACCTGCTTTACCTGGGGGCGATATGAAACCATCTAATATATATATTCTTTTTTTGGCTTTAAACAAAAGTTGAAATTAGAAACTTTTTCGTATTATTTAACAGCTTTTTGGCATTTATGTTTTTTTTTTCAAAAACAAGAAAAAAAGTATAAGAAGAAGAAGCAGAAGTTATTAAAGCACGTCTGCGTCTGAATAAATATTAAATGGTTTCGCAAAAGTTTGCATTAGAATTGGAAATTGTGGCAGCGAAAGCTGGTCTATGCTTAGAGCACCTAGGCCAGAACTATGCTGAAAAGCTGGTTAAAAGTTTGCCGTGCAGCCATAACAAATGACGGAATAAGTAGTCGCATTTATATAAAAGGACTCGGACACAGACTGGGACTGGGACTGGGACTGGAGCTGGAGCTGTGAGTAGCTCTGGCATGTGTCGAGGTCCTTTGTCTTGTGTTTGTGCCGGAGACAGTCGGGAGTTCTATTTATTTGCCACTTCATTATGGCGCACAAGGTGTCCGGCGCGCAAGGACAGCTCCGGCAGCTGCTGGCTAACTGCTCGCCGCGGTGGCAGCTGTAAAATTAATTTGAAATGTTCTGCGGGTTGCTGCGGTCGTTGCAGTCGGTCGCGGCTGAGCCTGAGCTGCCGCTCCTGCTGACTTACAAAATGGCAAAAAGAGAACTTAAGTGGGATTCCGCTCCGTCAGCCAGATAGTGGAAGACTTGCCCCAGTAATCCTTTTGTTGTTTCAATTGTAGTGGCAGCAAATACTGAATGCTGCTGTTCAATGAAGTCTTACAGAGGCAACAACACGCTTAAGCTTAAATTATCCCTTTAGCTGCTTGCGCCCAAAAAAATTCCATTTAAAGTTTGCCCTCAGCCTGCGTGCGGGCGAGCAAGCTGAGACGTTGGATATTCGCGTTTCTAAGACGCCGCTCGCTGCCATGGAGCTGCGGCCAGCTTTGGGGAGTATTTCAATTTTGTATTTTTAATTACTGACTGTGGCAACGATACAGCAACACTGACTAATTAACAGCAGCTCGGCAAACGGACGGGCGGACGGACGGAGAGACTGCCGGACGGACAGGCAGCTCGTCAGTGTGGCAGCATGCCAAAGGATAGCTTGGGTTTACTTAACTGGCAGCCAGTCAGCATAATAAGTTAAGCATACGAAACGTTGCGCGGCGAATTTCGTGCATAAGAACGAAGAAGAAGAAGATGATGGAAAAAAAGAGAAGAGAATTTAATATTAATAAACTAATTGTAGGCAGCACAAAGCGCTGACGTCGCGTCGTCAGCCGTATCCTTTTAGCCAGTGCCAAAGTTTTCATGTTGTCGCTTCAACAATATGGCAGGCAACCAGCAGCAACAACAACAACAACACTAAGAGTAACAGTAACAAAGAAGAAGAAGAAGCAGCGCACAAATCGCTGCTAACACTAAAAATAACAATTTCCGCTCTAATAAACATTTCCGCTTCGTGAAATTTAACATTTTACAATAAATTAAGTGAGAAGAAATAACCATAAGCCATAACCATATAGCATAATATACATACACGATACACACACACACACACACACACACACACATATATACATATATATATATATATATGTTTATGTATATTTAGATATAAATCTTTCTGTTTTTGGTCTTTCTTATCGATCAAATTTAGCTGGCTTCTCTGCACAATATATTTAAATATAGATGAATTTTAATTGATTTTTTTTCCTCGCTTAAAGCGGTTTAAGTTGAGTGAGCTTGTTAAGACCTATTTGTCCAAATTTTAAGCTAATCATATCAATGCGAAGAGAGCAATCAAGTTGATTGCTAGTGAAACCCTGTCTTAGTATTACCCAGTAGTAAAGTTGGTTGCTCTCGACTGCCTGATACTCGTTTAGGGTCTAAAAGCAGATGAAAAACCTTCGCTTAGTCCTAGTTCGAAATACAAAATTTCTTGCTTCAATAAGGGTGACGGATAGACCCACGTAGAGACACACGGACGGACAAGCAATCGAATAGGCGGATAAGCAGACAGATGGACGGATAGACAGAAGGATGAACGGACAGACAGACATACGGACGGACAAATGTACGGATATACGGACAAACGGACGGACGAACTTATAGACAAAACGACGTAATAATTGACGGACTAACAGACAGACTAATAGATGGACCAACAGACGGACTAATAGACGGACTAATAGACGGACTAACAGACGGACTAACAGACGAACTAACAGACGAACTAATAGACGGACTAACATACGGACTAATAGACGGACCAACAGACGGACTAACAGACGGACTAATAGACGGAGCAACAGACGGACTAACAGACGAACTAACAGACGAACTAATAGACGGACTAACATACGGACTAATAGACGGACCAACAGACGGACTAACAGACGGACTAATAGACGGAGCAACAGACGGACTAACAGACGGACCAACAGACGGACCAACAGACGGACTGACAGGCGGTCTAATAAAAGGACAAATAGAAGGACGGTTGGACGAACGGACAGACGGATGGACGGACGGACTCTCGGAAGGGCAGACGGACGGCACGACAGACTGACGTCATACGGAGCTGCATCCGTAAAGTGAAGAAGGAACATTGCACTCTTTTCACTACCTGAGCGAGTATGCAAACCATACTAGAATATCATACTCAAACTAAATATGTGTATTTTCCTAAAATTTTCATAAATTTAATACGAGTCACATAAAAGCTAAAGACAACAGGTACTCGCATCGTCCAGCTCAAGCTATAAAATTGCACCATTTTGATGACTACGCCACAGACTATCATCTAGTTAAGCACGGCTCATGCCACGCTGACGCCACACTAACGCTCACACTCCATTTGTTTGGATTGCAGCTCTTTAGTTTGGGGCATGTGCAACCAAATGTTATTATGCTCATGAATAGCAAATGGAAAAGGCGCTTGACACGTGCCGCAGCAAGCATTCAAATGCAACCAGTTTGCATTCCACTTGTGTTTGCTTAGCATAAATGCGCTGTGTCAATGTAGCTAATGGCAAGAGCCAAATTGAGCTATACGGCGCAAGGCATGCCGTGCGTATACGTAATGTGCGATATGTGATATATATATATATATATATATATATATATATATATATATTCAGTTGGGCTTAGCTGAAGCAGAAATCCTTAAAGATAGCCTCACATCTTACTTGCAGTTGTGTAAAGGCTTTACAAGTTGCCTTGATTTCCTACCTGTGATTGTTTTTTCACCTGTCTGTCTGATTTATCAAAAAAAAAAAAAAAAAAAAAAAAAAGGCAGCACTTAATGTTTTTACACCTCCACACACACACACACACGCAGAGAGCTGGAAATTTATTCTGGAAATGACTTTTGCATGTTGCGCCGAGGCTGGCGGCGGCGGCGGCGGAGGAGCTGTCGGCGTGCGGATCCTTAGAAATGTGTCGACTGTCACGTACTTGTTAAATTAAAAACGATTACTTACTCAAATTTGCTGTCGCTTTGTTGCACTTAATTTAAATTGTTATTGTTATTATTTCTATATAAAGTCAGCGCCAGTTGGGGCTGTTGAGCGTATTTCAATTAAAAGGATATGCCGCAGGATGCGTTAGCAGCCGGCTGCGGCTGGGACTGGGACTGGGACTGGGCCTGGCGGTGGGTTAAGGCTGGAGTGGCGCGTGGCGCTGACAGCAATGAAAACAATTTTTGCCAAGCAACCGAAATGAAAATGGAAAATGCTTGAAATAATGAAATGAAACTGAATTATAAGCATAACAAATACAAATACAAGAAAATGTAGTAACAAAGCACAAGAATAAGAGAAGCAATATGAAAACGAAAACGAAAATGCGTCTGGCATAATTTTAAAAAGAGAATTAAGCAAACGAAAGCCACAGATTGAGTGGAGATTCGCGTTCCACCAAACACAAACGCCAAAAAAAAAAAAAAAACCTGGCAGAGCCTTGAGCTCAAAATAAGTTCAGCATATATATATAAGTATATAAGTATATATCTATCACAGGCAGTTATGAAAGAGTTGAGGCAACAGCAGCAGCGGCAGCTGACAGAAAGTTTTCTCCGAAACGCATGTCAAAAAGTATCTGAAGTTTTTACCTCATTTCCGTTGAATGGAGCACGGAGCTGGCAGCACGGAGCTGTGTGCGCCAGTTTTTTAATTGAAATGAAAAATGAAAGAGATTGTTGAGTGTGGGCATACATATAATCGTAAGTCGGCTAAAGGCTTATGCAAAAAAGGGTTCAGGTTGAGGTTCAGGCTTCATTTCGATTTTGCTTTCAGCCGACGCTGCAGACTTTCGGCCGTTAGCCGGTGGGCCCAGCCGGCCCAAGCCTAAGCAGCTTTGGCCCAACCTCAACGTCGTCGACGGCGTCATCATCCACGTCATCAGCCAAAGAAATCGCATGACAAGCCGCAATTTTTATGACAGGAAGCGACAAACTAATATACACAAGAAGTTTTTCATTTACATTGCGGTTAATGTTGTTATTGTTATAGTTAATGTTATTGGCATGACGTCACAGTGGCTCAAGGCAAGGCAAGCCAAGCCAAGCCAGAGACGAATAGCCTGCAGCTAAGTTAGCTCTCTCTTAGCTTACAGAGCATTAACCGAGCTGTAACTAGTTTAAACAATGCTTCCACTTGGTAAACATCTCACTTCATTTACTTAATTTATTTATATATTTTTATTTATTTTATTTAAACAACTTTTGTTGCGTATACGCCGGGTCGACCTTGACGGCTAGTGAAAGTTGCGCCAGCTCAGTAATTATTCCAATTATTCAATTTATTTCACTTGCATTAGCTTGGCTTAGCTGCAAGGCAACTATGCTGCACTGCACTATGGACGACATCACAGTTTTTTTGGCCATAAATTCGAAAATTTAATAGAAAGCTATTTCATATTCAATTAAATTCGATTTAAATTCAATTGAATAATTTGTAGTTTAAGTAAATAGTACAATTATAGATCAAATCGATTATTATCTATCGATATAGAAAATCGATTATTATCTATCGATATAGATAAAATCGATAAAATATATATTTAAAAAACATATCGATGCGTATATAATCAATATAGATAAACTGGATAGTTGATCGATATGTATGTTTATATTAGATAATTTATCATATATATAAAATCGATATTATTAAAATCGATAGTATATATTTGATCGATATAGGTGAAAATCTATAATTGATCCATATAGATTAAATATATAAATCAATAATATATATAAAATAGATAATTATATAGCTTATCTATTTATAGAAGCAATAATTAATCGATATACGAAATCGATTATTATTATTATTATATTATTATCGATATAGATACAATCTATAAGTTAGACAAATTTTTTTTCCCCTCTACGCCTCAACTCTTGGACTCACTGCCAAAAAAGTATGCTTAGGGCACACGATGTAGGTGCTAAAATTAAATTAGAAAAAAAATTCTAAATTCTAATTTTGGTTTAATAACATTCATAAAAATTTGCTAGTCTCTAGCTCTATATTTCGAGTTTATGCCAAAATGCGGTCATTGCGCCCATAGTGCATTGTCTGAAAGTTGCAAAAACTAAAAACATTTTGTAAATCCGAGTTTTTGTGTGTTTAGTTTATTAGTTGCAAAGTTTAAGCCTTGCGCAGCGAAGGGCTAATGAATGGATTGATGCACAAGCCATTTAAGCCCGGCATGGGCTGAGTGTCTATTCACGTTTAATTGAGCCCTTCACAATGTTTATGCTTAATAGCTGGCCTTTAGCCAGCTATTAGAGTCAAGTGACGCCAATAAACTGTAATTTATACACAAAGCCAGAGCTCGAGTGCCACACGATTTCCGCTCAAAGCAATAAATTGACATTTGCTAGTTGTTCGCGCTGTAATTAAATGTAATCGAATCGTGTACTCTCGAGATGGGCCTGATCAGATATTGAGTGGAGAGTGCAGAGTGCAGAGTGCAGAGTGCAGAGGGGAGGCATGGGTCGGTGGGGGCTTTGTGGGCGGTGGGCTCAGAATATTTGCTGGTCTGTTAGCTAATTTCTATAAGCAGCTTTCGTCAGTTCAGGGCGTTCAGACGGTTAATCAGTCCGCTTCGCATTCAGTCAGCTAGACACGTTCAAATTTCATTTAGTTAATTCAATGAACAGTTCCTATCTGAAGTCAAATTAGGCAGGGCCGCCGGAGCAGGGGGCGTGGCAGTTGCCAAAGGATGATTGTGTGCGCGTGGGTTGATGCTACTGATGGGGCTGCTGCCCGACTGCTTAAGACTGCGGTTAGCTGCTTTTTACTTTGACTCGAGGCTGTGGTTTTGTCCCAAGACGTGACGCAAATGAAGATGGCGAAACGTGCCGAACTGATCAGCGGATGGCAGAGGGGCAGAGGGCGACGGCGGCATTGAATGGCGGCGCCTTTAGCCGACTAGAATAAGCCAAAAATCGAGAAAAGCTGACAAAGCAAACATGAACCGAAATAGACAAAAAAAAAAAAAAAAAAAAAAAAAAAGAAATAAGCAAGAAGCAGAAAGAAACTATGAGCAAATACGTTCCAAAAAGCACAGGGAGAGGAGCAGGAGCATGAGCAAAAGCAAAATAAATATGTGAAAATTATTTATTGGCATTAAATTGAAGTGGACAGAATATAGATTTGAGCCATAGATTATATCTATGCCAGACGCATCTCAATTTCCCTTGACTATTTATGGTTCGTATTATCGATATATATATATATATTGTTTGTTATCGATATGAGCATTTAATGTACAGTTGTGCTTATGGAAATGCATAGTAGAAAATGGAAAATGGAAAATGTAGAAACTATACTTTAGCTCCTTGCCCTACGATCATAGATTGATAGTCGATAGAGAGAAGGCTATATCTAACATAAAAGTTAAAATGCCGAAACTTGCTTATCGCAACTAAGCAAATTGATCGATTAATTGGAGCTTAGCATAAGCAGTGCTCAGTTCGCATAGATAATGATTGCAGATTGCCTAGAGATCAGATAATAGAGTGAAGTTTGCACCACCTTGAACTCTTCTGCTCTACGAACTTCAGACTGAATATTCAAACTAAGCAAATTTATCGATAAATTAGAGCTAAGCATAAACAAAGTTAAGTTTGCATAGATAATGATTGCAAAGAGAGCAACTGCTCTACCTTCCTTACCTTCAACTCTTTGTTTGACGCACTTTAGATTGCATATCCAGACTTAGCAAATTTATCGATTAATTTCAGTTAATCGATAAGCAAAAACAAAGCTAAGTTTGCAAATTACAAAAAGAGCAGCTAGCAGAGAGAGAGAGAGAGGGGGAGAGAGAGCACGTCATACTCCCCATAATTTCTATTCCACCTTCGCCCTTCTATGCGATTTTCATGCAATTTAATTTGATTATTTGCTTTGTTTACTTAACAAAAACCAGCTGCCTGCCTCTTTCTATAACATTTTGCAGATCTTATGTAAGATTACATACGAAATATGTTTCTTTGTTTACCCGTACAAGCGTGAATCCATGTTAAATTCGTGCAATCCGGCTGGCTGGCGTCTGCTCGGCATCGCAGCCCGAATGGTTACCAATTGTTGTCTATCGATTTTGATTTTCTATCTGCCCGTTGTTGATTTGTGCTCTTGTGGAATGCATTGTACAGCGGATGTGAAAATCTTGCTCTTATGTTTTTTCTTTTTCCTTTTTATTTTTGTTGACACATTTCTGTGGGATTTTTGTTGAATTAGAATGTGAATGGGAATGTGAGGGGGGGCGGCTGGGAGTGGGAGTAGGAGTGAATGGGAGTATTGCTTTCAGAAATGCTGTCGGGGATATTATGATGTGATGAGTTTCTGCCGCATGGCTTAATCAATGAGAGTATTCGCAGCACTTCCGCTGACCCCCGAACGGCGCGCTCTTAAAAGCATTATGGCAATATTACGAATATACACGGCGGTGCGCGCCACATAAATAATTAATATACAAAAAGCAACATGGCAAATGTCATACAGCTGGTGGGTTAGCTCGACCGCACACCAGATGCCCTTACCTAACCGCCCGCCGCCACTCCTCTAATGGCTCAGCTGAAAGTGACTCTATATATATATATGTGTGTGTGTGTGTGTGTGTGTGTTTGGCAGTTGCTGTGTCTTTCTGTGGCTTAGTGGCAACCGCAAGCGCTAGCATCTGCGCTGGCTGCCTTTCCTGCGACTGCCACTGACAGTTAATAGCCCACCTGACTGACCGCAGCTATGTTAAACTCTTACCAAGGCAACGGACAGCCACACTTCTGGCAACTCGTTAATGTGAATGGGCGAAAAGGAATAAAAAGCACGCAATTAGTCCATTGAAAATGGTTTAAGCGCCCCTCTTAAAACTATAAACAATTGTCTAACTCACTCTCTCTCTCTCTCCCTCTCTCTCTTTCAGGTATGGCACAGATTTTGACTTAATTATGGTTCAGGTTTGAAGTGAAATATTTTTAGACATATATAATATAAGAACTTAAAGCAGAAATATTAGCTAGTTTAACTAATTTTAGCTAACAATATGGAGCCTTAATAAGCTTAAGTTTAGCTAAATTTGGCTATAACTTTTCCTGTCTTGCGACTTTGCCATTGTCAAACAGAGGAAAGTGAAAGAAAGACAAAAACTTTTGTCAAAATTGAGTTTAGTTTTAACGACACCGAAACTATGAAAGACTCTGATGAGAAAACTTCGATACACGAAGACAGCGCCAAAATGAGTTTATTTTGTTGGACATTTTGGTGGAAATATGAAGCTGGAATATGTGCAGCTTATCGTTAGATATATATAGAATATATATATATATATATATATATATATATATATATATTTTGTTTATATTATATATAACTACAGCTGAGTATGCTGCTAACTTAAGGCAACTTAGTCTAAGCAGAAAATAATTTTTAAAAATTTATTAAGGCCCGTGGAAGAGACATGGCTTAAGGCCCAGAGCTCAGGCCGTAACTATAACAGCTAAAACTCAAGCAGATAATTAATAGATCCTAACTCAAGTATGGTTCAGTCAGATCTTGAGTCTGCTAGCCTAAGAGTCTGCTTGTAGTTCTAGCTGAACTCAGGCTATCAGTGGCTCAAGCTGCATCTTTTATATGCCCAACTCCTGAGAGCTCACTCGTTGTCCTGTTTCTCATGGCACCATTCGCTCTCTCGCTTCAGCCTTACTTTAAAATCACTTTCGACTCTGAGTGAAGAGCTCGTTGCGACGATCCCTTAATATATATAAAAAATAATCAGGGAAAGCATTATAATTATGTGGCCGCAGTCGTGGCCTGACAATTAATTAGAAAATTAATATTAATTTTGATGAAAGTGCCCAGACGGCGAGCGCATAGCCTTCTCTAATGTGTCCACGCCGAAAAACAAATGCAATTAGTTGGTTGCTCTTTATATACATACATACATATATACATATATATAAATTCCTTTCCGTTGCGACCTTTTGTCGTTCATTTATTACTGGTGCAAAGTCAACAAAACAAAATGAAAGTGTAAATCATATAACATCAATTTTCATTAGGGCGTTGACAGCCGCTGCCCACGTTACGGGTCCAGTCTGGATGAAAGCGAAAAGGACCTCTCTCAGCTGTGAGTGGGCGGATGAGGGGAGGGAGGGAGGGCGGGAGGGTGGGTGGGTAGGGGCAGGGCTGTGCGAGTGTCATATCATTATGCTGGCAATTTAGTTGATTTGCTTAAAGTATTTGCTGGCAGTGAACAAAATTAATTGCATACAAATGGGCCGTCCAGCGGCTAGATAAATTTGTGCGACAAACCAAAGCGAAGAGGAAGAAAACATGAAAGTGAATAAAAGAAAATTGTGAAATGGCAGCAGCAACACGGCCATTGTAATTGCTGTGCCGCCGCACGGGAGTGACAGCGAGTGACAATGAGCGTCATCTAAAACTTTCTGCCACATCCGCCGTATGTGGAGCGCACATTTCCGATACGTGCCTCGCGACGCCTTCTGCCCGTGTCGGTGCCGGTGCCGGCGCCGAACAAAAGCTATCAAGCAAGAGCGTGCAACGCACTTAAAGCTAAGAGCTGCTGCTGAGTAGCCAGGGGCGGAGGGAGAGGTAGAGGGAGAGAACTCTCTATAAAGCATAACTGCTTGGAGGTGATAAGAGTGACAAGCTGAAGGCAACTGTTATGTCATTTACTATATACCTAAAGATATATAGCCATAGAATTTTATATATATATATATAATCTGTCATATATATAGTATATATCATAGCAATTTGTCCCACGCCTAACATGCGCTCATTAGAAACTCTGAGCGCAAGCAATTTGTATAGAAAAAGCAAATAGTAGGAGGCAGTGGAGGACTCTGAAATGCTCGGTATATGTAGAATGAATGGATATTAAATAGAATTTAAGTTATTGTAGATTAGCATATGCTTATGTAAAGTCATTTGAAGTAGTTACGCTTTGAGAAAAGTTGTATATCAGTAGAGCAAGCTTGGCATCGATGATTGTTGCAGGGCAGCTGAATGTTCCATAACAAAGTTTATAATTATAATTATATAAAGCTTCAAATTGCCTCTCTTACTTATCGATCTAAATATTTCAACCCAGACAAGTCATTAAATCCCATATTAGCTGATTATTATGCGTGTGCAACACTGACCTGAACGACTTCAGCTATGACTAGAGACTGCTGCTTAGACACTTGACAGGTCTTGCCGCTTCGATATGAAGTGTGCAGCAGGTAGGTGCTGATGGAGTTGCTCTTACTCTAGATTCTTTAAAAGAGGCCAGCAGGTCTCGAAAGTTTGTCCCCAATAGCGCTCCTGATGCGCTGCAGAATCCTCTGCGCCTCTAAGAAGCTGAGCATCAAGTCCATAGACATTTGTGAATATATATATATATTATATTATATATTATTATTTTTTTTAAAATTCGATAACTCTTCCCGTTCTCCTTTTATCGATAAATTTCGATAACTTTTCGTCTCTTTTACGCACCGTAAGAGCTAGAGACATGAAATTTACTATGTAGATGCCTGTTATGAATACAAACATTTTGTAATTTTTGGATTTTGGATGCCACGCCCCCTTCGCCCTAAATTTGCAAAAAACTATTATTATAAAATATATATTATATATTATATATTATATATTATATATTATATATTATATATTATATATTATATATTATATATTATATATTATATATTATATATTATATATTATATATTATATATTATATATTATATATTATATATATATATATATATATCAACAAATGTTTAGTCTAGTCCCAAGCCAAATCACATTGCGCCTTCCACTTACTCGCTGACATGCTGATGAAATCTGTCCCTAATTTATGCAAGTTCAAGGACATATTTACGGGCAATTTAAGTTACAATGCCAGAAAATGTCGTACGCTGTGACGCCGATATGATCTTGAATACATTCGCGCTGAAAAAGTGCTGGCTAACGTCAAAAGGCAAAGCCGCAGGCGGCGAGAGAGACAGAGAGGGAAAGGAGGGGGGAAGAAAGTGCTTGCTGTTGCGCCCTGTTTAAAGCTATCTTTGTGTCTCAATGCATGAGGGCCCAAAAGGAAAATGTGAAAATCGTATGTGGCTGCGGCTGCGGCTGAGGCTGAGGCAGCGGGCGAACGTAATTGCCTGCCATGTGGCAAAGTGGCAATGACGAGCGCAAAAACTGAAATGTAACTGAAAGCAAAAGCAAGCAAAGCGACAGCGATGCAAGCAATTTGTTGTCGTTGTTGTTGGCTGTTGTTGGCTGTTGTTGTTGCTGTTGCTTATTTATTTCATTCCATTCCAATTTCGCGCTCATTTCATGCATATAATTTTAATTTTGGCTAAAACATGTGAGCTGCCGCCTCACTCTCTCACCAATTCCAGCTCGATCTGTATGTGGCTGTGCGCAGCTTTGTAATTTAATTTGTTTTGCACACGCGTGTTGGCAAACAGAAATGAAATTGGCGTAAGGCAAGGCAGCAGCAGCAGGACATACCCAAGGACCTGCCATTGTCGCCCGTAGGGTCAATGCTGACTCTGGAACAGCTGTCAGCTGGCGCCACAAAACGTCAGATGTATGCTGCAAACCAAATCATAAATGTCATTACACAATGAAATTGCTTTTGACCAACAGCAGCAGCAGCAGCAACAACAACAACAACAACACCAACTGTTGCACATTCGTGCGAGCTTAAAGCTTAGGGCTCTTGGAATCAATTTAGAAATGGCTTAAACTTGATTTCGTTTGGCTCGGCAGCAACTAAGTTGACGCTGGAGCTGAAGACATGCATAGAGAGCTCTGGCCTATAAAATGGGAAATGCGAGTTGCTTCAAGGATAATTCAGTTGCGCCAGGAGTGAGGGATTTACGACTGTTGACAATGTGCGCAAAGGTTGCGTCACTTTTTACTGCTCAACGATGGCAAACGATGTGTGAAGTTCTTTTAGCCTAGTTCTCTCTCTCTCTCTCTCTGATGCTATCAAAAATGAAGTGGGCGTGGCTAGAGTGAAGGCGTGCAATTTATGCAGCTAGCCTGAAATTTACAACTATTTTTATGAAGCCAAGGCCAGCGCAAATGTTTACGAGCAAACAAACAGCTTACTGGAAGAGAGACAGAGAGAGAGGGAGCGAGAGGGCGTATCAGAGAGAGAGAGAGAGAGAGAGAGAGAGCGCAACTGACAGTGAGCTTTGGCTAGGAAGTTACAAACATTTGTCTGTCTACTGTCAAGGAGCAATCAAAAAAAATTTGTACACGCACGCAAATCGCCCAGAGTTTTGTCCAAATGAAGCCATTTGTATGGCCGGCCTGGCCTGCTGGCTGTGTGTGTGTGTGTGTGTGTGTGCATCGCTTTGTTATGTTGACAGCCCCATAAAGGCAATGAGACGCCGCTGGAGAGCCAAGAACTTGGCCCTAGCTGCTCTCTATGTCTATGTCTATGCTCCTTCAAACTGGCAACTTGCTCATAAGTAATTTGCCTCATGAAAATGGCCAATTTGAGCTGAGCAACTCCGGCCGGGCTCGGGCTACGGCTACACTTACTCAAAAGTTGACGTTGAAAAGTTTGCCCAACAAAATTTGTGAGCTGAGTAGGGCTTCATTGTTTTCTCACTATTTTCCCAGGCAAGTTTCTGTTGCTGCTGTTGTTTTCCATAGTGCTTAAAGTCCTGCTTAAACTGTTTATTCACGGCGGAGAGTCTTACGGAATTTAAAGCCTTGCACCGGCCACAAATGCATAAACGCTGTCGTGCTGCCAACATGTCAAACATTTTGTTTTTCAGCTATGCATTTTGCACGGCCAATCGATCAATCAGGCAAACCCAAAACCGATCAATTAATCATGCAGTCAAACAATTCCACTGCTCGCTGCTGCTGCTGCTGCAGCCCACACACGAGTCGTGCAGCTGTGTAGAACACGACGTTGGCTAACACTGTCGCTTAGAGTGCAGTGTTGTGGAGTGGCAAATGGGTGTTGGGTTGAGGCTGTTGCTGATGCGTGTAGAACATTTCATTGCTTCTGGCTTGGTTTTCTATAAGCATGTTTAGCTGAAAATGATTTGCATTGCTAGAGATGAAAATGGGAAAAGGTTTGCTTTTAAGTTTACCATTTTGCAGCACTGTTAGTGCATTAAATGTGATAACTATATATTATGTGCGAATTTCTTTTTTCAAAAATTAAATCAAATTTTATATTTTTAATATTAATCTTTTTTCTTTTAATATTTTATTTTTTTAAGCCCTTTTTTTATATTAATTTTGAATTTGTTTTTTAATTTTTGTTTGTTAATTTTTTATTTATTTTTATAAATTTCTTATTCTTATTATTTATTATTTTTTGGGTTTTTTTTTTTTTTAATATATTTATATTTTATTTATTTTTATTTTTTATGTTGCTTTTAATTTGAATAAAGTTTAACAATGATTTTTATTTTTTTTTACTTATAATAAAGCTTAACAATTATTTTTTATTTTATTTTTTTGTTATTAATTTTGAACTTGTTTATGTATTAAAAAAAAATAGTTTTTTTTAATATTTTTTCTTATTTTTTTGTTGTTATTTAAAAATTTTTTTTTTAGTTTTATTAATTTTTTATTTTTGTTTATATTTACATTTTTTTTTTTAGTTTTAATTAACAAATTTTATTGTTTTTAATCTATTTTGTCTTTATAATATAAGTTGGGACATTTATATACCCCACCTGAGAACGCTGAAGGCCCGTCACCTGAAGCTTGCTTAAAAATTTGCAAAATAATTATATTTGAAATAATAAAATATTTGATAGGCCAATAAGGGACAAAGGTGTCAATTTGAAGCCGTCTCAGTTGGATTTTAAGTATTAAATATTAAACAAAAATATATATGCTATATATATTATATATATTCCATTGCCATGAAAGCAATGTAATAAAATCGCCCAAAACGTTTTTATCCAAGGAAACCCAATCAATGCGCCCTTTAATTATTCAATATTTGCTTTCACATTTTGTTTCTCTGATTTCATGCCACTGTGGCTCAGTTGCGGCGGAATTTGCACACTGCATCAGCGGCAGCGGCAGCGGCAGCGGCGTCGGCTTTAATTGTTGTTATGCAATTGAAAAATGTGCTAAAAATTTACTCAGCTGTGGTCAAGAGCCAGCCGAGTGTCAGAGCACACACAGCTGCTGGGCTGCTGGCTGTTGTTAGACGTCTATTAATAGGCATGGATCAGGTGGCAGCAGAGGTAGCTTATTGATTTTCAAACATATATAGAGAGAGAGGGAGCGAGGGAGAGGGACAGAGGCAGGGAGAGGTGCCTGCATGTATGTAAAATACATAAATGAGAACATCAAATGAATGAGGTATACCAAAATGTGTCATGTGTGTGTGTGTGTGTGTGTGTGTGTTAACGTGTACGTGTTAATTTTAAAATATTGACCAACTCGTTGAGTTTTATGACCACTTGAGTCCATTTGTCAGTGTTTCAATAGTCCACAAATTTTCGTTGCATACTTTTTTGGGCTGAGTGAACAGCAAAGCTCAACGGCTCAGTGTGTGTGTCAGAGTATCTGTGTGAGTTTGGTGCATTTTTAATGGCCATTAAAATTAATTGCATATTAAGTTGAATGCATTATTTAAAGAAATAATTGAAACTAAATAATGCAAATTGCTCGCATTAAATTACATTCAGAATGAACCTCGTCGCTCTCTGGGGCTCAATTCATGAAATTGTTTTTAACGTTGATTTCATAATGAACCGAAGTGTAACATAATAACTGTATGGATTTGATTTGCAGTGAGCTGTGTGTATGGTACGCCGCTCGCGCCGGGCATTGAGTGCAAATGGAACGTGACCGAATTGCGGTTAGTTTTATGGGAGGACATCGTCTTCCTCAGTGTGTCTGTGTCGCTGCGCTCTGTGGCAGGGCATTAATTTTATGCATTAAATGCGTTGACAGCTTGTTTGGCATGCCCACATGGCCCGGCCACACGCAGGCGTGCCAGCAAAGTTCATAGCCGGACGGACAGACGGACGGTCGAACGGAGAACATTTTGGGTCAAATTTTAATGCACGCAATGCCGCAGACACGACCGCAAATTGTGTGTGTAACAGTAAAGGCACCAGCAAGCAGCAAGGACATCCACAAGCACATCAACAAAGGCAGCACCAGCAACAAAATAAAATGGCACACGAAAGTGGCTCTGTGTATGCGCCTTCGTCCATGTCCTGTGCCACACATGCCCAAGATAAACAAAGTGAAGCCTCTGTTAAGAAGACTCTTAGCCGCAGCCAAAAGCGCAACAACCAAGAGAGAGAGAGGAGAGAAAGAGAGAGAGAGAGAGAGAGAGAGAGAGAGAGAGAGAGAGAGCAAAAATCCAATAACAGCGCAAACAAATATTGGAAAAAAGGCAGACAAATTCAGCTGAACAATAGCAGCTGAAGCTGTCCTACATAAACATTTGATATTATTTATATAAATTTTTAAATCAATTTTGTGATTGTTATTAAAGGAGTAAAATATACAGAAATTTTAGAATATATTTTATTTGTTGTTGTCTGGTAGCTGTGGGCTTAGAGTTTCATTATAAATTCATGATATTATTTTTATTAAATATAAAATATATCATATTTGCATCCAGCTAACTTTTTTAGGCAACTTAAGCTAAACAGAAATATATAAAAAATATTTTGAAAGGCAAAGGCCTATAACAGCGATAACAAGTTATGTAGCTTAGGCTACATACTACAGCTAATAAGTGTTATATCTTAAGTCAAGCTAAAGTTCACTTAGATCTTGAGTCTGCTGGCATGAGAGTTTGCGCCTAGTTCAAGCAGAGCTCTGGACTGCAGTAGCAGTAGGCTGAGTATAGTCTAGTCTAGTATATAAAAGTATATATATAATTAGTATATATATAATAATAGTATATATATAATTAGCATATATTTAACACTCATTAATATTAGCTATATTGACATATAATTATGGCTAACAAAGTACTTAACTTGCGAGACTCAGCCTTGACGTCATAGCTGCAAAGCCCCAGGTTGCTTGTTGTCCTAATGACTTGAGTGCCAACTAAATGCGTAACTAAAGAAAGCTTGTTTTAAGTAATTGCTTGAACGTCTTTAAGTATAGATAAGGCCTAAGCTATGCCCAGGAGATATAGCTAACTATATAGACCTAATCCTGAAAGTCTCTTGCAATCATATAAAAAATAAGCACCAGATTAGCTAGCTCGGCTTGCAGCTGGCACAGAGTGTAGTTGGCATAATCGAATGCTAATGTGACATCATTGTGGTTAAATACTATCCTTGAGAATGTCAGTTATTTATATTTCATTTTGGCGATTAGCTTCTCGGATTATGGACACTTTAAGCTGACCGGGGGCCAGGACTGATGAACAGCTGTAAGTGTCGCAATCGCTGTCAAACTGCTGCGACGTCAGGCGACGTGATTGATGATGATGATGATGATGATGAGATAGAAACGGAACGATAGGCAACCAGAACGAGAGAGAGAGAGAGAGAGACTGTTGTATGTATATTTGTTGCTGGGACGTTGGGGCGTTAATTATCAGTGCCAGACGCCCAGCTGTGAGGTGACAGTAATCAATGACAGGAACAGCAACAGTGGCAACAGTAACGACGATAACGAGATAGTCAATGCGCGTCATAAAATAATCTATGTACATCAATAAATTGGCATTAAATGAAAATTAGTTGAGTTTGATTGATGCGTAGTTGCCTCAGTTAGCCAGCGTGATTGACTAGATACCTGTACGCACCTGCCATCCAGGTCGAATGCATGCGATAATTTATGCAAATTGTGCAGTTAGTGAGAGAAATTAAAGCCTTGACTAAATGCAGAGTGCAGGATATGCAAGGATCTTCAACTGCCTGCCGGGTAGCTGCAAGTCTTAAAAGATGGTTGCAGTAAAGTAGAGCTAGTGACTATGGAAAGCTGCTCGAAGGAGGTATTAAAGTGTGGACTAAATGCAGGATAAACTGTTGAGTATCCTCGACTCTTCAAGGATCCTCAACCGCCTGCCGGGTAGCTGCCAGTCGAGCAACATTTGACAGCTGACAACTTTGTCGAAATCGTGTAAAAGATGATTGCAGCTAAGCTCAGCCATGCCAGGCACTTGAAATGCGTGACGGCATCGCAGCTGGAACACCCACGCACGTACGTACAGAGACGTGGACACACCTAGGCATACATGCATAATTACGGTACAGCTAAAACGGTCAGACAGACATGTCAAAAGTCGCTTTATTGGCTTAGCACACACCGGAAATTGCAACTGACAAAGCTAACACCGTCAGAGAAAGAGAAAGAGAGAGGGAGAGAGCGAGAGGGGGAGAGAATCAGGAGACTGAGAGAAAATCAATGATGGCAACGCCTAGTAGTCGATGGCAAACGAATGGGCCAGGCCCGAAGGCACTGCCAACACCAAAGCCAAAGCCAAACATCAGATCCTGGCCACAGGCGCTGTCCATGCTCAGCCTATTCAGGATGCGAAAGTATATACCAATAGCTGTGCAGGCACCGGGGCTCAGCAGGTTGTCAGACACGTCGATGTGATTCTCTCTATATGAATATATATATATATATATATATATGTGTATGTGTATGGATAGGGGAGTGTGGGTGTGGCCCGCAAACAAACTGATTAAATTTATGCGCCTTTTGCATACGAAACTCAAACGAGAACTCATTTGGCAAAGAAATAAACAGTGACGAAAAAGAAATAGAAATCGAAAAGTCGAAATGGAAATAGAAGGCATAATAAGTAAGGCAACGTGCGGAAGTGCGAAAAAGAGGGAGAGCGATAGAGACTTTAAGGGAGCTAAGGAAAAGCTAGGCAGATATACTATATATCTGTATAGAGAGAGAGAGAGAGAGAGAGTTAGAGAAAGAGCGAATTAGATGGGGATGGAGAGGGAGAGATGTAGAGAGATAGAGAGAGAGAGAGAGAGACAGAGTGAGTGAGACAGTTAGATAGAGAGAGAGAGAGAGAGAGAGAAAGAGCGAATTAGATGGAGATGGAGATGGAGAGATGTAGAGAGATAGAGAGAGAGAGAGAGAGAGAGAGAGAGAGAGTTAGAGAAAGAGCGAATTAGATGGAGATGGAGGTGGAGAGATGTAGAGAAATAGAGAGAGAGAGAGAGAGAGAGAGGGAGAGAGGGAGCTAGATAGAGTTAGAGAGAGCGAGAGAGAAAGAGTTAGATAGAGCTAGATAGAGTTAGAGAGAGTTAGAGAGAGAGAAAGAGAGAGAGAGAGAGAGAGAGAGAGAGAGAGAGAGAGAGAGAGAGAGAGGGAGAGAGAGAGAGAAGCGGAGAGAGAGAAAGGAAGAAGTGGAGAGAGAGAGAGAGAGAGAAAGGGCGAAGTGGAGAGGAAATCAGAGAGAGAGACAGAGAGAGAGAGAGAGAGAGAGAGAGAGATCGAAAGATAGAGCGAGCGAGAGCCAGAGAGTAACAGAGTAAGAAGAGAGAGAGAGAGAGAGAGAGAGAGAGAGAGAGAGAGAGATCTAGGGAGTTAGAGAGAGTTATGGAGAGAGATGTAGACAGAGATGTAGAGCTCGAGAGAAAAGTGGAGTATGCGGGAATGGAGAGAGAAAGAGAGAAGTGGAGAGAGATAGCTAGAGATATAGAGTTAGAGAGAGTGAGATAGAGACTGAGTTAGAGAGGGAGATAGAGTGAGATATATGGAGAGAGATAAAGAGAGATAAAATGCAGCGACTACAGCATGCTCTCTAATCAAAACTTTACTAGGCTTATAAACTGCTCATAACCCAACGTCCACTTTACACTAGCTGAAGTCGCTTAATCTTCAAGTTAACATTTACTAAACATAAGTTATCTAAGACAAAAGATAAAGATACTTTTTGCATGCACTTATTAAGTCAGCCCAAGTCACAAGCTGCTTGCATTTCGAATGGCTTAATGATTTCTTGGCTGTGGGTGGGTTCGTCTAACAGGACTTGACCTATGCCTTCAGCTATGCACTGGGGACAGCACTCACTTGTTGCGGCTGCTGTCTCGCTCTGGCCGAGGGTGCCCCCTCTTTGTCGCACTTCAATTGTGTTCCAGCGGGTGGCTTTGTTTGTGCGACGGCCCCGTATAACAAGCCGCATAAAGCAAATAAAATAAAACAAAGAAAGCGAAATGTAAGACAGTTACAAGCATGCAAGCACGACTACCAGTTGCCCTATGGGAAGGGTAGGGGTCTGTATATGATATACCCTCTAATTGCATACAATCGGCATACAAATCATAATATGTATTAGCCATTGTTATATATTTTGATGAGGATTGTTGCTGTTGTTGCTGTCGCCGCTGTTGCTGCTGTCACATTCATGTCTTACGCATTCACAGATCACAAATACGCCGTAATTTACTCTGAAAAATTTGACGAAGAGAAAACAAAAAGCAAGACAAACAAGGCGCAGGCTGCGTAATTGTATGGCCCTTGCATAGATGTGTGCACGTATTTGTTTTTGATATGCGTAATTGTGCCTGTACACATGTGTGTGTGAGTGTGTGTGTGAGTGTGTTTGTGTGAGAAGGAGCATAATAAGGAGGCATTACAATGCGCTACGCACCGTCACGTCAAGCATATCAACATCAGGGTCGTTCCATTCAAGACTTATACAGGGTGACTCGTGCAACTATTTCAATGTTGATATTCCATAGCATATGATATAATATCTGATTCATATATATTACCATATGTGTTAATATATGATATATAATTTATATATATATATATATATATATATCCCTATATGATATAATATATAATATCTGATACATATATATATTTATATGATATGATATATTATGATATATATTATCTGTTACATAATTATATATATTCATATACGCTATGGCATGACTAGTAATATCTTATACATATATATATATATATATATCCAAATATGATATGCTATCTGTTACATATATAATTATTGGGATATATGCTATGGTATGACAAGCAATATCACATATATATAATATGATCCATAATATATATAAACATTTTTATATGTTATGTATTGACTATGTCTTTCATGGTCTACAAAAATATATTTAATAAATTATATTTAATATAAATATATTTAATAAATTTCTGTTTATGTTCAGTTGCCTAAAAAGTTATTAGCATACAAATATTATATGTGTTATATATAATAAAATAAAATTATAAAATTATATATATTAGCCATAGCTTATTTTCATGCCTATTATTATTTTACATTATTATTAGAGCTATATATGCTTAATATATAATATATTTCCTATAACTTATAGCCATTTTTTTTATATCAAAGTCACCCTGTTTCCCCGCGTATCCTCGTACATTCACATATTTGCCGCATGTCTTTGTGGGCGTGTTGAAGACGAATGTCATTTCCACGCGACTTCCGCTGGCAACAGCTTGGCAGCCATTGCAGCCAGCTGATGCCAGCTCGCAAGTCCAACGTCCATCGCTTGCCGTTCGCCCATATTGTATGGCATACTTGGGGGCTCGCTGGCTGGCTTTACCCGTTTCGCTGGCTTGTCATTACTTGGAAATGGAAATGGCAGCCGCAGCAGCGGCAGCAACAGTTGCTGTCATTGTGTTGGCTGGCTCTGGCATTGTTGTTGCTGTTTGCTTGTTGTTCGCGTTGTTCGTCTGTTATTGTTTTCCATTTTTACTACCATTTTTATGTGCTGGAATTGCTGATGGGCTTTGGCCCTTGATGGCTGTGCTTTCGCATGGTACTTATATTGCAGCAGCACAACCAAAGCATATTACACACGCACGCAGACACATACATACTTATACACATAAACCATCACACACTACACATTGAACATTCAACTTGTTGCTTTTTCATTTCAACTTGATTTTCGGCCTCACTTGGCCTGGCCTGGCCTGGCCTGGCCTGGCCTGGCACAAGCTTAACCTTTGAACCCCGCTGCGCAACAAAGTGAAGCGCGTCTAAGTAATCAAGGCAATCGTTTATGTGCATTTTAAATTTGCCCCGCTATTAACTGCGACTCCGACTGTGACTGGGACTGCCACGTAACTGCGACTGCGCCTTTAAATCATATTCAGAGCTGAGTTTCAAATTCAATTTGTTACATTCTCCAAATGCAAAAATTTTAAATTTCAAATTGTAAATTGCGAATTCCTTTTGATTGAGCTGAAAACAATCTCTCCGTTTTGCCAGCCAGACAGACTTAAACAAACCAAAGCGAACTTCCATTTATCATGCGCCTTATGAGACGTTATCCTCTGGGAATGGAAATTTTTTTCCTTTGCAAAACTTCAGCTTGACATAAAATTTCGCAAGAAATTTTATAAGACTTTAGACTTAATGTTCTTTATGGGGGACTTGAGGGCATAAGTTTTATGGTATTATGTAGGGTATAAGTCTGTTTGCTGAGAGTATAAGTTATAGAGTATAAGACTATATAGAGTATACGCATGCATCAGGCATGAATCTGGGCTCCTTGGCTCCTTGGAGTAGTTTAGCTTAGGCTTGCAATAAAATTTCTATAAAATTTGTAAAAGACTTCTAACTTAAGGTTCGTGTTAGATTTGTATAAGTAGTTAAGCTATATATTATAAGACTTTATAATCTGAAAATGCATACTCCTTGAGCTTAGGACCGACATAAAATATCTACAGAATTTTTATAAATTTTTTGACTTAAAGTTCTTTATGTGAGAGCTGAGCGCATAAGTTGTTTTGGTATTATAGAGAGTATAAGTCTGTTTGCTGAGAATATAAGTAATATAGTATAAGACTTTAATCTCATGGAAAGAAGATTCCTTGAAGGAAGGACATGAAATAAAATTTCTATACAAATAATATAATACTTTTGACTTTGTATAAGTAGTATAAGTAGTAGTAGTATAAGACTTTATCATCTGGAAATGCATATTTCTTAGGCTTATACATAAAATAAAATTTCTATACAATTTTTGACCCACTTTTGACTTCAATTTGTTAACATTTTACACCTCAGACTGAAGAAAACTGCTCTTAAAAGCCTTAAAATAATTTTCAAAAATCTTGCATGCACCGTTAAATCTTCGAGGCATGCACAGCTATTGGAGAAATGCATAAATTCTCTATATATAATTAAATTGTAATTCTCAATAATATAATTGTATGGATTCCATACAAATCGAATTTTGCAGCTTTTCCCATAGCTGTGAAAATTCGTTACGGAAAGAAGAAATTATTCTCGAGGCAAAAAATATGTTAAATATATAAAATGCGCAGCCAGCAAGGCAGAGCGGAGCGAAGCAAGCGAAATGAGAAATATATGAAATTGAATTTAAGATTATTTTGGAATTGGTCACGATTTTCGCTTGGCTTGCAGAATGTGTGCACATGAACAGATTTGCTGAATGCTCATAATAATAAAATGCCAAAATGGAAATCGTACAGCATTTTCCGTACAGTTTTCCCCACATGTCTGTGTGTGCGTGTGTGTGTGGCCAGGCCATGCCTAGCAGCGAGCTGCCTTCAAATGCATTTTTCATATTTAGTTAAGGAGCTGAGCTGAATTTGTTGTATGATGCTGTGCTGTTATTGTTGTTGTTGTTGTTGTTGTTGCTGGCATCAATTAGAATCAATCAATCAAGTGTGCATAATTAAATTGCTCATTAGGCGCAGGGCAATAATTGGCAGAGCATCAACAACAACAATGACAACTTCTCAAAGTCAATGACACTCATCAGTTGAGGTTTGCGCCGTGCTCTGCTCGGCACTGAACTGAGTCGAAACTGTTTACAGGTTCAGGGAACTGTATACCGATTCCGCATCATTTGCCATGTTGTCACGCCCACATGCCGCATGTCACATGCCGCATGCCGCACGGCCCATCAGCCATATGCCATGTGTGTTTACATTTACAGCTGGCCATTAATTGCTGCGAATCTGTTGTCGTCTTCAATTCTGATTGATTCGTGCTGTTTCATTGTTTTTCTTTCGTTTCTGAGACCTTTTTGCGCCCTTCGGCCTTACTTTGTATTTGCTTGTGATTGGCAAACGTTGTGAGTCCTGACAGCCGAATGTCCTTCAATTCGGGCGCAAGGCGAGTAAAATATAAATAAAAAACAAATTGCTATGAGCGAGACGGCAGTGCATGACTGCCAGCTACCCTGTAATTAAGATAAAACTCATTTGATGTATCTCAAAATTTGGATGCTTAAGCAAATATGCTCATTTGCCCGCCTCATACAAATATGTTTTTATTAAAGGGTATAGAACATGCTTCACGCCGACACTTAATGTCGCCTTAAGCTCTTCAGTTCCTCTGGCAGCTCAACAAATTTCACTCACCTGCCTCCGATGCTCTGATGCTGTCGTGTTGCCTTAACCACCGGCGTCTAAATACTTAAATGCTCCCCGGGGCGCCGCTCAATGGCGAAGCATTTAAAGTGCCATTGTGTGTGCCCGCATAAGGCTAAAGTGCAGCTCAGGCACACGCCATAAGTCGAAGGCCATTATATGGCTCATGTCAGCGTTCGCATTAATGCTCGAATATGATAATAAGCCGGTCCGCAGGCAAGCAGCCCGTCTGAGCTCCGGCTGAAGGCATGAGTGGCACTTTAAAGTGAACATCACTTTCGATTTATTCGCATATATATTTCCAAATATGCCAAGTGCATGCCAATCGAATTAGCCGCCATCAGCTGTGGGCCCACTTTAGTGCATATGCTTTTATATGGTGTTGAAGTTAATCAATATATATAAAGATATATATATATGCTGTAGCTGGAGACAAATCAAATTGGCGCAGCATAACTCAAATTACATAACGCTTATCACGCATACGCAGCGGTGTGCCTTTCGAGTCCGACTTGACTGGAAGGAAGCGCCATCAACGCGTGGCGAATTGCAGCTCTCGAGCTCTCAAATTATTTGCCATCAAATTCTATTGATTTATTAATGCCGCTCTCCTCATTCGACAGTTGCCATAAAGCGGCGTCGCGTCGTCAGCGAATGCTCACCGGGCATCACCCGCATTGCACACATTAATTTCGAAAATGTCTCAATAAAAATCAATATCAAATATATTTTGTACTTTATGGCTTTATTAAGGCCTCGTTGCTGCGGTGATAAAGGCCCAAAAATATATAAAAGCTAAGATTGTCTTAAGTTGCCATTGCCAATAACTTTCATCACACTGTATATTTATTATATCTAATATGATAGAAGTATAAATAGAAGAAGAGGCATTATATATTGCTAGATTTTGAGAAGCGATTTAATATTAAAGTAGATTTACAGCGTAGACTTATTTGAGATGTGCTCGGCTTATGCTTCAGCGTAACGTACTTTGAACTTCATGAAAATCGCATAGAAAGGCTATGGGAGTGAGATAGATATGAAGAAGGCATTATATATTGCTAGATTTTGAGAAGCGATTTAATATTAAAGTAGATTTACAGCGTAGACTTATTTGAGATGTGCTCGGCTTATGCTTCAGCGTAACGTACTTTGAACTTCATGAAAATCGCATAGAAAGGCTATGGGAGTGAGATAGATATGAATGTCACACAAATATGGTCAGTCACTAAACTTATTTCTTGCTCTCTCTCAATTGTATCTCACTGACTCACTGTACAACTGCAATACCCTTTCTATGGTAGCGCCTTTCTATGTGATTCTCAGGAAACACATTTTAAGTATATCTCTTACTAAACTTATTTGCCACTTTCTCTCTCTCTCTCGCTCTCTCTCTTTCTCTAGCTGTCTCATTTACTAGCTTAAATCATTCTCGTATTCTCAATTTCTTCTCTCTATATATCACCTTTCTAAGCGATTCTCATATAATACACAATTTCTACATAATTTGCTTAATCACTTTCAAATTGAAAACTTGGTTCGTTCGTTCGTTACGTTAATGAGTTTACCACACACTTCCAAGCAGACATGGCAAACTTCCAGGCAAGTGTCTGGCGAGAATGCATCGCCAGCTGACCTCAATGTAGTTTTTTCACTCTTTTCCTGCCCGCCTCTGTGTACGTTGTAGAAAAGTTATCTAAATAGTTGTGCATACTTTTGGGCTGTCAGACAGCTCATTTGCCTGGCACGACCGGGCGTATGCTGCATAATAATTTTAATAATTCATTAGGCAAAAAAGCTTGTTTTTGTTGCTGGTTACCTAAACATAAATTGACTTTGAGTGGCACGTTAAGTTCGGCTGCAACTGTTGCCGTTGTTGTCTGCGGCATGTGGTAGAACCCATTCACCTAAGAGCTGTTGCTTGCGTATCTATAGAAACAGCTGACAGCGTGTTATTACCTGGAATGTCTGCCAGCAACTTTCTGACTTTCAACTTCTATTCTTGACGGTTGAGCTTGTGTGCTACGCTTTATGAAGCCATCACAAGCGCTCATGGCCGAGAAGATGAGAAGAACAGTTGAAATAAAGATGGAATAATGTTCAACAGTTGAAATGTCAGCGTTATGAAACGGGTGATTAACTAATCGCTTGAGCGAAATACTTATACAATTGTTTCATCATTGATAGATCGATAGAGCTCATGAGAGTTCTTAAACCCAATTCGAGTTTATTCACTTATTCTCTAATCTAGTAATTACTGAACTGAATACAAGAAACTTTCACTTATTCAAAGTAATCATCCAGTTGCAGTCCCGTGAACGAATCAATGTAATCCTCTTGACTGTCATTGGGATAGTCGTCGGCTCTATAGTAGTACATTAGCAGGGTGTACAGCAGTAGCCACCAGATTATTTCACTACCAATTGGACACATTTAGCTGCTGCTCTTGCTGTCGCTGCGATTCAGCTGTCAATGATACCAAAACGCGTCGGTCCAATCAACGGGAACCGCATGAACAGCATGGCATGTCGGCCATATGTGGGTCAGTTTGTGCAGCTGCCGTTGGGCTGCGACCCACCTTGTTCAGCCAAAGCACATACGCATTGTATTCTCTCCATATATGTATATAAATATATATATGTACATATATATCTAACACACATTCAGCTGGAAAAGGCATCTCTTTGTAGCATACTTTCAAGCGATGCTGGCATTTTATGTCAGCACTCAAACTGAGTTTTATTGTCATATAAGTGAGATTGTCTGCTTGACCGAGCTTAGCGGTCATAGAAATTTTCAACTGCCAATGTCACAGTTTATTTGATTTCGAGAAGTGAAAATGTTGCTTACGAGCACTTTACAATGATAATAGCAATAACATCATAATAATGATGATAATAATTGTGACAATTTAAAAATGAAAGATTATAATAATACTAAATATAATAAGAAGATCGGTATACAATGACAATATGACAATGACAATGGCAATGACAATGACAATGGCAATGACAATGGCAATGACAATGATAATGATAATGATAATGATAATTCTAATATTAATACTAATACTAATACTAATACTAATACTAATACTAATACTAATACTAATACTAATACTAATACTAATACTAATACTAATACTAATACCAATATTAATACGAATACTAATACTGATACTAATACTAATACTAATGGCAATGACACTGACAATGCTAATACTAATAATAATACTAATGACAATGACAATGACAATGCCAATGCCAATGCCAATGACAATGACAATGACAATGACAATGACAATGACAATGGCAATGACAATCACAATGATTGTGATGACAATCCCAATGATGACAATGACAATGATAATGATAATGATAATGGCAATGACAATGATATAGTTTATTATTATATTAATATTGATAATGGCAATATCAGTGCTGATGATAATGACAATAATAATGGGAGTGGAAATATGATTTATCTATGATCATTATTATTAGAGTGGAGTGATCTCTTATATCTGTATGTTATTTTCTGATTGCCAGATCCAATTTCTGATATAGTTCTATAGGCTAAAATGTGCTTCCAGAACACAGTAACTAACACTTGTCTCTCGTTTCTTTATCGTTGCAGGACACGAACTGAATGTTGCGCGGAGTGGAAGTGATGCCGTTGGCAGAGCCGCGTATTGTTGCTGTAGCTGTAGCTTAAGTGGGCGTGGCTGCATTCATGATGCGACTGGCGAAGCTGACACAAAGCTTATCGCTCAAAAATGCATCGCAGAAGTGCGCGGATCAGTCGCACGCCAAGGTTCACAGCGGGGCGGGCGGGGGATGGGCCGGGCTGGGCTCAGCTCATAATAGTCTTTAGTTTCATTCAGCATTTTCTTATACATTTCTTGTCACTCAGCAAGGTGTCGCTTTAACATTCTTTTTGTTTTCTCGCTCGCAGCGGCACGGGAGCAGCAGCAGCAACGGTGCGGGGCAGAGCATTGGCAGCAACGTCAACGTCAACGGCCTGGCGGCCACAGCGGCAGCGACAGCAGCGACGCGTAGCAGCAGCAGCAGCGGCGGCAGCGGCAGCGGGAGTGGCAGTGGCAGTTGCAGTGGCAACACCAACAGTAGCAAGCGCAAATCGAAGCCAAGGACAAAGTGTTTCGGTGGCACAGTGTTTCGCTGTTGCCTACCTTGTCGCGGGGGCGGCTCCGCAGCCCCCGCCACAAGTCCGCCCCAAACACCCGCGCAGACACCGGACGAACTGAAGCCCAAGGTACCACAGACAGCAACAGCCGAGACTCTGACAGATAAATCGCTGCCCCAGCAACAGCAGCAACTGCAACAGCAACAGCAACTGGACCCAGACTTGGAGGCAATTGGTGGCGGTGAGAAGAAGCATTCGCTAGCGGATACGATTGGTACATCGGTGACCACGCCCATATCTCTGAAGACCCTCATCAACGACGTTGACGAGGACTTGGAACAGCAGCTGAGCGCAGCGGACATCGCAGCCGCCAGCTTGGCCAGCGGTTTGGTAGCCAGACGCGCCGAGCCCGAAACACTTAGCGACGCCAGCGTCTCACCCACCGTGGTGGTGCTGCAGCTATCCCACACAGTGACAGCTAGCACAGCGCCCAGTCTAGCGCTGCCAGAGGTGACCAGCTTGACGACAGCCAGCGCGGGGGCAGCAGCAGCGGCAACGCTGCTATCCACAACCACAAGCGTCTCCTCCACGTCGCCGTCGCCCAGCGGCATCTATCAATCAGTCAATCAGCAGTCAAGCGGCAGCAGCAGCGGCGGCGGCGCTGCTGGAGCAACGCCAACAGCAGCAGCAGCAGCAGGCGGAGCAGCAGCAGGTTCAGCTGGGCAACAGCGTTGCAGTTGCCAGCCGCAGACCTCGCCACTGCCTCACATCAAGGAGGAGGAAGAATCCGAGCAGCAGCATCTGCACCAGGCCGGCAACAACCGACAGTCGATCAACAGCAGTCCCGTCAAGGGCCTTGAGGAGCCACTGCCACCGATAACCATCGCCGGCGGCGGCTACTGTGGGAGCTGCGAGAGCGTGCACCACAGCTCGGGCACTTCGTCGTCGGCAACAGCCGGTGGCAACGTACAGCCGGAATACGTTGGCGGCGCCTCGACACCATCGCCGCGCATCAAGCTCAAATTTCGCAAGCCGCACAAATCGTGCTGGTCACGCATTGTACTCGCGCCCATCGGCAGCAGCGGGGGCGGCTCATCGTCGGCCACCGTCATTGGCAGCAACTCGAACGAGACTCTAGCGTCGAGCGGCAGCACCGGCAACACAAACACCAACAACAGCAGCAGCGTCAGCGTCGCTGCCCATCATCGTTTGGCCTCGTCCTCAGCGTCGGCGCTCGCCTCGCATCCCAGCAACTCGCAGCTGCTGCCCACCAGCAAAATGCAGGCCGAACAGGGCTCCATTGGCGATCTGCAGAAGTATCACAGTCGCTACCTCAAGAATCGACGTCATACTCTGGCCAACGTGCGGTAAGTCCACGAATATATGTTCATCTACATCAGATGCTTCATTTAGGTTAATTAAAAACTTGTTTATCCCTTTGATAACTGAGCTGCGATAAGTCAATGGCAGTAGATTGAAAAGCTCCTTCAACTATTGCCAAAGCAGCTTTAAAATATCTTTTGTGAATCGGCTTACTTAATTAGGTCAAGCCAATGCCGGAGTGAAAGCCACTTTGAAGGTTTATAATTGAATTTCACTTTAAATGTTTATAGTAAATTATTGAGCAAATCGTTTGATTGGGCGGAGCAACAACAAATTTAGAAACTTTTTAATTGATTTACTCAATGTATTTACAAGAGTTTTGCACTAGCAAATTCGATTGGGTTAGAGCTGATGGTCGAAGCGGGGCAGAGTTTAGCTGAGCTTTGATGCAAGTTTATGTAAACTGAACAAAATTTAATTATATATATATATATATATATATATATATATATATATATATAACTCTATAACTTAAATGAGGCTTTGGATTATTTGCAATTAAATTCGATAATATATAGCGAAGATTCTTAGGATTCTTAGGAATTTAAAACAACAATATATCGTAATTATCACTCATCATGTTCGTCTGTTCGTCCGTCTATCCATCCGTCATCTATCCTTCCGTATGTATAGCAGTCCGTCCGTCGGTAAGCATATACGCCCGTCTGTTCGCATATATATCAGTCCGTTTATCTATCCGTATGCATATCCTTTTGTACGTTCATCTGCCCGTATACATATCCTTCGCTCCGTTTATCTGTCCACGTGTTTGTCTGTCCGGCCGTATGAGCCAAGCGCTCTCGTCAACTACAAGGCCAAGATACTTGAAATTTAAAGCATATATTCCTACATATCAAACGTAATATGAGCTTATTACTTTGTTTCGATAACTCTTAATTTGATTATTATCGCTAAAAATCGATATTTTTAAGTTTTTTTTTGAAGACCACAAAATATGGTAACTTACTATGGGGCGTTCTTAAATTACTACAGAGATTTTGCGTATTCTGATTTTCGAATATCTACCCCTATTCTTACCCCTATTTCAAATACTAGAGACGAGAGACTGAATGTCATTATCATGCCCAAAACTTGATTGCATTAAGAAAATCTAGCTCATCAAACAATTGCTGAGTTCAGGGTATCACATAGTCGGGCACTTCCAACTAGAGAGCTCTGACTCGTTTCTTTAAGGCACACGCACTGCTCATTCCCTCCAAAATTCCATTAAATGTGGTCGAAATTGCACTTTAAGCCCACAATTAAAGCTCCTTGAGATTGTTGCATTCCGCTTTCGACTTTCAGTCTTAAATGACTTTCGGCTTGCTTCGTTTAATCCAATTAAATTGCTATACAATGTTTATACAAGACTTGATTTGGTGCTGAATTGCTTGGAGTTTCAATTAGATAGAGATGGCGAGATGGTCGTTCAATATTCTTCATATTTCGTGTTTCATATAACACTCGATGTGTCGCCTACAGTTATGCAACACTTTTGTCAACTGTTTGCCTGCGTCGTCTGCTGCTGGTGGCATTGTGTTGACTTTGGCCTTAAAATTGACTTTGAACAGCTCAGTCGGCTGTTAACACAACAGAACGGGGAAAAAAGATGGAAAGACAAAAACAAAAATAAACTGAGACGCTCAGAGAAAAAACCAAAACGAAAGCAAATAACATGAAAATAAACGCAAGCCAAACAAACGCAACAATATTATTATTTTATTTGTCAATATTTATACAAATGCGGGCGATGGATGTTGCTGCTGCCGCTGCTGCTGCCGCTGCCGCTGCTGCGGCTGCTTGCGTTTTGCGTCAGCTGAACGCGGCGACGTGGCGTATGCGCAATTTATCGCTGACAGCAACTGCAGCCCACTACGAACTCGACGCGAAAGTTAGACAACGGACAACCAGCCAATTAGCGGCTTACAATGCAATCAATTTGCAGTTAGTCAACTTAATCAAATCGAAAAAGTTATGCGACACAAACTTTGCGCGCCAAACAAAAAAGAAAGCAATGAGCAGCAGAGAGCGCAGAGGGGGCAGAGCACCGACCACAGACAGTCGACTCGAGCTGTCTCGTGTCTGCCCAGCACCCAGTTGCAGCTGGCACACACGCTGGCCTAGCCCGCAGCACAAAGGCTGCGTAATTTGAGGCCAAACCTAATCCAATGCATAATTGAATACGTTTTGCCAACTTAACTCGCCAATGGCACCGAGCTGAACTGAGCCCAGCGACTCGCTCGCTCGCTTGACAAATTGAATAAATAAGTGCATAAATTTTACAAAAGCTGCGCTGATTAAATTTGACCCCATATCAATAAATGTATTTGTTTGACTCTTTTCGATTTGAGCCTTTTCAAATATATATTAATAATATATATAGTATATGAATTGCATTTGGGCGCTGGGCTGACAGGGTTAAGCGCTGCAGTTGCATGCCATTTCAGCAGGGTTCAGCTGGAGTCTGCTTTAAGCTCTATATGATTATGTAATATAGTCATAGTGTATATAAATTAAGAAAGTGTTTAAAGCGCACGATGTTGCGCAAGCTGGGCAGACCTTTCGAGGCAATGACCAGCGCGTTTTATGGTCATAAATTAGTTTTTATTTATTTTTAATTTTTAATTGTTTTTTTTTTTGTTGTTTAAATTTTATTTTATTATTATTTATTAGCTATTTATTTGTATATTTATTTATTTAGTAATATATATATATATATATATATCATACATTTAATTTTTTGTTCTTTATTTACCTCAAGTTTATTTTTAAATTCTTTTTTTTTTTTTTTTTTTTTTTTTTGATATATTTTATTATTTAAAAATTTTTTTTTATATGTAATCCCTTTTATTTTATTTTTAATTAAATTATTCAGTTTTTTTGTGTGTTTTTATAGAAATTATTATTTATTTTTTAAATATAAAAAAAAAATAATTAAAAAAATTTTTTTTTTTAAGCTATTTAAAAATGGTTCTTTTAAGCTCTGAGCTGCAAGCGCTGTCTTAACATCCTAGCAAAGCCAAATCTTACTTTATCTATACTCAAAAGGACTTACAAATGTTCTTATATTGAGACTGTGCAGTTGACCAAACTTTTTGGCACAACCCATTATTTCCAAGCGCCTCAAAGGTTGTCTAATCACTCAACTCAACTCTCAACAAGATGGTGTACTATATGTCTTCTATAACTTGTTGTTGCCTTAACTTGACAGCATATAGAGTATCTATAAAGTATCCTTTCAGTATCTTCAAAGTATCTATATTCTTGATCAGTAGCTAAGCACTTAGTATTTGGTTTTCAATCAAAGCTTTTATTCAGTATAGTTTATAGTAGTTAAAAAAAAAGATAGAAGATATTTTCGTTAATTACGACTCCGGCGTGAGTTCAATATTGTGGGTCTTAGTTGCGGCTTAACCCCTCCTGTTCCTCCTGTTGTTGTTGTTGTTGTTGCGCCTGTTGCTGTTGCTGTTGCTGCGCCTGTTGCCGTTGCGACGGTTGCCGTTGCGACGGTTGCCGTTGCGCCTGTTGGGGTTGGGGCGACGCTGGTTGTTGGGCCTGCGTCCCCTACGGCTAGGCCTGACCACAGCAGGTGCCGCGGTGGTCTCCTCCTCATCAACTTCGGCGTCGGTTTCGGAGTCTGTGTCGTCGGTCACATCGGTGTCTGATGATCCTTCATTAGTGGTGTCCGATCCGGTGTTGTCAGCCTCGGTAACGGCGCCAGTATCAGTCTCGTCCACGGCATTCGAATCATCAGCGTAGTCCTCCACGGCGGACTGTGCGGCCACAAGGGACACCCACAGGCAAAGGCAGGCCAGGAGCAGGAAATGCGTGTTGAACTTCATGTTGTCTTTCGAATGTCAAATTCAAATTGATAACTCTGCAAGAGCTACCCCTGCCTTTTATAGTCAGCAAATTTCGAATTTGAATTTGAATTTGTCAAATCGCAGAGCCTCTATTTGCCCAACTTGAGGCACAACAATAGCTTGCCAAAGCCGGGTAATTATCTATGAATGGTAGATCGCCAGCTGCGCGAATTGAATCATGTGCCAAAAAAAAAGCTGAGACAATGGCAAAACAGAATCGAAACGGAAAATTTATCATGTTGGCATAGGCATATTTGCTGTGGCAGTGCTCACACTCATTCTTAGGTTTAAGTCAATGTGGGTGTTAGGCAGATCAGTTGCGCAGTTGAAGATCAGGAAGTAACAACGTTACTTGGGGGACTTTTCTTCACATGAAATAATTGTTTGACTTAGCTAAAATTGCATTGGCTAACAAGCGAGACCTCAAGAGTTGGCCAAAAGCTCCCTCTGGACACAAGACTCTCGCCAAGCAGCCTAGCTAGGCGTCGACGTACTGCAGTCGGAAGATATGCTAGCACTAAGGCAGATTGTGATGCTCTCTCGAGCTCTCTGATGCCGAGGCCTAACTGAAATGTACATTGACTAAATATCTATCAAATATACCCCCTTAAGCTCCATATATAATCCTAGTATAATCCTATTACCCTTTCCGCCCCTAAGCTACGCACAAGTTAAGATCAAGTTAAGTTTATTTCTTGTAGGCTATGCTCTATGAGTAGTGCAAGTTTCTTCTATCAATCTGCGCAGATGTCGACTCTCAAGTCTTCTATAAAAGCGAAACAGATGTACAAACTCCACCTCCATATAGGTTAGTTCCATTCAAGCTGTGTCAACTTAGCGACGCAAAAGACAGAACCCTGAAGGTTATACATATGCACAAATTGACAGCTAGGAATAATACGTTGGATTATAGAATTAATATAGACTGAATGTGGTTTTCCTAGATTTGAGCTTGTCGAACAAAGCTTGCCAAGTCTGTGACTAATGAGCTCCGCTAAAGATCTGCTAGAGCTATAGTTGAGAGTTAAGATCAGCAAGCTTAGCAGACCGTAATAGGACGCCACGTGGCTTATAGGAAATCCTTGAGTTTGAAAACAGTTTCCCCTTGTCCTATAAGCCTGAGCCCTTAGCAGTAGACAACTGTTGTTTCTTAAATTGTTTGAAGAACTTTTGTTCATCAATGAAAAGATTTTATTTATCAACGAAAAGGCATAGTTAATTACACGACTTCAGCATTAAGTATAATCCGGAATTTGGTCTAACCGCGTCTCCTGTTCAGTTGGGTACGTCCATTGTTGTTGGCGCGACGCCTGTTGTTGTTGCGTCTGTTGTTGTTGTTGTTCCTTCGCCTGTTGTTGTTGCGTCTGTTGTTGTTGCGCCTGTTGTTGTTGTTGCGCCTGTTGTTGTTGCGCCTGTTGCCGTTTTGGCCTCGCCGGTTGGGCCTGCGAACGGGTACCCTGCGCGTGGGAGTCGGCACATCCGGTTCGTCCGTTTCCGAGTCTACATCAGTGTCGGTTTCGTTATCAGTGCCTGCGTCGGTGTCAGTGTTGCCTCCCGTCTCTTTATCGGTGTCCGCGCCGCCCACATCTGTATTGGTGTCGGTGTCCGGGCCACTATCTGGCTCATCCGTGGTATCCGCATCGTCATCGTAGTCGCTCTGTGCGACCGCAACGGAGGCCCACAGGCAAAGACAGGCCAGGAGCAAGAACAGCCAGTGGCACCTCATGATGAATGTCAAACTCAAATAATTAGAATTGCAGAACCCGTTAGCTACTTATATAGTGGCACCTGTTAAATCGTGGAGCCTGTATTTACTCAACTTGTGATATTGAAATGTGCCGATAGAACAAATGTCTTTGAAATTGACTACGGGAAACGTCCATCAAATAGTTGTGTTTGATATATAAGATAAATAAAAGGCTAGAGGCAAACGAGATCATGATATTATGCTCGAGAGTTCGTTTGTCACCCAAGTGTGCACAACAGTATTTGGGGTTCATGACATGACGAAATGCGCTTGCTTTCTGTTGATCAGATCTGTATTAAGCGTATCGTTTATTGGCTAAGTAATATTTTAGGGTGGGCATCTCAGTCCTGTTTACCAATCGCCTACTATAATTGCAATATTTACAACCTTATCGCCAGTTGTCATTAAGTAAACGACCAAAAATACTGAGATCTAAAAATGGAAACAAACTCCGCACATTTCATTGCCTGAAGATGGCAGCATTGTGCGTTTCTCCTGTTAGCTCAGCCATAGCTGATTCAGAATACCCTACGCCGACTGATCTTAATGTGCAACGGCCCGTTGATCTAGTTGATCTACCTGTAGCTGCACGTGCCAACACCCAAAGTCGAAATGCCCCTACTGGGAGCTCCCCTGCGTGTAGCCGCTATATAACAGTGGCACATTCCGAACAACAGCAACAGCTCCCTCAGCAGTTCTGCAATGCATATCTCCTGGTTCTTTGGTTTGGCAGCTCTACTTGTGGTCCTTGGGCCAAGTGGTAGCGAAGCTAGTTGCGGTTGTCATGAGACAACAACGGAGTGTCCTCCTACAACAACGACTTGCGGATGTCCTCCCAAAACAACGACAACGTGTGCTCCGACAACGACAACGTGTGCTCCGACAACGACAACGTGTGCCCCGACAACGACAACGTGTGCCCCGACAACGACAACGTGTGCTCCGACAACGTGTGCTCCGACAACGACAACGTGTGCTCCGACAACGACAACTTGCCGCACAACAAAAAAGACAACCAAGACTCCTTGTGTTACGACAAAGAAGACAACATCAACAAAAAGGACAACGACGTGTGCCCCGACAACGACAACGTGTGCGCCGACAACGACAACGTGTGCTCCGACAACGACAACGTGTGCCCCGACAACGACAACGTGTGCTCCGACAACGACAACGTGTGCTCCGACAACGACAACTTGCCGCACAACAAAAAAGACAACCAAGACTCCTTGTGTTACGACAAAGAAGACAACATCAACAAAAAGGACAACGACGTGTGCACCGACAACGACAACGTGTGCTCCGACAACGACAACTTGCCGCACAACAAAAAAGACAACCAAGAATCCTTGTGTTACGCCAAAGAAGACAACCAAGAAGTCTTGTGTTTGGCCAAAGAAGACAACCAAGAAGTCTTGTATTTGGCCAAAGAAGACAACCAAGAAGTCTTGTATTTGGCCAAAGAAGACAACCAAGAAGTCTTGTATTTGGCCAAAGAAGACAACTAAGAAGTCTTGTATTAGGCCAAGGAAGACAACCAAGAAGTCTTGTATTTGGCCAAAGAAGACAACCAAGAAGTCTTGTGTTTGGCCAAAGAAGCCATAATTCGAACTCCTAATCCACCATAGAAACCCCCAACCTTGGATGCCCCTACCATGTCCAAAAGCCAAAGATCGTGATTGTCACTGTCAGCGGTTAGGTTGAATTCGAACTACCCGGAATTTGATGAACGCCGCCTTAACAGAAATTTGATTTAAATCTTTGATTAATTTTAGTTTTGTTATTTTTTTTCCTTTTTAAGGTTGCACTTGTTAAGAATTGCAAGTTGCAAGTTGTCTCCCTCTCGCATAATATATGAATAAATAATTGCAAGAATTCGAGTGTGTTATCGAAGTTTATCGATCAAGTACTTGAGAGTAATTTAACTTAATTTTAAAGTTGAGTTAAGGAATCGAACTCTACCCTTAATCATGGAACTAGTTAAATGCGGAGGATGCTGTGGCTGAGCCTTTAAAGTATATATATTCATGATCCGGACTACGAGCTGAGTCAATATAGTTATGTCCGCTTGTCTGTTCGTCTGTTCGCTCATCCGTCCATCTATCCGTTCATCTGTCCGTCCGTCGAACCATCTATCCGTCCCTCTACACGTTTATCCGTCCGTCTATCCGTTTCCCCGCCATCCATCTATACGTCTATCCGTCCCTCTATTCGTTTATCCGTCCGTGTATCCGTTTCCCCGACTTGCATATGTCCATTCATTCGTCCGTCCATCAGTGCGTCCGTTTGCCCGTCCATCCATCCATCCGTCCTTCGATCCTCCACTCCGGCCGTGTGTGCGTTCGGCCAGCTGCCATCTCCGCGAAGACTTTTGGCTTTCTGTTGTTTCTGCTTCTTATAGTTGTTGTTTCATTGGCTTTTCCTAGTTAATGCTTTGTTTATGCGGCTTAGGCAACTGGAACTATCTGGCTGCTCATACGGCGGCGGCGAATTCAATCAATTTTCACGCCCAATTGGAGACGTCACCCCGACAATATGCACTCTAAATAATGCGTGGACAATTTGATTTACATAATTCCAATTGATGGCAATCAACTGTTGCGCGCTCCACACGGTGGGCTGCGCCACATGCTGGAGCTGCCGTTGGCAGTTGGTTTGCTATGCTGGCATTCAACCACCTAAGCCGAACCCTTTTCTGGAGCACTTTTGTCACATTTCCGCTAAGCTGGTCTGCCGGTCTGCCGGTCTGCCGGTCTGCCGGTCTGCCGGCTATGCTCCCTCCGTCGCCAGCAAGCATAACATCTCTGCGGCAATCATCCTGACATCGTTTTCCTCAGCCCATTTGGGGTCCTTGACAATAATTCACGCTTGAATGACGCTTCGTTATTGCTAGTCATTGAACTTTAGTAAATGTGGGCGTGCGAGCTGACTGTGTGTGTGAGTGGCAGTGTGTGTGTGTGTGCGTGCTGCTGGACAAGTCGTGCCATAATCCGAGAGAATTTGCCTCTTATTTATAGCAGCGCCTTCTAAAGGGGCGAAAATAACTCTTGCATTTAATCAATAAAAGCGCACAGGAAAAACAATTTCTGAGCCCCTTGGCAACAACAACAACAACAGAAGAAGATATACAATTAAATAAGTGAAATGCTTTAAGTGAGTCACATTAATTATACCAGCCGGCGAGAGCGAGGGGGGCGAAGCAGATTAAGAGGACTATATTAATTAAGCCGAAATATTTCTGTAAAATTTATTTCGCGCATTCCCATGCATTGTACAAATTTTTAAGGACTTTCAGTTATTTCATTAAGTCAATTTACGCTCAACTGATGAAGACTGCAAATTCTGGCTATAATTATGGAATCCCAGTTGGGATTCTTGGGTAGAGGCAATAAATGAACCGATCTAGGCTCTGTCTCTGTGTATAGCTATAGATCATCGATGACTTCATCTCCTTCAAAAATATCGATTTTAATCGATAACATAGCAGAAGTCAGTATAAAGACAAATTTGATCAACCGCTTGTTGAGACTTTTTCTGAGAATAGCTCAAGATCTTAATGCTTAAGCCAAGTACTCACACTGTCTAGAAAGCTTTTCTATCTGATAATTATTACATTTATTATTACTTTTACTATTACATTCTCTTATAAGCAAACTTATTTAATTAGTTTTACATTTTGAATATCTGATTTGATTTTGAAACCATCACAAAGTGTCTTTTAAACAACCGCCAGCTCAAAGCTTTTAATAGACTAAAAGCTTTTTTTGGCATATAAATTTTAAAAATCTCTAAAGCTAACTAAATTTATTTCAATTCTGTTCATGGACCAAACGAAAGCTCTTATTTATGCTCACAAACTTTGTGCGCCAAAAGCTTGCACACAAACCAAAGCCCACCACAATGCAAAAAGCTTCGAAAAGCCAAACATACAAGCTTTCAACACAAAAGCTTAAAGCGTCATGCAAGCTCTGCGCAACCGCTTTCAAAAGCGCTCAGCCTTGCGGAAGTTGAAAAGCTCTTTGCAAGAGCTTTCACCACACTGCCCATTCGCGTCCAGACCACACCGCGTATAAGTTATTTTACAACCATATATGGCCCTAACTGTAGTTAGGACTGGATTTACGAGCTGGAAGCCAAACAAAATGCTCACATACATCTCTTACATTTCACACACACTTACGCATACACATACATACACACATGCTCATATGCAGTCAGCACTGTATTTGTTTACCGTGCGTACAGTAAACAGAGTCAGGAACTCTCATTGCTTCAGCTCTTGTTATTAAATTGAATAATAAAAGTGATTTTATTTCGCTGTTGTCCAAAATGTTTTCCTATCAATATTTCTTTAAATTTAAGAGCTAAAGTCTTCGCTAGAGCTTGAACTCTTGCTCTTCCACAACTATGCATATTAATCATGAAATTTTCTGCCTCTCTTCTTTTGCAGGTAAGTTTTTTGCACCTTAATGCACTTCAGCTGTAAGTAGAAAGTTAGTTTGATAAGCTCCGCGCGAGCGGCACAAAACATTCTGTATAGACCAGGCCGCCTAATAGACTCGCTAAGTTCATTATGGCCTAATTGCACAACAAGCTCTCTGTGGCATGTTAAACTCGCTGTCGAACCCGCGCCGCGGGTGATCTCCTGCTGCTCAGCCAAAGGGCAGCTGCCAACATGTTCAATCAATTTCACTGCCAGCCATGCGGCAGCGGCAGCAGCAGCTCTGTATGAGTCCAACTACGTATGGTCCTCAAAGGCTAACCGAATTGAGATGAATAGAAGGTCTGCGTGCTTCGCTGCCTCGCCCACTCAGCGGCGTAACTTACTTAGCTCTGCGTATTTCAGCCCGAGCTGCAAGCTGCAGCGGCAAAGCCAACATTTCGCGGTAAACTTAATTAGTTTTTCTTTCAGCTTAGCGAATATTATGAAAATGCTTTTTCCTTCGCTTTGATTGCAAATATTTATTGATGCGAAATAACTCAAGCATTTTGCATCAATAAATATTTTTCATAAATATTTTTCGCTTCTAAGTTATGCACTTTGCTAATAATTACAAAAGCAAAGCAAATTGAAAAATATTCTGTTAGCCAGGGTAAGTTTCATATGCGAATCAAGCTTTCATATAAAGGTCATCTAAAGTTGCTTAAGAGACTCTGAGACTCTTTAGCACCACAGCAGAGCCATTGGCAGATCTAGAGTTGAGCTAAAGCAGAGCTAAAGGCAGAGCAGAGCCATGGGCAGATCTAGAGTTGAGCTAAAGCAGAGCTAAAGGCAGAGCAGAGCCATGGGCAGATCTAGAGTTGAGCTAAAGCAGAGCTAAAGCAGAGCTAAAGGCAGAGCAGAGCCATGGGCAGATCTAGAGTTGAGCTAAAGCAGAGCTAAAGGCAGGGCAGAGCCATTGGCAGATCTAGAGTTGAGCTAAAGCAGAGCTAAAGGCAGAGCAGAGCCATGGGCAGATCTAGAGTTGAGCTAAAGCAGAGCTAAAGGCAGAGCAGAGCCATTGGCAGATCTATAGTTGAGCTAAAGCAGAGCTAAAGGCAGAGCAGAGCCATGGGCAGATTTAGAGTTGAGCTAAAGCAGAGCAGAGCCATTGGCAGATCTAGAGTTGAGCTAAAGCAGAGCAGAGCCATTGGCAGATCTAGAGTTGAGCTAAAGCAAAACTAAAGGCAGAGCAGAGCCATGGGCAGATCTAGAGTTGAGCTAAAGCAGAGCTAAAGGCAGAGCAGAGCCATGGGCAGATTTAGAGTTGAGCTAAAGCAGAGCTAAAGGCAGAGCAGAGCCATGGGCAGATCTGGAGTTGAGCTAAAGCAGAGCTAAAGGCAGAGCAGAGCCATGGGCAGATTTAGAGTTGAGCTAAAGCAGAGCAGAGCCATTGGCAGATCTAGAGTTGAGCTAAAGCAAAACTAAAGGCAGAGCAGAGCCATTGGCAGATCTAGAGTTGAGCTAAAGCAGAGCTAAAGGCAGAGCAGAGCCATGGGCAGATCTGGAGTTGAGCTAAAGCAGAGCTAAAGGCAGAGCAGAGCCATGGGCAGATTTAGAGTTGAGCTAAAGCAGAGCAGAGCCATTGGCAGATCTAGAGTTGAGCTAAAGCAAAACTAAAGGCAGAGCAGAGCCATTGGCAGATCTAGAGTTGAGCTAAAGCAGAGCTAAAGGCAGAGCAGAGCCATTGGCAGTTTGTGGAGCAAAGGCAAAAGGCTAACCATGAGGCAGCCAGCATATTTCTGCTCAAAGAAGTTGTAGAAGAGGCTCATGAAAGGGCGAAGCGATGCTATGATTGAAAGGTTGGAGAAGCTATAACAATCACAATTTAAATTCATATTAAAGTATTTGATGGAAGAATGCATTACGTGCTTGAGCTCGTTTTCCCTATTTCCCGAAGTAACTGGATTAGTAACTTGTGTTTGGCCTTTTCTAACAGTAAATGTTGGCAAACTTATCAAATTTTCGACATTTAAAAGTTTTGCGAAAGCTGATTACCGTTTCACTAACTTTATGGAGTTGTTCGAATTATGGAGGGCTTCTTTTAGTTTGCGAAAGTCTTTGAGTCTTTTAGTCCTCCCTCTGTCTCCCTCGCCCTCGCCCTCGCCCTCGCCCTCGCCCTCGCCCTCTTTCCCTCTGGGTCCAAGGTTAACCTGCCACAATGAAAACTCACAAGTGTAACTAACATTTGTTTTCCATGGTTTGTTTGCTGTTTGTTTAATTAGGTAATCGGCTTCTGTTTTCATTTACCGTTGCATTCCAACTGTGTATTTTAGAGCTTCGCCTGACAGCACAGGCTGTGAAGTGCCTCAAACACAGCCAAAACTGAGCACACAAAGAGCAGGAGAAAGGGGTAGAGAGAGGGAGAGAGAGGGAGAGAGGGAGGCTCCGGCTGTTTGAAATATGAACTGAAATTAGTTAACTTGTTACAGGATTTTGGTTTTATGTTTTGTTTAACTGCATTCGACTGGGCCGCGGGGAGTCGTCAGCTGCACTCGCTGATAAATGTTTGTTTATTTTGTTAATCATACGCCGCGTTGCACAAACGCCACTGCACTGGCCGCACAACCCCCAAAGCCCAAAGCGAAGCTGCAGTCATCACCTCATCGGCCATTGTTGTCTAACTTTTCTATAGCTAATGCGCGACTGGGATTTGGCAGCGCAACCATCATTGCCGGCAGCAGCTGCTGCTGCTGCAGTTGGTGGCGTTGTTGGCCACAGTCACATCATTAATGCCGCCAGAGGCAGCCAACATGTTGGCTAGAAATACACTTGGCAACATGTTTGCTTGGCCCGGGCCGCTGTCCGAAAACTGTTGCCGTACAGTGGCAAAGAAGCTGCTCACAAATTTCGTGCTCATTTCCGGCTTTTTTTTTTTTTTGGTAGTGATTGGTATTATAGGAGGCTGCCTTTGATCTAGCAATTTGCGGGAAGATAATCATATTAGAATTTAAAAAGCTTTTAAGCTGCTTGCTTTGGGAAAATACTTTAGCTTTTACCAATGGCGCCGAATGTCAATTTGAATTTGATATTTGTGGTGTGAATGAATGCGGAATGCAAATGGATGAGGCTTACTCCAGAAGAATGAGGAGTAATGAATGAAGAAAGCATTTCTGGGACGCCTAAACTCTCGTTTCTGGTTTTTCCAGGCTCCAATTGGCCATTGGCAGATCAAGAGTGAAGCTGAGGCAGAGCCAAGGACAAAACAGAGTTGAGCTAAAGTAGAACCAAAGGCAGAGCAGCGCCATTGCCAGATCCATAGTTGAGCTAAAGCAGAGCTGGTTGCTCTAGGGTCCTTTTGCGGGGCAGTGAGTAGATCAACAAGCCTCAGGCTCTTAAAGACCTTCCTGAAATTATTCTCCGGGAATTTCAGAACCGAATCACGACCAAGAGTACTAGAAAATGCAATAAAACATCCCCGTTTGCTCAACAACTCTGGCAGCTGCTACTTGGCCAATATGATTTGCTCAGCTTAATAGAAAGAATTCCAATGGATTAGGTAAGCAAATTGACAAAATGACAGGGAACGAGCATCGGGTGAATACTTTTGCCCCGGCCCCTACCTGTTGTTCACATCAGTTAAGGCAAACAAACTATCTGACAGTGCTTCAGCTCACATGCCTCGAATGCTTATTAGAATTGCAATGGCGCAAAGGCGAAGCAATAAGCAGAACTTGACTTGAAGTCGACTCGACTTGGCATTCGATGTCAAAGGCTGGCTCCACAGACTTCTAATGTTACTGCTGCCCACGGCTAAGCCCAGCTGGCTTACAGTGGCCGTCAGGCTGGCATTGCCTTGATGCGCTTGCTGTAAGACAATCTATCAATTAGATTATTCTAGCATAGTTATTCCAGATGGCACTTCTAGAGTACGTGAACATCATGCTGAAATTTCTTCATTAAATTATTTGAAGCATGTTCTCGCACCACTGTGCAGCATGTTGCTAAGGGTTACGGCGCTGCTGCTGCTGCAGCTGCAGTTTATTTATTTGCTCTTATTGCTTTTTGCCCGCTTTGTTTGGTCTTTTCGCCGTTGCCTACCAATTTCGTGCGCCAGCCTAACGAAGGCAAAAATCGTTTATATACCCTGTACATATAAGCCAAGGGGTATTTTTGGGGAAAACATATTGAAGAGAGTGATAAAGCAGCATGAAAACTATCAGTAATAGAAGCAGGTGCATATGTAGTGACTTTACCCAAATCGATAAATATCGATAAATCGGACAATATACATATCTTGCCATATATAAAGATATAGACTAGACTTGAAGAGAGAAACAGGCATAAGAACTGACACTGTCAGATTCAGACCAATATTGACTTTTCGTAAATCGATAAATATCGATAAATATAGAACAATAAACATTGTTCTATATACAACGAACTTCAACAGAAATAACTCAGCATATTGAGACGAAACAATCATAAGAACTACCCAAAAGAAATGCAGAGAATATTATATTGACTGTGCCAAAAATCGATGAATATCGATATCTATCTGTCTGTCAGCCATATATATACGGCCCTTAACTAACATAAGAATCATTCATTAAACAAAGAACTTATTCGGAATTAAACAAGCTTAAAAAAATGCACTGTTAGAGGCCGTTGCATTGACTTCACGAAAATCGATAAATATCGATATACCGAGGGCCTATCAACGTGATAAAAATGTAGCTAAAACTAACTCATACCGAAATGAGTTACTACAGAGCATCTGCACAGTCCATCAGGCACATCTGCTGCCCACTTGCAAGGATTCTTCTTCTGTGTGCTTATTTTTTTGGGAGCTGCCAGGCAGCAAAAGCTGAAGAGCCAAAAAACTGAAAACTGGAGGAGCTGCAGCAGCTGCTGCTGCTGCACTTTCACTCATTGACCCGCTGCCTTTGCCATTGCCTTCGCCGTTGACGTTCGCTGCGCGTCGCTCGCAACATGTTGAAAGCGAACGTTTGGGGGCGAACCGAACCGCCGAGCCGAGCGGCGCGTCGTTTTGTGGCTCGTCGCAAGTCACGAACCGCCGCCGCTTGTCAGTTGCGTAGCAAACGTCTAGCGTGAAGGTTTAGCAGCAGCGACTAAAGCAGCAGAGCCCAACTAGAAGAGCCGGCGGCAGTAGCAGCAGCAGCTAACTAGCAGCAGCAGCAGCAGTAGTCGTAGAAGCAGCAGCAGCAGCAGCAGCACGTGCAACCAACAGCAGCAACTGCAGCAATCATCAAGCATATAACCAACAACAACAACAACAACAACAACAACAACATCGTGCTCGTGTCTAAAGTCGAGAGTTTTACCATTTCTAGCCTCCGTTCGACTGCTATATGGTATAAAATTTTTTGTTTTTGTTTTGTTTTGTGTGTTTTTTTTTTTGTGTCGCGTGTTGAGTGCAAAAGGTGCTTGAAAAGCAAATCAAAGTGCACAGCCCTGGAAACGTAGTGTGTGTGTGCGAGTGTGCGAGTGTGTGCGAGTGTGTGTGTGAAAGCGAAGCCAATGAATGACTCTCAAAAGACACTTGCAAACACGAGCAATTAGTGCAACGGCCAAGAACTTGTTGCAGAGCGCACAGAATCCAAAAAAAAAAAAAAAAAAAAAAAAAAAAATTAACAAAAAAAACATAGAACAGATCGAGTCTTTGGTGACTTTTGTTGCTGTTGGCCATATATGTAAGCCAAGCCGTGTGCGTGTGACCCATATATGGCTGTTATAGTTTATGTTTATGGCCCAAGCTAGATCTGTGCCGATTATCTCGTTGCCCTACGTCGCTACAGCGTGGGCGTTTGCCATTTATTGCAACAAATTAATTACTTTTATTGATTGTTGTTGTTTGTTTAGCATAAATTTAAGCCGACCAAAGGGAGAGAGAGAGAGAGATAGGTGATAGGTGAGACAGGCACCGAGCACGTGTGTGTGTGTGCGTATTATCGCTTGATCTACAACGATGTGACTATAGTCAGGTGGGGGCCAGAGATAAGCTGAAATCCAATTAATCACTATGATTAATGTTAGTCGCTGTGTTTATATCAGACAGCCAAATCTCGAAGCAGCTAGCCAGCCAGCCGACGCACACACTCGCAGGCCACACAGCCTCCGTTCTAGCTGGAATTTGAATCTGGCCGGGCCAATTGTCGTCTGTCGGCCGTTAGCCGTTAGCCGTTGTCAAGCGGCTATGACTCAAGGAAATCAAAATCAAAAGCCTCACAAACACAGCGACAATTGCTCATATCACTTGCTATCAATTAGCGCTATGAGCGGCAAGGGGCAGGGGCAAGAGCCGGCTACGTTCGACATAAGTAGAGTAACTAGAGTAGCGATAGACTTTGTTCGCACTGGCGGGGAGGGCGGTGGGGCGGCAGGGGCCGAGGGCCTCTTACTGTCAGGCGAAAATGCGGCCGAATGTCTAAGAATTTTTGGCAGCAATCAAAATTATTGGACAGCCACCAAAACAAAAGAAACTAAAAACCAACAACAGCAACAGCAGTGGGAACAACAACAATGTCTAGGAAAATTAACACATTTTATGCGCCAGCCAAAACTATTTAAAAATATTCATCAAGCGCAAAATGAAAAGCGAACCATGAACAACTTTTGCAAATGGGGAAATGCTGCAGGTGAAATACCCTGTAAAAATGGGCGTGAAGGGCAAATGTCACGAGCCAAATATGCTGTAATAGAATAGAGGTTATTGCTGGGGATCAAAATCGCTAAAAAAAAAAAAAAAAAAAAAATTAAAAATACAATTTAAAAAAAAATATTCTAAAAAAATTTAAAATATTAATAATATATATTATAAATATATATTTATAAATATTTATATAGAATAACTTTCGCTTTCTTTTCTAATTTCCTCAAAGTTTTTTTTTTAATTTTATTTTTTATTTTTATATATATTTAAAAAAAATTTTTTTTTTTTTTTTTAGCAATTTTGATTGATATTATTAAATTATATATTATATATATAAATATATATATATTCAGCATTATCTCATTTGAATTGTCGCCTTGAGCTAAGCGCAAATCTCCAACAAATTCTATCTTATCTCACACAATAAATTGATTAGAAAAGTTGCCATTTGGAGCGTTTCGAGATATTTTCAACAAGCCAAGCAATCTATGCTTAGATAATATCAACATTTATTCATAATCTAAAGTGATTTTCCCACTTCAGTTCTAGACAGAGTTGCCGCTCCAAAGACTTGAGTTGCTCTATAGCAATGATAGAATCCTAAGATCATTTTATAGAGAAATAATACAAACCCAAGCTCTTCTCAAAGCACGATCTAATCATAAGTTAACTGCCCATTCCAGCACGATGGAGAAAGATAAGACTTTAGACTAGACTGATGAAATCACATCTTATCCTAATCCTAAGATGATCTCTCTCTCAGAAAGCTATATGCAGTCTATCACATTTCCTAGCCCATATTGAGAAACCAGTCTAAAGACGTGATCTATCTATCGCATCTCATGCATATTTCATATTCATATCAAAGTCTTAGCAATCCAATGTACATCATGAGATGTGAGTCGTACCAATCCTCAACAGAGTTGTCTGCCGTAGAGAAAGCAGTTGTAAGCAGTTGCAAGCAGTCCAAGTTCTTATCAGATTCAATGCAGAAAATGCCTTAGATAAAGCAACTTCTAATCTAAAGTTAACTGCCCACGGCAATCCTTAACACATTTTCAGCATTATCTTGTAGAGTGAAAGTAGGCGAAAGTCTTATCAAGTTCAAATCAGAAAATGCTGAAATGCCTTGCCTATCGCAGCTAATCTAAACTTATCTCGTAATCCACAGCACAAAAAGCTGTGAAAAGTCTTAGAAAATGCTTGGCCAGGGACTGAGCAACAGCTGGGTTCTGTACACACTGCAGGGTATACGGCCGTATTATGGGAATTCATCAAATTGAATAGCTTTTAGTTTACACACACACACATACATATGTGTGTATATTTTTTTGCGGCGGTGCTAAGTGCTAGTATATAGAGCATAATTAAGGCAGACCGCAGTGCAGCAAAGTGCGTGTACTTCTAGCTGACAGCATATTGAGCTGTTGGGTAATACCTTCCAAGTGTGTATGCGTGTGGCCCCCGCCCCCTCTCACAGTCCCTCTCACTCTCTCTCTCTCTCTCTGTTTGTGTGTGTGTATCTATGTGCAGCTGGGGCTTGGGCTTAGAAATTCATTTCGGTGGCCATTAGACGTGAAACTTATTTATTTATAAAACACAACACAGAACGCGCAGTCGAGTGTATGAATTCTGTGCTCCGACAACGCCGAAGACAACAAGCGACAAAAATTTAACGATAAAAATATAAATAAAAATAAACCAAAACGGCTAAAGCAAAGGCAGCAGCAGCAGCAGCGGCGGCGGCAGCCGAAGCCAAAGCCAAAAAGGTGCAAAAACAAGGACATCAAATATTTAAACATCAAATTAGATGAAATAAAAGAGCGCAACTGAAACTAAAATGCAAAATAAATAATGTAAACATGCGAGTCGCACGCGCTCCCGCACTCGCTCAGTGTATTTAAATTAATTCTTTCAGTTTTCGTTCATCTCTTTTTTGTTGCTTATCAAATTCCGCAGAAGCAAACCGAAAATAAAGAACAAAATAAATCTGTAATAAATAAACATAAAGAAAATTCCCAGCGAGAAGGAAAATAAAAATAAAAAAATCCATCCAAAAAAAAAAAAAAAAAAAAAAAAAACTAAAAACAAAAGCAAAAGCAATTAAAAACGAAACAAATTTTGCCGTTAGTCAAGTTGGGGGCAATCGCCCAACGTACACGCAACTCGCCCCACCAACCAACATAACAAGCAAAAATACAACAACAAAAACATTTACAACAAACCAACAACAACAACAGTAGCAGCAGCAAGGAGTCGCCGCAGCCCGAGCAGTAAAAAAGGTAAAAAGAAATTTTTAAAAAATTAAAAAAAAAAATTCTAATTAATTTCACATTAATTACGAAACTACAAATTGCAAGTGAAACTCAAACTCAAACTCTAAATTCGTAGTCAAACACAAATATGTAAAAGATAAAGATAAAGAGATAAAAAAGCCTTAAAGCTCCAGCCTGACTCAGGCACGTTGCGCATACGATGCGTGTGCCGCTGCAGCAAATTTGTTCGCTTGTCCGTCCAGCAGGCAAAAAAAAATTAAAAATTAAATTTGCATACGATTTGACTAGTTGAAAATATTTAGGCAAAAACTGAACCGAATTTGAAGCGACAAAAGTTCAATTCGATTTTCTCGCCTGTCAATGAAGCATAACCAAACAGACAAATATATATAGAGAGAGAGGGAGCGAGCGATAGAGTGAGAGTGAGAGGGAGAATTTATCTACACATTTAACAATTGGCGTTAAGTTGGCGACACCGCAGCGACAGGTTGACAGCGCGTGTCGATATTTAATAAAGCTCCTAGTTAGCCTGTCAATTTCCAGATGTCTTCGCTGCGGCTGGCAGCTGGAAATACAGACAGACATGTGTATGAATGTATATAAGTATATATATATGTGTTCGATATGTATTTCGGTATAACATTTTGCTACCCAGCAGCCAGTGCAAATGGGGAGCTCAGGGTTGTGCGACCAGAGGCTGCACAGGCAGTGGGAGAGGTGGCTGAATACTTAGAGCATAAGGTAGATATCCTTAAAGTATTTAGTATATATCCTTAAGTACATAGTATACATACTATATATCCTTAAGTTATATTGTAAAGTATATAGCATAATCCGTAAAGTATAAAGTGTATATACATATCGCAGATTAATTTCATTAGATTGCAGATTGCTACATGTTGTTTGAGTGCCTCCAATCTGCACGTCTCTTTCGTCACTTCTTCAAAGTAGCTTGCTCCGGCAGCTTGATCCGCAGAGCCCAAGCCTCGCTCGTTTTTAGTGCTTCCACTCATACAATGTTATACAACACTGCCTCTTTAACACTGGCATACGCATCGATAAAGCGATCTAGTCTAACAATATTTCCATCTGTAGAACCTTGACTTAAGCTTAGCCGTGTGTGTCCGTTGCCATTTTAAATATATTTTCCAGAGTCCCATATTATCCCAGTCTTATGATAACTTATGAAATTTCCTAGTTATCGATAAAAATCGATAATTTGAAGACCTCTAGAGATGGCAGCTGTCAATGTACTGTTAGAGTTTCTGTAATGGCTGCCGCCTCTTGCCTACCCTTGAGTAGGAGGCCCTACTCTGGCCTCCTCTTGCTTTCTCTGATCTCTTACCCCTCTTTTCCATACTAGAGACTTTGTCTCGTGTGTCTGTCTAGCTGTATGTACTGTTAACTCTTTATATAGAAAGCTCCGAGCTCTACTCTTAGGGCACGGTATCAGCTAGTCGAGCACTCCCGCCTCATTCGCTTAGCATTGCCGATGAACTTGAAAACCCGGATTTTCTCTTGAATTACCAAACAAATCATATTTAGTTCCAGCTAAACAGTTATATGAAATGCTTTTGATAACTGGACAGGTTTTGATATTGGAATTGGGGTTGATTGTGTGCAGTGTGGATTGCGCAATGTGTGCAGTTCGTAGAACCATAAACCCAGTCAACATCTTAATTGCTCGACGAACTTCTCACGCAGAGAGCCAGAGATTTGTTATGGCATTAGCAGGCTGTTCAAGTTAAGCTGGCGCTGTTTGAATTGCCTCGAGTGCAGTGATAAGCTTTTGTTTGACGACAACTCTAGCTGAAAAGTTGTGTGTGGCCGAGCTGAGCGTGTGTCTGAATCGATAAATCATTTAAGAGATTAATTGTTTTGATTTCAACTAATTAGATGCAATTAAAGCAGACAGAGACAGAAGCCAGCAGACACACACACACACGCATGCCTGGGTGGCACTCGAATGGCATTTGTCTGCGATACCCGCAAACACTCAGTTGCACTCAGACGTCAGGCTAAAGCGCCACTTGTGAGTCCCACACACAAGTGTGGAAATGCAATTGGCGCAGCTTCTTCTACTGGGTGGGTGGGCGAGGAGCGAGGGGGCGAGGGGGGGAGCTCAGATAATTGCCGCCCAATTGCGAACAATGCGAGAGATAAGTCAGTGCACCATCATGGGCCATAGCCCACAATGAGTGCTCGTTCCTCCATTTGGCTAACACTAATCACGCCCGAGCAATGCGACGCGTTTCATAATCGCAGCTGTTTAGAGCATTCGGTCTGGTCTTAGGCAGGGCAAGCGCGATAAGATAGTACCGCACCCACGGACATTCGAAACGGTTCGAAAAACAGCAGCGACTTAAGTCTCGCAAGTCTCGATTGCTGATTCCGGCCAACTACAAGTTGTGTACATTGCTAATGCGTGTACGATATCGAAAATATCTCTGATTGACGTATACACTAATTAATAGGCGACATTCTGGCTGTGCAGCGAGCACACTCCGCACTCCTCTCTCCCACCCACACGCGCTCCCGCTTGATAAGTTGCGACACTGTTGTATTCGTGCATCGATAAGATTTGAGATAAAGTTTTTAGCTTTAAACAATAGGCCATCATCTAAATATAGCGCGCTGGCAGAGGTGTGTCTGCTTTTCGACGTGACTGTGCAGTGCTCAGCCAACAGCCGACAGCCAACAGCCAACAGCCAACAGCCGACAGCCATCAGCCACTAGCCGACAACTGCCAACTGCCAGCTGCCAACTGCCAGGCTGAGGCTAAGGCGCAACGTGTCGAGGCGAGGCGAGTTGAGTTGAGACACCCTGCACTTATTTCAAGTGCCCTGCACTCCAGCGACCACTTAAAGGATTTGCATTTACACAGTGTCAATTACTGTTATGCAATTCCCCTATCTCCGTCTCAGTCACTCTCGCACTCCCACTTATCGCTCCGCATATATATATATTTTGCAGTTGATTGGCAAATTAAGACAAATTTTACTCGAAATTGGTCACATTTTTTGTTGCGTTGGACCTTCAGGCATGTATAAACATATATATACTATATATCCCATATTTATATTCCTTTTTATCCCTCGCATGTAGCCAGCGTTCTGCTGAGGTTTCCCATGCGCCTGACACACGCACGCACACGCGCGCACTTTGCCATTTGCTGGCTCCCTTGGGCTTCGGTTTTTCCTTTTAGCCAATATCAAATAGTTAAATGTTACGCAAAACAGTTGCATTTGACTTGTGGCTAACTGTAGCTGTAACTGTAACTGTAACTGTAACTACAGCTGCAGCTGCAACTGTCCAAAGGCTTTGCTGCTCGGCCTCTCGGCTGATATTCCCGCAGGTTGCGGCGTTATGCAAGCATTTTAATTGCCTTTCACAAACATGTTTAGCTCCAAGTTGTTGTTGTTAAATAAAAATTTTGAATAAATGGCACTGCGAATGCACTTTTTTATGGGGTTCGCCTGATGGCAGCTAGAAATTTGCAGCTCGACTCGGATTTCAGGTGCGCCAAGCTGAGGTTTGCTTGGTATGTGGACATAAAGTGGGGATGTGAGTTGGTTTTATGTATATCTAGAACAATTTTGGGGGTGTTCAAGGTAGAGCCCATCAGATTTCGTCTACGTTTCACTACGTTCTTTACCATCTTTGAAGTAGTTCACCTTCGCTAACTGCTCAATCCTCGCGTTTCGTGCTCTCAGCGACCTCTTGGGCAGAAGTGAGCGTCCCACTCCATCAGTTCTGGTTCATTTAGTGGCTGCCTCATCATTAATATCTTATTTTTAGTCAAATATTTGCTTCAGATTCCTTGCTTCAAGCAAAGCAGCTCTCAAAACTAGCTCAACTTCCAGTTCTAGGCAGTGACAACAGAATATATAGAGAGAAATCTTAGAGCATATATATTAGGCCCTCAAAAAGTCAACAGCCGCCGCACTTTTTGAGCACACCTCGCACATTTGCGTTACCTTATCAGAGTAGATTCGTTTTGCTTATGGCATAACCCATACTAAATGTCTTTTGAGCCACCTAAGCTGTTATACTTCGTCGCTCAATATAAAATACTTTTCGAACACACCTCGCTTAGCTAGCACATTAGTTTTAATTCCCTTAGTCCTCCTTTCCAAAAGCGTTTTTGGTCTTTATAATCTGCTCTATATCATATCGTCTCGCAATACTTTTTGAGCACACCTCGCATAACTGTCATGCCTTATCGCATTGGATTCAGCTGCCTTTAGGCATATCCATTGCTTTCTGAGCTAACTCAGCTGCTCTATCGTCTCTCACTACTACTCGGCAAACTTTTTGAGCACACCTCGTTGCGTATTAGCTTTCCCTTATAGCCTGTTCCTTTCTAGACACCTTTTTGAACTGCCTAAGCTGCTGCATTTCCGTTCTCACAGCTAGTGCGAACAACTTTTCGAGCACGCCTCGCACATGCGCCACGCCCCATCATATTAGCCTAGCATACTCCTTTCCAACTGCCTTTTTGAACTACTTGAGCCACTGTATATCATTTCTCACAACAATATCTATTACTTTTCGAGCACGCCTCGCATATACGCCACGCCTCGCATATACGCCACGCCCCATCATGTAAGCTTCATGCTGCTTAGCACAGGACCATGCTAAATGCACTAAATGAACTTCCTCAACTCTAAGGTCTCCCACAACCAGTCCCTATACTTGCCGAACAGCCCTCGCATAGGCATATCCTATATGAATTTGCTTTGCCAAAATAAACTGAACTGCAAGCAAATATTTTCTAATAAATCTGCAGCGATAATTGAGATTTATAATCAAGATTTATAATGAAATGGAAATTGAAAGGCGCCAAAGGCGTGGGCAAGCGCAGCGGCTATTGGCTATAATAAATAATAAGTTCTCTTTGCCCTGAATGCGCTTGTGCTGCTGCTTCAGCTGCCACTGCCACTGCCACTGCCACTGCCACTGCTTCTGCTTCTTCTTCATATTTATTTGAGTCAATCAAAGCTCAAAGCAGAATTATGTTGAGTTGGAATTGAAATTTCAATTGGAATTTCTTTGGCATTTCTGCAGCTGGGTCTGGTCTGGCCTGGCCATTTGCTTAAACACTTTCGCTTTGTGGCATTTTCAATTACCGTTGCCTGGCTGTTGGCCAGGCCCGACACTAATTGCAAATTGAATTCATCATATTTTATAATGTCAAACGGAATTGACGCTGTCGTATGCTCTATATGCTGGCCACAGAATTTCGTTTTGGCCATTTGAACTTCAACTTGACACAAATTGCAGGCACTAATTTGTCATTAGCACGCCACAACAACAACAACAGCAACAACGGCTACAATGTCCTGGCCAACAAATGGCTACCGACAGGTTGGCAACTTCGATTTGCGTCTCAGCTTGGCAAATTATATTGTTTTTTTGTTGTTGTTATGCAAATTGGTTGCCTAACTGGGAGACTGAGACCACACAGCACACATAAATAATCAATATGTGTGTGTGTGTGCGTGTACGTGTGCGTGTGTGTGCGAGCGAGTATCGTGGGAACATTTATGGCTGCCATTTTGTGCGCTGAACGAGTTTATGCAACTGGGCAAAAAGTGAGGCGAGCTTATTGATTGATTCGACGGGCAGACAAGTGGCTTTATCAGTAGCGCGATTCAAGCAAATTAATATATATATATATCTGCTATATATATGCATATATATGTATTTATTTATTGTTGTTGCCGCCGCTGACACGTCTGTTTAATAACAAAAAACTTTTTAACTGTTATTAAATGCGTATCTCTCTCTATCTCTCTCACTCTCTGTGTGTGTTGGTGTGTTTTGGTCTCTGTGTGTGTGTGTGTGGCTGATTGCGCTGCCTTTTAAGCCAGGCAAAAGTTGCCAGCAGTAAAACAAACTAAGCCAAAATGCTCAGCAAGCATAACTTAGCGGGAAATAGAAGCAAGCAAATGCCACAACCAAAAGCACAGATATATATATATATATATATATATATATATATATATATATATATATATGTATATATACTCACACACACTCCCTCACACACTCTCACATAGCTTTAAAATAAATGAAATATAAAATATTACGTATACGCACAATTGTCTAGCAAATAGCACAGAACTTAAGCCAGCCAGCGAGGCAGCCATATGTTGCCACGCCGCTCGGCTTTCACCACGAACCTTTGTTGCACTTGCCCCAGTTGAAGTCAGTTAAACTTCTATTTGATAATGTTTATATATACACACATATACACACATATATTGCCGTGGCAAAGGAGCTTTCCAGCACAAGAAGATTTCAAGTGGGAATTTATAAGAGACATAAATAGAGGAGAACGAAAATACGTTTATTCTCCAAATAACAATTGATAACATAAAAAATAAAATTGATAACTGAGCTCTAAAGAAGCTTGCTGCCAAATGAAGGAAAACTTCAACTGAGAATTGATAAAGGATTAGTATTCTGTAGAGTGAGTCAAGAGTGAGAGAGACAAACTCCAAGAAGATAACTGATATGAGACGATAATATAGCTAAGGCATATTGCTTAAGGATAAGGATGATAAGTGATAGTGCCAAGGCGATCTGAGTAGAAGAGTTTCAAGATTGGTAAAGATTTCAATGGAGAATACATGAGTGATATAGAAAATGGAGTGCCAAAAGACTTAAGATATAAAATCGATATAGTTTGAGGTGGAAATCGATAGCGGCTATGGCATAAGTAGCTCTAATGAGTTAAAATACAAAAACAACTAAAAAATTTCAGTTGAGAACTGAATATAAATATATAATATATAGTATATATAGGCTGATATTGTACGATATAATATGATATGTTATGGTTTCAACAGCTGAGACTTTAAATTCATGAAGATTTCTTATGAGAGCAGATATAACCGATGTAGGATATGAAGTTTTTAAGAGTCCAGAACAAAATCCAAGTAGATTCCAGAAGTTGATGGCAAATGGAACTCCAAAGAGTTAAGAGATTTGATTGAAGATATATCAAATAGAACAGGTGAGTTACTAGACTTGATTAGGGATATATCAAAAGAAGCTTTTGAGAAGAAAAATACAAAAAATCTATGAATACTGCAAATAGAAGCTTAAAGATATAGAATAGAAGACCCATAAAGATTACAATGAAGATGAAGAATCAGGCAAAAAAAAAAAAAAACTAAGAGAACGAATGCCTAGCAAATGGAACTCCAGGCAAACTTTAGCAAGATTTCAATGCGCAGATCATAAGGAACATTGTCAATAGAGTTGTCAGGAGTTAGGATACAAAATCTGAGTCGAAACTGATAGTATCACTGAAGAGTTAAGATAGAAACTCCAGCAAGACTTCAGCTGACAATGGCAAAGGCAGATCCCTACCTCAGTTGAGACCCATCATATGTTCCATTCAAGAAGTGTTCTAAAACATATTTCTATAAATAGAGCACAGGCGCTGAGTGAGTGCTATCGGCTCGTCAGCAAGTGATGCGTATCAATGTGTCTTAAGTCGGCTAAAGTTGGCGCGGCACATTAGCCAGCCGCCAATGAGGGTATTTGCCAAGGCAATGGAAGTGTCGCGGATGTGGCCTGCTCCATGTTGACAAAGATTATGTGACAATAAGCTGGGATAATACATGCGAGGGGCGGCGCTGGGGCTCGCGTAGCGCGCAGCTCGCAGCTGTCAATTGTGTAAATATTTGGTGGCAAAAGTACAAATAGAAATGCTGTCGATAAATCGAAGCACATGACTACGGCGGCGTGCATTAACAGCTGCGGCGTGTAGCCTCATGTAAGTGCAAACAGCGAGCAGCTACGAAATTCTATACCAATTACAATTCAATTGTTTAGCGCAGCAAAGGCCGTGCGCAGCTGTAGCTGGGGGGAGGGGGCAGTGGGAGGTTGGGGCGGCATGCGAGCGATTACCAAACCGTCCGTAGGCAGCAGCAGCTCTCTGGCTCGCATCTTCCAGATGCCGTTGAAATGCTAATGCTGCCGTTGCTGCATATGCGAAGGAAGGAATTGTGAATCGCATGCAAATTGACTTTACTCTCAATTACCCAGCAGCTGGGCCAATTCCAGCATTGTGTGTGCGTGTGCGTCGCATGCGGCAAGCGGCATGTCGCATGTTGCATATGCAAATGCAAGGCCAGAACATCAGACCACAGAGTGTAGCTGGCGAGCCTAAAGCTCGTTGATTATTTATTGAATGGCATTTCGTTGGCAGCCCCCACATGCCCCCCACACATACAGATCGATTGTTAACTTGGCTGCCAGTGACTATACAAAACTAATAAACGAATCTCTCTGATTTACGGTCGACTATCGCCGGACTATCTGCTGTTGATGATGATGAAATGGCCAAACACATTTTTGCCTCAATGAAATCGTAATCCGAATCGACGCCGCAGCACTCGCCCTCTGCCCGCGCCCCCTCGCCCCTCGCCCCGTAAACTGTGCATTTAATGTTGAAACATGTTTCGGCCTCGGTGCCTGCGGTCGCTAAATGTTGTGAAGAGCTCAATCGATTAAAGTTAACAGCTTTGCGTTTTCAATCAAGCGATTAATGCTCGCTACTCATTTGCAGACTCCGCCACAACTGCCTATCGAAACTGTGCTTAAGTGCCGCACTGTTGAAATATCGATAATCGATAACTCAATTGAGCTCAAGCAGCGAGCAGCGAGCATGTAAATGCCAACTTTTTCTGTGCCGTATTTTGGCATCATTCAGCGCTTCGCATCGCCCTACTCCCCGGGCCACGGTCTATGTGTGCCGCAACTTGAAGCCAAACAATCAAATTCAATTATTTCATGATAAACGCATTTTCCTTCCGTTTTTTTTTTTTTTTTTTTTTTTTTTGAGGGGGTTTTCCTGGCATTGTCGAGCATGCGAACGGCACGACTAGCATTGTGTGCATTTTACTCTTAAAGCAATTTGGGTCAATATCGTAACAACATTCGACATAAATTGATTTAAGCCAGCATATGATATGGCGAGTGATACAAGTTGGAATATCGATAACATGTGCTTTGGATGACAGTTTAGCTATGTTTTGTATAGGTATATCAAGTGTGTGGGCTCTTTTTGAGCTATTTGTCCTGATTGAACGTTATTTCGATAACGATAAGTCGATTGATTAAACAGCCAAATATGTTTAGCTACTTAGCAGTCATAAGTTATCGATAACACATCAGATTGTATCATATTTTACTAGACAGCTGCATAAAGTTATCGATAACACAATACAATCGTTGTAAAACTATATATTTAAATATGGATTGATATCGATAACGATCGATTAATACAACAATAATGTCCGAAAGTTATCGATAACAAATACAGTCGCAGCAAATATATTTATTAATAATTCATTGTGTAATCGAGTATCTACATAGATATACAAAGTTATCGATAATACAGCACAACTGCATCATTTAATGCGTTATCGACAAATATCGATTAATGAGCCACTAATATTTACCTCATTGTACATTCAGTCTACTATCGATATATAAATATCATTGCTGTCTCTATAGCCCATCAATTCCTTCATAAATCCGATTTTAACTCATTTAACTTATCGTTATCGATACATCAGTGTTGGCTGTCAACAGTTGTTCGTGCTCGATAAATAAATCGTCCGTTCAGCTGAGATTGATTCGTCGCGTTATTGCTTGTCAATTGTCATCAATATCAAATCAATTTATCTCACCTATCATATAAATTCTGATCGATTAGCCAACAATCACAACTGTTGATTGCCGTTCGCATGGCCCACGCACGGTGTCCAGCACAGCCGCGGGCAGCGGCAACAGTTGGCACGGGTCCAGCAGAGCCAGAGCCAGAGCCAGAGCCATAACTGTTGTTGTCATTCGCCAATGCCACGTTTTACAGCTCATTGTGCAGAGGACAAAGGGCGCCATACTGCCATTCAGGTCTCTTCAAAGCGGCGGCAACAGAAACGTAACCAACTGAAGGCGAAGGTGCCCTAAGCCATGCTCTCACATATATGGCACATGCACGAGCACCGTATCAACAGTGTAATTATCGGTATGCAGTACTAACAGCATCAGCAACATCATCATCATCATCATCATCATCATCATCATCATGGGGGTTATATGCTGTAGCATATCTTGTAGCGTAGTCCTTTTGTGACGCTGTGTTCTGCCAGGCGTGTATTTCAAAGCATTTTGTTTTCTCAACCAGCTTTGGCTCTGTGGCTTTTTCCCACTTTCACACACGCACACAGATACAGTTATATATATATATATGTGTGTATATATATAATCGCCTGGTGCTCCACCTGCTGCTTAATGCCGCCCACTGCAGCTGACGGCAAATGTTTCGTGCCAGTTGACGCTCAATTTAGAAATATTTATGCGCGATTATTACGCACAATTGTAAAGCAGCATGAAAGTCTAACGGAATAGAACGGCAAACGAAACGGAGCGAGTGGCCCAAGCAAGGCACATCAATCAATTGCCTCAATTCCCGTTGTACAATCTCGAATGCGGCCCTTTAATTACACACGGCAACACAGCGGCCAAGTGTGGGCCAAGTGTGGGCCAAGCGTATATATATATATTTGGAAACAACAATTTCTAGTGTATATTGAAGATCTTCGCATTGATAATCATATTTGTGGCCCAGTGCTTTATGGGCCATAATTCGTTTATTTTTTGTTTTATGCGTTTTTTTCTTTGCTTCTTTTCTCAGCAGTTTTATGGCCACTTGAAAATTGGGAATTTCGTCAATTGGAAATCTGTTTTGGCTCAGGCCAAATTGCGCGCTAATCAAATAATCAAAATTATAGCGAAAATGCCAAACTCATCAACTTGACAACAACAACAACAGTTTTAAAATGTTTGCTCCTTTTTGCCATAAACTTTTCTCTTCTTCTTCTTTTTTGCTTTTTTTTACAGTTCTATTGTGGGAAGAAACCTTTATTTTAATTGAAATATTATGAAAATGCTTGGGAAACCTTTTTTTTTTGTTTTTTGATGGCCTAATTTAAGTCATTTTTGAGAAGCGCAATTTAAGAACTTTGTAGAAAGTTATGAACGAGGTGTGCTTAAAAAGTTTGCCAAATTTTGAATGGTTGAAGCTTTGCTTTGTGGCTAGCTAAATAGATAAATATAATTCAAAAATATAATTCGTTTAATTTCTCGGTATTTAAATGTGGAAAACAGGTCAAATTCTCAGTCAATATCTTCATCCCGTTTCTCCCATCGTGCTTTATCACATTGCACATATCTAATTGGCTTCGCGGCGTCCAATGACAAGCATACCGATCCTATTTCAATAGCCATTTCGCTCACACGCAACAACTGCCGAAACAACTCTCAGCAACAGCTAAATATGTTTATCTCTCTCCCACTCACAGAGTGAATCTTCTGCTAGGGCTGTGCAAGCGCTAAGGCTCCGCTCAGCAACAGCTATCTTCGTCTCGCTCACTCTCGCCGAGTGAGGCTTAGAGCACAGCAGCGAGCAATGCAGAGCGTGCAAAGAAGACGCAAACTCAGTGGGATAAAATGCATAAGCTCTGCTCACACTAACACAACTGCAATACTGGGAACCAATCAGAGCAAAATTAAACAGGATTGGTTCGCTTAGCGAATCATTGCAGAGCAATGAAGAGGGGGCGATATATGATACAAATAGCTAGTCGCCTGCTTTCTTCTACTCTCTCATTTGATCTCAGTTAGCGTATTTAATCTTTGGCACTTCGTGTCTCCGTTTTTCTGTACTGTTTAAACTGAAAGTTTTCGCCGCTCTTAATTGTTGGGCAACTTCGAGGCCGAAACCTTCGCGCAATTAACTTAATTTTGTTGCCGGCAATTTAACAATGTTTTAATGGGTTGCGCTTGGTTCCCCGCAAAACTTTTCGCCGCACATTTAAATCCCAGATTTTTACTCATTTGAAATTCCTTTTATTTCTGCACCTACTTTGCGCCAGTGTGGCCTCGATCCGGCGCTCCTGATTGGCTCTATGCCGGCCAGTTTTGTTGTCGCTGCCGAGCTCTAGCTCCATATGAATTTGCAATGAGTTTTTGATTAGCTTTTGACATCGTATGTAGTCTGGCAGGTAGCTGGCTGGCTGGCTGGCTGCATGGAGGCACCACAATAATCTTCAGTGGCTGCCATTTTGGCCAAAATGCAAAAGTTTTTGCGGCCATTTTGCAACTTTCAACTTTGACCGCATATATGTGTGTGTGTGTATGTGTGTGAGTGAAAGTTGAGTAAAGTGCAAATAATAATTAATTAAGCTGAACTCAATTTAGTCGAGATAAGTGAAAATTGCAATCGAAAGATGATGATTTAATAGAAGCAAAGCTGTTTATGCCATTTGATATTCACAAGTTCTTCAAACTAATGTGAGCCGCAGACCCTGGAGTATAGTGTAGCTGTGTGTGTGTGTGTGTATGTGTGTGTGTTTAACTAACCACTAGTTAACATAGCTGCAGATAGTGTTAGCTTATCCACTGGAGTATAGTATTATCGCCCTTGGCTAGTTTGCCCGATAGCTGAATATAATATAAAGTAAATATATATAAATATATATACATACATATACACACACATACACACACACACTTCTCGACACATGTTATTGCTTTTTAAACAAAATGATAACGCCTCAAAACAAATAACAAGTTAGTTGTTAACTTTTCGTACATTGCTTTAACATTGATTTTGATTTACAGCTGGGCAGATGCTTATCGCGCTCAGATAGGTGTTTTGTTATTAGACAGCGACAACATCAAATGAATCGATTGTCTATTAAGTATCCGCACAAATAGATTCGGACAGTGATAAGGGGCGAAGGGCTCATGATAATGCAGGTATATTTACCTGTATATATGCATATAGTACCACACATGCAGGAATTTACATAGGAAAAGTAATATAATTAAATGTTTAAACACGTTCTGCAATCCCTATATACATATCGATATCGATAACGATAACGATTGATAATAATGTAATGACTGTTAGTCATATGTCAATAGGGCTTACGATGGGATTCAATAAGCAGAGAGTACAAAGCTATTGTAATGAATGATTAAATATAGTAGGAAGCCCTCTTTAATCGATATCGATAACGATAACAATATGGATTTTCATTTTAGTGGATAGCTCGAAGAGAGAAACTATTATAAATAAAAGTTTTACCATAATTTTCAATCCACCAACTTATCGATATCAATATCGATAACATTACAATGTCTAACTAACTCATATCAATTGGGCGGATCATTAGCATCCATTAGTAGACGAGACAGAGCTCTTCTAATGGCATGTCTCAGCATGTTTTGCACTTCATAAATACCTATCGATACTGTTATCGATAACGATTGTTTAGATATAATGCATATTGGGCTTATATCAATTCAGTTTATCAGTGGAGTCAATAGATTAAAGACACGCAACTAAATTTTTAAACACATTTTGCATCATTTAGATATATATCGATATTGTTATCGATAACGCTAGCTCAAATACCATAGAGTTTATCAGTAAATTGATGGAGGAGAGAGTCAAAACTATTCGAATGAGATCTTTAAACAAGTTTTCTAGCCCACATACATATATCGTTATGGATATCGATAACATTACAATGCCTTCTTAAGCCCTCATCAGTTGAGTTTCTCAATCAACTCGATTTTTTATTGAATTACATATATATCATCTCATTAAAGTTGATGAAAATCTGAGCTTATACAAATTATCAGGTGAATCAGGTGATGAAAAGCGGATTTAAGAAGCAAATTGAACAAACTCAACAAATTCAAATATATTTGCGAAACTTAAATCCGCATTGGCAGCAAAATGAACTTAGTTCAATGCAAATTGCAAATTGCAACGCCAACAACAGTGTAAGGCTCAACTTTAGGAACTAATTGAATCAGGTGCAAGTTTTGCATAATCGAGTGTGGGCGCTGATAAACTTTGTCTGCCATTCACAAAAGTGGGCGTGTCGACAGGCATAGTGAATGCAGTCAGTGCATGCAATTAGTGCCAGGGGAGCGAACAAAGCGAATTCAAATATATGCCATGCCACAGCCACAGCCACAGACCTAGACAGGCGGGCGGTGGGGCAGGTGTGGGCAGGTGGGCCGTCAGGTAGGCTAGCCTCAACGCTTTGTCAACTCTTGAGGTAGACTCGTAAAGGGTAACAACAATGTAACTAGCTACTGCCAACTGGACTTCCATGACATTAGAAATATGCACTCGTAGTCAAAGCCAATTATGACTAAGCACCTGTTGTGGGTGGTTGGACTGGCGTTGCACTGCCATCGGACAGCCGTTGGACTGCCATTGACGGCGCCCAAAGCAATTTGCCAATATTCCTCCCCCTCCCTCCCCCCTCCGCCGACCCGACATTCCCAATTCGCATGCCATTTGCGGCCCCGTTGAGCTGGGCCACGTCGACTCAGTGCATGTTTCATTATGATTGCTTTTTTCGCAGAGTAAACAACTTCGATTCGGAAAGGTTGTCTCTGGCACGGACAGAGGCGAGCTTTGGCGAACGCTTATCAACTCAAAGCAATGAAGACGGACGGCGCAAGTTTGTTGCGGCCAGCAACTTGTCAAAGTCGAGAGCAAAAGTTGCCCCAAACTAACGACCGACGACTGGCCGCGGCGCATTAGAAATGTGCAACGCGCCACGTGCCGCGTGCAACTCCTTGCACGTTCGCTCAACACCTTTGACTGTACACATATTGCGCAACGAATCGAAATGAATGAAATCCTGTCAATTTGATTTAATAATGAATGAGTGGCATTTGCGCTGAACTCGACTCGCGCTGCAACTTTTGCCAACTCTGGCGGCAAGTGTCCAAGTGCCAGTCAGAGCCACGCTAATCACCCAGTCAACTGGCAGCCACACATACCCTGTAAGCCGAGCTGTGACGGGCTGGACTGGCGCCTGCTGAACTCTGAGCTGGGTGCAAAATGTGTTGAATCATTAAAGCACTTTGTTTAATTGGACCAAAGAAAAGTTATTATCCCAGCGGCTGCTGCGACAAATTTCTTGACAAGTGTAGCTTTCGCTAGAGCCAGAAAGAGTTGCATTAAGTCGCTGGAATTAATATTCATGTATGCTAATAAGTAATTGTGAGTGATAAGAGTGGATCTGTTAGGGTAGCACTTCAAGTTGGATCCCTATGCAGGCTCTACCTATGCTCCTTGACTTTTTTTTGGGTAAAACTCATTCTCTAATTGAGTAGCTACAAAAACAGACTTGAATGACAAATGAATGACATACAACCCGAAGCTCCCCCTTCCCCCTGAAGCTCTGCTGCTGCTTGCATAGCTTGAGCAGTCAAGCTAAAGCGCGCTGCTGGAGAGAGGAACATAAGAGCAATATCTAAAATAACCCGCACTGGGACCTATCATACAGATAGCAGCCCTTCTTCCAACAAATGACCTTCTAGATTTGTCTCCATTAGCTCATCTGCGGGATTAGTCTTGTCACGCCACCTTTCAGCAGTGATCTATAGTTTGACTGCTGGAACGATTAACAGAGCTGCTGTGGAGAAGCTGGACTACAGTATTCGTAATTGCTCTTGTCTCCTACGCTCGAGCAGCAAGCCTTAGTGCCTTCAGCCCCTAGGTATAGCTCATGTTCATGCCGCCGTAGGCGTAGCCAAGGCATAGCTTATGTTACTTGGTAGAGTTGAGCTTAAGTAGGCTTCCCCTAAATAACTAAATGAGTGACCAATAGTACAAGGGCTATGTCTCTCACCCCTAAGTCCGTCCGCCCTAACAAGCCGTACCCGTACCCGTACCGTACGTAAATAGGTAAGGCACCTTTGCAGAGTAGGCCAAAGTACGCTTTCCAAACTCTAGATAATGTGACTGGTAGCCCAAGCGCCCCAACTCTCTCTCACCTCTGCTTAGTACCCCTAAGTCCGTCCGATCTAGTAAGCCGTAGCCGTAACTGGTTTATGCAGCTTGGTGGCATACGCCAAATTACACTTTCCAATTTCTTGAATCATTTTCAGAATATTTCGCCAATAGTACACGCGCCAAGTCTCTCACCTCTGCTTACTATCCCAAAGTCCGTCCGCCCTACTAAGCCGTACCCGTAAATAGGTAAGGCAACTCTGCAGAGTACGTCACAGTACGCTTTCCAAACTCTAGATAACGTGACTGGTTGCCCAAGCGCCCCAACTCTCTCTCACCTCTGCTTAGTACCCCTAGGTCCGTCTAAACTAAATATCCGTACCCATTTGCAGAGTTTTTCATTTCACTTCACAAACTACCTCAAACTAACAATTGCCACTATGAATTGCCACTCCATATGCAGTGCTGCTGCTCATCACACTCAAATTCATCTCTGCAATTTGCGTGGTATCTGCGAGTTGAGCGCTTTCCATGGCAACGGCACTAAATCAACTCTCTCTCTCTCTCTATCACTCTATCTGTGTGTGTTTGTGGCTTTTCGCGCATTGTTTGTTTTTGTGCAATTTTTTATGGTGTTTCCCTTTATTTCGGTCGACATTTCATTGGCATTCGGCTGTGCCGACATTCATCACGTATACGCAGCGTCGTGCCAGCTAGTCGTCGTCGCCTCATAAGTCTTTCATCATTTTTATTGGTTTTCTTGTGTGCCACAGCGGCAGCCGCAGCCACAGCCTCTGCCACTCCCCCTTTTTCGTGCTCATTGTGTGTATTCAAAATTTATTAATGCTGCGCGCCCGCAGCTGCTTTAAAGTAAAAATCCCCCGTGTGGGCCCCACGGCGTATGATTAATTACATGTGTGTGTGCGCGCACGTGTGCAGAGAGGGAGAGGGTGGAGTGAGGGAGTGGGGCAGTGGGGGAGAGAGTGAGAGCCAAGTAACCGATAAATGATGGGCCCCCCCTCGAAAAACTTTTGCGGTCTGGCATCTTGTAGCTGCTCTGGGCCGTTTGCTCTAATGAGCGCTGTCATTAGCTTGTTTTATGTCGCTAATCAAGTTGACCACGCCCACTAGCCAGCTAATGTTTATGACTGTGCATATGTGGCAAATGAGCAGCGCAGACGCAGGGCATCACAAAGTCACCTGATCAACTGGGGCTCTTTATATATATATATATATATACGTAATACGTATACGAGATACGTAAGAACGCACAGCTTACCGTCTAGAGAGCTTGCTCTTCTGCTTGCAAGAGCTGCATCCTGCCTGGTAGCCAGCAGCCATATCGCTTTGACCTTCAAGGTGGCGTCCTGCTATCTCCTGGTACTGACATCTGTGGTCGTGCCACCCTTGCGGCAAGGACTCTTTTCCCAGCACCGCTGCTCTTGCCCTTTAGCGAGCGACTTTTGCTCTTTTTGAAACGCTTCATCATTTTTTGTACGTCAGCCCTAACTAATGATGGCACTTTTCTTATATTATTAGTATCGATATACTATCGTTATTTAGCTCTGATATCTATCGATTGGCCTATCGTTACTCCACCTCTAATACCCTTTAGCCTACTGCATATTCTAGTCTCGACTTCAGCGAGAGTTTTTGTCAAGTCTTGCTCTGAGTTCTAGCAAATGCAGCTGAATTCGGCAGCTTTTCCCATCTCCAATAGGTACTTCCGAAAGGGATCAGGAGCTGGGAGTATTTTTGTCGCATAAAAAGAGGTTTCAGCAACTCTAGATCGAATTTAGTTTTAGCAGTCCGTCCAGCCTTCCAGGAGCCTAGAATCTGCTGTCTATAGGCAGCTCTCTATATCCTGCTGCCTTTGCAAATTGAACCTTAGACTTTCCCTAACTGCTCTCTCGCCTGCTCGGGGAGGTCCATCAGCATCACTTCTGCTATCACTTTCACATCATCTCCAGACGCTCTACGCCACTTGACATGAACCTTAGCCAGTTTCAGCTGCAAAACAGGTTATTTATTTCTGAGAAGGCTTCCGCAACTGACGCCTGCCCTTGCAACATTCAAATTGACAGCCTTTGATGCACTCAAAGAGACACAAGTGAGGGAACTGCCAACTGCAGTCGACTTCCGGCAAATCCTTTAGCAATTTGATATAACTCAAGGTTATCGAAGCTGCGCCAAACTGTAAAGTTTTTCTTATTGGTTAGTTCTGATGGCCCGTTAGCTTTTCTAAAGTTAGCGGCATCCGGCGGATGAGCCCAGTCAGTTTAACGGGAAATGCAGCCGTTGCGGCTCTCGATATTGATGCGGCGCGGCTTTGCCGCTTATCAAGTTGTCAGCTGTAAAATGCAGACAAAGCTCGACAAACGTTAGCTGCCTGCCCCCTATCTCTCTCTCCCTCTCTCTCTCTTTCTCTCTCTCTCTTCGTCACAACCTTTTTTATGTAGTCCTGCCGTGTCACCGCAACGGCTTGTCGCTCGCTTGTCGGAGCAATGCAAATATTATGCATAAACTACAAGTGTCAGCCAGCAGCGACGTTACCAGCCACAGAGAGAGAGAGAGAGCGAGAGAGAGAGAGAGAGAGAGTTGGTTAGAGCGAGCGAGCTGCACATCAAACAGCGCTGTCAACTTGCTGCCAAACGCTGACAGCGCCTCAGACGCTGCGGCCAACCCAACATGGCAAAGGGCCTCGGCCCATGTGCCAGAGCTACATCAACTCGTATATGACGAAAATACGAATTGCTGATTCGAGTGGGTGGCTGAGCCAGCAGCTCACTGGCGCAACGTTATCTCTATTAGAGCGCGCCTCGCGCACACCCATCAACGTTTATGGCTTGGCCAGAGACGAGAGATGAGAGACCAATACAAAACATCACTGCTGAGTGGCAGCGATTTAAGCTGATTTATGAATCTATGTTAGGGAGAGAGAAGCAGAGAAACAGAGAATAAGAGAAAATTAGAATGCGTGCTCTAGTAGCAAGTGCACGACTAGGTAATACTCTGCATCCATAGGAACAATCAATCATTGTACGCTTCTTTTATGTATATAGCACATATAGGCACGCTCTCTCACAGCCTTACCTTGACAACTTGATTGCTTAATAACTATTCTTATAGACAGATATTATTAAGCAAACTTTTACAGTGTGATAATATCATACATATCTGTTTATATGCCAAATCACAAGTCTCTGGTTTTTGAAATAGGTGTTTTGCTAATTTTTGGGGTAAGGAAGATGGTATCCAAAATCCAGAAATTACAAAATCTATGTAATCATAACACGAACCTACACAGTAGATCTGAAATCTTTAGCTCTTATGCTGTACAAGTTAGGCCTAAAAGACAAAGTCAAATGATCGATATTTATCGATAATAACAATATGCGATGAGCTATCGAAAAAAAAGGTTGAACGTATTCTATGTGCGTTATATAGTAGTATATATTTAAAATTTCAAGTCTCTAGCTTATGCAGTTTTCGAGATCGCTGCATTCATATGGTCGAACAGAGGGCAGGTAGGAGGGACAAACGGAAGGCCAGTCAGATGGCTATTTCTATAACGACTCAGAGCGTGCTCCTGAACAATCTATAAACTTTAAGTATCTGCCACGCCTCCTTCTGCCTTCTGTTACATACACTTGCAGAAAGCCATAAGACCCACAAATCCCCATTTGTCAATGGGTTCAGGGTATATGTAAGGAAAAAAACTCTATTCAGTCTGCACTCAGCAATAGGAAAATCGTGTAATGCCTTTTAGTATAATCTGCGTGTGCGGCAGAGTCTGTAAGCTCACAGCTTAAAGCAACAAGCGACATTTCAATGCAACATTGCCCTGAGTTTAGTGTAAGGTTTCCTTGACGAATAGTGCTCAAAGGAAGCGAAATTCGAGCAACTTGTACCGATGCCCTGACTGTGTCTCACCTCAATTAGAGAAATTGTCGCAATTGAAGTGAAATTTGAACATTTGTCAAATGCTGGCAGCCAAATTAGCGCGTCGCTCGGGTAAGCTGAAAGGGATTGTCTGGACAAATCCTTTGTTATACGAGCTACAAAAGGTATTTTAAGCGTCTTGAGAGCTGAAGCTGAGGCAAATCCACTCAAACGCTTTGCGCTGTGAGTCAAAAAGCCAAGACACTGATGAAAGTTAAAGCGTGAGAGCTGTCTTTAAGCAGAGGCAGAAGAAGCCAGAGAAAACTGCATCTGTCCTAGGTAAATGCATTAAAGTTGCCATCATCGAGCTGCCGGCGATTGCTGCTGCTGCTGCTGCTGTTTGCTGCTGTTTGCTGCATGAGTTGCCAGCAGACCAATTTCGTTGCAGACATACAGGTGTATGGCACAGAGCACACGATCTGGGCCACTCTCTATCTCCCTCTCTCTCTCTCTCTCTCTCTCTCTGGCAGCTTGACAACGTTCTAAATTAAAAATGAACCTCAGCCCCAAAGGCGATGCTGCTGAAAATTGCGCGGCACGCGGACTAAATCGAGTTTCTGAATTGATTTTCGTAGCCTTTTTTTGGCCGAGGCCTGACTGTGTGGCCTGGGCGTGGCATATGTGGCTGCCTGGCTGCCTGGCTACCTGGCTACCTGGCTGTCCTGGCTCTGGTCTCGCTGCTCATTAAAAATCAAATGATAATTAAGCCACGTTCTAATGAATCTGATTTGCTTTGTTTGTTTGTCTCTTGTCTTAAATTTCCAATTGTTATTCAGCCGAAACTTTTCGAAATGGCGCACACGAATTACAGCACTACACAAAAACAAACACACACACACACACACACACTGGGGCACACACCCACAGCAAATGCTGAACATGGCTTGAAACAAGCGACACGCGGCACAGCGCGGGTTGGGGCTGGCGCCGCACACACACTAAACAACAACCTGTTGACTGAGTCACCGCCGCCGCCGCCGCCGCCGCAGACCCGGCCACAGCCAAATCAGGAACATCATCAGCTTGTTGTATTCGGTTGAAGCTTGTTTCCTGTGCTTTTATTGTCGTTTATCTTGTCTGCCCTCACAAATTTTACTTTTGCCACAACAATGAAAATCGATAAAAACGAAAAACGAGCAGAAAAAGTCACAAGTAAAAGCGAAAAAGCAAAAAGAAAACATTGTAAGAAATGACCCCAGAGCTACAGCAGCTAACACACACATACACACACGCACACGCACACGCACACACACACACACACATACATACATAAGTTAGGGCCACAAGCAAGCACAGCAAGTGCCTTTTGTATGTAGCTTAAATACACTTGAAGAAAAGACGACTTCCAAATAAATGGCTAAAAAAGATCTTTAAAAAATCTAAAAAAAACGGATATGCCATGTCACACATATATATAGTATATAATATACATATACACCCACATCACTCCACTAAATTTCAAAAAAAAAAAAAAAAATCCAGCTAAAAATAACTAAAAAAAATCTCTTAAAAACTAAAAAATTCTACAAAAAATCTGATATGCCATATCACACATATATATAGCATATAATATACATATACACCCATTTCTCTCACTTGACTTCGAATTCCCCTAAATTTCTACGAAAAACCCTCCTTAAAAAAAGCTTTAAAAAATCTTTAAAAAATCTTTTAAAAATCTAAAAAATCTTATATGCCATATCACACATGTACGTCGTATATAATATACATATACACCCATTTCTCTCAGTGTTGCGCGCGATATTCAAGCCGAGCATGTCAAACAAACACAGGATAAACATTGCGGCAACAGCATCCGACACATCTTTTCGGGCAAACCGCCTGCAGATTGCTTCATACACTGTGTGACTTCTAAAGGCCATGCCACAAATCGTTATGAATAATGTGGAGCGTAAAATTTTGAACGTGAAGAGCCAGAGAGTAAGCGGGTGGTGGGGCAGCCAGGGGGACAGCTGGAGGGGCAGCTGTGTATGCTACATCAAATTTCCTTTTGCATAACAATGAAAATGAAAGCTTCACCTAATTATGCCAAATATGACTGGTATCAAAAATGGAATAACAATACAACACACACACACACACACACTCAGAAATTATAGCATATTATGTAAAGTTAAGTAAAGCCCAAGGAATGACACACCGCAACATCAAATCAGAGTAGCTGTTAAAAAAAGGCAAACCAAAAGAGAGAGAGAGAGAGAGAGTAATAAAAAATACAACTTTATCAAGAGGATGGAAAGGGGTTCAAGCTAAGCTAATAGGGCTAATAGCGAGAGGACCAATACACTAACTTGGAGAGAGTCTAAAGGTAGATGAGGCTCTACATGAATGTGAAAGGGTCACAGGGACAGAAGAGAGAGTGAGAGAGAGAGGAAGAAAGAGGTATGGAGACAAAGAAAGTAAGAGATAGAGAAAGAGATAGAGAAAGATAGAGAAAGAGAGAGAAAGAGAGAGAAAGAGAGAGAAAGAGAAATAAAGAGAGAGAGAAAGAGAAATAAAGAGAGAGAGAAAGAGAGGGAAATATAAAATTTGAGATAGAGAGAAAGAGAAGAAGAGAACGATATGGAGAAAGAGAAGAAGAGAAGCAGGAAAGAGAGAGTAGAGATAAAGAGAGAGAGAGAGAGAGAGATAGAGAAATAGATAAAGGAAAGCGAAAAAGTGAAAAGAGAGAGAGAGAAGTGGAAAATGAGAAAGAGAGAAAATGATTTGGAAGGAAAAACAGAAAAAAAGAGAGAAAAGAGGTAAAGTGAAAAAGAAGGGAAGAGAGATAGAAAATGAGAGACGAAGAGAATGATATGGAAAGAGAACGAGAGAAAGAGCGGAGAGAGAGAATTAGAAGAGAAAGAAAGGAAGAGAGAGGGGAAACAGGGGAGACAGTGAAAAGAGACAAAATGAGAAAGGGAGAAAAAATGAGTAAGATAGAGAAGGAAATGAGAGAAAGTGAAGATAGAGAGAAAAAATGCGAAAGAGTGAGAGATAGAAAATGAAAGAGAGAAATAGAAAATAAGAGATAGTATTTAAGGGAGAAGACTGAGGGAAAGAGAGAACAAAAGGGGAGAAGGGAGAAAGTGAATAACAAGAATATGAGAGACAGTGAGAAAAAATGAGAGAGATAATGGAAAGAATAGAAGATGAAGGAAAGAGCGTGTGTGAGAGAGAGAGAGAGAGAGGGAGGGATAGAAAGAGAGCGGAAGATACTCATATGAGAGAGCAACAGAGTCTCATAACTGACAGAGTTCTCGACTTCTTCAAGAGTTCACTTTTAGTTGACTCTCAAGTTAGTCAGCGTATGCTTAGCAGAGATACTAAACATACATTTAGTCAACTATGGCAACTGATCCTTTGTGATGGCACAACTCTTCTCACTCTCCGCTGAGCAAGCCACAACATTTGTGAACTAGATTTATGCAAATTTCAAATAGTTTCGCAAGCTGAACTTTTACTTTGTCAATTTCCGACAGAAAGTTATCAAACAACATTTAAACTAGGCAATCGAATGCATATATAAAATATATATCATATATATATATTATTTAGTATTTTCTGCACATGTGACAGAGAGATAAACAAAATATAAAAAAAAAGAAAGTTTTCCTTAAATAGGGTACAGCGGAAGCAGGTGATTTTGCGTGTGTTTTTGGGGACCCCGTGCACATTGCGTAACGATTTTTAATGAGTCGACTTAAGTTTCGGGCTAAAACAAATTTCGCAGCGCCTGCCAATACACGGAGCCCCAGCCAGACGGGGCATTATGATTGTTATTGTTGTTGTAGTAGCTGCTGTTGACCCTTAAATGTTATTTGCCTACTAATTTGTATACAGCGAAAGTTGCCAAGTACCCGGCCTGAAACAAAGGCAAACAAACACGCGCACACATAGCCACGAGTGGGTGACGGGCTGGCTAAGGGGGTGCCATGCTCATGCCCATGCCCATGCCCATGTCGTGTGCTGTCGTATCGTGTTGAGCTCGCACTGGCGCAGGCCAGGCACAAACAGCTTCCGTTTCCGCTTTCCTTTTTCGACTTGGGCTTGACACTCATCTGTTTTGCTGTGTGCGCAAGGGTTGCCGCCTCGCTGAGCACTTGAGCAGCAACAACAACAACAACAATAGCCAGTTAAAGCAAGACCTAAGCATGGGGCATGGGGCATGGGGCAACAGCAAAGATGTGGGCTAAATGTAGCAGAAAGCACTTCATAATTTAATTAGTGCTGCTGCCCGTTAGACATCTTGGGAGACTGTGTGTGTGTGTGTGTGTGTTTGCTTGCGAGTTTACAGGTAGCTAGAAAAAACATTATTAATTATTATAATAAACAATTTTACGCACGTTGTGATAGTAACAACCGCAGCAACAGCAAGCCAACAAGCTGGCGCAGGTGTTTGCTGTGGGCGGGCCATAAGAATGATAGATATTCAGGCGTAAAACTAGTTGGCTAAAAGGGCTGACGGCTAGTTACACGGAGGCCCAAAGGACTGCAGAAGGTAACAGACAGAGAGATGGACAGAGAGGGGGTGCCAGCGGGGGGGGATGCCCTTTGAGGCCACTCTGGCTGGCACTAAAAAGCGAGGCTCGAGCAAATAATTGAAAACAGCGAATGAAATATGCATGGAAAATTGTGAAATATTAAGCGTGTGGCGTGCTTTAAGGCGTTGAAGAGGCCAGATGCAGTGAGAGAGTGGGAGTGGGAGTGGAAGTGGGAGAGTGGTAGAGTGGGAGAGAGAGACAAAGCATAACGCAACGAAACGTAACGAAAGCAAAGCAAACACAAACTGAAAACTGAGAACTGAAACGCACTGAGCGCAACATAAAAATGTTTTCAAGTAAATGAAAATAAACAATATATTTAAACAAGCGGCTGGGGAACAAAGCAGCTGACTCAAAAAAACACAGAACAAAACAAAACAAACAACAACAACAGCAACAGCAACATAAGCGGGGGATGCTCCTAGGGTCGATAAGAATGTGGGGCGAAAAGCGCCAGATAATGGCGCAAAAAGCAACGGCAAAAAAGTTGAGAAAGATTTGTGCGTGTTGGGCAAATATATATCTATAATATATATATATATATAAACCCATATATATATATCTATATTCCAGCTGCAGCTAATGAGAAATCAATGCCGTTTGCTGGCTGTGTTGCCTTATGGCCAGCCAAAGTGTCAGTCAGTTCGCATAGCAAATTGTCTAATTGCTGCGCTCAATCAAGCTAATAGTGCGCTGGGAGCCAGTCCGGGGGGAGAGCTGCCAACTTGCTTGACTTGTGGCCAGGGACTGTCAACTTTTGTGATTATAATTGAAAGAAAAATGAAAGTGAAAGTGAAAAGGAAATTGAAACGAAACTGAGCTTGACCGACAGAGCTGCCAACTTTTTTGGCACACTTGGAGCGCTGCCAACCTGCTGGCAAGTTGCAAAAGCAATTACTGTCAAAATTATAGTGTAAAAGCCAGCCAAGTTCTTATATTTAATAAACACTTTGGAGTACTTTTGGTATTTTAGAGAGATATATGCAGCAGTTGGTGCTGCCAACTTGTTGAATTGTGAGTTGGGCCTGGCTAGCTTTTGTTTCACTGCAGTTTATACGCATACTTGTTTATGTGAGAGCTGAAAGTGCAAAGCTTGAGCTGCAGAGCTGCCAACTTTTGTGTACTTGACAGCCTTGGAGCGCTGCCAACTTACTGTGAAGTTTGCAAAGCAATTACCAGCAATAAAATGGCAAAGAGCTGCCAACTTGTTGTGCTTAAAAGACATTTAAAAGTAATTCCACTATTTTGTAGGGCTGCCAACTTGTTGACTTATGGCTAGGGGCTGCCAACTTATTGTTTTAGTATATATATATATATATAATACATAGCAGAGCTGCCAGTGAAATGCTTGACTTGGAGTGCTGCCAACTTGCTGCACTGCGCGAAAAGCAATTACTGATAATAAAATGCTGAAGAGCTGCCAACTTGTTGTGTTTAAAGGGCACTTGAAAGTGCCCATAGCACTCTTTTGATATGCATTGTATATATATATATATATATATATATATATATATAGTATTTAACAGTAGTTAAAAACGCGCTGTCCACTTCAGGGAGCAATGCAAGCGCTGCCCACAATAAAAATAATGAATAAACCAAATGACGCCCACAAGCAGACTGAATGCGGCTGATTATTTACTTTAACTGATTGCATAATGAGTATATTATGTAATGCATATATGTTTGATGCCCTACCTAGCTAACCACGCTCCGCTCAAGCCATATACACCAAAACCAATGAAAGTTTTCAGCCCAATACGCCTGTTTGCCTACAGATGATATATGTCTCTCTCTCTATCTCTCTCTCTCTCTCTCTAACTGTATGTGTGTGTGTGATACACAGCGGCTGCTGGAGCAAAAGTTTTCGGGCTGCGCTTTTCCAGAGCACTTCGTGAATTCCCTACCCTACCCTTGCCCTACCCTACCCTTGCCCTGCCCATCGATAGGCTGATATCATTACATCGCTAATTGCTGACAGCCATAATAATTTCAGTCGATAGCATTTAATGGCTACAAGCGGCTTTTACAATTGGTTAACGGTTAACAGCCAGTGACACTTATAAGCGCTAATTAGCGCTGCTTTCATTACCAATCGCATATATATCAAGATATCAAGAATTTATGACCGACAGACAGTTGACTCGAGACGCTCGCCCGCCTTTTGTGGCAGCGCAGGGTATACAGTACGCCCCCCAGCCCACCTCCTGTGTACAGGTGATAAATAGACATATAATGCTAACGGTAAAGGTAGACAGCCCGGCAGCTTATGCGTTTGTTATTCATTGAATTATTATGTTACATAATTCCGTGCCCCGAAAAGTATGCAACGAGCAAATGGAATGCCGCAATATTGCCTGGCACTCATGTTGGCTTACAATGTGGTCGGCCTCTCGCTCTCTCTGTGTGTGTGTGTGTGTGTGTGTGTGTGTAGGTATGGTATTTGTGTGCACATAAAAGCCCTTAAATATTTTGACAGCAAATACGCTAGAAAGAAAAGAGCTCAATGGGAGCGATAGGCAGGGAGAGAGAGAGCTGAGTGAGGGAGTGAGAGACAGCCAACGGGCAGCAGCGTCAGCAATATTTTTATGTCCAGGTTGCTGATGCATGTACATCATATGCTGTGATAAGGTGTGTGTGCGTGTGTGTGTGTGTACAAAACAATTTACTGCAAAATCTCTTCAGCACACACAAGGCAAACGTTTAAAATGCGTTGCTTCAGCTGTGTTTGCATTGAATGTGACAGATACACACACACATACCCACACACCCACACGCCCACACACCCACACGCCCACACACACACACACACACACACACACACACACACACGACACACACCTACACATACACTCTAGCTAGGTGTGCGAGCTGACTCCGCCCGCTGGCAGTTTCCTTTAAAGCTCTGAAGCCGCCTAAACGCCACACATAAAAAAGCGAACAGAAAATCAGCAAAAATAAAAAAAAAATAAAAAAATGAAGGAAAAGGAAATAAAATGTTTGCTCACATCGATTTTGCATGCGAAACCTGAATATTTCGCTATTCTTGCTATGTTTTCTATGCTCCTGGGCTGTCAGCTATGGCGATGGCGTTGGCTGTGTCTGTGCCTTGTCTGCATACCCAACTCAGAGGCCCCCAGTCGAGCGCTGTTTGACAGAGCTGACGGCCAGGCTGATGGCATGATTGGCGATTACGTAACAATTTCTGGGCTGCTCTCTGCCGGCCGCAGGCTGTTCAGGCTAATAGGCAAATACAGGAAGTTCGCTTGAAGTTCAGCTTTTGGCCGGAATTGTGTCAAATGCAAGCCAAAGCCAGCCAGCTCAGCTCGGAGCTGGCCACACGTGCTTTAGCTGCTTTAAGTTTCTAATTAGCTTATAATTAAATATTGTCAGCTATATATATATATATATATATATATCTATATTCTTTGGCTTGACAATGGGCAAACTTTTGCAGCTTGGAATTTCATAGTTCTTTAAGGCCAACTTGTTAGCCAACTTGCGTTGATGTTGACTGTCAAACTTTGTTTGAAGTTACAGCCAACAACAACAACAACAACAACATACACTTTTGAAAAGAAAACATTTCTCTTTATTAATTTTTCCAAATGGCAGCGTAGAGGCAAACATCGAGATAATATGAGAATTGTGGAAAATTATATAGCTGGCATTCGCCAAGCCAAGGCACAGCAGCAACTTAATGAGTTTTTCAATAAACTGATGACGGCGCCTGCTGCTGACTTATCTGGCTAGCCACGCCTACGCGTCCTGGCTACTGGCCCCCGCCCCCGCCCACGCCTCCGCACCTTGTGCGACCTGGCAGCAGCTAACGAGCTGCCCATCAACCGCTCGGACCTCTGTCAGTGTTAGCCAACCTTAACTTGAACTTCCACCTCAACCCCATCAGCAAATTGCTTTTGCGGCTTTGTGGCAACATTTGCCGTTGCCGTTGCTGCTACCGTTACCAGCGCCGTCAACGACACTGTCCGCCCTACGCTTAGAGCCACCCATCGCGGCAACCTCAAGACTCCTCCTCGTCGTCGCCCCAGCGCTGCTGTCTCCATTGTCGTCTTCCGGCTCTGTTCACTCCAATTTCGATTCGATATTTGCGTTCGGCGTTCGTTTGGCTTTAAAGCCAACAGCCCCACGCACAGCACGCACAATAAATTAAGCAAATTTATGGCCAACTCTGGCACCCAAAAATGCTATCCGCTAAGCCAACCACCCAGTCAACACAGCCCAACCACCCACAATCTTGCAGCTTTTGAATTCATTGATTACCACTTTCGCGTGCCAGTGGCTCGGCATTAAATTCATTGGCTTTGCCACCGCCCCAAACCACACACCCCGCACTCCCCCCATCCCCTCGCTTACACTGCACAACACATAATTTGAGCACTTGTCACAAATTAACAAAATATTGAAAGACAGCAGCGAAAGCTATGAAAATTTGATGAACCGAAAAGTCACTTGAATGAAGTTGTCTTGGGGCTAACTGAGTCAAGTCGACTGATTCGGGCTTATATTCTGTGATCCTGCCTTGGAGGCTACTAAAGTTAATCAAATAATATCATAATTGAATCAAATATAATTTTTAGGGCTATGGAAGAGATAGAGAAGACAGAGTGCATAGCTTAGGGGAAGTACTAGAGTACTAGAGCACTCTCTATGACAGTTCTTTAGCTGACTTGAAGTCTATCGAATATACCCTTAATTGAAATGTTTCTTTGATATCTATCAAATATAGCCTTATTTCAAATATTTATCCAGTAGGAAGTACTTGATAGATTTCAAGTCAGCTTGATCTTGATGGCTTGGTGCTAGTTCATCTCAAATATAGCCCCGCTCAACTTACAAGAGTCTCAGCTGTTGTGGGTGCTGACTTCAGAGTCTTTTCCTAGTTCCAGCAGATCTTTCAAGATAGTGAAACTTTTGTACGATTATAATATTACCTCTAACCAATCCAAAAGTGTACTTGACTCTGAAATCGGTCAAAGAATACCCGAGGTAGAGTCAGGCAAAGTTCAAGAGGTGTTTCATGCAGCATCAAGTGAGTACTCTGGAGAGTTTCACAACCATAGCAAATCTGTGAATACAAATCCATTTTACGTATAAGTAAGCTTCGAAAGAGAAAGCCTTTAGAGCTTAAGTACTTCAGTTAGAGGTAGTCCACAGGGGCTGGTTTTTGGATGTAGAATACGCTAGTTATGGTCAGTCCAAGCTAAAATATAGTCAATCTTTTCCGTTCGATCCGGTTTTTACTATAATGATAAGAGTTCAAGTATTCAAAATGGCATTGCTTTTCGAGTTGTTTTTTATATCGCACTTGAGATCTCGCTTAATATGCGTGTTTTATCATGCACCAAGGGGGGTCCAAAGAGATCTTATTCGTATGCGTCTTGGCCTGGAGAGCGAAGTAGTACTAGTACTACTAGTAGCCGGGATCTACTAGTAGCCGGGATCTACTAGTAGCCGGGATCTACTACTAGCCGGGATCTACTAGTAGCCGGGGTCTACTAGTAGCCGGGATCTACTAGTAGCCGGGGTCTACTAGTAGCCGGGGTCTACTAGTAGCCGGGGTCTACTAGTAGCCGGGATCTACTATGCCCTCTAGGCCAACTACTCTTGTAGACTCCAACATCCAGCTCTTTCCGTTCTTTCATGCTGTCTACGGCCAAAGACATCTTTGCTGAACTTGAGCCCAAATGACTTCCGCAATCTTGTAGCAGAGTTTTGGCAGCTGGCAGGACGAGTTTATTAAATACTTGACTACAGCTTGTCGCACTTCAATTTTGGGCACCAGGGGCAGATGCTTCGATTGTTGTGCTACCTTTAAGAAATGAATGACAAGCTTCAGTCGCTCACGCCCGCCCGCCCGCTCACGCCCACTCTTTGCGCTGTGTTGGCCGACGCACGTACGGCTTAAACAAGCTTAAGCAACGGCCGCCGCTCGAGGACGACGTCTATAATTTCTTTTGTTGGCTCATTTCATTTGGCAGTACGCGACGGTATTTCATTATTAATGGAACTTTGATTAAATTGCAAGTCGCAAGTCGCCTCCGTGGTGGCATATAAAAAATTTACGATGACAAATTTACACAAATTAGAAGCATCCGGCCGGGCCCAGACCCGGACATTGAGCACAAAGCTGCCACACAACACAGTCTCTTCTGTTTATTGCTGCAGCATATTTCATCTGCACTTCCCAATATATTTCATATTTCACCAATAATCGAGTCGCTGTGCCCCAAAAGATAAATCAAGGCAAAGCTAAAGCTGGCGCTAAGCAATCTTTGCCGTGCCAAAAGTTTCCAGAAACGAAACTTATGGCTCGATTAGGAATCCAATTCGATACAGCTTTGATTTACGAGGTCTGTTCTAAAAATAACCTGAATTTTATGATTATTTAAAGCAAAATTCTATTCATTCGGGTATATCTATATGGAGTTGACGCTACAACGGACGGAGGGACGGACAGACGAACGGATGGACGGATGGATGGACGGACGGACAGACGAACAGACACACGGACGGACGAATAGATGGACGGACAGATAAATGAATAGATGGACGGACAGATAAATGAATAGACGGACGGACGGACGGACGGACTGGATGATGGACAGACGGACGGGCTGGCAGACGAATGGATGTACGCAAGGACAGAGGACCGTACAAACGGACGGGCGGAAGAAAGGACGGACGAGTAGACTTACAGACGAGTAGACTTACATACGGAATGAGGGACAGACGAACGGACAGACGAACGGACAGACGGATGGACAGACGGATGGACAGACGAACGGACAGACGAACGGACAGACGGATGGACAGACGAACGGACAGACGGATGGACAGACGAACGGACAGACGAACGGACAGACGAACGGACAGACGAACGGACAGACGAACGGACAGACGAACGGACAGACGAACGGACAGACGAACGGACAGACGAACGGACAGACGAACGGACAGACGAACGGACAGACGAACGGACAGACGAACGGACAGACGAACATAGGGATGTACGAATGGATGGATGGATGGATGGAAGAAAGGACGAACGCAAAGACATACCCATATACTCTGTATACTTCATGAATTAGTATAAAACCGAATATCGAATATACGTAATCTGCACAAAATTCATCATTTTCTTACTCGAATTCATTTGATTTGAATTTTAGCTATAAATTCCCACTGTGAAAATGATTGTTTCCGCAGCTATTCCCATCACTTGCCTCAATTGATAAAGGTCTTTGTATAATTATAATAATTCCTATTGAATTACGCACAATTAAATCAATACGTTAGTTGAGCATAGCTCACTGTGCCACTCCCTCTCTCCTACTCTCTCCCTCTCCCTCTCTTCATATTTATCTGATTTAATTAAAGTACAAAAGCTGCATTTTAATTAAGGCTAAGCTTTGCCCATTTAGTTGCCGCCTCCGCTTGCTTTTGTTATGTCTGCTAGTTCGCAGTAATTTTGCCCAAAGGGGCGTGGCTGGCAGCAGAGGCAGCAGAGGCATCAGCAGCACTGCAGCCAGCACAGCGCTGACGTTTACCAAATTAAGCACAAGCCACATACACACGCGCTCGCCCATCTTGAAGGTCAGCCGCTTGCTGCCAAATGTACCGAAAATAGATGCGGCTGACGGCTGAGCGGGCAGCAGCTGAGATCGAGCCGTAAGTGCATTATAATGTCAATTCGCCAGGTGGGCCGCCAGGCGGCGCTGGAGCTCACTTAAATGCCAGCTGCCAATTCATTTGTGCATTGTCCTTGGCATTCAATTGTCGCCGGCCGACGTGGAAGTGTGCAATAAAAATAAGACTTGTCACGGCCACGGCCACGCCGGAGACTTGCCTTGAGCTCGAGCTCATTTTAAAATTAACTCTTAATCGGATTAGCCCACGGACTGGCCCCTTCGCTTCCAGCTGCCGCCCGTCAGCCCGATCAGCTGTGTTGCTGCATGTAATATGTTAATTTGCATTCCAATTTGCCATTTGCAACTGGCCCACAAAGTGTTTGCTGGGATTGTGGGCTTTCCCCTCCCCTTTTTACCGCTCCCCCCTCCACTTTGTCTGCGACAGTTACAGCATCAATTTCTGGCCAAGATTACATACTCTGTCTTTGCCATCTCTGGCATGGCTTCTTGGGCTCTGCATGATGAATTCCATATCAGATTCAATAATCCATCTGGCCAATTGCCATGCTCTTCAGACGTCCAGCATGGCTCAATCAAATACGATTTCAGCCTCCGATTCAGTTCGCCTTCGCTCCAGCTGACGAAACGCTGTAGGGGCTTGTGCTTATGTTTACATAATGTTTACATAAATACATACATTATATACGTATTTAAAATATTTGCTACAGTTTCGCATTGCAAACGCATTCAACCATTTTGCCAGAGCCAATTAGATTTTAATAAGCCTGTGCATTCACATCAATAATTCGCAATTTTTTTTTTTTTTCTTCCTTTTTTTGATGTTTTCGTTTATTTGCGTATGAAATATTTTTATTTAATCGAATTACATGTCTGCGCTTGATGCCTACTGCGAACAGTGGGCAGATTTATTTAATATATACATATATATATATATATATATATATATATATATATATATATATATATATATATATATTTGTGAAGGACATTTGAAAAGTTTCATGTCAAATGCTTGTAAATGAGGTTGAACGATTCGCTGGATGCGACACCCTTTGGGAATGTTGGCATTCGGGCTCATTTCGCTGAAAGTCAACTTGATATATGGGCTAATGATGTTGACAGCCAGAAAAGAAAGAAAGAAAGCAAGAGCGAGAGAGGGGGACAGAGGGAGAGAAACACCTTTGGTAACAATGGCGCCTTTGTTCTTGCTCAGCACTGTGGCAACTTGGGCATATTGCAACCGACTGCCTCGGGCGGCGTTTGAAGTCCTCATGAATATATCATACCAATATTGAGCTAACACAAAGCAGCCTTGGCAGCCTCCCCAATTCTGCTTATCGATACACTTTAACAATGCAGTTTGAAATTGTCGCAGCAACGCGATTAAATCAGTTGCATAAGGCTGATGCTTAACTAAATCAAATTCAATTCCCAGTCGAAGTCGAATCAATTTAAAATTTGTGCAGCCTTAGAAACTGAAGCAATTGCAACATACAGAGAGAACTACCTATGAATGAAAATGCTGCATTAATTGAATTTTGCATTGCTAAGATAGAGCTCGGAGTAGAGCTCCAAGAACAATGGAGTATTTCAGGTGTATTGGGTATGAGGTATTAAAGGCAGCTTATAGAGTTGCAAACTAAGTCTGATGGGAAGAGATCTTAGTTTGCAGGCATGTGAAAGGAAAAGGCTGTGAAATTATATATATATATATATATATATATATATATATATATATATATATATATATATATATATATATGCAAACTTTTCAGCCTAAATTTGCCTTTCGATCTAATATGCCTGCATAATATGTCCTTATATAAGGGTACATTACAGAGCCTAAACACATATTTGCTATCCATCAAGCACAATCTGTTCGAAAATATAGGAAAACCAACCAATTTACCATATTTTAACATGTTAGTGCAGGTATACAGTAGTCGTATATACCTTAGAATACCTCTTTGTAAGCTGAACAGAAGTAGAGCCCTTCACATCTCACATCTCAACACAATTTATGCCTAAAACTCGACTATACTTCACATTTGAACATTCCAGTGCAGGTATACAGTAGTCGCATATTTCTTTCCATTTTTCCTGTATAGGGCTTGTTGTTGCCGTGAATTCATTTTTACAGCGTTTGCCGCACAAAAAGCAGAAAAAGTAAATGTAATTAGGTCAAAAGACTTTCAGGATGCCCATCGATTCGTGCATTGGAATGCCATTCAAGTAACGAGCGTGTATACGTAATGTCAGTCAAATAGTTGAAGAATAGGCTAAACACATTTGGCAGCAGGCTTATGACAAGCGAGAAGGGCTATTGCTGCTATATAGCTGTAGCTCCTATGAAAAGTAGACAGATTGATGACTATGCTATCGATAAGGCAATCGATAACATCTAGTATACGGCTTGTTATACAAAGCCTGTTATACAAAATCTGTTATACAGAGTCTGTTATAAAGAGTCTGTTATACAGAGTCTGTTATACCAAGTCTGTTATACAAAGACTGTTATACAAAGTCTGTTATACAAAGACTGTTATACAAACTCTGTTATACAAAGTCTGTAATACAAAGACTGTTATACAAAGTATGTTATACAAAGACTGTTATACATAGTCTGTTATACAAAGACTGTTATACAAAGTCTGTTATACAAAGACTGTTATACAAACTCTGTTATACAAAGTCTGTTATACAAAGACTGTTATACAAGGTATGTTATACAAAGACTGTTATACAAAGTCTGTTATACAAAGTCTGTTATACAAAGACTGTTACACAGAGTCTGTTATACAAAGACTGTTATACAAAGTCTGTTATACAAAGACTGTTATACAAGGTATGTTATACAAAGACTGTTATACAAAGTCTGTTATACAAAGTCTGTTATACAAAGTCTGTTATGCAAAGACTGTTATACAAAGTCTGTTATACAAAGACTGTTATACAAAGACTGTTATACAAAGTATGTTACACAAAGACTGTTATACAAAGTCTGTTATACAAAGTCTGTTATACAAAGACTGTTATACATAGTCTGTTATACAAAGACTGTTATACAAAGTCTGTTATACAAAGACTGTTATACAAAGTCTGTTATACAAAGTAGAGTATCACTGAATTCACATCACTTTCTTTATATTCAAACATTTGCCTACAGTTGGCATTTATATGGCAGAAACTATCGATTAACTTGTATATCGATAACTTGATCAAATTGATTTATTGAGTTTTACTGTTATATACAGCATATACTCAACGTTTAGCCGCAGCCTCTTCACGTTTATAGCCATATATCACGACAGAATCAGCTCGCATTGTGTAGCTTTAGCATTGCATATCCCGCAGTCCCACTTTGCATATCCTGGCAGCAACGCCCTTGAATTAACGTAATTGCAGCTGCATCAACTATTGAATATCTGCATTCGATTCAATGTGCTGCCATGTTTATATAATATTATTCATTTGGCGTGATTACTTATGGCCAGCGTTGCCAGACTATTCAATTTCTTTACGAAATGCTGCAACGCCCATTTACATAAATCTGAGTGTGGGTGTGTGTGTGTGTGTGTGTAAGTCCCTGCGCGTGTGTATCTTACACAGGAAACGCATCCATTTGATGCTTCCAATCAGCTCGTAAGACCAGCTGAATGCATTCATTCTCATTAGCGCAGTGCTGCATCGACAATTCCAGGTGTTGCCAGGTAACGGATGGCAGGAGAGCTGGCATTAAGAACTCTTAAATCAGCATGCATATCAATTAGCAATGTGCTTCGCTCCGATTCAGGGTCATAGTTCATGCCGCACACTTTGGGTGCACCACCGCCACCCCAAACAGTGTGCTCTTAATTATGCAGCTTGTTAGTGCCACAAAAACCGAAATTAAAAAGGAAAATGAAGATGAAATAGAAAAACAACCAACTGAGAGTAGGCCAGATGGGGAGTGCTCGACTTGCAAATACCTTGAAGGCAACTCTAGATGCGTTCGAGCTCTTTTGTTAATGAAGAGAGCTGTAGGAGGGTGGTCTCTGGTCACATATCCTCGGGTATCATTAGTGTGCTCGACTAGGAAATTCCCGGAAAGGGTTTCCCTGAACTCTTTTGTAAATGAGGGGAGGGCAGATGGGGTGTTCAGAAGAGAAATATGTTGCTAACTGGCAACTCGGCTTACGCCTGTTACCAACGTTCCCCCGGAGTCGATGTACCCCACACTGTCAGCTGCCCCGTGCGCTCAAAACTTTCTACCAGTTCGTAGCTAAGAAATTATTATTATTTTTATTATTTATTTACCACTTTTTTCTGTGTGTGTGTTTTTTTTTGGCACGAACTGAGCCCAAGGCCAACATCTGGCGCACAGTGAGAAGCGGGGAGGGCGGCGCAAGGTGTTGCGCCTTGTGCAACGTGCACAAGTTTTTTTTTTTGGCATAGAACGTTCGGCAAATGTTGTCTGACTACATGTTGCTTGCTCACGGGGCTGACGGCAACTTTTCTGATGCCTGAGCATGTGGCATGTGTGGCGTGTGGCATGTGGCATGTGGCATGTGGCATATAGCAAAAGGGGGCACTTTAACAACAGTTTGCAACAGCACAAAACTTTCGCACACAGACAGTGGCAATGTTTTCACTTAAAACGAACATTTGCAACTGCAACTCGGGTATCGGGAAACTTTGACGATATCTACGGGAAGTGGCGTATATATTTAGATATGTGTATATGTCTAGGGTATCAGCTTTGATGGATGAGAAAGTAGATGCCAAAGTCTGTGCTGTTTAAAGGAATGTAGGTTGAATTATATGTGTTTTCTGGCATATATCGATATATATCGATAACGGCATGTAATCAAATGTTGCCTGAGTCTCAAAAAGATTCTTGACTTAACTGATAAAGCTCAGTGAAGCGAGAATGCTTATTAGATTAAGTTATAAAGGATTTCTGTGATAAATCGATATTTATCGATAACTGTTAGCAATCAGAAAATCTTACTGAATGCTGAACTTTTCACTGGCTGTCGTTTTCCCTAATGTTTCTAGGAAATTAGCTTAAGTTTGAATAGGTTTCTTGTATTTATCGATAAATATCGATAACTGCCAAAGGTCAAAACCAATCTTAAAGAGTTTCTTGACGGATATCTCTCACTGAAACGACTACATTAAATTTAGTTCATTAAACTAGTTCACACAAATACCGTGAAGTGAGTCTGGCTCGCGAAGCCCCATCGAAAAGAGTTTGAGTTGAGTTTCACTTGCAAACAAAAGCAATGCTTTAGCATTGTCTGAAATCAAAACAACAAAAATTTGTGTTCCACCTAGCCAGAGGATAGCCGTTGCCCTGAGCCGAGTGCAAATCGCGACCACCTTATCAGAAGTAAACAATAGCCCAACGCAATGTCCGACAACAAAGCGAGCGACAACAATGGAGGAGGAGGAGGAGGGGGAATGGCGCCTAGCGGCAGCCAGGTGCCGCCTCCTCAATACATCATTACGACGCCCAGCGAGGTGGATGCCGACGAGGTGCGATCCGTGGCTGACTTGGAGCTCAGTTCGCCCAGCGATGACAATGTCTTTGTTGTGGGCGAGCACCAGCAGCTGCTGCAGCAGCAGCAGCAGCAGACGAAGCTAATGCACACACAGAAATATAGTCAGACGTCGAGCTCATCGAGCACCAGCAGCAAGCTGGCAACACGTTCCTATTCCGTGACCAGCAGCAGCAGCAGCAGCGCTGCCGCCGCCGCCAGCGCCACCGCTCAGCAGATGCAGACACAGCACAGCCAGCAGAAGATCATGTCCAGCAGCACGCGCAGCCAGAGCCTGCAGTCGAGCGCCATTGTGGGCGAGCAGAGCGGCCATTTGCTGAGCACCGCAGCGGCGCTCGCTCAGCAGCTGAAGGCGCAGTCATCCACCTCGATTATCACTAGCGAGCAGCGCAGCAGCAGCAGCACCAGCAGCAGCACCACGCGCTACGTCAGCTCCACCACACAGGGCGCCAGCACCACCACCGGCGTCAGCAAGTCCAAGTTCCAGAGCTTCTTGCAACAGCCGGAGGCTCACGGCTTTCTCACGGCCCACCAGAAGCACGTCCGACAGTTTGTGCGCTCCACCTCGGCCCACTCGGAGGCGGCGGCCAGCATCACGCCCGTGAGCGGTGCACGGCCAGAGAAGTGCATACGGAGCGCCTCCACGCAGATCGACGATGCTACGGCGGCCAGCGGCGATGCCGAGTCGGGCATGCAGATCTCCATGTCCAAGCTGGGACTGCAGCAGTCCTCCTCGATTCTCATATCCAAGTCGGCCGAGACCATCGAGATGAAGAGCAGCTCCTCCTCGGCCGGCATGCGGACGCAGTTAACTCTTAGCGGTGGCTTTCTAGCACCACCCAATCGCAAGATCACCATACTAAGTCCCATACACGCCCCGCCGGGCCTGCACGATATGCTCAAGCGAGCCGGACGCTCGCCCTTGTCGCCACGCATCAGCTTCCCGGGCAGCGAGGCGGATCTCTTTGGGTAAGTTCATGGCAATGATCAATTCAGGACGAAATCCTTGGGAATATTTTATGAAAACTCTAAATGTGATTTGAAAAATTATTATTATATAAATTTATGGAAACTTAGAGGGAATCCTTGCTTTGAGATAGAATATTTGAAATACTTGGGAAGACACGAACGATCATTTCAATTAGAGAAGATATCCGTAGAAAACATCTAAGAACCTGATGCTTTTATGGTCTCTACCTACTACCTCTAGTCTTATAAAAGTCGTGTATGACCCTATCAATTGTGATGATCTACATAACTCCAATCTTGTGAAAGATATCTGTGATGCTATTAATTTTAGAAGTATCCTTGTAGGAGACATCTTAGATACTGTGAATGGTAATCTTCAGAGAGATATCTAAAGCCCTATAAAGTATAGATTATATATACAATCTTTCAGGAGACCTCTAAGATCCTACCAATTGTAGAAGGGAGCGTCTAAGAATCTTGCCTGGGGCAGATAAAACCTTCAATCTCATAGAATACATCTAGGAACTTATGAATGGTTGATGTTACACCTTCAGTCTGTTAGAAGACAGCTTTAGAAGACTAATGTAATCTTGTAGAATAGACTCCATTTGCATAATAGATTACAGTAGTCTTCTAAACCTGTAAGATCCTATCAATGGTAGGAGATGACTGTTATCTTAAATCTTAAATCTTGAGCCTAATGCACTGTCTCTATTGTAGATTATAGCTTTAATCTTCTAGATCGTATTTATTGCAGATGTTACTTTCAAGTCTAAAGGTATTAGACATTAGAAAGTAGCCCAGATCCCAGATGCCAGCTGCAGTCTTGTAAGAGACATACCTAAGACTATGCCAATATATAAATATATTATAGATATATACATCTTCAATCTCTTGGCGCATATCTAGGAACCATCTTGGCCCTCCATTCTTCATGCAACAACAACTACATTTTCTGTTTTCGCCTTAAATCTGCTCAAAATTTAAAGCTAATCTCAGCCCAGGCACTCCGCATGGCTGTTACAGACGGCCTAAGTGGCTGCCATTGCCTAATGCCATTTAAAATGTGATAAAAATCAGATAATTCATAACAAAAGTTGTTCAAGTGTGTGTGTGTGTGTGTGTGTGTGTGTGTGTGTGTGTGTGGAGCGGAAGCTGAAGGCAGGCAATGCGAGTGTGTGAGAGGCAGTGTGAGTGTGTGTGCAAAGATAAGTTACAACGGCCTCAAAGGAGCAGCGCGGGAGCCTTAGGAGCTGCCTGTTTGCCCTTTAAATAGATTTTATGCCATTAGACTCTATATAGGACTATATATAATTATACTAAGTAACGCTTGAGGCTAACAACTCTCACTCTGGTCGCTAACATTAGCAGCCATGCTCAAGTTACCTAGTTGGAAGCTATCAAATGGCATTTCTCTTATAGGTAAGCGACTCCAACTGTGCTTACTCTCCTGTAACTGTACATAGGTACAGTTATATATACCCTCACACACACACACGCACCGCTCCACGAATCACATGCATACCTAATGCATGTAACTCCGCAGGGCTTTCAAATATGCAGCATCAAACAAAATGAAAAGAAAGCAGAGAAATTCCTCAAATTTTGTTGTTGGTTTAAACATGAGAGTCTGAGCGGAGTTGAAGCACTAATTGGTCGCATCAGGTGATTCAGGGAAATGCAATATACAAATCGCAAACAATTTCATTAAAAGCAGATGGATTAGATTTCCGGGAAGCGCTTGAGCTAGCTGCAGGCGCTTGACTCCTTTTAAATTGAAAGCAAAAATTAGAAAAGTTGCTGAACTCGCTCAACGCTTGAACAGTTTTGACACCAAATCGCTTAACGACAACAGCAACAACAACAAAAACTTGTTGATTAACAACATTGTCGAGCTGCTTGCATGCCGCGGAGCCCGGCTAATGAGCATGTTTATATCCACATCCGTGTCCGGGTCGTCGAGTTAGGCTGCCCGGGTCCGGGTCCGGGTCCCTGGCCCATGCACGGAATTTGTTTTTGCCAAATGCTCATCTTCGTCTTGTTAATTGTTATTTTGGCTGCGGGACAAGTCGCGCATACGCACCGTGTGCGCTCCAAATGTCATTCGACAGCTTCGACAGTTGCCACCTGTCAGTGTCGCGCTGCCCACGCCCCACCCCCCACGCGCTCGTCGTTGTCAAAATGCCAAAAATGTTTGTCATAGTCGTATAATTAAATTTAAATGTTTTCGCTCGAGTCGTGACAACAACACAAAACAGACTGAGAGGGAGGGAGAGACTGAGAGAGAGAGAGAGAGGGGGGGTATGGCTAACATACCCTAGGCCTTAGCCACGTTAATTGCACGTTAAAAATTATGACAATTCCCGCTGCACACGCATAATTAAAGGGCAATCTGAAACCTTTGCGAATATTTTTCGGTTCTAAATTGCGAAATATCAAATGAAATCAAAAATAAAAATCAAAAACAAAAATAATATAAAATCAACCGAAAAGAGAAAAACAAATACGATTTGCCGCTGTGGCATTTCGTTTGACAAAACTTAATTAAACACCTGTCAGCCGCGCCGCTCGCCTTTATTTGCACGGCTATTTATATTTGAGTACGGCATTATATCGCCGCATTGATCCACATTTAAATATGGCTGAGTTTCCCCTGGAATCGCAATGAATTCATATTTAAATATATAAATTAAAACGCGCCGACGACGCGACGCTGTGCCAATAGCTCACTTATTGTCGGCTTAAATTCATGACATATGGCTTATAACTAATTTAAATATATAGCACACACACAGGCACGCACGCGCTTTTTTGCTGCAATTCTCTGCATTGGCAATGGCAAGGCTTAAACACAACAAATTTATAAAAATCTGCGAAAAAATTATGCAAACAAAATGTCATAAAGCAATTAGAGAAAGGTTTAACAGGGCTGAACGAGGCTGCAATACCCTAACCAGATCTTAACTTGAATGTTTATTAAATTTACATATATATGATATTTTACAGAAGTTGTTAAATATTTAAACATTTTTATATTTTTACATTTAAATATTTTAATAATCATCTTAGTGAAGCTGTAATAATAAAAGTCACCATCTTTTAGGCATTGAAAAAAATAGTTTTACAAATATTAAATAAAATTCATGAAGTTGCTGTTATGCTGTTATTTAATATTTAATATGTATATATACATATATATATATATATATATATATATATATATATATATATATATATATATATATATATATATATATATATATATATATATATATATATATATATATATATATTTATTTTTTTTTTTTTTTTTTTTTTTAATCCACGTTGGCTTTCTCATATTTTTTTATATTTAATACATTTCATCAGATGTTTATACAAATAATTTATAGACGAGCATCTGGCTTAAAAAAATTCTACAATTTCTAAGATTATAAATTATAATTATAAAATTTAAAAAATACAAACAAAAATTTTTAATTATTTTGTAGATCAAAGAAAAATTAAAAAAAAAAAAAAAAAAAAAATATATATATATATATATATATATATATACATATATATACATATATAAAATGATATATATACATATATAAAATTTCCAGTCAAAAGCGAAACTAAAAGAAAAATTTTCTATATATATGAATTTCCCCAACTTATACAGATATACACATATATATATATATATAGATTTCAGATATGGTATATCTCTGAAGCTCCACATAATATACTATGCGCCGATTTACCGCGTGTAAACATGTTAGTTATCTAGAGTAAGACACTTTCAATGTCTTCCACTATCTCACGATTCTCAGATTTTCTCACCTAAGAGCACAATTTTGACAAATAAAGGCAATTCAAACTGAAAAACCCGAGAGCTGCCGTTGCTTCTCTACGCTGACCATTGTTTGTTTGCTAAAGCGAAATTTGTTTAAATTGAAAAATGTGTTTACGTTCATAATGCATTAAAATCATTGCATAAATCATAAAACAACATTAACACGTACTTCAATTAACTAATTAATTCATATTAATGGTCAATTAACGGAAAATCGTGCACTCCGTACATAATAAATGAAGCCTGTTTATATATTGTCCGATGCTCAATCATTGAAGCAGCTGAAAGAAGGGCGTGTGCAACGCACCTGAGGGGCAGGAGGGGGTTCAGGTGTAAGAATATGGAAAATGAGTATAAGGAAACGGGATGAGCTATCCAGGTTACGGTAGATAGGAAACTAGAATAAAAAATTTAAATTTTCTAGCTTAAATAGATCGTAGCGGGTATGCGAACGCGCAGAGGAATGAATGGGCGGATGAACGGATAGAGGAACGGAAGGACAGAAGGACGGATAGACAGACCGACGGACGGACGGACGGATGAACGAACTGGCAGACGGACATAAAGACGGGCAGAAGGACGGATAGACGAACGGATGAGCGAATTGGCAGGCGGACATAGAGACGGACATTCAGACGGACATACAGACGTGCAGGCGGACGGACGAACATGAGAACGGACGGACACGGACTTTTCGATGAACGGACGGAAAGACGGACATACAGATGGACGTACAAACAACGAAGAGCAGAACGAAAGGGCAACCGGATGGACGAATTGACGAATGGACAGATGAACGGACGGACAAATGAGCAGACGGACGGACGTATCAATTCAGCTCGTCACGCTAATCCAAATTTCTATATATATTTCGTAATAGAAACTATTTAAAAATTTTACTCAGCTTAATGCTTATCAAATAAAATTCCTGATATGCAAAAAATAACTGTAAATAATGAAGTAAAGAGCAGTGTGGGCAGCACAGGTGCAGTTAATTAATTCGATTAGCTGGCTGGACTGAAATAGTTTTAGCTTGCTTCTGGGAAATGCATTTATTAGCTGCCCCCAGCCTCAATTAACATTCTGTGCAACTAATGAACTCTCTAGCTCGGGCTGAAGCTCCTGCCGTTGCTCTTGCTCCTGCTCTTACGCCTGCTGTTGCTGTTCCTTACGCTTTACGGCGCATTCCATAAGCGCGCATATAAACATTCCGGCGGCTTTGTTAACAGGAATTTCGACGTTAACTATTCGATGTTGGCTTTAAATTCCGGCCTGGCAAACCAACCACTCAAAGCCCAATACCCGCCCGCCCGCTGAGTGCCCCATTCCCCATTCGCCTGCTTTTGGGGCACAACTCTCAGAATGCGCACATAAATCTCTTAAAGCCAAGGGCTCAACTTTTGCGCTTTATGTATGCGTGACTTATGTTTACAGTTTATTTATTATTTAAAACATAACAGACAAATGGGCCCAGGCACAACAAAGATACAAATAATGTTTAAAGAAAGAGAAACAGAGAGAGAGAGAGAGACAGGGAGAGTGATACACCTCTGGGGAGAACTCGCTCAGGGATACTTTCCGACTTTCACTTTGACTTGGACTCCATTTATATATGTCCAAGTATTTTTCAATACCCCTCGTCCCAGCCGCCCGCCCAGTGGGCATTTCTAATGCCAAATTAAACTGAGCAGCTAAAGGCGTTTTGGGAGCTCGATTAGAGGCCAAGCGGAAGCGCCAACTCGCCTTGAACTTAGTCCAATGACAACAGCACAGGCAAACAAAAGAAAAATACACAAAGATGCGGGCGGGCAAAGGTGGCGGAGCGGGGGGAGTCAGGGGTCGATGCCAGACGTTGGGGTTTGGCTGGCTTACAGAAGAAAAAAACCCTTTTAAGACAGCGAGCCGTGGCGCGCGTGCCTTTTCGTTTGCATACTTTTCGGCGATAATGAAGGCGGCAGCATAATTGAGGGGCGTGGGCGTGGCACGTTGCCAACGATAGCCCAAAAAGCCCCCAACCCCCAAACCCAAATACCTCAAAGCCAGCTACAGAAAAAGTTTTGTGTCTCGCCTCAATTAACTGAGCAACAAAATAGAAATTTTCGCACCAGCTTCAATTTCAAATTGCGAATGTATATATGTATATATAGTATATATATGTATATATGTAAATATCCATAAATATACACATATATATACATTTCTAAATTCCTTTTGCCTAGTTATAGCAGCGACTTCCTGGCGCGCTGTCCACTGATTGTGTTTTGTCCTATTGAACCTTTGCTCAATTGCATTTGGTTGGCATGACAGCCAGGGCTTTTTAGCCCAATTGTTATTGACTGAATATTGTGTTTATCTTCTGTCTGTGCCTATTGCCAAATCCGGGTATGTGGCTCAAAGCATGTGGGTGCAAACACGAGCCAGAAAAAAAAAAAAAAAAAAAAAAAAAAAAAAAATGAAAAAAAAAACTTGATTTATATAAAAACTACAGACGAGCATAAAGCCAGCATAAAGCATCTGTAAAACAGCAGCAAGTGATAAATTCTCATTTAGATAAGGATTATACAGAAGGTACTTCAAAAGGTTGGGCGTTGGCGGGGGAGGCAAAGAAAATATTGCGCATACGCCATGTGACACAAAAGCTAAATAGTTGCAAATCTTAGCTAATTGGGTTGAGCGTGTGAAGAATGTTTGAGTGAAAGAGAGAGAGGGAGAGAGAGATAAAGCAGGGGAGAGACAGAAACAGAGAAAGAGAAAGAAAGAGATATAGAGAGGCAGCTAGAGAGAGAGAGGGCGTAGAGGCAGAGGCAGAGGCAGGGGCAGAGCTCAAGCTGGCAAAAGATTTATGCGCTGCAGGGCTTGGAGCTGGCGGGCCACAAAGTATGCAGCACTGTGCTGCACGTGAAAGGACTGGCCGGACGGACAGACGAACAGACGGACAGCTCAGCAAACGAACGGACGTAACAGTTGAAGTGGCTGCAAGCAAAGAGCTTCAATAATGTCACAAAGCTCGCAAAGAAATGAGGAAAAAATATGAAAAAAAGGAAATTTAAAGTATATTATAAGCAGAGCAAGCGCGACTAAGGAACACCGTGTACATAGCCTTGTAAAGGTATGCATGAGCTATAGCTAGATTTCTACTTTTTTAAGCTTCTATATAGAAGCAAATATTTTAGCTTTTCTGCAGGAGCTCACAAAGTCCTCTTTAATCATGCCTAATGGAAGGAAGGAGCAGCAATAGGCAGCCATGCTGGTCGCCTGATTGGCTGCCTGGCCAGCTCTGAGCCATTCGAGTGGCAGCTGCCATGTCATTTGTGCCAACAAAAGGCCGTTGGAGCATCGTCTTTGCTCGGCCACTCGAGCAACTCGAGTTTCCAATTAGATAATGCATAAATTAATGCGAATTTGAGGACTCAACGAGCAGCTCAAATAACTCTGGCAGGCCTCATCAGAGTACTGCAATTTCTAAGCACAAGTTGCTTCGCGGTCGTTGATGAGCTTTCGAGCTTTTCACCATGGCAAAGTTTGCTTGTCTATGCAGCTTTTTGAAAGCTGCCTGCGCAATAAGCTTTTGGTTGCTGTGGGTCAGGAATGGAAAGCCAAAAGCTTACGAAAGCACAGCACAGAAGAAGGGCATGATTATTAGAAAAGGCTTTCATTGATGCTGCAGCTTAAAAAGCTTCCCTGTTATTTTCGCGGCCTTTCGGAAGTGAAAGAAAGAGCTTTGGAGAAAATGAAAATCAAATTTGTGTGAAAAGCGCCAAAAATCAATTCGGTTTTGATATTTAGTAGTATTTTATATTTCCGGGTCGTAAAAGCTCTTCATTTCTGGCCAGCCAGTTAACTGTTTTAGACTTCTTTTAATGGTCAACAAGCCTTAGGCTCTTGAAGCCCTTAAGGAGAACGGGAATCTGTCGTCCAAAGTTCTGGCAAGAGTATGCTAGAAAACCGTAAAACGAGCCCGTAAAGTATTACGGCTGTCACTCTGTAGATATTCTCAAGTACTAGACTTAAGTCTTTGTCTATACCTAAGATGACCATCTCTAGCGTATTTCTAGTCATCTCAATTAAGAACTGAAAACTAATTTTCCATCTCTTCTTCTCTTTATAGGTAAGTTCAAGCAAAGCTCTAACACCTAACTGTGATGGTAGCTGGTAAGCAATTGGTATAGATATATATATATATGTATGAGAGCTTAACATGAGTACGAATATGAATATGAATATGAATATGAATATGAATATGAATATGAATATGAATACGAATATGAGTATAAGTATGGGAATGAATAAGTTTATGAATGTGAATTTAAGCATGAGTCTGAGTATGAGTATGAATATAAGGTTAAGAATGAGTATGCGTATAACTATGAGTATGAGTATGAATATAAGTATGAATACGAGTATGATTATGATTGATTATGATTACGATTGATTATGATTACGATTGATTATGAATATGAATATGAATATGAGTATGAGTATGAGTATGAGTATGAGTATGAGTATGAGTATGAGTATGAGTATGAGTATGAGTATGAGTATGAGTATGAGTATGAGTATGAGTATGAGTATGAGTATGAGTATGAGTATGAGTATGAGTATAAGTACGACTACGAATACGACTACGACTACGACTACGACTACGACTACGACTACGACTACGACTACGACTATGACTACGAATACGACTACGACTACGACTACGAATACAAATAAGTATAGGAATGAATATGCTACTATGAGGCATTCGAGTGTAACCAAAAAAAGTGAATCATGGCATTTCGCTTCACTTCATCACTAACATTGCGTATACGCAATACGTGGGCGTTGGCTAACAACGCCATTTAGATGTCCTGCCAGAGCTACGTCACGGCTCGTTGCACTCTCGATCGGGAAACAAAAAACCGTTGAACAAGTAGCAACACGTTGAGGCTCGGAATTTGTTTCGCTCTTGCAGCTATTTTGTGATTAACTTTGGAGGCGTTCTGCACGGCAGCTGCTGTTGTTGACTGCCCTCAAAGCAGGTGCCAGCACGAGGGGGGCGTGTCTGTAGGGGCAAAACCGGGCGCCTGGCCCCCGAGCTGTGGCCGTTTCTCTTATCAAGTGCACCAAGCACAAAGCGCTGCTGTAAAAAAAAAAAAATAGTGAAAAATAACGAAAATAAATAAATGAGAAAAATATTTTGAAACGTATGCAATTTGTTGGCTGAGCTGCCTGTTGGCCACGCCCACCCGCTGGGCGTGCAGCAACTGCAGTTGAGCTTACAGTGCGCCACGGCCGTAATAAACATGTATGCGGACACAGAGAGGTGAGAGAGAGAGAGAGAGAGAGAGATGTGAGAGCACATCTTAAAACGAGTAAAAAAGCAAGTAGGAATGATGTGGTGGGCAGTGCACGACTAGATGATACCGTGACCTGTAAGCAAAGTAGATATTCATGAAATATACGAAATCTTTTTGGGGAAATGAGAACATTTTTGTAGAAATAGAATAATTGCATACTCCTTAGTCAGGAAAACTTTCAAGTTAATACGAACGGGTAGACGGGTGGACTCGACTCATACCTTACCTCGTAATCAATACTGTATATCCTGTATGGGCCTAGCCACGCTTTCTGCTACCTGCTACTTGCATCTACTGCTAGTCAGCATACCCTAACTACGCAATTTTCAATGCGTACAGGGTATCAAAAACCAAAGTTCAAAGCGCAGCAAATTGAAAGCATTAAAAGAAGCGAAAACCAGTCGAAATAGTTGTTACATTTAAAATATTAACGGAGAAATACCCTGTAAAACAAAGAATATTCGAAATTTGTATAGTATAGTATACCCTATACCCTATTCGAAATTTGTATAGTATAGTATACCCAATAAAATCATTTAAAAAACGTAAAATATTGATTAAAATAGCAGAAAATGTTGATATCTTATAAATATATTTTATTTTTGATTTTTTATTATATTTTTAAAATTAAAAAAAAAACTTTTTTGTTAAAAAATATTTTTAAAAAATATGTTTATTAAGTTAGAGAATTTTTTTTTAACAAGCCTCAGAGTACTCCCTATGCATGCTTCTGCTGTTATATTTGCCTGGTTTCGTGCTAACTGCACATTACAGGGTATCAAGGCACAGAAAACTCTCAATTGCAGCTCTACTCCCGCACATCAATACTCTTTCACTTCTACTTCAAATAGGCTGAGCTAAGCGAAAGCTAAAGCTCAAGATCTCATGCGCATAATCGTCTTATAAAGTGCCAAGATAACTCCCATACGCCCACTGCGGGCGTGGCACATGCCCATATACTAAATCCAGCAAAAGTTTTGTCTTCGAATAAACTTAACTGTTCCTGGACAATGGACGAGTATTTTGTAGTCTTGTGCGAGGTCTGGTATATCATCTAGTATAGCTGTAAAGCGTGTGCCTCCTGGGTGCCATTTTCCATTCATTATTTAGTTGTTTTGCCCTTCGCTGTGCGTTGTTGTTGCTGTTGTTGCCTGCTTTGTGCTTTTATAATGCACAATCAGCAACAGCAACAGCTAAAGCCGAGTAAAAAGTTAAAACACAGAAAACAAAGGAAATTCGAAATTAGCGCAGCGTTGGCTAAATGCTCTTCTGTAATGTGGAAGTAAGTCCCATGAACTATCGCGTAGTAGTATCGATAAATAGTAATCGATCAATAATATTTTATTCACTATCGGTACGTTAACCTATCGATATAGTTATGTAGCGCAATTGTGGTACTGTGGAAGATATGACATGTGTTTGACTGCTGATTATCGATATTTATATATCGATATTTATCCATTCTCCTCTGTCAATACTCATCTATATATAGTTATGTATGCATGCTCATCTGTCAAGACGTATATATGGACGCATACATATCGATCATAATATATCGATATTCATATATGTACGTTTATCGATATGTTCATATACTTATCGAATAGTAAACATATATATCGATACTTATCGATATATAGTTTTCTGGTTGGACTACAGAAAATATGTCAAATGTCTGGCAGCTGATTATCGTTAGTTATTTATCTATACATACAGATTATATATCGATAAATTGGTATTTATCGATACATATCGCTATAAAGTGGTCTACTAAAATTCCGCAGTGTGCTTCAGTAGTCATAAATGAAGTTAGCGCTGCTTTTGTAATACAAAAATGATTCTATATACATATTGTTATCGATATAATGTTATCGATATATTATTTAGACTCTTTTGTACTACTCTTTGACTCATTTGCAGTTGCGATAAGTCAGTTTCTATATCAACTTATGAATATACCCCTTAAAGCTGTAGAAGCCTAGTCAACTTCATGTTGCTATCGATATATATCGCTTTTACAAGTTATCGATACAATGGATAGGCATTAGAAAGTGGGCTACAACTGTCTCATAAGATAATTTCCAAAACAGTCCAAACTCAATGTGAATTCGCCTAGGTCCATAGAGGTCCATGGGGCGGCAGTGTAGATTGGTCCAAGAGCGTACCGCAGGCTCATCTTGACAGATCTTAGCATTTGGGCGGCTTTATGCAAATGATGGCAGAGGGTAATGCTGCCGGTGCCGCTGCTGCAGAGCTGGCAAGTGACAAGGCGCCCAGCTAGGGGCAATAAAACGTAAACGAAAACGCAGTTGGGAAATGGAAGCTGGTGGCTGTTAGGCCAGGTGTGGCCCTTGGCCAGCTCCAGCTACAGCTGGACCATAAAAAATTTTTGCCATTGCCGAGCAAATATCAGCGCATCCAATTGCTTATTGTTGTTGTTGTTGTTGCTGGCAATTTTCATTTAAGACAAGTGGCCCGCTGATGGATAACTCACGGGGCCTCGAGTAGCAGGCGCCGGATAATTGCAATGCGAACCGACGTCGAGCGTCGGGGTCGAGCCTCGAGGTCGGGTCGGAGTCTCTCGCACTTTGTATACGGATGCTTATTGGATTGCCGCCCAAGAAATTTGAAACTTTCCGGGCGGACGCTGCTGGGCCAGTCTCAACCAGCAACACCTGACGCACCTGAGCCAAGCTCAAGTGGCCAATAACGAAGAAAATGTCAGCCAACTGCAACGGCTGTCAGCTCGCGGCTGGTCTCGGGGTCACTTGGCATTAAAACTGAAGCCTCACGAAATTCGCGTGACTTGCGGCTGGGGGATACGCTTCAGGCGATGGCGAGCAGGCAAGTGGGCGGGCGGTTGCGGTTGGGGGTTGGGGGTTGGGGCGAGTGAAAGGGATTATTTGCAATCAAGTCACTCGGAGTTTGTAATTACAGCAACTAAATTGACAATGGAGCATTTATATAGTACTCTGCATGATTTTAATATTCCCTTTGTAGTATTTAAATTACGGTTATTTATATATATATAGGGATAATATGATTATAATAATAGAAATGGCTTGCCTTGCTGTCCGTTCATTTACCCGTCCTTCCGTCCGTCGTTCTGCCTGTCCAGCTTTACGTCCGTGCGTTTGTTTGTTCTTCCGCCTGTCCGCCTATCCTTCCGCCGGACCGTCTTTCCTTTCATCTGTCCTTCCCTCTGTTCGCTCGTCTGTCCATCTTTCTAGCCGCCCTTCCGTCCGTCCTTCCGCCTGTTCGTCCTTTCCTTCGCCTATCCTTCCCCTGTCCGTCCGTCTGCCCATCTGCTCTCAATCCATCTCTCGAAGCTACAGATTTGTTATGAGGAGCATATACTTCTTGATAATGGCGCGTCTATTAAAGTTTTACGATTTTCCACCTCTAGATCGAATATTATTTGCGCCGTATATCAGCCATACCTTCCTCCCTTAACCATTTTGCCCTACAGTAGGGTTCCTTTTTGCGCTAAATCTTGCAGTACGGTACGGTACGGTACGGTACGGTAGTACGGTTTCATATGCCTTCCACTGGGCATCCACATTTCCTTACACCCCGCAGAGTTAATATCTCTATTTTGCGTATAGCTCATGAAGGATGCTCCCTAAAACTTGAGCTTTCTACCCAGTCTAACGCCTAGATAGCACTGCTTACCCGTAAATAGAAGTGACGCCGTAACGCCGTTACTCCATTGTACCGTAACTCCATAACTCCGTATTCCGCATTCATTCCTGTTTGACGAAATCATAAAGATTCCTGCCCGCAAACTCTAAGGGGCAATATGGTCATACCACATCGAGTCCTTCAACACGCAATTGGTCCTTGATCACAGCTGAGGAGATCAGATTTTTCCAATTAGAAACTGATTCCGATGGCATTTCGAATGCCAATCAGATGAGATGCTAAACGTCAATTGCCAGCACTTGTGTTGACTAGTGTTAGCCAAGAGTAGAATCGACCGCCCGACCGACCGACCGACCAATCTCCCAATACTTGACCCCGCAACGACGTTCTCCATTACAAGTGCAAAGGGGTGGGGGCAGGGAAGGGGGGTGTCGTCAGTGCAGCTATGCGTAGATGATGTTTTCAAGTGCAATGCGCAACAACAACAACAACAACAGCAAGAACAAGAACAACAAACGGTCTATGATAGCGGCAGCAGCCGCTTTGACGCTGGCAGCGCAGCAGCAGCCAAGGCAGAAGAGCGCGCAGCGCTGCTGCTGCGCAATGAGAGAAGATAGAGCGTGAAAGAGCGAGGGCGAGGGCGAGGGCGAGCGAGACGAGGTACGTAGAATATGGGCATAAAGGTTGCTGCTCTCTCACTTACACACACTCGCTGCCTCTCTCTCTCTCTCTCTGGCGCTCACTCGCGCTGCTGTTGACAATCACAACAAACGATAAGCAACAACAACAACACCATTTGTTAATTATTTAAAAAATATTATAATAATATTTATAAATACAAAAAAAAATAAAATTAATTAATAATTTTAAAAAAATAGCTATTAAGCTGCAGCTGCAAAAACAAAAACAAAAGTAATACAAATAAAAAGGAAAGAAAAACAAAAAGCCGTTGCACAGCCTACACACAGTAGCAAAGGCAACGTCAGCGTAGCCGTCGACGTCAGCGTCGCCGTCTACTATTATTTTTGCGCACTTTATTGAAGCACGCAGCACGTAGACAGCGAAGCGCCGCTTAGTCTCCGTTCTCCACACAGCTTCCGTTAGGTTTTGGCGGCGTGCGTGGTCGGTTGGGTTGGCTGCTTGGCTTGGCTTGGGCTCGCGTTGGCTTTGCTTTGCGTTGGTTTGCTTTGCTTTGCTTTGCTTTGCTTTGCTTGGCTTGGCTTGGCTTGGTCGCCGCTAGCTCACACGCTCGGTCAGCGTCGTCGTTGTCGCTGGCAGCGACGCTGGCATCGCTGTCGTTGCTCTCCCACAGCAAACGCTGGCGTCGCGCGTCGCTGGCACGTTTGGTGCCAGTGTTGTGCGGTCGCTGCAGCTGTGAGCATCGCGAGAGCGCGCCGCGTCGCTGTCGTCTTGTTCATATGTGTGTGTGCGTGCCAGCGCGTCTATAAAGACCCATACGTCTGTCTGTGTGTGTGCGCGCGCCCGAAATAATCATAATAAATCAAAATAAATATCAAAATAAACAATCAACATAAATTTACATTTTTTTTCCTATTTTTTAAGAGCCAGATAAACAGAAGTGCATTTTTTTGACAACTTTTTTTTGCAAGTGATTTTTTTTTGTTTTTTGGAGACAGCGCTGCGGGCCGGCGACTGTCGCAGCAAACGCAAATTACATAAAACAAAAGCAAAGCAGCAGAGGCGGAGGCAGCGGCAGCAACAGCAGCAGCAGCGGAGGCCACAACCAAAACCAAATTCAAATCGTAAATCAAAGCAAATCACACAGCAGCAGCAGCCGCAGCCGCCGCAGCAGTCGCCGCAGCGGACAACTAGACAAAAAAGAAACAAAGAAGAGGAAGAAGCCGCGGCAGAGGTACGACAACAATCGCCGCTTATCAAATGCCGCGGCGTCGACAGCGCTTAGCGCCAGCTGTGCGTGCGTGTGTGTGAGTGCGCTTATCTGTGTGTGCGTGTGTGTTTGTGTGTGTTTGTGCATGTGTGCGTAAGTGAGCGGCAAAGTTTTGAACTGGCGGCCAAAGGCGACAACGCCGCCGCCGCCGCAGCAGCCGGTGCAGCGCCAGCAGCGCGCCAACGGCGCAGCCAAAGCCTAACAACAACAACAACAGCAGCAGCAGCAGCCGCAGCAGCAGCAACAACTAACGGCGCAACAGCAGCTGCATCAACCCAAACGCCGGCATTTCGCACGCGGCATCTGCTCAAAGCAACGGCGAAAGTGAAGAAGAAGAAGAAGTGGAAGCAAATCAGCTTCGTCGATGATGCGCTGCAGTCGACGTCGCTGCTAGTGCCGACGGCAACGCAACGCAAACGCTCCACGTGCAGTGCACCGCCAGCGCTGGGCGTCCACGCGCAGTCGACGGCAGCGCGAGGCCTCAGCAAATTCCTGAAACACAAAGCGAGCGGCAGTGGCAGCGGCGACGCAGCCCCAGCGCCAGCGACAGCGCAGCGACGCAAATCATCGACGGCGTCGATCATTGTCGAAACGGCACTGAACCGTTGTGCCGGCGGCAGAGCGGCCGAGCCAGAGGGCGGCTCCGTGCACTTGCCCAGCCGCCACAGCAGCAGCGCGACCGCGGGCAGCGCCACCGAAGAGGCCAGCAGCAATTGCAATACAAACACAAACACCAATACGAACACAAACACAAATACGAACGCTACGTCAACATTCGCATCCGCATCCGCAACGGCATCGGCATCCGCATCCACGTCCACCTGGTGCGGCAGCATTAACTTCCTCGTTTATATGGTTTGCTCCTTCTGCTGTTGCTGCTACAATTACCGCAATAGCCCGACAAGGTTAGTGACCCCAATGACCCCCAGTCCCCCACCCCCACTTTACACGTCCTTAACATGTGATGGACTGATCCATACCCTGTAAATGCACTTGCAGCGCTGCTCATCTGTGGCGCAGTGAATATCGCTTGAGAAGTATCTCCAAAGTGGAACTTAGGCGGGTTTTACTGTACTAGAAGTCTGTTCGTCTTAGCGTGTTTGTACTGTAGCTGTGCAGTTAGAGTAGAGTAGTGCAGGTGTCCGTTTTAGTCAAGGTATACTGTACATCAAGAGTACAGTACTAGTACTAGTAACTATGTCCGTCATAGGGCTGTTCTACTGTATTTCTAAATGAGAGCTATGTGTGTTAAGGTGACCATCTTAATGAGAGTATACTGTACATCTAAATAGGTATAGAGTGGCAAGAAAGTTCGTCAAGGCGTGGCTATACTGTATTTTTAAATGCAAGCTAAAGTCCATCCATCTTAGCTAGAGCTCACTGTAACTGTATGAGAAATGTGTTCGTCTTAGGGAGGCTATACTGTATGTGTGTCCATCTTAGACTGGTTATACTGTAGAAATATAGAACAACTGTGTTCTTCTTAGCCAGGTTATACTGTAAAAGGGCAGTACAAACTGTGTCCGTCTGAAGCAGACTATACTGTACATATAAATAAGATAAGCAAATGTGTTCGTCTTAGGCAGGTGATACTGTACAGCTAAGTAGGAATAGCAAATGTATTCATCTTTGCCAAGCCTTACTGTACGTCCGTCTAAGGCAGGTTTTACTGTACATCTAAAAAATATCTGAAAGTGCGTCCGACTCAGGCAAGTTATATCGCATATCGGTCTAAGCGAGTCTATACGCTATATATCTAAATAAGATAGGTGACTTGTCCGTCTTAGGCAGATCATACTGTATATTTTTATCAAAATATATATATATGATAAAATAAATAATATGAGACGCACCTAGGATGGGTTTACTGTAGCTTTCAGATGATATGTCCATATAAATTCTATAGATGCCCGTCTTAGGCAGTTCGTACTGTACTTCTGCCATACTCTGCAAGTGTATTCAATCTTCGGCTATACGAAGCTACCTATGTAAATCTCCTCAGCCCTCTGCATCCCGTCTAGCTCTTACGTGTTCCAGAACTCTCTTTCTAGTTCCTAAGTTTCCATCTGCATTATCTATAAACTCCCTGAACACTATTGACTTTACTATGCGAACTATTTGAACTCTCTCTATTATTATAGATATATTATATTATAGTGATGTATGATTGGTGCACTGAGAGAAATCCTGATTGATATGTGTATATGTAGAACTAGTTCTGGAACTAGTTCTTTTTATAGGACTGGAAGTTTCGAAATTGATCTAAAAAGGAAATTAATTATAATTCCTCGAAATTCTTATCTCAAACAGATTCCAATTAGATAATTATATTATCTATTTTGCATATTAATAAATATATTCATAATATATTTAAGTTTATTCTCAGATATTTTTTGTGCGGCTTCATTAAAGATTCCCTTAAATGTTCCCTCGCTTTGTTCGCTTCAATCCCAATTTGAAAGCTAGCGCCCACACCTAACTGTACTTTGGGCTTTGTTCCCACTGCCAATCCAATTAGATTTGCATCCAAAGCGGAAGCCTAACGAACTTCTCCGTTTCATTTGCAGTTTTCATCTTTGGCAAATCATTGCTCCTATTGCTGTCTCTCTCGAGCACACATCAAGAGTCTTCAGTTTTTTTCACTCCTTCTCCTTCTTTTTCTTCTGCTGCTGCTGCTGCTGCTGCTGATTTTTTTCATAATCAGAGAACACTCCAGCTGACCATTAACCGCAATCAGCTTCCCTCTGGCTCTCGTTGCTATGAAACCCACTTGGGACTAATTATTAGTTTGCCATTCCGTTCGAGTTCCAATTCCATTTACCGTTCATCAGGCGAGCGAGCGAGCGAGCAGAGGCAATCGAATTGTCGTCACATATCGTCCAAGCGGTGGGAGGGGGCAGCGAGCAGGTCAATCAAATTTTTAGGCTCAGATTAGAATCCTCCCAGCACGCAGAGAGAGGGAGATATGTATGTGTGTGTGTGTGTGTGTACATGTTTGTACTTGTAAGTGTGTTCGCAAAGCTCTCGAGTGACTGCTTGGCAGGCGCGCGAGGTCAAAGTTCAAGGTTGCCTGCCTGCCTGCCTGCCTGCCAGCCACACAGAGACTTTCGGCTGCCGCTCTGCGTCGTCTGTATGGCTTGTTTCACATCTAGCAATTAGCTGTACTCAATTCAATTGCGTTAAATGCTAAATCTGCACAGAACTACAACAACAACAGCTCACAACTTCCAATAAGAATTATCGCTTCAAATACGCAAAGCAACAACAGCTGCATCGTTGCGCTCTCCCTCACTCTCTCGCTCGTTCTCACATTTTCGCTTGCTCTGCGTCGCTGCTGCTGTCGCTGCTTTCAGCTGTGCGTTGTTCCTTTTTCGCCGTTTCGCTGCAGGGGGCGCGATCTAGCGGTTTGTCTTCTGCGCTGCTTTCGCTGATAAAGTCTGCGGCGATCATTACGGCTGCTGCCTTTGTTGTTGTTGCTGCTGCTGCTGCTGCTGATAAGAATCGTCGGCACACTTTGAAACTGTTGGCCGACTGCAAATAAAACAGTTTGCATACCCTGTAAACCGTTTAAGCAATGGCGTATATTTAAAATTAATTTCAGCATGTAACAGGCAAAAAATAAAAATATTTATATATATTATCAAAAACAAACGCATATTGATATACATTTATCAATTTTTGAAATATATTGCATATAAAATTTTACAGGGTATTTTCAAGCTATTCATTTGCGTGCATCGAGCATGAGCTTTTCGTTTTTTTTTATCACAAGCGATAAATTGAGAATAAATGAAAGAAGAAGAAGCACTAGATTAGCACGCGACGCATTAATAAAAATTAAGAATAAACAAAAAAAAAAGAAGGTAAATAAAAACATATGTGTCCAATGCGACGCAGTGCATTACAATAAACAGTTAGTTGAGTCGGCCAAGAATTTCCATACAAAAGCAAATGTTACACACGTAAGCTCAGAACCGATAAGCTCTGCTTACACAGCTTCAAGTATAAGAGATAAGCATGCGTGTGGGTGTGTGTGTGTGTGTGTTAGCATGTGTGCACGTGCGTATGTGTGTGTGTGCGTACAATGCATGATAATTTGCAAGTTCGATTCTTCTTTCGGCACTTTTATACACTATTGCACTCATGCGTGTGCCGCTGTATATGTGTGAGCGCGTGTGTGTGTGATTGGCGGCGTCAAGTCATTGTACTTGTGTAAGCTGCAAGCTTCGCTGTCGCCGTCGTCGTCGCCGTCGCTGTGTCTGCCCATGCATTTGGGCTCTGCCGCTGCTCTCTGCTTGTAATTGGATTTCCGCTGTTTACCAACGAGAGAAAGGCAGTGCAAGAGAGAGAAAGACAGAGAGAGAGAGAGAGTAGGAGAGGTGGATAAATGCGGCAGCTGTTTGATGATGAATCTTCTGCAAGACGCCGTTGTCAACGCCAGCATCGCCGTCGCCGTCGCCGCGTTACAACTTTCAATTTCGATTGCCAAATGCTCTCTCAGCGGCAACTTATTATGCCAAGGCACGTATTGAAAGGCTACGGACCACCCAAACGCGCCACCCACCTAGAACATAGAACGTGCTAACGCAAAGCTCTCACGCATGGCGCTCTGCGCGCTCTCTATCTCTCACTCTCTCACTATAATGGTCGTCGGCTCTCAGTTACATCGCCTTGCGTCAACTTCGTGCATTCGTTCGTCTCGTTTCGGTTCGTTTCGTTGCGCTGCCTGCTGCTGCTGTTGCTGCTGCTGCTGCTGCTGCTACTGGTACTAGGTGCTGGTGCTGCTGCTGCTGCTGCTTCTTGCTCGCTGCTTGCTTGCTTGCTTTGGTCTCTGTCTGTGAGCCGTTTCGAGCGCGTTGTTCGTTCCGTTCGTCGTCGTTGCCGTTGCCGTTGCCGTTTCGTTTTCATCATATAACGTATAAGCAACTTCGCTCGTGCGGCAGTTCGTGTGACTTTTCCTATGAAAAAAACTGTATTTTGCTACAAAATAAATAATAATAAGCGCATATATAAATATATATATATTTAATGCGTACATATATAAATATATCAAAAATAAAAAATACAAGTTGCATTGAACGCGCGCGCGTCGTCCCTCGCGTTAAAATATTCAATTTTGTAATTGTTTGTGCGTGATAAATGTGCCGAACGGCGGGGAGGGGGCGCCGGGTCGGGCAGCAACAGTGATACCCAATGTCCAATCGAGCAACAAATTCACATAATAATCCAAATTGCAATGCACAAGTGCAAACGGCGAAAGGCAAAAACAAGTGGAATTGACAAATAAACAAAACGCAGCAGCGGCCGCACACACACACACACGCCGACACACCGACACATACGTGCGAGCGAACGAGCGAGCGAGCTAGAGCGCGGCGCGGCTGGGCGGGAGGGAGACAGCAAGCACGTCTTAGAGAGCGCCAGCCCGCCAGCAAGAGCGAGAGAGTGAGAACGCGTGAGCAACTACTAAAAGTGCAAACTAGCGTAAGACAACAATAATAACAACAACAACGGCAGTAGCCATGCCGCTATACGAATTTAATTAGAAGAGAAAAAAAGAAGCGCCCAAACGGGCTCATGGCAAAAATTTTAATGTTTTAAATTAATTGCGGCCGAGACGCGATAAAAAAAAAGCAGCACACAAAAAAAAAACAACAAAAGTTGACAAAACTGTTGATTTTTATCGCGCGCCGTAAATGCGAAAAACGTAAAATGAAAAGCAACAACAATACGAGCACAACTCAATGAAAATCTTTGCTATCATCCAAGTACTCTTATATGAATGTGTCTGTGTGCAAATGCATGTGTATGTGCGTGTGTACAGCGCCGCCTTATAAAACAGCGCTAAATTGACATCGGGCTGCCCAAATTGTCGCGTGGCTGGCTGCCTGTTTGCTTTAAATTTGTATTTGCACTTGAAAAAGCAAGACACGCACACGCACATGCTTAGAACATTCGCATAGCGAATAGTGCATACGCTTACCCACATACATGTGCAGCTAAACACATCTGTATATCTCTTATATTTTAAGCTAAGCTATTCGCACATGCCCTTTTATTGAGTGCCTTACTCTACGAATTAGCAGAGTGAGAGAGATGCTTGTCTTATACGCCAGCACATGCTGCATGCTTAGGCTGAGTAGTTGTTGTAGAGCATAAGTTGTGAATGCGCTTCGCTTCGTTTCGTTTCGCTTTCGAGCAGCTGCATGCGCTGCGCTCTTTACTCTTGTATAGTATAAGTTAGATCAGCCCATTCTTAGAGCTGGCGCACATGCTGCATGCGCTGCGCTCTTCACTCTTAAGCTGAACATAAGCTGTGATGGTCGTCATATGTATGCGTATGCTCTTAGCTCTTAGGCTGAGTAATTGTTAGAGTATAAGTTGTCTATGCGCTTCGTTACGTTTCGTTTTCATTCCGTTCTTGTGATCTGTATTTTTTTTTTTATACTCTCACGATTTTGAAGCTCCTGCGTGTGCTGTGGCGGGTGGGAGGAGAGGGGGCAGCGCGCTTTACAGACTTTTTACTTCTATTTCAACTAATTTGATATCATTTCTTTGGCGCTGCTTCAGTCCTTCTGTGCATTCAAACGAAAACGAGAACGAAAATCAAATCAAATCAAATTGAATTTTCAGCAGAGTAAAACGCTTTGCTGTACATACAGACACCAGCACGCCCACAGGCCGCCCACGGCGCAGGATGCGTCCTCAAACTTATTGTGTATAAGACTTGAATGGATCAGTGAATCAGTTGCTGTCTGCTTCTTCTTCATCCTCTTCTTCCTCTTCTTTGGCGCTGCTCAGCGAGCATCAACTAATGCGCGGCGCTGTTGCCGCACTTCACTCTGCTGGCGTTGATTAAAAAGAAAAGAAATGTAATTTACCGTTCAGCAGCTGCCGGTCAGCATCTATATACTAAATACATATACATACATATGTATATATATATATGTATATATGTATATATATATTTATATTTCTATTTGCTGCTTGGCTTGGCCGCTGCGACGCGTAAATTAAAAGCGAATGCCAAAATAATAGTAAACAAACAGTAGTGGGAACAGTGGAACTGGGCTGAGTGACAGAGACAGCTGTGCTGTCAGCGTCAACGTCAGCGCCGGCATTGACGTCGCTGCCGCTGCCTGCTGCTTTGCATAAGCCAAACGCAACAACTTTTTACCTAAACAAATCAAAAAGTTTTTTTTTGGGCCCACGTCGAGGGACATGAAAGGACAACACTTTCTGGGTATCTCTCCCTCCCTCTCGCACTCGCTGTAAGCAGTAGCAGCAGCAGCAGCAGCAGCAGCTTCTTCTTCTTCATCTTGTCTTCTTCTGCGTCTTGGCAGAGCGGGCGTTCATGAAGTGCGGCAACAGCGTCAACTGCAACTTTTTGGGGCAATATTTGCGAGCAACAATTAAGGCGAAACGTAATTAAATTTATAGCCAAGCCAAGCGTGGAGCTGGCGCTGAGAATCTGCACGAACTGAGTTTCCATTGGGCCAACTGAGAGATATTTATAGACACGCTGTACACATTTGTTTCAATTCCAGACGTTTCATGTGAGTTGTAAAATCTTTAAAAATAACTAAATTCCCTTTCACTTATATTCCACCTCCGTAAGTGGAATATTTATGGTCAGAGTAGCAAATTTGTTCCAATTCCAAGCGTTTCACATGTCGTATGAGTGCGTTATAAAGCTAAATTATAATGCACTTATTAGCCAGCTGTGCGACTCGAATATTTGTAGCTACAGTGAAACAATTTGTTTCAATTCCAATCGTTTCACAACTAGATTGGGCACTAAATTCTTTGTCAGTTATATTCCAACTATGCAAGTTGCATATTTGTTGGTATATTGAAGAAATTTGTTTCAATTCCAAGTGTTCCACATCTCAAGATGCAAAAAAGGAAAGTAAATTAGATGCAAAACGCAACCTTTTCCCTTATTCAGGCTGTTCCATTTCCATTCGTTTCATACCAGATGATCTACAAATAACTTAGCTCCCTTTCACCCACATTCCACCTCACCAAGTGAAATCCAATTTTGCCATCAGTCGTCGCCTGTTCGTCACCGCTGAATGCGGACTGTACGCGTTTTGGCATCGCAAAATATTCGCATAGAATCCGTACGTGTCTACGCGCGCTTATCGAGCTTTTCAAATAATTTGTAAAATGTACATGGCTGAACCATTATCATTTCTACTTTTTATGTTTATTAGCCACGCCCGTCACGTAGTTGGCTGGCGTGCACACTATGCGAGACGTCACTGTGCCTGTTGTAATGATCGGCGCGCTGTCAGACCTGTGCATGTTTCACTTTCAGCTGTTCCGCACTGAGCAACAGATATGCTGCCTAGCCTAGGTGCCCTGGCCGCTGGTGTGCACACTATTTGCGCTACCACTGTATTGCCTCTGATCGTTCATTCCACTTGTTCCGCACCCTGAGTTGCCAATGCAATTGGCGCGTATAAGAGTATAAGAGTATTCCAATCGTATGCAAGCTAAGCCCCGTTAGAGTATTTCGTTTCTTTTCGTTCTGTTTTGCGCGCTTCTGTCGCTCTGCGCATCTAATTGGATTCTCTTCGCTTAACTGTTTAAGCAAATTACCAATGGCCAAGCACTTGGTGCTCGTCGAGTGATTGATTGATTGACTGATGGCCAGATTGATTGATTGCCTGATTGACTGACCAATGGCAGCCACTCAAATCGCGTTGTTCGGTTTCGCTTGCAAATTTTTATGCAATTGCGATTTATTGGACGATTGCATTAGCATGCCAATCGCTTAGAGCTGGCCACACCCACAACTAATACACTCACACACACACAGACACAGACACTGGAATAGCTAAAAGTTGTAGAAAAAAAGTTATTGATTTTGTTTTGGCGGTTTTTTTTCTAGCTTCCATTTTTAGCTAGTTTTTTTTGGTCTACTATTTTTTTCTCTTGGCTTTATTTGCTGAAAGTTGGGGCGAACCCCACGCCCTGCCCAGAGAGAGAGAGAGAGAGAGACAGAGTTAGGGTCTTTGGCTGCGTTACTTTGGCGATAAAATTTTTATTTATTGATTTTCATTTATGCTCTCCATGCGGTGTTTCACCCACTACTAAACAGCTGCTGCATGTTTTATGTGCCACCCCACCACCCGCTCAGCTTCCGAGTGAGCAACTGCCTGAAGCAGTGTAACCACCGGTGACTGCAACCACCGGCGCCGCGTGCAGCAATTACATCTTTTATCCACTAATAACCGTTTTTTATGGCCCGCCTGTTACATGGCCCAGGGAGGGGGCCACGGGGTGGGGGCAGGTAGACCTATTTATACAAAATATAGTTCTAAAACAATATTTAGGAGTTAGTTCGAGTTGTAAGCGGAACTAAAACTGTTGCATGTTCACTTGAAAGTTCACATGAACTAGTCATGAATGAATAAGTGAATTAGTAGTTGAACGAGTACCCACTAGCATCTGAAACTTGCATGGTAAACAGTGTTGTAAAACGAACTAAATAAGTTGCTAGTTCATTTAGCTGTTCAAATGAACTAATCATGAACTTCAACCTAATGAATTTAATGAAATGCATAACTTTTCGAGGTTGCTAACGTAACACTAATTGTTGCTCACTTGGTTCACGCACTAGTTCACATGAACTAGTCATGCATAAGCTAATGAGCTTCAGCATAATCAAACTGATGAAGTGAAATTAGGACTTTTTTCGAGTAGTTGTTGGCCTTTGAAACTTCAGTGTTGTAAACTGAATGGGTATTGCGGCTTAGCTTACTAGTTCAAATGAACTAGCTGTTTGCTTGGGCATAAAGAACGCATTACAAGCGCTGAACTACATTGAGTTCAAGTGCCATCGGAATTGTGAACTAATTGGTAGTTAGGAACTGAAATGTATCACAGTTAAATATGTGATTCAGTTCAAATGATTTAGTTCATATGAACAATAGAAAATTATTTTAATGTAGCTCAAATGTCATTTGAGTTTGGAAGTAATTTTAAGCTTGAAAGTGAAACTTATTGGAGTTCATTCTATGATTCAGTTCAAATGATTTAGTTCAAATGAACATATCTAAAGTTCTTTTAGTGTGGTTCAAATGTCATTGGAAGTTTGCACTAGTTAGATGCTAGAAGCTGAGATGTTTCAGAGTTGAAAGTGTGATTCAGTTCAAATGAATCAGTTCAAATGACCCAGTTCAAATGAACATTTAAAATTATCTCTCTCAAATGCCAGAATTAGCTATTAATGAGAATTTAGTTATGGTTCCTTAACTAACTGGTTCATATGAACTATCAAAGAACGCACTTGTTCATCTAAACACATGCTTTGCATTAAATTTCTCTTCATATTTCCGCTTTTTTTTAAAGATTCTTATTAGAATTTTGTGACTTATTTTTGGCTTATTAGCTCGCAGTGTCTTTCATGGTTTTCTTTTCATTAATACTAAAATATTTGTATTTTGATTCCATCAAGAATTTTGTAGTAAATATTTGCTTTAGTTTATCTTCTCTACTTATTTTTTTTATTAATTGAAATTCCAATTTCCCAGACATTTTCTTCCTCTTGTCATTTTTCATAGTAATAATAATTGAGAAATTCCAGCGAGCTTCAAGTATTTGTCTGTTGACCACGTGTGTGTGTGTGTGTGTGTGTGTGTGTGTGTGACTGCATAGGTAGAGCATAATATAGTGGGTATATATAATTAAAGAATCTTATTAAAAAATAGCAAAAAAAGGAGAAGGAAAGGAGCCGCAAGGCAGAGCCAACAATTCCAACTAGGACCAGGACATCCTCGCCATAGCAACGGCCTTCTGTCCACTTACTTCTCATTAGAGCGGGAGAGAAGATAGAGATAGAGAGATGAGCGTTGGGCTGTTGGGGAAGAGGGGTAGGGGGCGTGGCACGTTTGGTATCTCGGCTTCAGCTTTTGTCCGACTTTCAGGTAGAACTTTTGTATCTGCTGCTGGCAACAACTTTTCCTCTTCTGCTGCTGCTGCTGCTGCGTTCTCTTCTGGGCGCCATAAAATGTGTGTTAAATTATTATGAATGGGCCACGGCTCGTTCGCATGGAATGAAGGAGCTGCCCAGCCCGCACACTATGGGACCAATAACCATTTTCTCTGGCATAAAACAAAATATAAATAGTTTATAGAATGTGCACATTGTCAACTGACCTTCAGCTTGCATGCTAGCTGTTTGGGGCAGGTTCTAGAAGCTGGCCATCAAATTAAACCGTTTAGTTAGCGGGTTAATGCATACGAGGCTCTGATGTTAGCCTGGGATAACATACACGTAACAGAGGTTAGTTAGCAACGACTGTGGTTAAGATGGGATAGCATTAGCATAGCATTTAGCATAGCTTAGCTAACATAGATTGTAGTTAACATGAGATAACATACATATGAAGGCTAGTTAACATTGTTAACATGTAACTTAACAGAGTCAAGTTAACAGAGTCAAGTTAACAGAGTCAAGTTAACAGAGTCAGTTAACAGAGTCAAGTCAACAGAGTCAAGTTAACAGAGTCAAGTTAACAGAGTCAGGTTAACAGAGTCAAGTTAACAGAGTCAAGTTAACAGAGTCAAGTTAACAGAGTCAAGTTAACAGAGTCAAGTTAACAGAGTCAAGTTAACAGAGTCAAGTTAACAGAGTCAAGTTAACAGAGTCAAGTTAACAGAGATAGTAGTAAGCAAGCGCTTGGGTATATAAAACGGTAAAATGGAGTCAGATTTAACAGAGGCTAGTCAGCATAGACTGCAGTTAACATGGGCTAGCGCATACAAGAATCTGATTATAACATAGGTCTACACTTAACAGACCTTAGTTAACATTTTCATTATAGTAGAGCTTTGCTAATGCAGACTGCAGTGAACATTAGTTAACATATCACAGCGTTAAGTTGACATAGACTGCAGTCTATGCTAAGAAGTTTGAAATTAACATGAGCTAAGATATAACAGAGTTCAACTAACATGGGAGGACACTTGCTTAAATCTCATCTCAACTTAACAGTGGGAAGCATAACAGTTTACGTTTTTATGCTGGCGAATCTTGGTGCTTTGACCATTGTGCTTTGTTAAGCTCCTAGATCTAGATGACTGTCAGAGCCTTATTCATAATTATATATAAACCTGAACATTAACAACAGTTGGCGCTTCTGTTGCTATGCCAACTCCAAGTCTTGCAAAGGGCAAGTTTAATGAAAGCTAAGACTTATCAGTTTGCCACATCAGATAGCTTTTCAGTTCAATCAATATACAACTATGCAACTACTATATCAATCATGTGAAGTTTTCAAGGCACTCGCTCTTCACTCGCTTGCTTAAGCTCTGCAAGGATATTCACTTCACTTCAAAGTGACACGGTCTGAGCTCCACTCAAGTTGACATGTAAATATGTATGTGTATATATATATATATGACATACACATGTCATATTTATGTATGTGAACAGCATCTTTATTCGCTCTAGAGCTTTTTGCATTTTGGTTTTGCTTTTATCTTTTGTTCGCTTCAAAACTCGGAATTGTTCATCTATTAAAACAGCTTTATTATTATTCTTTATTGCGCACTTTTTGATGCCAGACAGAGAGAGGGAGAGGGAGAGGGAGGGAGAGGGAGGAGAGTGTGTTGGGATGTACGTTGTGGATTGATGTCTCCTACAGACGCCTTGGCACATTGTCGACAGGCCGGCATGTGGATTTTAATTTCCGTTTTCCGTTACATGCCGCTGTCATCGTTATCGTCATCGTCATCGTCATCGTCATCGTCATCGTCATAGTCATCGTCGTCGTCGTCCCATGTTCCTGTTGTTGTTGTTTTTCTTGTAGTTTTTCACAGTCTCCTTGTTCGGATGGCATTAAACAAGGCGATTTATCCTGTGCTTAGAAATCCATTTGAGCCATTTGTAGCTCACAGTCAGTTAACCAACACTGTTCTGCGCATAACAATTGCTGTCAGTGTTGAATAGCACATGTCAGAGTGCTTGCAGCACGCTTTCTGTTATGAGTTTTCTTCAATTTTCAACTGGTGCTCGCCTCAGACAAATATATAGCATATAGACGTGTGTGAAAATGAGTTTGAATATGAGAGTGAATGAGTCTGAGCATGAGCTGCAGTGTGAATATAAATATTAGTATTAATAGTCAAATTAGTATGAAAATAAATTTGCAGATGAAGATGATGAGACAGCTGAAGATGAAGCTGAAGATGAAGCTGAAGATGAATATGCATACAAATAGGCATAGAGTAGGAGTTTGAGTATGGGTATTAATATGAATATGAAGAATAAGATGAGTTTTAGTAGGAGAATGAATATGAGCAGGTATGTGTATGTGGAAATGAGTATGAATATGAATGTGAAAGTCTAAATGAATATGAGTATGCTTGAATATGAATATGAATATGAATACGAATATGAGTATAAGTATGGGAATGACTATGTTTATGAATGTGAATGTGAGGTTGAGTATAAGATTAAGTATGAGTATGAGTATAACTATGAGTATGAGTATGCATATGAGTATGATTATGATTGATTATGATTACGATTGATTGTGATTATGATTATGAATATGCACCTGAACATGAACATGAATACGACTACGACTACGACTACGACTACGACTATGTGGAAATGAGTATGAATATGAATGTGAATATGAATGTGAAAGTCTAAATGAATATGAGTATGCTTGAATATGAATATGAGTGTTGATATAAATATGAATATGAATATGAATATGAATATGAATATGAATATGAATAGGAATAGGAATAGGAATATGAATATGAGTACGAGTAAGAATATGAAAATTCATGTGAATATATACGAATACCAATATGAATGTGCATATGAATAAGTACGAATATAAGTTCTAATATTAATATGAATACGAATATGCATATGAATATGAGAACGAATATAAATATAAGTTAAAATATGAATTTGATATGAGTACGGATATGAATATGAATATGGGTACGAAGATGAATATGACTATTCATATGTATATTAGTACGAATATAAGTTCTAATATGAATATGAATATGAGTAGGAATCTAAATCAGCACTAACTATGAATACGAATGCGGCAATAAGCAAAAGATTAAGTATTAAGTATGAATATCCATCTGCTTATGAATATGTATCTATATTCACATAGTATATCTATATATCTATCTATACTCACATAAATATCATATATCTAGCTATACTCACATAAATATCAATGTGAATATGAATATACTAAAAAGTGAGTTCATCTTAATGTGAATGCGATGACATAGGCACACTCATTCGCTTGTCTAAAAGCTGGCTATTAGCAGCAATCTGCTGGCAGCTTGAAATGTCCGTGCGTCCGTTATAATTTATAGATTTGCTAAATAATAATTGCGCTTAGTTGAGGCTGGCTTGTGAGCAGGCATTGTTATTATTTCAGCTCGCTGCAACAAGTAAGCCAACTGCTTGTTAACAATAACAATTGTGCTAAATAGTTGGCGTGACCTTGCGGGATCTCTGTATAGATATATAGGTATATATGCAGCATTTTGTCAGCAATCTGTCAGTTGGAGCTGAACAACTGATAGCTGACCATTATAATGGCTGGCAGCATTTGACTTGAAAACAAATTTCCATTACCAAATCCTCTGCTGCTGCAGCTTTGTCTTTGAGCCAAAGTTGTTTGGCGAAACTTTTGCAAGAGCAATCATTGAAGGCAGCTGGGGCGGGGGCGGGGGCTGGGAATGGGGCTGGGTCAGGAAGTATTTGAAATTGCATAAAGTCGCTCGGCTGCTTGTGCTCAAAAGGATTTCAATTAAAGTTGAGCGTCTCCTCCTGCTGCTGCCGCCGCCCGCCGCCCGTCGCCCTCCGCCCCCTTCCGCTCGCAAACAGCTTATCCTGAAAGCAACCAGAGCTGATAGGAAAGGACAGTCGGCAGCACTCTGTATGAAGTGTAACACACATGGCCAAGTCAAGCTGCCTTCATTAAAAAAAAAAATAAAAAATAAAAAATAAAAAGAGAAAAAATAGAAAAAAATGCACTGAAGACAGAGTAGCAAAGGCAGCCATGCAAAAAAACGGAAAGCCCAAAAAACTATGCAACTGCATTTGCCATGACCTTCAGATTGACTTTGACTTTTCGCTTCGCTGCCTGTCACTTGCCATGTTAACCTTTTAGCCAACTTGAGTATGACGCATATTGATGAACGCCATGAATGAGCTGAATAAATTGAGTTAGCGCGAAAATGTCAACTTTCGATTCAAATTCAGATTCAGGCAATTTCGCGAAATCACAATTTGGAAAGCGAATTTCGAGCGAGCGCTTTGAGCCGTTGACAGAAAGTTCATAAAAAGTTTATGAAATTAAATATTTCAATTAAAAAGTGAGTTTCGAAGGAACTCGGGCAAAGTGAAGAACTTTGCATGCGTAGAATAGGCATACAAATTTGTATAAAATAGGTATAAAAGTAGGAATAAAAATAGGCATAAAAATAGGTATACAAATAAGTATACAAATAGGTAAACAAATAAAAAAACATTAATAATATAAAAAGATAAAAAGTAATTTTAAAAATGTTCTTTTTTGTAAATACATTTAAAAAAGGTATAAAAGGCATAGAAAATAGGCATAAAATCCGGTATGAAAATATTAGAAAACATAAAAAACTTAAAATGATAAATACTAAATACATTTAAAAAAAAATATTTTAAAAAAGGTATACAGAAAACGGCATACTGTTTAGGCATAAAGTTATAAGAAAACATACAACTATAAAAAGATATATACAAAATAAAAAATATAAACAAAATTTTTTTATGAACTAAAAAAGGTATAAAAGCACTACATAAAAAATTGGCATAAAAACTCAACCTAATAAATGTGTATAAAAATAAAAAATAATTATTTTAAATATTTAATGTTGAGTTTGAGCAAAGTCTTTTCGATTTTAAACTTCTGTGGAAAATTTAAAAAATGTAATTCGTAAATTAAAAAATATATGTATTTTTAATATTTTTTAATATATTTATAGTGATATTCTTATTCATATTCATATTCATATTCATATTCATATTCAAATTTCCAATAATTTTCTTTATAGATTTCACTAAGACTTAAACATAATTTAAGTATTTTGACTTAATATTCTTAAACTTATTTGAACAAGTTTTGAAATATTCTAAAGAAACCGCAAAAAATGGAGATAAATTTGAGAGATAAAATTAGTGAAGTGATTGGAGTTGACCTTTGGCTGCTTTAACGATGTGTGAACTTATTGAATACCAGCATTTGGGGGGCGTGGCCAGCAGCCATTGTGTGTAAGAGATAGAGCGAGACAGGGCAAGATAGAAAGTGAGAAAGAGAGATAGAGATAGAGAGAGAGCGAAGTTTAAGTAAATAAAAACGTGCGCTGCATGACATTAAAGTTGATCTAATGACCGCCTACGTGAGGCGACTGCCCAACGGCCGCAATATTTATGGCCAAGCATTTTCGGTAGCATTACAAGAGGTGCGGCTCCACGGGGGGAGTGACAATGGGCGGTATGCGGTAGGCGTGCCCATTAATGGCTACAAAGCGGATTAGCCAACTGGCGGCGGCCTTGCGGTGCCCCAAAAGTACATGAAGACACACACACACACACACACATATAGACATCGAGTATGTATATGTATTAAGAGCAAAGAGCATTTTTAATGCAAATTGTTAAAATGTCAGAATGCCTAACAGAGCAAAGGAGAAACGGCAGAAAGGGAGAGAGAGAGAGAGGGAAAAAAAAACAAAGTAAATAACATTCAGAGGACCACAAGACGCTTTTGTTGGGGGCGCGCGCGCTTATTGCACAAACACAATCAAATTATTACGGCGGAGACAAAATTGGATGGGCGTGGCAGGTGTAAGGGGGCGGGCGGTGCGGCTGGGCGCATGCAAAGGCCATGAAATAGAATTAAAGCACTTAAAAAATTTTCATTGCATATATTCAGGCGCGCCATGACGTAGCACACACACACACACACACACATCGCAGCAAACGCATAAATATTAATAAAGACATCAAGAATTGATTGGATCGAACTGCTTAGCGATAGCCGCGCGATACGCTCCGACAGGCCCGAATTGCCTGAGATTATGTTTTAGTCCCTTCATTTTCGATTTATTCGAGTTGTCTGCTTTTATGTAGTATATTGTCTGCCCCTACAGCCGCAATCATAATGTTTTATTACACACACACACACACACACACACACACACACACACACACACACACACACACACACACACACACACACACACACACACACACACACACACACACACACACACACACACACACACACACACACACACACACACACACACACACACACACACACACACACACACACACACACACACACACACACACACACACACACACACACACACACACACACACACACACACACACACACACACACACACACACACACACACATCTATTTGAATTCCTTCGAAATTTACAATCTGACTGGAAGGTGTTTCTGCTTGAGCAGATGTGTGAACAGACAGCTGTATGGTAGCGCAGGCAAATATGAGTGGGTTCTGTGTAGACGCCATAATTAGTGTTGCTTTGATTTTCCTTATGATTGCACTTATCGATAGTTAACATAATCGATAGTCGACTTCTGCTGCATTAGTTTTTTTGAATGCGAGTTTCTCTTAAGACATTGCATAGCTGACAGAAATAAATAATAAATAGATAAATATTATTATCGATAATAATTGATAACGATTTGAACAATCGATAACAAGGAATAGGCAATTGTAAGCTTGGTTTCTAAAGAGTTCTTGCTCAATGCTTCGAACATGCGAACTTTTCTCATTTATAATGTAAAATTTAAAAAATCGATAATTATCGATAGCAACAAGGTAACTTTGTTGAGCTTTTCTGTAGCATAAGCCACATTTTTGTAATTTGTATATATATGATTTGTATATATTTATCTAGATTTAATAATTATCATTGATCCTTCTGATTGCAGTTATCGATAGTTCACATAATCAATAATTATTTATAAGTCAACATATTTTACGCTTTAGAGAAAGTTTCTTAAGACTTTTTAAGGCAAATAAATATATTTCTCTTAAAACACAATAAATAATGTTATCGATAACAATCATTAGTAACAAATACTCGATATTTGGAATCGATTTTATAAGTGTCAACTTGAAACTTGTTGACTTTTGACTTGTTTTGCTGTGTAATGTGTAATTTAATCAATCGATAATTATCGATAACTCAAAATTTACGTTTTTAAACACATCTTTAACACAACCTTAACATAATGAATACGATGCAAATTCGCACCCACGTACAGCCTAATTTTGTGGGTGTACACATATTTTTGGTTGGTTTCCAAAAAAAGAAGGCTTCAAAAAATCTGGCCAAAGAGGTGGAGAGAGCGGCCAAGGGAAGTTCTTCGCTGTTTTTGGCTTAATGAGTTGCGCAAATGAAATGCAAACAAAAATATGTTAAAATTCAATTTCAACTTGAGGCAGCAGACAGAATAAAACCAAGGCACATGCAGAGAAAACTTTTTTTTTTTGAGCAAAGGTTGATGCTCTTAGAGTGGGGGAAAGGGAGGGAGTGAGGGCGAGGAAGGGTGGGTGGTACCTAAGCAAAGGCTCTGACAAACAGCTGTAAATTGTGCGGTCGCCTAATGGCGTTTGGCTTGATGTTGATTAGGCGTCGCTTTAGCTGATAAACTCAGTGCTAACCGCAAAGGCAGCCCGCCCGCCGCGCACCGCCCTCGTCCACACATACACAATAAAGGGCCCGCAGACAGACAGACTTGAACGCCCACACGCTGCTTTTCATATGGAAATTTTTGTTAGCCAACAGCAGCAGCAGCAGCAGCAACAACAACAGCAACGACAACAGTCGAAAAAGTGAAATGTAAAACTTTTTGGCACAAATATTTTTTATGCAAATTGTTTTGGCATTTATTCATTTATATATATATTTATATATGTATGTGTGTTGCCCACACCCTGGCATTGTCACAACATCGTTGTGTGTGTGCGTGTGTGTCGCTGGCATTTTCATAATTTAACTTTCGAGATTTAACGTTGCTGCAAATGCAGTTCATTTGCTGGTAGCCAACTTGATTAGTGGCCCAGAGCATACGCAAATATATATATATATATATGTGTGTGTGTGTGCATATAGCCTGCTGCCCTTGGGGCGCACTTTGGTCACACTGCTTCGTTTGCCAACAACAACAGGGACAACAGCTGTGAGAGGAGCAACAACTGCAGCGACAACAGCAGCAGGCAGCAGCACTTGAAGCGGCTCAAGGATCCTCTTCTGCGCGCCAAGTTGTTTTTCTTCTCATTACTGTTGTTGTTTTTCCTTTTAAAGCTTTCACTTTTCATGCATTTTCTTAATGAGAATTTGCCACGCGACAAGTGCAACAAAAGCTATACAAAAATCCGCACTTGTTGCATGACTTTTGCCGCAAAATTGAACAAAAACTGGAAACTTCACTTACGCAACTTCAATTAAGACCCCCAAGCCTGAACCAGTTGAGAGTTCCAATTTGCATTCGTTTGCGCCGTCACAAGCTGCTCGCTCTGGCCAGCATACCCCGTCTAGTTGGCAGTGTAGCCATTAGGCAGACAAAGCAAACGAAACTTGTGCCAAAATGGCACATAAGAGCCAGACGGACGGCCCTTTCGGCTGGCCAGTCTCAGCAGAGAGTGGGTGCGGTCGCACGGGGGCGCGGGGGGCGAGTAGGAAAAACAGATGGCGCTGTCGCACACTTAATGTTGTTGCATACTTTTGAGGTCCTTGTGCTAGTAACGTTTCCGTTCATTCTACATTTGCACATTTCGTTGTGTGTTTGGAAACGTACAATTTGCATGCCATATGATTCCCATATAGTGTGTCTTGCTCCCGCCCTCTCTCTCCTCTCTCTCGCACTCTCTCTGGTCGTACATTTTTCTATTGTGATTATTTTGTAACTTGTAGCCAAAGAGTTGCCTAAAAAACGTTTGGCAACAGCCCAAAAGGTTTCTCTAAATGAGACGTATATTTATGTGCCTGTACTCATGCTGTATATATATTTGTATATGTATTTCGAAATATATTTAAATGTAGAACTTGGTGTAAATTAATCGATTGCTGTTAAACGTTCAATTTGAATTTCATTTGGCAATTATAATCACACTCAAGTACAATCTAACACTGCCGATATCGATAATAGTGCTTATCGATTAGTTTAAATTATGTTATCGATAACATAGCTGATTTCATATTCATGCTGAGATATTTTAAAGTGTTATATATCGATATCGATATCGATAAATTCTTATCGATATTAATATGATAATATCATACTGATATCGATACCAATGGCTACCATCGTAATAATCCTACATTAATATCGATATGATTATGCCATAAATTAATATCGATATCGATGGCAATAATAATGCTAAATCGATATCGAAAGCAATAGCAGCTCTAACAATCAGAAGGATATCGATATAATGGATATTGATATAATATAAGTCATATTATATCGATTTTGATATTGATATTAGTTCTATCGATATCGATAACATTCACAATTATGCAATTTTTTTATCGATATCAATTCTTACAGCTATGATAATGCTATATCGCTATCGTTATCGATATGGATTGCAATTCTTACAATTATCATATTCAATACCAATATTGTTATCGATATCGAACTGCTAGATTGAAGTCGATAGTGTTCTGTTGATGCTAAATCGATATATCTATAAATTGAAAACACTTAACATAAAGTCATATATTGATATCGATATCACTAGCCATATATTGATACTCCATATCAATCCTTATACATAGCTCTCGCTCCTTGATTATTTCATAACATTCCTTTAGCCACATTCCGTGAACTTAGGGTTCAACTTTGAAGTTAGCTTACCTGTCAGCTTCATTCATAAGTGCATTACACTTGCTTATGCTATATATACACTCCGTTATTTCGCCATCTTTTGTCTTTCTCTGCTGGCATTTCACAATTCCCCTGCTGCGCGGGCTGGCATCTTTAGTTCGCAGAATTTCTTTGCTGGCGCTGAACTACTTACATTTCCTTCATTTCAAACTCCTTTGACTGCTTGTGCGATTGTCTCTCTGTCTTACTCTCCCTCCCTCTCTCTCTTCCTCTCTTTCTCTCGCTCTCTCTTGCTGTGTGTGCATTGTCTTTGTGCCCGCTGTGGCATGTCGCTGTCTGCGTTGCTTACACTTTATTGCACTTCCGCTTTTGCAATTTCTTCAATTTGACTTCTCGCATTGCCCTCGGCATTTCTCACTTATTCCGTTTGTCTCTCGCATTCTCTAGCGCTGTCTCCGTTGCTGCTGCTGTCTTCTGTTTGTCGCCTCGCATTTTGCCACCACCTGTGCGACTTTTGTCGCCTAAAACGATGCTATGATTTCTTTCCATATACATATCTCTTTGTCTGCCTGTCTCCCTCCCTCTCCCTCTCTCTCTCTCTGTGTGTGTGTGTGCGTGTTAGCTGTAAGTTCTGCCACTTCATTTGTGGCATGCTATGTGTTCTGTCTGCACCCTCTTTGCTGCCCCTCCCTCCCCTCGCAACCAATCTCTCACTCACTTAGACGCCTCTGGCGTCTGCTTTGTGCTGCCTTTGTTCCCAAGCTGCTTGCAGTTTATATGACAGCTTTTGGCACACACACACACACACACACACACGCGCGCACACTTGTCTTTATTTGTATTCGCATCAAGCAAAAAAAAAAAAAAAAAGAAAAAGAAAATATAAAAGATGAAGAAGAAAATTTGAGAAAAATACAGAAAACCCTTTCTGGCGCCTTTGCCTTTCAGAGAAATGCGAGTATATATTAATGTACCTCAATGTGACCGCATTTATCTCCATCTCTCTCTCATACACTCTCCCTATCCCTCTCTCTCTCTCTATCACTTGCTTTGCGTCTTAGTCTCCGTTTTGCTCATCACTCACTCACTTGTCAGACTCAACATATACACCCACATACGCCCTACACTCTGCGCTTTGTCTAGCTCTATCTCTTTCACTCTATTTGTATCTCTCTCCCTCCCTCTCTGTGTATTTGCATTTGTATTCAAAACGCTTAAAGTGGATTTTTATTTCCTGTTTCTGTAACATTCGCCAGCTTCGCTTTCATACTTAGCCAGGCTACAACCTCCCCCCCCTGGCCCCCTTGCAGCTCCTACCTGCTGCTGCTGCCACACCCACCCAAAAGCAGTAACGCCCATCAGCTGGCTTTCAATGTGGCTGGTCGCCTTTTGTGTATTTCTAATGCCATTTTTATACGCATTTACTCTTCTTTTGGGCAACATTCCTGTAAGTACATATATGAGAGTATATATGATGAAATATTTTTATGTGGTATTTTTATATCGTACAACAACAGCAGCAGCTCCAGCAGCGGCTCCAGCAGCAGCTCCAGCATCAGCGGCAGCAACAACACAATAACATCGTTATCCTTATACTCTTCAATGGTTTGAAAATTATTGTCGATTCTGCTGTAGGCAACAAAAGGATATCTTTTCATTGTTGTTGTTGTTGTTGTTGTATTCGCATTTATATTTGGCAATTACATTATAAATATATATAAATATAGATATGTATTATATATATTTATATATCCATCCATTCATACATCCATCCATACAGTTCTGTTCATGAAAATAGTAATGGCTATTAAAAAAGGAAAAAGAAAACTATTGAACTTTAGTCTAACTTCATCTATAGTATTCGTTGGTCAAACACTTAGCTCTCAATCTATTCTGCATGGCCTGTAACCGATGAGGTCCTTTCCCCATTTTAGACTAACTTCAGTTTAGATAAAGATGCTTTCACAGCTCTGCTCTTGCTTGATAACTTTGCTGAGATTGATATCCTTAAACTGTGCTGACCATGCCATGGCACTCGATCTGTTCATATGCAAAGCTATCTTTATCTATCTGCTAAAGCTATCTGCTGCTGGAACCTATATTTCAAAAGCATCTTCCAGCTGGCATATGTACTTTTTAAGAAATATATATATTAGTATACAATTCTATACTATCTATCTGTATATATTATGTAACAAATATATTTATAAATAAATTCTGCAAATTAGGATATTGATATGAGAAATGTATTAACTGTTAATTCAATATTAAATCAAGCGTTGCTTTCTCTGAATTTAACATTTTAGCTGCGTCTGGCAGCACTGCGCAATAGAACTCCACTATATCTGGCAACGCTTCATTCAGCTCACCTCAGAAACTCTCTAGTTCTGTTGCCTTACTCGCTAGCTTTTGAGTTATGCTTTAATTGTTAACATTAACATTCTGACTGAGTCTGGCAACTCGGCGCAGTTGAGCAGCAACTCACGTTGCTGAGTTATAGTAGAGTTGAAGTTCGGCTTCAATTGATTTTAGAAATTTATTAACAGTTTTACAATATAATCATAAATATTGCTCTCTCTCTCTCTCTAAAGTTAACATGCCCAGTCTGGCAACTCTGTGTACCTGAATTATCTTATGTCTGGCAGCTCAACACTCGGCTCTGCCGTTGCCTTACTTGCAAGTTCTTTTTGCTTAATTATAACACTTTCCATCTCTGCCCCCCCTCGGTCTCTCTACCCTTCCCTCTCTCTATGTCCCTCTTACACCTGCCACGCCCCACCGGCCAACAGCTGGCCTTGTGCCGTGTTCGAATCGAATCGTTTGCTGGCCAGCTCCTTGCTGGTCCTTATTAACACTCGCAGCATTATCATTATAATTATCATCACTATCATCATCATCATCATCATCATTATCATCAGCCATTGGCATTAACATTATCTGGTACGCAGTTTATCGCCTGTCGCTATTTAAAGCTCATCATTTAAGCAGTGGAACGTTTAATTTTAATTTAATTTATGCACACACAGCTGCTGTTGCCACAGCTGCTGCCGCAGTTGATGTGGCGCCACGCCCCTCCACCCTCCAGCCCCTTGACGCCCCCCACGCAGTTGCAGCTGACAATTTGCAGTGCATTAAATGATTATAAACTAATTAGTTATTTTGCCGCACAACATTTTGCCTCATGTGCGTCATTTCAGCCAAAAAAAAAAATTTTTTTTCAAAAAATAAGCATATTTTAGGCTGCCTTCAATTTTGATATCTTTAGCCATAAATTGGGCCATTTATTTCTGTAATTATAATTTGCCCAGCTCGCTTTATGTTTTCATTAAAATTTGTCGCATTTTCTTGATATATTTTAATGCACTTGGAATGAGTTCGACGGCAACCTTAACGGACTTTTGGCATATTAAAAACGCAAATTTTTGAAGTCAATAAATTGGGTCTGGCAAACAGAAGTAGAAGGAGAATTTACAATATATAAATATATATATAAAATAAAAATATGCTAAATAAATATAAAATAGTATAAAATATATATAATAATATAATATAAAATATCTATCATATCTCATCATATCAAGGCAAAAATATCTTTAAAATATATTTGAAAATCTTTAGATATTTATTTTTTATTTTGAAACTTTCTCTCTATTTTCAAGCTAAAATGAAATTGTATCAAAATCATCGTTTGAAAATATCTGAAATATTGAAAATCTATAAATTTTTAGAAACTTTGCAAATCAAAAACTTTCTCCATCTTTTCTTTCAAGTTAAAGAAGTCAATGAAAATATTGAGTATTTCATTCAATTTTTACTTACTCTAAAACTTGATCAAGTTAAGAATATATTTCATGAGAATATCTAGATAAAGAATGAAAACAAGTAAGAATGATCTATAAATATGATTTAGATAGAGTTTTATAGCTGATCATCGATTAAGTTTTTAATCGATAACATTAAAACAGAAATAGTTATCGATCGAATTGTGCTATACATAAATATTTCAAGTCTTTAGCCTTTATAGGTTCTGGGCGGACAGACGGACAGGGCCAAATCGACTCGGCTTGTCTCGCTGATCAAGAATAAATTTTCACAGAAACATTATACTCTGATTTCCCATTTTCAATGGGTTCAGGGTATAAGAAGTATCTTCATAATTTATTTAAAAATCTTCCGAAACTGTTCACACGCCAAGCTTTATCTCCGTCTACTTTAAAGCTAAGAAAAAGGCAACTCAACTTAATGAAGAATAATTACTTTACTGCTGCCTGCTTGAAAATTCACATCTACCTGCTCAAGCATGGCTAGCTTGGGTTTGCTCCGCCAAATCCACACGGAACGAATGTTATTTTCCTTTCAAGTATCACACACAATTGATTTGCGCAGGCAGCTGCCGCTGCCGCTGCTCAAGCGGCTGTCAACTGAACTGTTATGTTATGGCTGGTATACCTGTCACAGATACTCGATGCGTTTCACGCGTAACTCAGTCGGGCAGGGCAGTGGATGCGAGTACAGTTCAAGTTTGACAGCTTAAACCTACTTAGCTTCAAATTGAAATGGCTTAGTACAATGGCTGGAAACTTTGTCTATGCGAACGCCACTCAATTTAAAGCTCCAACTTTGAAGTTCCCCACACACACGCACACGCACATTTATATATATGTATATATAGATAAGGATGTGTGTATAGAAATAAATTCATGGCAGTGCCTGCTGGGCACACATGACGTATGCGCAATTTGAGGCCGCAAGCCAACTGCCGTCTCGGGTTTGTTACGCAGGCAGTTTTCCATTCCATTTCGCAAGTAACTGCTTGCAGTTTATAGCGCCTCACAAGTGCTATCAATGTGCTAACACACACACCCACACATACGCACACATACGCCCACACACACACACACATGCAGAGAGACATACACATGACTACACACAGCAGCCGTTGCTCTCCTGAGTGCCGCATGCATTTTTGTAGGACATTAGCACACAAACAACAAGAGTTTCAGCAAATAGAGAACATTATAAGACGGCGCACACCCACAGCGATGTATATAAAGATTTATATATATATATATGTATATGCGTACAGTCAGTCAGTTAGACAGTCAGACAGACTGTTTGAACAGCGAGTCGATTGTTGCTACAAGCATAATCGTTGCTTATTGGCAGCTGCTGCTGCCATTGCCTGGCGATAAAGCTGAAAACGCTGATGGCGCAGCGCAGCGCAGCGCAGCGGCTTATTCTGAACAACAAATTCTCCAGAAATTCACCAGCCACAAACGTCGAGGACGTCTTCAGCTTAACTTTCGCTAAGTGTTGCTTAAGTGGTCTTAGCAGCATTACGCAAGAATTGCAGCAATCAAACGCACTAATCAACTTGTTTCGCAGAAGTCTTATAGCACTCTCTGCCTGAAAGTGTGTTGTTAACTGCCTGAAGTGCTTAGCGTTGCAGTGTTGTAAAGCGCAGCTCATAGCAGTTGTAGCTAAATGTATAAATTAGTTCGTTCTTAAGGCGTGGAAGAGTGAAATGAAAATAAAAATAAAATATAAATTATAATAATAAATAATAATATAAAATTAAAAAAAGTAAAATATAAATAAAACAATAAAAAGGAAATAAAATTTATAAAAAATTTTAAATAAATATGAAATAAAAAAAAAATATATAAATAAAAAACAAAACAAAAATAAAATAAACAAAAATTAAATTAAATTAAAAGATCATAAAAAAAAGAAAATTAAATAAAATATAAACAGTAATATAAAAAATAAAAAAAGTATATAAATTATATAATAAAAAAAATCGAATATATATCAAATGAAAAGAAAATTAAAATAAAATTAAGTTTAAAAATAAATAAATAAAAGTAAAGCAAATTATAATAATAAGAAATAGTTATATAAAACAAAAATTTAAAAAATATATATTAAATAAAAAATGCATAGAAATATTAATAAAATTATATAAATATAAATATAGCATATATATTTAATATGCTGGCAAGCAATTGCCTCAGACAACATGATGCATATGCAGCTTTACAACACTGACTTTTACTTTTAACCAATACTGCCATATACAATGCTCATTCGCCCTTACGCTGACAGCTTTCAACATTAGCTAAAGATTTATCAAAATTGCAAAAAGCAAAAACTTTGTTAACTTCCAACACGGACGGAGACTGCGTCCGGGCAGTGCTATCTGCCATTTACTCCGAAAGTAGTTTATACATATATATACCGTACCGTACAAAGTATTCCTTTGCCATTTTCAAATTGAATTGAAGTTTTTTTCTTCTTCTTTCATTTTCGTTTCTAACCAAATGAAAATTTGTCAATTAATGTTTCGCCCACTTGCGCTTGGCGGAACAACACTCTAAATGCTTTTTTGCCTCCGACTGTCGCCGTGTGTAGGTATTTGTCGCACCTGGCTGCTGTCAGAAGCTGCCGCCCCAGCCACTCGCCCAGCTGCTTCTTCCTTTTGGCATTGCCTTTGGCTTTTCCGATGCCTTCTCGCGCGCATAAAGCATACTTTTAGGCAGCCATTTTCCACTGTCACATTTAATTGAGTTTTGGCTCGACTGGCACGCTAAAAGCGACGTCATTACCTTTTACCCATGCCCAAAGCAGCGAGGGCTCCACAACATTTTTAAGATGTCCGCCAGCTCCAGCAGCTGCCGCACAGGAGCGAGCGCCTTCAGCACCCACTTATTGTTTTGCCCGGCAAGCGGAGCATTTAATTGTCAAATGGCTCGACTTGAATGTGCTTTCAGTGTGAGTTAGCTTCAGGCATACACACATACATACATATATATATATACACAGAGTGCGTGTGTGTGTATTGGGTAGTTAGGATAGACGATGTCTCTGACGTGACATTTGTTGCAAGCTAAGCTATTTTTATAGCCAACGGACGAGGCGGCTCGCAACCCCACCAGCCAAAAAAATTATTGCTGCTCCTTGGTCTTCTTCTTCTTCTGCTGCTGCTGCTTCTGCTGCTGTTTCTTAACTTCTGCTCCTACGCTGGCTCGGCTCGCATTGTCACTTGTCCTCTCTGACGTCACCAGGCGCCATTTTGCAAACGTCCGTTCAATTTTCCCGCTCAATTTGCCATCACAAAAGAAATTACAGCTCATAAAGAGATGAAAGCCAAGTGGAAACACCACCACCACTGCCAGCCTGGGCAGGTAGCGCACTGAAAGGGGCGGGGCAGCCAGTCGAGTGGCCTTTTAAACAATCGTCTGCCAAAAAGCCAAAAAACCAAAAAATCAAATGGAATGGATTTTCGCCTTTTACACATTTTCCTTGCTGTTGGGTTTTCTCCCTCTATTTTTTTTTTTTTTTTTGTTTTTCACTTATTTTTATTATTCGCTCGTCTCTTGGTGTGATTATTTTTATTGCATTTCAGTTTTTGGCAAGCTGGACGCGCCGTCAGTGGGCGTGGCTGGCGCGCTACCTTGGCAGCCGCAGCCACTGTGACGCCTTTTGATGTGGCGCTCGAGGCGTGGCGAAAGTCGCCCGCAAAACGCTTTCGCCAGCAAAACGCGGAGTTTGCGAGAACTCGAGCACTTGACTCGCTGAGAAATATGTTCAATTTGCGTTACTTTTGCTGTGAAAATGCTTTTGAGAAAATCATTTTCATTTGGTTTTTCTTTTGGCTTGGTCATGGGTATCCGTGCCTGCATGCTGCCAGCACAGTTTTGAGCACGAGCCAAGTGTCAAAGACAAAAAGCAAGACACACTGTGACAGCTACGCCCACAGACACACACACACACACACACACACACACACACACACACACACGCTCAATGGCAGGCGCCCAGTTATGATGTTGAAGATGTTTTCATGTGGGTGTCAACTCTTGTCTGCTTGACATCAATTGACTTTTTGAGCACGCATGCACACATGCAGCTCAGGCACTGGTCATAGGCAGCCCAGGCAGCTGGCCACGCCCCTTAATTATGTTGTCATTGAGTTTAATTGAAATTTTTGGGCAACAATTTTTAAAGTGCAAAACATTTTGTATATTATGCAACACACACATGCCGCATGCCACATGCCGCATGCCGCATGCAGCCGGCAAAGTGTATGAAAGTGCTGTGTGAGAGGGTGGGCGTGGCAAATGGGTTAAGTGTGTTAGCTACAAATTCATGGCATTCACATAGGCGCCAAGGGAGCAGCAGCAGCAGCAGCAGCAGCTACGTTGACACACATATACAAATTGCAACGCTATTAACAGCTACAACAACAACAATAACAACAAGTCAGCCCTCTCTCTGTGTGTGTGTGTGTGAATCAATACGTTTGACACTAATTTGGGCAGCATTTGCATTGAGATTCATTGAAAATGGCATCGTCATTGCCCAATAACAACAACATCATCATAATCAAGCATTATCATCATCATCAGCATCATCATCATCGCCATTATCATTATTGTTGAAGGCTCGGAACACAAAAGCATCAAATTGCAGCTGGGCCCCACAGCAAGCGTTAAACGCAAAGGGGCAGCAGCTCGAGTTGGGCTTAAACAGCGAGTCACAAGGGCGGCACACAAGGTGGGCGTGGTCGCAGCCAAATAGAGAGAGAAAGCGACCTAAAGTGGTTTCAATTGAGATTTAAAGCAAAGTGACCAAAGATAGAGAGGAAGAGAGAGTGGGAGAGACTGAGACTGAGACTGAGACTGAGACTGAGACTGAGACTGAGACTGAGACTGAGACTGAGACTGAGACTGAGACTGAGACTGAGACTGAGACTGAGACTGAGACTGAGACTGAGACTGAGACTGAGACTGAGACTGAGACTGAGACTGAGACTGAGACTGAGACTGAGACTGAGACTGAGACTGAGACTGAGACTGAGACTGAGACTGAGACTGAGACTGAGACTGAGACTGAGACTGAGACTGAGACTGAGACTGAGACTGAGACTGAGACTGAGACTGAGACTGAGACTGAGACTGAGACTGAGACTGAGACTGAGACTGAGACTGAGACTGAGACTGAGACTGAGACTGAGACTGAGACTGAGACTGAGACTGAGACTGAGACTGAGACTGAGACTGAGACTGAGACTGAGACTGAGACTGAGACTGAGACTGAGACTGAGACTGAGACTGAGACTGAGACTGAGACTGAGACTGAGACTGAGACTGAGACTGAGACTGAGACTGAGACTGAGACTGAGACTGAGACTGAGACTGAGACTGAGACTGGGGAAGAGATAGATAGAGATAGATAGATATAGATAGAAACTCTCTCACATTCTATTTCTCTCTCACACTCAATTCTCTTGCTCTCTCTTTCTTTCTTACTCTCTCGCTTTCCCTCTCTTTTCACTTGTCTAGATATGGAAATCTGTTCTAGACTACCTCTCGCATCCTTCTGCATCCTTTCTCCTTGCTCTCTCTCTTTGCCCCCCCGTCAATGCCTTCTATGCTTGACTTGCTTCTCGAAGCAATCTCCTAAGACTTCGACTTCCATTTAAATAACTTATTTAATGACAATTTCGGTGGCTAATCAATCAAATTGTAAGCTGGAAAGTCAAGTCAATCCGCATAGAAGCAATTAGCACTTGAACTGCAGCTGACTTCAACTGTTTGCAGTCGAAATGTCTATTTAAAGTGCAGTTGGCATGTGCATTATTTATTCAACTGAATACATATATGTGTAATTATATGAATTGAAATATATTTTTATGAAAGTAATCGGACATGAAATGCGCTTGTCACGAATCATTCTGAGTTTGCCATATTTGGAAATTGGCGTAAATTAATAAATACGTTCAGAGCGTTTGTTAATGCCGAAAACGATAATTGAATTTGGCTATCAGCGAGCTGCAGCTGCCACAACATATGCGTCCATCTCCCTCTTTATCTCCCTCTCTCTCTCTCTCTCTCTCTCTGTGTGTTTATTTATTGAATGGGTTATCGGCATTGAGTTCTCAGTATTTGTGAAATTGCGCATACGCAATGTTGTCGCAGCGGGCAACCGAACCAATCGCTTAGCCAACGAAATATGCTTTGCATTATGCAATGCCTCCAGCCTTCTGGCTGTTAATGCACTTGGTCACACACACGCACACAGAGCAGCAGCAGCAGCGCCACTCTGCCATGTATAAAACATGTTTTTGCATTAAGCGTATTTCGCATTTTGGATTTTCTATTTTACTCACACACACACTTTCTTCTCCCTCTCCCTCTCCCTCTCTCTTTCTCCTTCTCTTTATATATATATATATTTTGTAATACATTATTTATGAGGGAAGGACGTTGCAGCTATGACGACCTCATGATGTTTCTAATGATTGCAGCAATCATGATAATGATCATCATCATGATGCCGCTGCTGCTGCGCTGTATTTAAGTGCACACACACACACACACACACACCCCAGCAGCATCGCCTGCCTTTTAAAGCTATTAAAGGGCTGCTGGCCTGATTGCTAGCTGCGCTGCGCTCTGCGACCTGTTTGACGTCATTTGGCTGCTCGTTAGTTACGCACACACACACACATAATATATATATATATATATATATATATATATATATATATATATATATATATATATATATATATATATATACTCACACACACACACACATTGGCTAACAGATCAGCAGACTTGAGCTTGTCTAGCCCCCACTCTATATATGTAATTGAAATTTCCGCGTGTCATTCAACGCATGACTACCAAAAAAATACTGGGAAATGCGCTTCTGCTGATGCAGTTGGAGCTATTGTTGTGAAAGTTGCATATACCCTGTAAACAGTGGCTAAGTGTTGCTTAAGCGCTAAGCATTGGCTTGGCTGGACTTAAGCTATGAGCTCAGCACCTTTACTGTCTTTACAGGGTATCTCTTGTGTCAGTATGAATGTTTTATATACCCTGTAGGCATTGACTAAGTGTTGCTGGAGCTAAAGATGCGCTTAGTCTGATAGACTTAAGCCATATATGCGTGCTGTGCACTTATAGCCTTTACAGGGTATCTCTAGTGTCATTATGTATGTTTTATATACCCTGTAACCATTAACTAATTGCTGTTTGAGAGCTAAACAGGCAGTTGACTCGACAGACTTGAGCCATATGATATGATATGTACTCATAACCTTTACAGGGTATCTCTCGGCTGCCCATGAACGTTTCGTATACCCTGTAAACAGTCAAGAAGCTTAGCTTGGGCGCTAAACATGTGTTTTGCTTGTTAGACTTAAGTCATAGATGCGCATAGATAAGCACATAGCCATTACAGGGTATCTCTAGTCGCATTTTTAAAGTGTTTACATGCTGTCTAAATTGTCAATAATAAGCATGCACTCTACCTGGCAGATATCTGTCTGTACAGCTCATCACAGGGTATCTGAAGTCTCTCATTAGGAAAGTTCCTATATACCCTGTAAACACTGACTAAAAGTTGCTAGACATTAAGTTTACTTGATATACTTACTATACCCTGTATATGCTGTGCACTCATAGCCCTTACAGGGTATCTGTAGTCAGGTCGCTTGCCCGCTTTGCTTGGCCTGGCCAGTTGGCTTTGGCGACGCGCTGTCTAAAGTTCGTTTTTCTGACTATCTGACTGTGCTCAATCTGTCTCGCTCTTCCTCTACCGCCCTACCTCCCTCCCTACCACCCACTCACCATTGTCCAGCGAGCGCAAAAAATATCATAGCATACTTTTTTGGGACTTGTCGTTGCGCTTTATTAATGAACATGGCGCGCAGCGTGTCAACAGGCCTCGGCGGTTCGACTTCGCGCCAGAGCGAGACAGCACAAATACAATGTATAAATATTATGTAAACACGCAAACAATGAAGTGATTTGTTGCTACTTAAATTTAGCCCCCGAGAGAGTGTGCCAACAACAAAACAACATTTGCCGGGCGAGAAGGGGCAGGTTTAGCTGCTGCTGCTGCTGCTGCTGCTGTTGGTCGGTCTACTTGGCTGCCTTTGGCTTGCTTAGCTGATGCTGCAACTTGAAGAAATCTTTTCATTTTTTCCTTTTGCTTCTTCTCTCTCTCCGTGCTCTACTTTGCACACTGTGTGTGTGTGTGGGGGGAGGGGGCAAAAAAACTGGAATTAGTTGCCAAAGAAGAGCGAGCGAAGGCACAAAAAAAGGAAAAAAATTGAAAGGAATTATGTAGCCAGGCGTCGGTTGTCGAGCGCAGTCGCTGTAAAAGTAGCAAAACAGCGCCCGAGGCAAGCAAATGGAAGGCACGGGTTTGCCAGCCAGCGAGTTGCTGTAGCTTGTTTACCAACACTTAAGCAGCAGTGGCAGTGGCAGCACCAGCAGCAGCGAGTGCTACTAGCCTGCCGGGCGCGATAAGCCAGCCGCAATAGATGCGAGAGAGCGAGAGATGCTTGGCTAGAAAAATTGATGCTTGTACCTGTGGCTGTTTGCCACTGCGGCTGCTGTTGCATGTCAGCATACAGATGCACGTACGTATACATATTTATATGTATGTGTATATGTATGCTGCACTAACAGCACTCTGCCACAAATGGGCGCCTGTCTTGCAGCCTTTGAAACTTTTTTTCTTCCCTTCGTTTTAATAAAAAATAATTGAATATGAATAGCAGCATGAAGATGAAGCGTGTAATTGAAATGCTCTATATCTCTTCTTTAATATTTAATACGGGCTTTAATGTCATTATGTATCGCCTTTGACGGCAATACCATGATTTGCTTTAAGCCCGAGTCCTAGCTGTATGTTAGCCTATCAACTCTTAAATTACAAATGACTTTCTAAAGTCCGATCAACATATTCTTAAATAGTTTCCATTTTGTACATTTTGAAAATGGAAAAAGTAAATTAAAGTAAAAAACTATTTTTTATTTAAGTTTATAATATTAAAAAATTATAAATTAAAACATAAAGTACTTTTTTTTTTATTTTAAAAACTTACAAACCTAAATTTGCTTGCTGTTAATTTCAAAATTTAAAAATGCAAAAATTAGTTCTTGTAAATAAAATTTCAAAATTGTTTTATTTTGAAATTAAAATGTAAGAAATTTTTTAAAATTTAGCTTACCAAAAATTTAAAAAAATATTTAAATTACTAGAAGAAGTTTGAATTAAAAATTTAGTTTTTTTTTGGAAATTTTTGGAAAATTATTATTGTAAAATTTTAAATTTTAAACACATTGGTATATTGTTAATTTTTGAAGTTACAAAAACTATTTATTATTAATTTAAAAAGTTTACAAACAAAAATTTAAAAAATTTTAAATTTAATTAACAAAAAAGTGGATTTTGATAAATGTCGAAATTAAAAAAATGAAATTAATTTTTGCTTTAAATAGTGAAATTAAAAATATACATTTGTTTATTATTTTATTTACAATTTTTTTTTTTTAAATTAATATTATTATAATATTTTTTTATCAAATATTTATTTTAAACAGCTTATTGTTCTATGAAGCGCATTGTGCTTTAAGCTTTAACTAGTTACGCAAATAAGCGTTTTGTCTTTTCAATCTTCGTCTGCTGCTGTCAGCCTGTCTGCGCATCGTGAGCTGTGTCGCCCACTGGGTGCTTGTGTGGAGCAGACTGCCATACGAGGCAGTCGGCTTTAGTCCATCTTCGCTGCGCTTTCTTTTGGTGTTAGACTGCGCCATAGAGTTGGTCCATATGGTATCGAGTATTGCCCGGTAGCTAGCCAAGATATTTGGCTGGGAATAAGCACAAGCAACAGGCATTTCACACACACACACACACCCAGCCACATTTCGTAGCAATTTCCGTGGGATTCCTTTATGCAGTTAGCCCTGCAACGTCGTTAGACACTTTCAGCTGTAAAGCAATTAGAAACAAATTAAAAATTGGTGCGTAGCAACAGCAGCTGGCCAGGTGGCAGGTGCCCAGCTGTGCAGGTGCCACGTGGCCCTGACCATGGCCACAGCCAAGGCCGTGCCAGAAGCCCTTTGCCAATTTGTGTATAATCAAATGAAATATTCAATTATATATAATTATGGCTTAACTACGGAATATTGAATGCGTATTGGAAATTGTCTTTGATGAAAGGCGAGCACTTGAGGTAATTGGCATTGCACCTGCCACAGCCCCATGCAGCTCCATTTGGCTGCAGCGCATTATTTAAACATATTTCAATTATAATTGAACTTCAAACTGACGGACCACAGCCAACTAAGCAGCTTAGTTTAATATCATGTACTTATATAACGGCAAACTATAAGTACACGTACTTATTATATATATACAGATATATATATATAGGTATATAATGCCTTCTAAAGACGCAACTGGAAAATTGCGCTTGGTCTTAACAAGGCAGCGCAGGCCAGGGCGTGCGTCTCCTTAAGCTGACTGCAGAGCTGCAGCGCGTGGGCGTCGGTGCGGTTGCTGGTGTGGGTGGAGCACTCTGTCTGTGTGGACCCAACTGGTTCGATTCGCTCGTTAGTCCTGTGTGTGCAGTCTGTTGTGCAAGTGTGCGCCATAATTGTGCATTGATTATCATAATGCTAACCATCAGAATTGCGCAGAATAATGCGCCAAACAAGCAACGCACACTCAACAGCCACTTAATCGCTAGCTCACCCACTCACCCACCCACTCACTCTCTCAGTCGTTCAATCATTCAATCAGTCAACCAGTTAGTGCACTCGCTCAAATGAAGCGTGCGCAAATGTTGTCATCGCAGGCCGCAAACCGAATCAAGCCAAGCGATTTCTTCAAATTTATTTTGCTTAAATCGGAATCAAATTAATTCGAATTTTCCCTTCGACTGTGTCTGGATTCGTCTTTGATGTTTCGATTAGATAAACGCTTATGAATTGGGCGTGTGTAAAGGGCGGCAGAGGGCGTGGCTCGCTATGACATCGAACTGCAGAGACCTAATCGCGTTAGTCACTCTGTCATGAACTAAATGTTTACAATATGTTTACTCTAATCTATGAATATTTACATAAGTGTATTATTAAGTTAGTGCCGAGTAGATGGATTCTAAATCCAACCAGAACTCAAAGGCTTGAAGGGACAATTTTCTCTATATGACTCCGGGTATCTGTTAGTCGGTCAATGTGTCTTTAGAGAACCCTAAGTTAAAAGCTAATAGAAACGGGTTTACTATAGATGCCGATGGCTGTAGCTCATGATAGCTATAGCTGCCCATGATAGTTAAAGTATCTATTAGTCAGTCGTTCTTGCTCTAAGGAACTCATATCCTTTTGCAGACAGAGCACACACTAACAGCTAATACGATTGGGCTTACTATAGATGCCGATGGTAGTTAGGATATCTATTAGTCAGTCATGATTGCACTAGAAAACTCTTGCTATGAGGAGAGCCAGATTAGTATTGTATAAGAGAACTATATGATAAATGAGCAGACTGCAAATACTTCAGTGTTCGGACAATTTATGCAACCAGAACCCAAGGTATTCAAGTTAAGAAAGGCTTCAGCGCTTCTTACATGAGTCCGGGTATCTATTAGTCGGTCATGATTGCTCTGGAGCTCTTCAGAGTGCATAGGATCAGGTCTACTATACATGCTGATGATCGTCCGGGCGGGTATCTATTACTGCTGCAGAGCACTCCTGTTTGATAGGGCTACTATGGATCCTAATGATCTTTTCTTTCTTCTCTGCTTCATTCTTCACTTATCTTATATGGAAATTGGTTTCTATGCCTCTTCTTGTGTTAAGCTTGGTATCTAAAATCCACGTGAAATGGCGAAACATAAGTGGAAATAAGTTTTCACTTGAAGTGAATTTGATTTCGAATCATATTTCTAGAATAGTATAGATTCATTCTTCTCTCTCTCTCTCTCTGCTTCTGTGCGTCTCTCTTTCCACTTCTTCAGCTTGACTCTCCGCTCCCCCTTCTTATTCTCTCTTTGTATTTGTGTATGTCGGTTTGACTTCCGTTTCCGTTTCCGTTTCAATTGTTGTGTGTTGTGCGTTGCGTCTCTCTCTCTCTCTCTCTCACTCTGACTCTCACCCACTCTCTAACAGCCTGTTTATTCATCCAGCTCTCTCGTTCTCCCTAGCGCTTTGTATGCTAATGAAATGTTAAGTGCAATATTAAAAGCAAACACGAATCAAATTTAAGTTAATTAAAACAAAAGCAACGAATTCACTGAAACTCGACGAAAGAGAAAAGCAAAGAAAATCGCTAAAACGAAAAAGTGCAAAAACATTCAACGAATTTCAATTCGAGATGCCCGAGCACCACTAGACCCACTGCATCAGCCAACGACCACCCACCCACCCAGCAACCCGGCAGCCCGGCAACCCGGCCGACCGCCAGCGCCCACAGCAGACGAACCAACGAACCCCAACCATAACAATATGATTGCCACATTGTTCATAATATTTGCATTTATACGCGCCTTCCCCTGGAGTCGGCGGCGCGCATATGCGGCCGCGGCTGGGCGACCGCAGCTGGCGCTGACCCTGATGCCCGCCGACGAGGAGGAGCAGCAGCAGCAGCAGCAACAGCAGCAGCTGAACAATAACAACGGCCCGCGCTCCTCCATCTCGACAATGGGCAATGGGCATGGCCATGCGGAGCACATGCCGCGCACACGCCGCAAATCCTCCAAGTTCCACGAGGTCACATTCAGCGGCAGCGTCGGCGGCGGCGAGAGCGACGGCGAGGGCGAAACGGCAAACGTGGCAGTGGCGTCAGCAGCAGCAGCAGCAGCCGCCGCTGCTGGGGCTGGCAGCAAGCGGCACTCGCTGGGCGCGACGAGCACCACGAGCAACTCGGGCTCCACCATAACGGCGCCCTACCGCACGCTGGGCAGCAGCAGTCGGTCGCGAGGATCGCGTGACTATAGCCACAGCCAGCACGAGTACTATCAGCTGCAGACGGGCTCGTCGTCGTCGAATGGCGTGCGGGGGCTGACGCAGCGCAGCGACACAATGGCCACCGAGGCGGAGGAGTTCGAGGATGAGGAGCGGCCGCCCATGGACGATGACGAGGCTGCGAGCTACGATCGTGAGACGGAGGAGTTCTATAGCAATATACAGGATGCGGCGGGCACCGCGAGCAACCGCAGCAAGCGCTCGTCGCTTTTCTCGCGCTCCGACAGCTCGGCCACGACGACCTCGTCCAGTGGCGGCGGCACCTTTACGGGCGCCAAGCGGCGCTCCGCCGCATCGATCATGTCCTCGTCGCTCTGCTCCGACGTTATGGCCGGCAGCGATCGGCGCAGCTCAACGACCACCGAATACAGTGGGCGCTCCGTAGCGGGCTCGGTGCCCATCAACAATCAGCGTCGGTCCAGTGGACGCATTCGTCGCAATGTCTCCCGCATGACCATCGCGGGAGCCAGACGCCGCACCACGGGAAGGTAATACTAGCGCATCCACACGCTGCGTCCTCATGTCTAACTCTAACTCTCTCTAACTCTCTCTAACTCTTGCTTACTCACTCTTACTCTGTGTGTGTTCTCGGAAAAATAGTTCGGAAAAGCATTGAATGAGACGCGCTAGGATCTTAGCTTGAGTTGAACTTAAATATAGTTGAGGCTGAGGGATAACTGGCAACTAAACTTCTCATGCCGTGGTTCATCTTAGCATTAAGTTTTAATACAAGTTCAGCTTGACTTACTCTAGTTCTTCTTCATTCCAACCTTCCTATTGTCTTTGCTTAGTCAAAGTCTGTCTTAAGTGCCGAGTCTTCAGCTTCTCTCCAAGCGAACACCACTTAGTCTTTCTTACTTAGTCCTCCCTTGTTTCTTTTGCCTAATCGATTCATGTCTTAGACCCATTCCAAGGCAGTTCCACTTACCTTGGTCCTTCCTCTCCTGCCCTCCATTCCGTTCTTCCCTTCGCATTCTCCCCAGTCAACTTCTGCGCTCAGCTCAGCTGCCTCATTCCACATTTTACTTTCATAATTTAAGTTTTTATTTTCATTCATTCTTAAACAAGTTAACCTCAGCTGGAGCCTGATTTGAGTGTTTATGTTGTCGCAGTCGCCCTGGACTTAAAAATCCTAGTGTACTATGTTTAGTGTTAAGGCTTTGTGAATGTGAATTGGCATATTCATGAGCCGTTCTCCTGCTGCCATTGCTCGTGCCTGGCCAGCAGCTTCATGCCCAGCGGGCGTATCTGCTGGAAGGCACGCTCCACGCTGCCGTCCTGCGAGGCTGGCGGCGGCTTGGTCGGGTTTGGCTCACGGCAGGCGCGTGTGGCATGCCGCATGCGCTGCATGCTGACCTCCTTGCAGGCCAAGCGTATCTCGTCGCCAGTGAAATGCTCGGAGAGGGCGGTCAGCTGCTCCAGCAGCTTGGGCGTCAGACTGATAGTGGAGCCCAGCAGGCGCGTGATGAGGTTGGAGCGCTCGGCGGCGCTGGGCAGCTGCACGAGCAGCTTCTTCTCGAATCGGCGCAGAAAGGCCTCGTCTATGTCCCAGGGCAGGTTGGTGCTGGCCAGCACGAAGACGCCGCTGAGCGTGTGCTCCATGCCGTCGAGCAGCTGCAGCAGCTCGTTCTTGAAGCGCTTCGAGGACTCGTGGTCGGTGGAGCGGTCGCGCTTCGAGGTCAGACTCTCGATCTCATCGAAGAAGATGACGGAGGGTGAGCGGCGCGCGGCCATGTGAAAGAGAACGCGTAGTATTTTCTCCGACTCGCCGCGCCACTTGGACACCATGATGCTGGCCGTGATGTTGAAGAACGTCACCTTGCCCCGCGTCTCGGCGTAGAGGGCCTTGGCCAGGTAGGTCTTGCCGCTGCCGGGCGGTCCGTGTAGGAGTAGGGAGCGCCAGGGCTTCAGGCCGTGGGCAAATAGCTGCGGATACTCGATGGGCGTCAGGACCGCCTCCTTGACCAGCTCAATGGCGCCCTGATTGCCGCAGATGTCCGTCCAGCGCAGCTTGATGTCTTCGCACAGGATGCTCGTCTTGACCAGCTCCGCCAGCGCCTGCCATTCGAGCGAAGCGAACAGCGCATCGTCGCCCGCATGGCCATGCTCGATTTCGTTGAGTGCAGCCATCCGTGGCTCTGCCATCGACTCGGGCGTCTCCATCTTTTTGATGTGCAGCGACAGGCGGCTGGCCTGCAGCTGGCCGGGCTGCCCGGGCTGGCCTTGCTGCTGCTGCGGGTCGCCGGCCAAGCTGGCAGCTGCTGCGGCAGTCGCTGCACCAACGCCCGCATGCCAAAAGGCCTGCGCATCGCCGGGTCGCTGCACCGACAGCGACTGCGACTGCGACTGCGAGTGCAACTGCGTCTGTGATTGCGACTGCGACGCCGGCTGCTCTGTCGCCTTGGCGCCCTTTGGGGCGCTCAGCTCCACTTTGAGCTTGGGCCCCATCTTTTTGAGCACGCGCGGATATTTGCCAAATTTCATGTTGAAGTAGCTCGCATACTCCAGATAGATGGCGTCGAGGTCCACGTTGTCGCACACCTCGTACTCCTCGGTCAGCCGACCCTCGCCCTTCAGCGCCTCGGCGCTATTGTAGTAGCCGTTCTCCACCAAATAGCGATGCATCAGATAGAGCAGATTGCGTCGCCGCGTGGTAAAGTTTCGCACATCCTCGACCAGCAGCGTCGACGCTGCCGTCGCCGCAACGCCATATTTGGTCTGTGGCTTCATCTGATTCCGGCGTGTGTTGTATGAATATATATATATATATATATACATATATATATATATATATACATATATATGTGCGTGGATTTACATATATATTTAAATATAATCTTTTGTTGACTGCTGTGCGTCTAGCTATAACTATCCCATCGAACTGGAAGCTAAACGTTATTGACAACATTCGCATTGTTTGCCTGCCTTAAACAGGGTTGTCATAACAAAACACGTCCGGGTTGTTCAGGGCAACGCGTCACAGTGCCGCGCAGTGCCGTGGGCAAGGGTGAAGAACTATGGAATGAGCTGTTAACACGGCAGTTGAAATTAAATACTTATATATATATATATATAGCTGAAGAGTATAGTCTGCCTTGTCTAGTAAAGCTCTGAAACTTCCGGGAAATTATTGTATTACCTAAAGGAGCTAAAGTATTTGAAAGAGTTTCAAATCATGTGGTCTAAATTTCACTGGCTGACTATGCAGTTTCGGCCCACTGTGCGCCACGTTGCCATTGGCCGCCATCCTCTGGCGGCTGCAGCAAACAGTCATCAACATTTTGACTATCGAAGCACCGCAAATATGCCCAGCCGCAAAAGTCAACAAGAAGATGCGAATGCGCTCTGACGAGATGCCAGAAACTGTGCCTGATTAGCAGCTAGAGATGCAGTGGGGCCAACCGACCGTTTGGCAACTGTTTCAGCTGCCGCGATCTGTGCGTCAACTGTGTGTGTGTGTGTGTGTGTGCTTGAGTGTGTGTGAGTGTGTGCGACTGCCACTAATTAAAATTGAGCAGAGCGTGAAGAAATCACTGAAAGCATCAGTCAAACACTTCAGCCAAAATGCTCTTCCTAGCGATTTGTGTGTTTGCAGCAAAGTGAATGCAGATTGGGAATAAATAAACATATGTATGTCTGTATATAGAGTCAGGTCTGTTGAACACACCTGCTTGGCGACGCTCTGCCTTTCACCTTGCAACTAACAGTTCTAGCAGCAGCCCTTCTCTGTTCATAAGAACTTTTCTGCAAGCTGAACTAGCTCAAGACTAGCTCAAGAGTTTGCCTTTGACTAAATTGCTCAAAGATCTTAACATTTCTCGAAGTATTAAATATTGCTAATAATTTTAAAAATATATATTATTTATTTTGAACTTTTTTTTAAATATATATATTTTTATTTTTTTGAATAATTACAAAAAATTTCTATATATTTCAAATTAAAAAAGTATTATACTTGTTTATATTGTAAATTAAAACATATTATTTATTTACAATTCTTTTAAAAATTAAAAATCATAATTTTTTTCATATATTTATTCCCAAAAAAACTTTTACAAAATATAAAATAATTAAATAAAATATATTATTTATTTATAAAATTAAAAAGAAATATAATTTTTAAAAATAATTTAACTCTTTTAATAATTAAGATAATATATTATTAATTCAAAATAATTCTAATAATGAAGAAATCTTTTATTTATTAAAAAAAAATATTTTAATTTAAAAAAAAATATTTATTGTAAAATAAAATTTCAAATTTGTTAAAGGACATTTGAAATTTAATTTTTAAATAATTTTTAAATAAATTAAATAATATATTTCCAACAATTTGTTGCCTTCCAATCTAATGAACTAGTTGATGTGCTCGCTTGTTCATTGGTGAGTCACGCCGGCTGATGTGCAATGTGCGTCGAGCGTTGCGCTGCTGCCAAGATGTTGCATGCTCAATTTGTTATTCTTGTTTTTTTTTTCCTTTTTTTTTTTTTGTGCTTTCGGGTGTGTTTGGTGGCCGCCAGGCGACAGCTGTTGCAACGGTTAATCAAATGCGCGACGCAATGAAATGAAAATCAACGAATTTGTGACTGGCTCGCTACTTGGGCAGCAGTTGCCTGCGCTTTGCTACTTGCCACACACGGCCAAAAATTATGCAACATGCATATGCAACAGTGCCGCGCCCAGCCCAGCTCAGCGCAGGCCATCATGTTGAGCTTTTTTTTTGCCATGCCTATCAGCATTTTGCCTTTTCAAAAAAAAAAAAAAAAAAAAATCATCAACAGCCAAGGTAGCTGCAAGGCGGGCTGGGTGGCTTTAGGTATGTGCTGATGCACACTCTGTATGTGTGTGTGTGTGTGTGTGTGTGTCTGTGCTCATTTCATATCGCATGCTGTTCGCTCGCACTTTTAATTTGGTTTATACACAGGCAGCGCTGCCTGCAGCTTCTCGAATCTTTTGGGCAAAACTCAAGCCCCGCCACGTCCTGGCCTGGCATGGCATGCCCAGTGCATATGGCAGTCAGTCTCAGGCTTTTGTTAATGGCCTTGTGATAGTTTTCTCTGTGTGTGCGTCTCTCTCAAAAGCAGCTGCCACACAAGTGCTGCATGTGTCGTTGGATTGGTTTTTGGATTTGGTTTCAGTTACAGTTACAGTTGCTGCTGCTGCTGCTGCTGTTGGGAATATTGTGGCCAAGGTCTTTTTGAATACGTTCATTGAATCCATTCATTGGCCGTTGCATTAGTCAGCCAGCGCATTAATGAGAGTCTGCACTGCGCGCAACTCAATAATTCACTCTGAGTATGGCGGGGACTGTGGGCAGGTTAGCAATTCATTAAGTTGAGCTCAGTTTTGGCTTTAAAGCCAGCTTGGGCCGACGACAAGCCTGCATTTATGTTGCGTGGCCCATTAGCGAGACGCGTGCGAGTGCGTGCTGCATATACCTACTGCAGGCCAAATTGAGCTGCTGTCGAGCAGCAGCCGCTTAATGCCAACACCTAGGCAGGGCGAGGCGGGTGGCTGCTGGGCTCAGGACAATAGGTGGCAGGCGGGGCAGACAGATTGTCATTGTTGTGGTAAGTAGGCTGGCAGGAAATGTGCCCCACGGCTCTCGCTCCTCATGCGCCTAATTATATGTGCAAATAAATGAACGACCCGAGCTGATTGTGATGAGTGTGCGTGTGTGTGTGTGTGTGTGTGTGTGAGTGTGCGCTGATTGTGTTGCTGCGGCATAGATTCAACTGCTGCCAGAGGCAACGGCAACGGCAACGGCTGCGGCAGAGGCCCGGCTAAGACCCGCCAACTTAATTAGTTTGTTAAGTAGGAAGTCGCTGGATGTGAAATGATTGTATGCACGACCGAATGAATGGCTAAATGAATAAGGGATTGACTGAATAAGTGCAAACTTGACGACACACGACATTAATCAGCCAGAGTCCACGTAGCGGCAAGAACAATGCGAATATATGTTATATATATGTTATATATATGTATATGCATATGTATATGCGCAAATTCAATGCTCTTGCAACATTGTGAGTGAGTGTGTTAAATGAAGTATGTGAATATATATGTATATATTTGTATGTATATATATGTATATGTATACAGTGGTTCATAGCTTATGCCAAAGGAATTTCCTTCATCTATAAAATCTAAACTAAAGAAGATACTTAAAAAGTGTAAATGCCAGTTAGTAGTCTTGTGTTTTATCTTATGAAATTTAAGCTAATTTATTTTTAAAAATTGTTTTTCTTATTTTAAAAATATATTTTTAATAAGTAAAAACTCAAAAATCAAGCTAAATGAATTTTGGGCATCTGTAAAATAAAAACCAAAAGAGATATTAACAAAATTTGAGTGCCAATTGCTAGTCTACAGCTTTAACTTATAAAATATAAGCTTATTTATGTTTCATATATTTTTAAAACATTTTTAAAAAACTAAAAACTCAAAAAATCAAGATAGAAAGAATTTTGGGCCTCTATAAAATCTAAACCAAAAGAGATATTAACAAAATTTGAGTGCCAATTGCTATTCTACAGCTTTAACTTATAAAATATAAGCTTATTTATTTTTTATATATTTTTTAAAAACTTTTAAAACATTTTTTAATAATCAAAAAGTCAAAAATCTACAAAATGCATTTTCGCAGCTTTTTTCCGCCACTTTTATAGTTGGCTTAAGTTTTTTTTTAGCAGCTCGCGATAAGCTGCGAACCACTGTACATATAGGTGTATATATTCAAAGCTATATATGTATATGAAGCTGCAAAGCGAAACTGAAAGTTGAGCCAAACTTTAAACTGAAAACAGTGAAATGCCAAAGACGAAATACTGAAATACTGCAAACTGTGTGCCACACTCTCCGCCTGCCTCATAACTTTTGAAAAGTGCTACAAAGTATGCCATGGTAAATGGCGACATTGTTGCGCACAGCAACAGCAACAACAGTAAAAGGCAAGGGAGGGGCGGAGTGTGGTGGCGCGGGGGCAACACAACAGCAGCAACAATAAGAGGCTAGCGTCAACTTTGTGCCAAGTTTACTTAATGACCCCGATATAAATTTTACTTAAAACATCATTTTTCTTTACGACTTTCGCTGCCAAAAGCGTCACGGCCTTCAAGGCGATGGCAACAGGAGCAGCCATTCCCAGCATACGGAATGCCAGCAGCGGCCGAACGAAAGGCACAAGGACACAGCTGCGTCACACAGCGTCCAGCTAAGAAGCAGCCACGCGCCCCCGCACGATATCTGCTTCTGCTTATGAATGTAATTTCTTTAATTATGACAACGCCCTTAGATTGATGCCGGCCTCAGATTGTCTGCCTCTCTCTATCCCTCTCACTCTTTCTCTGTCTCTGTCTCTGTCTCTATGGTCACATCTGTGCCACACGACAAATAGCTGGCAATTGCATTTCATAGAGACAAATCACATTAGCGTTCCATTTCTTCACTCTATCACGCAACTCTTTGAGCCGCTAGCGACATCTATGGGCGGCTGATTAAACTACTAATTCGCATTGATGAATAAATTCATTTTCGTGCTATTTTTAGTTCATGTCATGGGCGATACGCACTTTTGAATTATTCATAATCAATAGCTGAATCAGCAATTCAGCTATTCAGCTATTCAGCTATTCAGAACTTGTTCGTTCATGAACAGTGGATAGATCTTATGGTTCCTGTACAGGAAGTCAATGGAACTTTTGGCCCACAAAGTAAAGAGAAAGTTAATGAAACTTGTACAGCGGAGCAAGTCAATGGAACTTGTTCGCTCAAGTCAAAAGAACTAGTCATTAATGGAATAGAACTTGTGGTTCACGAACAGCAGAATAAGTCCATGAAATTCGTACTTCATGAACAGCAGGATAAGTCATTGGAACTAGTAGTTCATGAACAGCAGAACAAGTCAATGGAACTAGTCATTAATGGACAGCTGAATATGTCAATAGAACTTGTAGTTCAATGAAATTCGTACTTCATGAACAGCAGAATAGGTAAATGGAACTAGTGGTTCGTGAACAGCAAAACAAGTCAAACGAACTAGTAGTTCATGAACTGCAGCATGAGTTAAAGCAACTGGTAGAGCAGGTTCGTGAACAGCTCAAGGGAACTAGTCGTCAATGGAACTGGTTCGTTCATGAACAGTTCCAGAATTTGTTCATAACAACCCTTGCTATGGTTCACTGATCCCTCACTTAACTTTCGGTAGTTCCATGAACCAACGAACTAGTTCAGGTATGTTGGTTCATGGCACAACTGTACCTCCAGGACGGTTCTTATCATCTTACATATATACCGTATATCCCTTCCAATTCGCAACTAGTTGCAGCTTGTCTGGCTGTGGGCTAATGCGAAATCGAAGCTTCTTTGTTTAACAAAATGGATAACAATCCCAATTGCGAGCGAGGATATGGGGGTTATTTGAAAGCGCCAGCTAGTTGGGCTTACTTAGAAGTTGATCCACGCCAACCGCGCGTTAACTTGATCAGTGGCACAACTTTGGCGCGACTTGAATGCACGGCCTTAGGGATATGCGGCTCTGTAGTGAAGTCAACTTTCAGCTCAAGTTCTCAATAAACTTGGCTACATTCGGTGGCGCGGTTGGAGTTTAGGGCTCTTTTTTTTGGTAGGGGGTGAGTGTGTGTGTGTGAGAGGGGTTGTTACATTTTTAGCCGAGTTGGCGCAAAAGTTTTCATAAGCAAGCGAGGCTGACGTCGACGCAGACAAAGGGCGAAAATGTCTAACGAATTGAAAAACTTTAAAAGCGCCTTGTTAGGCGCGCTTCCGTTTCCTGTAGGTCGTCGTCGTCGTTGTCGTCGCCATCGCTCTACCCCCCCATAGCTAACTACCTACACCCTAACCACACTCCACTTCTGGCTGCTGTCTTCCGTTGCCGCTGAAAAGTTCGCTGTGTCAGGTCAACAGGGCCGTCTATAACACGACTCAAGTCGTGGCCTAAAAGCGTCGACTTTCAATTATTTTGGGGTCACACAGTGGGCAGCTCATAAAGTTATCGATAGTGCATCAAAACAATATTCGATAATAATTTAAATATATTTTTTTTTCGCTTTACAGTTTCGATGTAGAAAATGGCCAGGGCGCCCGATCACCACTTGAGGGCGGCTCACCCAGCGCTGGTTTGGTTCTACAGAATTTACCGCAACGTCGCGAATCCTTTCTATATCGCTCCGATTCGGACTTTGAGATGTCACCAAAGTCAATGTCCAGGAACTCAAGCATTGCTAGCGAAAGGTAAGTGCCCAGCGCCAAGCTATTTGAAACGTTTCGTCTTTGGTTCGGATATGGTTTTTATTTATACTTTGGGTATGATTTCAATTCATCTAGATTTTCATTTACGTGCTTTAAGTATGACTTGAGTTCTTATACGGCATTCACGAGCATCATGAACTATTCATAGTCACCACATTCGTATCACACACTTTCTATGACAACTACGAGCATAAATATATGATAAGCGCATCAAAATCAAGAATTCAAATAGCAAACACGGCTGAAACACACCTGACGTTGAGAGACAGGAGTTTAGCAGCTCATTGTGATGTACGGCTCTAGGCTTTGCTGCGTGTGCTACTACTAACTACTTATTCTGCTACTATTTTATACTTTATTCAATGTTTCATGTGTACCTGTACCCGTACCCGATGTGCTAGATATAATTTGTACCTGCCCTACTCTCTCTGACTGCTACTAAGTATACTATACTCCCTTAGTACCCTTCCCAGCATTTACTACTATTTCTACTCCCGATTGAACTGTTAGCACTTTTACTCTCTATTGGCAACACTTTCTAATACTATTTTAACGACTTTTACTATTACATTCAAGTATATAGTTTTACTTATGTAACTAGTACGTTTTCTACTACTACTAGGCCTACCACTTTTTTAAACTATTGCACCTTTATAACTATTACTACTACTACTACACCTATTATAATCATTTGAACTACTACGAATTTCTACTTTAGTATCATTTTGACCTATACAACTTCCTATTACTTCTACTACTATGAAAGTGCTCTTACTACGACTTTACTTAACACTAAGTTCTTGTACTAAACATCTGGTATAAGAAGTGCTAATATAGAACATGAATTTCTACTGCTATTCCAGTTTCACTTATACTGATCATCTTATACTGTAGTATAAAAACTTCAATTATAACTTGTATTTCTACTCCAACTCGAATTTAGCTTCACTTCTTATACTTAAAGTCTTATACTATGGTATGAGAAGTGCTTACAGTTTACCTTCAGCTCTTATACGCAACTAGTATACTCAAAATCGTATATTATACTACTGTTATTTCTACTCCTATTCCACTTTGCACTTAAGACTCTTATACTACACCTCTTATACTTTGGTATAAGAAGTTTGTCTAGACTTTGTGTCTCTGCTCCTATGCCAGCTGTTCACGTTTCAATATTTCCAAGATGAACAAAAATAGCAGAAGTACTTTTGGCAGAAATAGGAGTAGACGCCCTTGCCAAAAGTAGTCGAAACTTCGCACTTTCTACTCCATTTTCACCCCTACTTTTGCAACGTGGCCAATTGTTGCTACTCCTCCTTGAGTGCTTTTACCGCAGCTGCTCTATGCCTGCCGCTGCAGCTGCTGCTCCGACTCCCGACTGGCTTTGACAACTTTTCTTCTACTACTAATTCCGAGTATTGCCGCACCACAGCCGATGGCTTCTTCTGTTTTTTCTATTACTTTAATACCACTCTCGTTGCTCATATAGAATTTCTTCTGGGCTTTTACCTCACACACAGAGACAATCTGGTTGTTCCTTTAACTTTTGAACATTTCCATTTAGAAGTCTTAAATTTGTGCTACCAATTTGCAGCATCTGTTGCTATTGTCTGGCTGCCTTTGCTTTTTCAGCTGAAAATGCTGCCACAATTCGCAATGCCACACCTATGTTGCATATATGAGCGTGTGCGTGTGTGTGTGTGTGTGTGTGTGTGCAGCATCGTTTGCGGTATTTGAGGCACTTTGCCACATTTCAATGGCATTGCAGCACCGGCAGCGGCACCGGCACCGGCACCGCCTCCAGAGCAAAGTTGGCAACATCATCATCTGCTGGTGGTCAAGAGCCGTACCATTGATGGCATTTCTGAAATTCATAGCAAGCCTTTTGCCACATCTGGCTGCCTCTTTGGCAAAAATTCCATTCCAGCAGTTCCGGCGACGTCACCTCACCCAAAAACAGAGTCTATATGCTCTTTACGGCTTTGGTGTGTTGTGTCCGGCGTCCGTTGTCCGTTTGTCCGTTGTCCGTTTGTCCGTTGTCCGGCGTCAGCTGCTCTGTGCTCTGGCCCGTGAGTTGACCCGGCTTTGACCATTGTTTTGACAACGCTTGCAGGCATCTCGAATAAATAGCAATGGCAACTTTTTTGGAAGCTCTGGCAAAAGATGACAAACAACATTTAGCCACAATTTTTGCTGAACTATTCGGGCTTTGATTAGTTAGTCAGCTTTACCTGAGGACCGAATATGCATGCCAATGCCGCTCGCATGACACATGAATGAACAACAGAGAGGGAGCCACAGAGAGGGAGGGAGATGAATTGCATTAACGAGCTTTACGCCTGCAAGCCGGAAATACAATTTGCTCTCTGTGGCAGCCATGTTGTGTGCTCGAGGTGCGACAACTTTTTAGTTTTTCGTTGCTGCTGCACAACACAATAATTACAGTGAGCAAGCTGAGCGATATCAAAGCATCAGGTAGCATCATGTCAAAAGGCAAAGCACGCAAAGGCAAAACAAGAGAAAACAACAGGCAACACCATATGGAATTAGCCGGGCATCTGGTCAGCGGCCAAATGCAACCTTGGGCAGACAAGTATTTTACAGCTATTTTTACACGACTCTTGGCACTCTCGCGTCGCCTGCCGCCTCAAAGGCCAAAGCGCTAAAATATATCGCGCAAAACGCAGATGAAAAATTGCAAAAATATTTGGACCGCAAAACACTTAAGGCCCCCGCACTCGCCGCCGCCCCGGGCGCTCAACTGAAGCGTTTTGCCCATCAAGTGAATATACACTTATACACACTGCAGCCAAGTGAAATGTTGAGCAAGCACGACATGGGGCATACTCTATGAGCAGTGGAAGCGGACTATCTATCTATCTACTAACTACAAGCTTGGCTCTACTGCTGCGCCATCATTGATCAGCATTCTCCTCATACCATTTTGCTTTATCTATGTGCCATCCCTCTCTCTCTCTCTCTCTCTCTCTCTCTCTCCCGCTCTATCTCTATCTCTTTCTATATATAAGATATCATTGTTTCATGAATGTCAGTTTTCGATGTGTGTTAGAACTAAGTCTTGCCCTTCTACCCTCACCCACTGTACTATATCTCGCCTTGTTTGTGCTGTTTCGGTGTTTACTGTCTAGCTTCAAAGGCTTAAGCTACTAAGTGTTCTACTCTAAGCAATTAAACTTTTAAATGTGGTAATCGGAATCAAGTAACACTATAAGCTAGTATCATATATGCCCTGATAGACGGAAGGATAATGGATCGTAAGTCAAACTAGACTTGTGTCATATCCAGGCTGATTGGCTGATGGATGGATGATAGATCATAATGTTAAGCTAGACTCCGATTGGATCCTAATGCCCTGCTAGATACAGGCAAAGCCTAAGTTACCCCATAAGATGACAATATCAACCTAGACCTAGCTTTAGACATACATAGAGCTGCCCCATCTCTGCCAAATTCAAATCTTCGTCCACAGTCCACATCTTAAGAACTATAAACTGTCCCATAAATACTTAAGATTGACTCTGAACTACACCCCAGACTGTGTCATAAGAGACTCCGAGCTACATCTAAGATTGTAACATGGGCACCCAGATTGTCCCGTTAGAAACTCTGAACTATACTTAAGACTCTACCACTAGAGATTGCCCCATAACAATCTATTAACTTCACCCAAGACTTTCCCATTAGAAACCCCGAACTATACTTAAGACTATACCAGCAGAAGTTCCTAACTGCACTAGAGATTGATCTATAAGAACCTCCTAACGACAGCCAAGATTCTAGCATAAAAAACTCCTAACGACACCCAGGACTGATACACTCGACTGTACCCCAGTTGCTTTCAAGTCGATTGCGAATACTTGGCTAAACAGTGTGCTGGCCATAAACATTATATAATCTAAGGTAGCCTCGGAGGCCATATACATGCCTACTTTTTGGACGCAAAGCGAAAGTGTCCTTGTGTCACAAGGCATGGCCGGGTGGGTGGGCCAAGTTGGATGTGCCCCCAAGTGCAGTGGCCCCAGGCGTGCTGATGTTTGCCCTAGAACATGGCAACGATTTAATTATACATAGTTGAAATAAATACATATTTTTTTTGCTTTGGTATTTTCGGTATTTTTGGTATTTTCGGGTATTTTGTTGGCTCCCTTTTCGGCCATTTGGCAGCGACAGCAACGCAATTTGCATTTATTTCTCTTTTGGCTTTCTTTATATACACGTTTCTTGTTGTTGTTGTTGTTGTTGTTGTTTTCGGCCTGACTGGGCCAGGCCAAAAAAGTTTTGGGTCTGCTTTAAAGTTTTTGGCAGGCCTCTAGTAACGCTCCGCTCCCGCCGCCTACACCCGCTCTATAGACTCTCGCTGGCTGTCGGACGTCGTCTTCTAAAGCGTATACCGGGGTCCGTTCGCTGCGTTTGCTTTCAATCAACTTGAATATTTTTGGTGAGACATATCGCAGTTCCCTCGTCTGCCAGTCTGCCACTTTCAAACAATGTTGTTGATGAGCCTGTCAATTGCAAGCAAACACACACACACACACACTTAGCTGTATATACCTTATACTTTGGCAGTGACTGGCCCCAGCTTAGCATTCATGACAACGACAACGAACAAGTTGAGTGAAAATTTCATAAAGATTTCAACACTAATAACAAATAATTAGCTGACTGACTGCGGCTGGCAAATATCAAGGGCAACAGCAACAGCAACAGCAACAGCAACAGCGGCAGCAAAAATAATTCAATTAAATGTGTTAGTTAAATGCGGGAGATAAATGGATTAATAAATGGAAAAAACCTGGCAAACTTGGGCTGTTGTTAGAACTGAAGTTAAAAATATCTAGAAAACTTTGAGTGACTTAAGACTCAAAGTGATCTAAGCTGAACCGAGTGGATATGTCAGGCATACATGTTATATGTACTATATATATCATAGATATATTATCAGAGATCTGATTTATGATCTATGGATCTAGATCTGTTTGAGTCTTGATGAGGCCGCATAAAGAGCGCTTCAAGCGAACCTTAAATTCTCGCAAATTATCAAGCTCAAAACAGATTTTAGCTCAATAATCGATAAGTTATCGATCTCATACCATGAAATCGATAACATACTTATAGTACTTAGAGTTATAGCTTCGAGGAAATGCACATAGAGTAAGGCACCAGATGATAGAAAGACTTGAAAGGCCTCAAAGCTCTCCTATATATTAAAGACATCCAATGTGCAATAATCGATCAACTGCAATCGATAACAAACTACCTGAGCTGGAGTATACAGAGAGAGAAAGAGAGAGAGGGAGAGAAAAAAGGATGCTCTACACAGATAACAATACATCTACCCTTGCAAATAGTTTCCCTGCATGGTCAGGGTATCGCCACGTCGTTCAGCCACAAAAGTCTCACTTGGTCGAGTCCTCCATCACTTGATGGGCAGCTGAAAAAGCAGCTCAAAGTCGACAACTACAAATCAGTTGGCATCACAAGCAGACGTTGTGGCTGTGGCGAGCGCACGTTAATTGCAGACGGATCAAAGTGCGCTGGACGAGCTCAAAAGCAATTGATAGCCCTGCCAATGCTGAAAGCCATTCAGGCGTTAATTTGCGTTAAATGCCAAGGCGAAAAAAGCAGGTGTGTTTGCAGCAAACACCACAACAAGACACACAGCGCACGCAGCACGTTTGCAAAAGCAAGAGGCAAACAGAACAAAAAATACACCAGCTGGGGCGTGGCTAGTGGGCGTTGCGCTCTGTGTGTGTTGGTGCCGTTGGCATTTGCAAAGTGTTTAAAATGCAAGTCAGAGACACAACTGCCAAGCGCGTGTGTGTGTGTGACTGAGTGTTTGCCTGTGTATGCGTGTTTTTTTTTTTTTTTGTTAAATGTCAACACTTCAACTTCGACTTTTGTGTGCAGGCCACTGCGACTGCAGTTGTGACGTGCGCAACAGAATGACGTCATGACATGGCCCCCGAGGCAGCCAGTCGCTTATCTATCAATTGCCGACGGGGTCATTGCCGCCGCATTGTCTACGTCAGCGGCACTGCCAACGAGTCACAACTTAGCCTGACCCTTGCCAACACATAGCTAAGCCATGAACATATCGTTTAACTGCTGCACGTGATGTCTCAATTAAGCTGCTTCAATCCCATTTGCCACTCATTGCATACCTTGGGGCGTCACGCACAGACACACACGCACACAGCGAGAGAGAGGGAGAGAGCGAGAAAGGGAGAGGGAGAGAGACAGACAAAGACACATTTGCACAGTTTACGTTAACCTTTTTATTTGCATTCAGCTTAACATAATAAAACAAGCTTCAATTATTTATGCAAAGCGACGACTAAAATTGAACAGCCCGAAAAATAAACAAATTTTTGAAAAGTTTCGCTGAAATTAAGGAATTTTGTTGAGAGCCCATTGAGCATGGGTTGATGAGCTGTCTGTCCGTCCGTGAACTGCAAAAGCTATGAGCATGAAATCTTAGAATATATATATATATATATATATAATTAGCAATAATCGATCAATTCAATCGATAACAAACTACTAGAGCGAGAGCATACAGAGAGAGAGAGAGAGAGAGATAGAGAGAGAAAGAGAAAGATAATATATATATATATATTCATATACCAGTTGCAGTCAGAGTTTATCTTATTTTGTGCTCGATAACTGCTCAAATGCGCTCGTTATCGATAAAAATCGAATATTTAGCTGAGCTGAGACTCAATACTGAGCTGTTGTATATATCGGATATTGTATAGCTGCACTACTGCCTCCCCCAAATCATATGCTTATATACTGGACATATACCATACAGAGACTTGAGCTATGCCTCAGACACGCTACTACATGTCATAGAAAATTTCACGAAGGAAGTCCAACTAGAAGCAAAGTATTTCAATATTTACATACTCATATTAAAGCTCAGAAGCGCAGTACCAGTCTACGGCTGATGGGCGTATGTGTGTGTGTGCGTGTGTGTGTTGCTGGCTGTGTGTGCCCAGCAGAAGCTTAGAGCTTAGCTGCAGCTCTGCTTAGTGCTCAGGGTACTTGCTAGTCGAGCACTCCCGACTAGAGCACTCTTACTCGTTTATTTATAGTTAATCGTTTTGTTGTTCTCTTTAGTTGAATTTGTTTCGTTTTGTACTGTCTGTTGCAAGTCGATTGTTGGCAATCGCTTACATGTGTTGCGTACTCGTACTTTTTACCTTTTTCTATCTCTTAAGCCTATCGACTTATGATTGTTATTCGTACTATTATCGTTGTTTATTATTGTAACCCTTTTGCAGGTTTAAAGAACAGGAGGCCTCTATACTCATTGACAGATCGTACGTATGCCCAGTTCTATCTATCTATCTATCTATCTAACTATCTATCTATCTATCTAGCTAACTTTCTATCTTTTGTTTTTGCATCTAACCTATGTAATCCCTGTCTAATCCTGCGTGCCTGCCTGCCTGCTTGCTCAATGTTTGTATTGTTATTGTTGTTGTTGTTACTTTTGTTGCTTTCATTTTCATTTGCTTTCCTTTTGTACCGCTGCATAATTGTTTTGCACGCTTCTCTGCACCGGGCGTTAATTTCTCTTTTGCCTTCGCCCTTTGCCACATTGCAAATAGAACTCTTTTGCGCGCCTTTGATAACGATATATATATATTTATATAGAAAAGAAAACACAAATAATTTGACGCTATTTTATATGCATCTCATTTTTTATCAAGCATTTTTTTTCGTCTCCTCTTTCTATATTCATTTTAATTACTCGGCGCAATTAGTTAGTTAATTTATTCATTTTGGGCATGTTGCCGCACTGTGTCCAGCAGACTAAAACATATTTATACTCTGTTTTGCGGGCAGCCAGGCGAGCATATTGGGCTTGAGTAATGCGATTGACTATAGTTCAGAGAGCACTTTCATTAGAACTTTATATAGATAGAGTCAATCTGATAAAAAGATGCTGCTACCTGTGCTTACAGCTAAATATTAGGCAATTGATAGAGCTGGAACTGCCAGCAGTATATTGTTATGTATATCTCCAATCGATATATGTCCGAACATGACTTAGATTCTTTCCATTCAGAGAAGTCTTTAAGGCATATACAAAGCAGAGAGATACAAAGAGATATTATAGTATAAAAGGGGGGATATACTTTAGCTTGTTCTGCTGCCCAAAAACAGAGTATCTCAGCAGTCGGTAGTCAGCGACTGCACTGTACATTATATATACATATATACATAGCGGTTTGATTAAGAAAGTTAAGTATATAATATAATATTGTATAATATATAATCGACAAGGTATTCGATATCAAAATCTGTCCATCTCCATTATCCACTGGTAGCTTCGTTTAAAACCCTTTAATCTGTAGCCCTTGCCTGCTGATGCCACTGCGCTGTTAACTCGAAAGATTTCAGCTGATACGTGAGTCAGATCACGTTGTTTGTTGGTTTATTGTGCCTGGTTGGTTGGTCGCCGTCGAGCCACTCACATGACGTTCCGCGTGCCACTCGATGCGCCGCATCTTGAACCCAGTCATCATTTGTCGCTGTCGTCGTCGGCGGCACAATTAAAGGCGCAAAGAGTGGTCGCGGGACGCGGCCTGAATGAAAGCTGCCAAAGATGTGATATAAACAAGAAGAAGAAGCGCAGCTAATTTAAATATGAAAAACATTTCCTATTTCCTGTACGAGCAATGGGAAATTTCGGTCAGTCCGAGTGCAGAAAGGCAAGCAAAAAAAAAAAAAAAAAGAAAAAAAAAGAAAAAAAGAAGAAGAATCTGAGGTTGGCTGCCGCTGGCTGGGGGGCTTTAGGGAGAGGCGTTGGCCTGTCGTTGGCAAAATTCAATCACAGGCCATAGCAACCGCAGCGGCGGCGTCCCTTACAGCCATATGTTGCCCAGTTGGCCACATGCAGCGACGCTGGCGTATACGTAACGTACATATTATTCATACGCAGCGTGACATCGGCAAGGAAATGGTATTGGGACTGGTAGTGGGTTTGGGATTGGGACTCGGATTGGGATTGCGAGTGCCAGCCAAATGAAATACGTTCTCTTCGCGTATTAAATTTGCCGCCTCAATTGCCGCTGACGCTGCCAAACGAACCAACATTTTTTGACATGCGCCCAATGCAAATCACACCCAAAAATATGTGTGCTGCGTGTGTGTGTGTGTGTGTGTGTTTTCTGCATGGGTTTGAGTGGCCTCTTGTGCTTTTAATAAAAATGCATCCCACACAAATTTGTCATGCAGTTGGCAAAACCCAAAAGAAAAACCAAACAAATATTGCATTCATATTTTGTGCATCTGCAATTCACACATGCAACAAAAACTGAGCTGCGAAATACCAAAATGTAGTTCAGCTATTTTGTGGAGCAGCTTCCATCTATCACTTAGACAGAGTAAGAGTTAAATGGAAGATGAAGATAGATAGATAGATTAAATGGAAAGTACGGCATATATACTCTCTAGACTACTTTTTGTGCACTGAACCCATAAGAGAATGCATGTGGGCATGACAGACACCCTCAGGTATATGCAGTCTTGATCAGGATAAGTAGCTGAGTGAGGCTAGCCAGATCTGACTCTATGAGTGCCTGGTCATCCGTCTGAATTGCGAAAGCTAGAGCAATGGCATTTTTAACTTAAGTTCGAGTAAATTGCTATCGATAACTCATGCAATTTATATGTTATCGATAAATATCAATCATTTTATTGAGTTCTTTGTCTTGGCAGTAGCTTCCACTGATTTGCTTGAATGCAGCGTATTTCCTAGTCGAGCACTCCCCACTAGAGCACTCTAACTTGTTTACTCAAGTTATAAACTCATTCGAAACTACATTTACGGCAGTTGCAGCGCAAATTGCCAAAAGGCTGGCAACTTCACTAGCTCATTAGCTCAACGGAATGGCAAATGTTTAGTTAATTTAACTATAATTATAGTTAGTACTAACAGCAATGACTAAGCATTTAACTAGTTTAGAATTCTAAATATTTGGCTTGCTTGGCATGTGGGGATATCAAATCTGATAAAGCATAACTATATATATATAGATAAAGTATTTCCAGTAGCTGGAAGCAACAGAGGCAGAGTCAGGCAGAGTCACCTGCTTTCATGGCTTTAGCAGTTAGTTTATGGCTTAATCACAACTCCTAACTATAATATTAATCAAGTATCTTAAATTGATAGACTTGGCTCACATATGGCTCAATGCTTAGCTAGCTTTTGTAGTTCAGCAATTCAGATACATTTGGATAAATCTTGAAAGAATGCCGCCTCGAGCAGAGCATAGCATATGCTGCTCGCATGTGTCTCGCTCTCTCTCTCTCTCTCTCTCTCTCTCTCTCTGTGTGTGTGTGTGTGTTTGTTAATGTTTATGAACAATTTCATCAGACACTTGACTCGTTTCGATGGCGACTTCGATGCGCCCACGTTGTCTGTCAGTCACGAGATTTGCTGACCCCCATGGGCCGCTGTTGTTTATTAGATGCAGCGCCGCTCGTCACTCAAGTGGGCTAAGTGGGCGTGGCGGGCGGCGAATGATTAACGGGAGTATGTGCAATCGGTTAGAGGAAAATTGAAATCGAAAATTGAAAATCAAAATGAAAAGCGACGCGGGCCCAGGCGGCGTATGAGCAATGTGACTATCTCTCTCCCTCTCTCTCTCACACACACACAGTGAAGAAGAAGAGGAACAAGTGGGTTAGCTAAATTAAAAATTGCTCGAAATTATTATTAGACTTACGTGTGCGCACAGCACAGTTGCGACTAACCAGCGAGAGATATTAAAAATAAACGTTAGTAGTTAGAAATATAAATATGCATATTAGCATACAGCGCGCTCTCCCTCCCACTCTCTGCCCCTCTCTCTCCCCCTCTCTGTCTGCCTGATGTAATGAGCGTTCATTAAGCGCGCAACAACAGCGAAAAATAATTGCAGATCGCTCAAAGGCAGCCAAATGGCAATTTGAGTTGAGAATTTATTAAACATTAGCGTAGGTAAGTGCGCGTCTAGAGTAAAAACAACAACAACAACAACAACAACAACAAGCGGCAGCAGCAGCACGACACAGCGTGCGTGCGAGCGAGACGCACAGAGAATGAAATTAATTTTGCGTGAATTGTTGGAAAGACAAGAAAACAGAGAGATAGACAATCAGGTGGAAGGCATTATAGTCAGCAAATTCAGCTCTCTGCTGCTCGCAATGAAGTGGATCATAATGATAATGAGTGATGCTAATGATGATGCCGCTGATAATGACGATAGTGCTGCTGATGATGCTCATGATGCTGTGCTTGTGTTATGTCAGGCAAGGACGCGCAGCCTGCCATGCCGGACATTGGATATGTCGACTGTGCGTGTCCGTCTCTCTCTCTCTCTGTGTGTGTGTGTTTGGCATGGCTATCGAACAGGGTGTGCAATTGGCTTAGCTGAATTTGAACTAATTGTGGCTTATAGCTTAGCTAGTTTTGCACTTTAGTTTTGCTCTGGCAAAATTTTGCTGTCGATGAACTGTTCAAGCAGGAGCATGTCGAGCTATGAGGCCTGTCTCTGGTATACATATGTACATAATATATACGCATTCTATGTGATTAATATGCTGATATTACAAATTTATAAATATCTACCATTTTCAACCATTTTTAAATAATTTTTTTCACAAGAGAAATCTCTGAAATTTCATAGAAAATGTCTGAAAATGGCTTCAACGGATCTGCTGCAAAAATCCATACATACACTATATATTATCGATAACATAGCTATCGATATATTTGTGAGCTCTACTCATATAGAAAATTTGATTAAAATAGCTAGTCATAAATGTTATCGATAACAAGTAACAAATTTAGTTTTCATTAGTTCGATTTAAATTATAATTTTCAATGTAAATTGAAATGAAAATTTCATATAATTTTGTATATCAATAAATAAGAGAGCTCTCAATATATTACAGAAAAAAGAATTTTGTTATATGGAATCGATAACAACGAATAAATTTAAACTCTTATAATGATGGATACATGTGTTATCGATATATTTTCTGAAATTTATAGTTTTTAATGGGATCGATAACATGTATTGAACGATAACATTATTAACATTGTATTTTTAGATGTGATCGATAACAATTAACAAATTCAACCTTTTATACTTATATCGTATACGTTACGATATATACCGATAACATATATAACGTATATATCGATTCGAGTCCATCTTAACTAATTTGCAACTTTTTAAAATCTGTTAAATATTATAGTCGATAAAAACTATCGATAAAACAGCTATTGATAACATGATCACAATGTGCACCACAGTCCAAAAGTCAGTTCAAGTCTCAGATTGTCTTCTCAAGACTCTATCCACCCGATCCAGACCCTACACAGAGATCGATCTATCTCATGCTCTACGCGCGATAAGTGAATGTGTGTCAAGGCGACACCCTGTATATTTCTATAATTGAGCAAATGTTGTACATGTTGTGTCAGTTCGTTCGTCTCGTTGTTGCTGCTGTTGCTCAAGATGAAAAGCAAGCAAAAATCTGACGCGCGCGCGCAAAAAACAACAACAACAGCAACGAGCACAAATGATGAAAATGAAATGACACACACACACACACACACACACACACACACAGAGAGTCGCACACATGTACAAATTTAATTTTATTTATTTATATGTTTTTTTTTAAGTTGAATATAATTTGTTTCTTACGTTACGTTCAGCTCAGCTGATGGCTGCCGCCCGCTGCCAGCTGCTCGGCCAGCGACAGCGACGCCTCGCCGCTGACGTCGCTGCCGCTGCCGCTGCGCCAGCGTCGCTTTTCTTCACTTTTTTCATTCCTGAGCGTGCGAGTTGTGTTTTGAGTTTTGTATTTTTGCTGGCCACGCCGCGGGACGCGCTCATTCTCGGCCAGCGCGCACTCGTGGAAAATTCAAAAAGCATTTGCCTTGTCGTCTCGTTGTCGCTGTCGCTGTCGCTGTCGCTATTGTTGTTGTCATCTGAAATAGTCCGCAGAATAGTTGTCTGGCAATCAAAGCAATCGGCGCACAGTTATATAGAAATTGAAATTGCAAACTGCAAATTGGAATCGAAATAGAAATAGAAATTGAAATCGTAATCGAAAAACAAAATCCCAATCGGAATCGGAGTCGCCGTCGGAGTCGCATTAGCCAGGCGATTCCTGGTCTAAGCTCGTCTAATGAGCCAATCGCCACATTTTATTTTCCCATTCTTTTATTGTGTCTATGTGTGTGCGTGTGTGTGTGCAACGTCATGTTAAACAAGAACTCAGCCTCGTCGCCGTCGCTGCCGCGCGTGCACAGCTTCTTCAATATGATACCGTCGATAATGCAGGACGATCTGGCCGTCACCATCCTGGCCGATCGCGATAACATGTTCTCGATCAAGTCGCAGCGCAGGTAACGCACGCACCCATATACAGCTAGCAAAGCTGATTCAAAATCAACTATAAATCGAGCCCGCCCACGCAATATTTTCATCTATTTAATGACAAAATAAGAAAATAAAAAAACAAATCAAATTGGAAAAAAAGATACGCAAACTGTCCCAGCTGCCAGCTTATTAACTTACGCATTTTGAGCATACATATTTCTCTATTAATTATGGGCACACACACAACCCAAACTATATATTTATCTAACTATTATTAGTGGCGCACAGATTCGTACTGAAGTCAATTTAGAGCGACTATTTGCAGTGCCTGCACAGCTTTTAGCTGCATTAATAAATGCCTGAACTATGATAATTGCATATAAATCGATTTAATTAAGCTCTTAATACAACACTAATTGCACAGCCCAGCAAATTGTAGAGCATGCCAAGTCTGCTCAAACAGAAAACTCAACTTAAAATCAACATCAAGTCCATACAAAATTGAAAAAAATGTTTAAAAATTACAAAAATTTTATTATAATTTAAAATGAACAAAGTAAAATTTTTTAAAAAATATTTTCAATAAATTTTGGAGTATATGTACTTTTAGAAAATTAAATTAATAGAGTAACATTTAAAAAATAATAATTTCAAGCAATTTTGGAGTATTTAAATTTTACTTTTAGATAAAGAAAAAAAAAAAAAATTTTATTTTATATTTTTATTCAAATTTAATACTTTTCATAATCCAACCCAAAGTGTGATTGGCTTATACGCTTACATATACATATGTATTCCGGAAGTTTCGAGCTCTGTCTGCTATCTGTCAGCTGTCTGCATGAATCCAGCTGATACGTGTTAATACTATCAAGCGAAAGCTAAGAGATCGATGGTGCTTCTTCAACTTCAACATTTATTGGTCTCACTTAACATCTCAAAAATGTTTTGGGTATATACCAAAAAATAACGATAGCTCTGTTATCGATTACTATTCAATTAGTTAAAATACGCCAAAATATATCGATAAAGATAGCCATTTTAATCGAAATTTTATTAAATATGACAAATTCTAATTTAAATAAAGATTTCAAATTGTGTATAACGATAGCTATGTTATCGATAACTATTTAATTAGAAAATGAGTTAAGCCACGTCAAAGTATATCGATAATGATAACAATTGTTATCAAAATTTGAAATCTATTATATATTATATATTAATTTTCAATTTGTTAAACTACGATCGATTTGTTAAATCGATAGCTATGTTATCGATAACTCCAATTCTATTCAATTTTTGTATGTGGAAACTAGGTCAACTTTAATACGCATTAAGATTATTAACTGTAGTCCAGGCTTCTATAGCGTCGATTGTATATAGTGTATATAGGATCCATGTCCATCCGAACACACTTCATGGACGCTTTTTGGGAACTGCATGCAATGGCATTCGCATTTCTTGTGGTCGTCCGGCTAGATCGTCGGTCAGAACGCACCGGATGAGTCACGAGCGATGTTTTCTTATTCATTTATTTGTTTGTGTGTGCTTTTTATTTCTGCGTCGCAGTATTTATAATCGAATAACAAACTAGAATCGCACTAAAGTGCTCCGAAGAAGGCGAGCAAACGCGAATATGCGAATATGAATAGAGCGGCGCGACATGATTTCAAATGACAAATCGCTGGCAAAAACATTTCGTCTGGCTGCATAGTCTAGCGACGCGACGGGGCCAAAAGTGAAGAGTTCAAACTGAACGTGTGATGTGCTGAAACAAGGGCGGGTTCAGGGGCAGGGCCAAAGGGGCGGGGCCTGGCACTAGGTGGAGGTGAGGTGAATGCTGTTGCACATGGGCAACGCTTGCCGTTTGTTGTTATTTATGTTGTTGTTTATGGCAGCCACTTTAGATGGGTGTTTGGATGGACAAATGGATGGACGGATGGATAGATGCGCGAGCATACAATATACAATAACATATTTGTACAATTGTTGCGACACACACACACACACACACACACACAGTGGCAGAGAAAGATATAGATATATTGCAGCAGTGGGACGTGCCAAAAATCAGGCAAACATACCGCAAAGCAAGCGAGCGAGCGAGCGAGAGAGAGCAGAGGGCAACCTGGCTGTAAATGAGTTGGCATCATTAATCGTATATCGTTGTCGCTTCGCCCATCTGTCGCCCCCTCTATCTGCTAATATATGTATATATGAAAAGGCATCGCTTCGCAGCATCTTTCATTGAACATTTTGTGAAACAGTCGCAAAATCTTTTATGAAAATTTCAATATTTCCAACCGTTTTCATTGCCAGCCAATTGGCGTTAAAGCCGAAATAGCCACAAAATACATGTGCACATACGTATAACCTTATATATATATATATATATATATATATATATATATATATATGATTTTATATATATATAAATACATAAAAATAGAAAAGCTGTACAAATTTGGCATGGCTTGGACATACCTAGTAACAAGGCTTCAAATAACTTTTACGTTTTCATGTTTTTATAGTTTTTTGATGAAAAGTTCGGCGAAGAAGCACATGAAGCGTTTTTTAGAATTAATAAAATTCTATGAATTTTCTTTTTATTTACAATTCGTATTTGCAGAGCTAATGGGGCATATTGAACTGTAGGCTAGCCAATATAGTCTATCTATAGGTTCAGGCGAAGCTTCATATGACCGATAATTGTCATACTACTACTACTATCGATATACCGCTAGGTATACTACAAAATTGGAAAATGTAAAGCTTTTTTAGCATAACGATAGCTTCACACAGCCAATAAGTTTTGTAATTGATAATATTATCCATCGACTTTGTCGACAGGAGCGTTGTATATATTTGCTAGTATATCGATATATCGATAGCTTCATAGATAGAATCGATATACGGTCTAGTGTGGCTTATACAACACTTGATAATATTGGCGAGCTATTGAGAGCTTTATATACAGCAGATTTGGTACTATCGTATAGTATCGATAGTTTGCGTATAGAAACTGTCATCAGCTTCTATCATTCGCCATTGTCATGCCCATGCATATGAATCCATCACCTAATTTCTATATACAATTTCTATTCCAAAATCCTATGCCCATATATATCTCTATATCGCTTCTGCTTAGTAGCCGCTAAGTGGCAATACCCATTTACAGTTTTTACAGTTGAAGAATCTATAAATACACCTTTTATGGCCATTTTACGTCTACAGGGTATATATATGTATATATTTAGCTATATATAATAAAAATAAAAACTGAAATTTAAATTTTGGCGCCGCCAACGTCGTTTAGTGACGTCACTAATGGGCCAAGAACTTTTTTTTTTTAATTTTTTGCTTCTCTTCTCTTCTTCTCTCTCTCTCTCTCTGTTTTTTTTTTTTTAATATTTTATTTTATTAATATTAATTTATGCCATTTTTTGTTTGTCAACGCAGGCGACAACGTCTTCGTGCTCGTCTACTTATTATTATACACATTGTTTCTATATTTTCTTTTTTAATTTTCCCCTTTATTTTTTGCCCATTTAATATTTATTTTCGGCACAAATATTTCAAGCCAAGTGGCTCGTGTGCCACCAGAAACGTTTCCACAAACTGTGTGCGTCGCTTTTCGTTCCGCATATCTATAAAATTGTCGAACCAACCTGCATAAAGTTCTTGAACGTCGTCCTTTGTGCCATGATTCACCAACTTTCCTTTCCCTTTGTTTATGTGTGTGTGTTTTTTTTTTTTGTATTTTGTTTTAATTTTAATTTTTTTCGATTTCCTTTTTTTTTTTGGCAAATCTATTCGTGGCCATGCCGCTGACCTTTTGCGGTCGGCCTGGCCTGGCTGGCTGCCCTCGTTTGGGCACCTGATTCTCATATCATCGAATGCCTAGGGCGCTAAGGCCCCTGCGAGAATTCCAGTTGATTTGCCAGCCAATTGGGTTAAGCACATAGGCATTTCAGTTTAAGTCAGCTCAACAGTTTCATACATCAAAATATTGTAAAAAAATAAAAAATATTAAAAAAAAGTTTTTAACCAATTTTTAAAATAAAAAATATAAATTAAATATATATGTATATGTGTATAAATTTGGAAGCAATATGGTTGCTGAGAAGAGTAACGCCTAATTAACGCGCTATTCGAATCAAAATTCTTTCTACGGTTGTAATTTACGGAGCAGGATCACTCGATGCCTACGATAACGTGTCTGTTCAGATTGGTAACTCGTGCCAGGAACTGCAGTAAAGGGTAATCGTTGAATGAACTTTGATTGAGTTGGGCCAAAAACGTGATCGAAGGGAGTAGCTTTAATGAGACAAGATTTCTAGCTATGGCAGCATCAGAACTGCTGCTCACTTCTGTTTAGTATACGCATACTGCTTACTCGCTACTTTGTAACGAATCTCTATGTTTGTGGCACTCGTTAGTCGGCTTCTAAGTTGATCAGCACTTATCACTATTGCCACTCAATGCATAAATTATTTATAGTACTGGTCACTTCTGTTACTCGCTATTTGTATGCTATTTTTCCACTCGTTGCTTACATTACTCGTTACTCGCTAGTTCTTTAACTCATATCTTATACTTGTACTTATATAATTTGTGGACATTATACGTTACTTCTGGCACTCGTTACTTCTGTTACTCGCTACATCTCGTACTCGTTATTCATGTTATTGTTTACTTTTATTCCTTATGTAATGTATTCATTAATCCTGTTACTCGCTATGTCTGTTATTCGCTACTTCTGTTACTACTTGCTAATTATGTTACTCGTTACTTCTCATACTCGTCATTCATGTTATTGTTTCTATATATAACTTATTCATACTATTCTTTACCGCTGTCATTCGCAACTATAGTTTCTCGTTACTTCTGTTGCTCGCTCCATCCGTTACTCGCTACTTATGTTAGTCGCCACTTCTGTTACTCGCTACTCATACTCATGTAAATTATCGTTCGTTACTCGTTACTTGTGTTACTCGCTACTCAAGATCCCCATCGCTGCCTATAATTGCCTTCTAATTGTACTCGCTAAGCTCTTAGCCACTCCATCATTTGTTATCCATCAACTATTTGGCATGCTTACGTATTTAGGCATCTCCATATGCCTATGCCCACTGCCAATTGCTCCTATACCTAACGAACTTTCTCTCTTTCTCTTACAGCCATGGCGAGGATCTCATTGTAACGCCGTTTGCCCAAATTTTAGCCAGCTTACGTTCAGTGCGCAACAATTTATTAAGTCTGACAAATGTACCAGCATCAAACAAGTAAGTTGATTGTGACCTTGACACGCCCAGCAACTGCCCCCGCCCCCACAACACACTCTATCATATGTACATGAAAAAGCCATTACACGAAATGATTAAAGCTTGTGGCCCCCCGCGCGATCCATGACAATACAAGCAAAGAGGATTCGTTTCTTTTCATTCTTCAGCAAACCTGACTCCAAATTATCCCGAAAAGCAACTCTCTCTCTCTCTCACTCTCCCACTCTCCCCAACCCCTACTCATTTATATAGCTCACTCTTTCTCCCTCCCTGTCTATGGCCTTATCTGATTCTCTTTGTCTTGCTGCCTGTCGATGTCCCTCGCTCGCTCTCGTATCTATGTGTGTGCTCTCTCAATATCTTATTGTCATCTCACACTTTAATTAATCAAGTGGCAACAACAACAGCAACAGCAACAGCAACGACAACAGCAACAGCAACAGCAATCAGAATCTGAACAACAACAAAAGCATTAGGCATTCATCTACTTTTCCGACTAACAATAATTTTGTCTGTATGCATATGTGTGTGTGAGGGTGTGTGTGCGAGTGTGTGTAAACACCACCCCCACCACACACATAGAGAGACAAAAGCAAATGAATAAAGACCCACTTAAACAGAAATGACGACAATGATGTGAAGAAACAAACCACAGTGCTAGGTGGGAGGCTGGGCGGCTGGGAGGCTGGGAGGCTGTGTGCTGCAAGAGGAGGTGTCGGGACAACGGTTTGTCGATGTGTGTGTGTGCGAGGCAGCGTGTTGACGTGCCAAAAATACCGCAAATAAAAACCGTACCATACATTTTATTTATAATTTTTCCATCGAATATGACGGAACTCAAATTTAGAAAATTGTCAGTTCTATTGAACTGGGCGCAGTCATCGAGCCAACGGACCGATCTCTGCTTGGAATCCCAAAAATGTCTCTTTGAATTGTTGTTGTTGTTGTTGCTTATTGGCACTAATATCTGAATATCTAAATGTGTATTTGAATGAGAACGTCAATGGGCGTCAGTCCACACCCCCCACAACCCCTCGACTAAGTGCCCCCGAGTATGCCAAATTAAGTCTTAAGCTAATCGATAATCATATAATTTGTTTTATTAAATGTTGTACAGAAAAACCAAAGAAAACAAAAGAAAAACCAAACCACAGATTCTTCAATTCAATTTTGTTCATGTTTTTTTTCTCTCTTTCTCTCGTTTTCTCTTTCTCTCTCTCTCTCTCTCTCTCTCTCTCTCTTACTTTATATATATATAAACATATATATGTGTATTCATAACTGTCTCGCTCGACATTAATGTTGTTGTTTAATGCAAAAAAAAAAAAACAAATATAATAATTCCCCATTCTCAATGTTGTAAAACACGTGTATTTCTTGCTGTGTGTGGTTGTTAACAAAAACAAAAACAAAACAAAAAATGTTGATAACAATAAAAAAACTGTATTACTTATGCATAACTTCCCTTGATCTCCCCCACTTCACACTCCGATTGTCTATTTTAATTCACAATTTCATTTCAATTTTGTTTGCATATTTCACTTTGTTTTTCCCATTTCCCCACCTCTTTTGATCGTTTTCCAATTGAATTTTCTTGTAATTTTCACCTTTGTTTGTCTTTTTTTTGCGATTTTTGTTTGTTCACTCGTTTGTTGTTGTTATTGTACCGTGTACCTTGTACCCTGTACCCTGTACCCTGTACCTTGTTCCTTTCATAATCAAAACAATTCCTTTGCTATTCTTTCATTCCTCCCCTATATCTACCTCCCACTCTCTGAAACCCCCTCTTCCTTTATCCATAATCCCTCGCTCTCTGCCTCTCACTGTCTCTGTGTGTGTGTGTGTGTGTGTGTGTTTGTGCGGAAATCATGTATTAATCAAACAAGATCCAGGCGGCCAGCTCAATCATCATCCGTCGGACGGGCCGGAAATGCTGGCGGTGTCCAACTAGCACAGGGCGATGAGGCCTACACACGCCTAGCCACCGATACTATTGAGGAATTAGATTGGTGCTTGGATCAACTGGAGACCATACAAACGCATCGCAGTGTCTCTGACATGGCATCGCTAAAGGTGCGTATCGCATACCAAATCGTTCTCTTGATCAATTCGATAACTGTATAACACATTATTTATCTTCTGTATTCCACAGTTCAAACGCATGCTCAACAAGGAGCTGTCGCACTTCAGCGAGTCCAGCAGATCGGGCAACCAAATATCCGAGTATATTTGTTCAACATTTTTGGGTAAGCTATAGATCATAATACGCTGACTACTCCAGCTCGACGCTTGAAGATGCTCGATTTTAGTGATAGTTATCGATATATTTCAATTCATATCCAATTGTATAACAGTTGTGTAACAGCTGTTTATACATTTTTAGAACAGCAGTACAACATTTTTTTGATTTATATCAAGTTATAGCTGCTTAACAGTCATATAACAGCCGTATAACAGTCGTATAAAAGCTGTATGCCAATTATATAAAAGCAGTATGCAAATCGTATAATAGCTGTATAACACTTATTTAACACCAGTGTAACAATTGTATAATAGTTCTTTGATGATTGTATAACCGTTCTGTAACAGTTGCATACCAATGACGCAACAGCAGTATAACAGCTGTATAACACTTGTATGCAAGTTGTATAACAGCTGTTTAACAATTTCACATGAGTATAACACTTGAAAGCTAACTCTTTAAGGGTTGCATAACTGTTGTAAAACAGTCTTAAAGAATTTTTATACATTTATGTTATAGCAGTATAATAGTTGTATAACAGTTGTATAACAGTTGTATAACAGTTGTATAACAGCTGTATAACAGTTGTAAAACAGTTGTATAGCATAGATTCCAATGAATCTATAACTAAATCGTAAACAGCATTTAGTGATAGATATATTTGTATATATTCCATCCACAAATCTTTAAAAAATCTCTCAAAAATTTCCATTGCAATTGAAATATGCCAAAAAAAAAAGAGAAAAAATGTCCTCAAGAATTTTGGCCAGCTCAAGTTGCCGCTGTCTGCATTTGATGACATTTCCATTGTTGTTGCTTCTGCTGTTTGGCCAGAGACGCGCACACAAAAGTATGCAATAAAATTGCATTAACCACAGGAAAGTTCAAGTAGTGGCAACACCACCTCGGGCTCTGCTCAGCTTCCCCCCGCCGTCCCCTGCCCCAGTTGCCACTCATCCAATTAGAACTATGCAAAACAAAAGCGAAAACTTTTGTGATATGCGAATAGCAACAGCAAAAGCTGCACATTTATGCACAGTGCATAAATGAAAAAGCTGAAAGTAAAACACGAGGGAGGGAGAGGAGAGAGAGAAAAGTTGAATTAAATATATATAAAAAAAAGAAATTGTGGGGGGAAAGTGGAATAACAAGACTTAAACCAAATCCGTCGAATTGAAAGTGCAAAATTAAATTATGCAGAGCAGCATAAAAACAGATGAAGTGGAAATTTCATTGTTTAACCTACGAGGCCCCACGCCCCGGCACCTCAGCCCAAACAGCCCCCAACCCCTGAAAAGGGCGAAAAAAAAACTATGACCACGTTTGACGTTGCCCCGGGACATGCACAAACAAAGGCGCGTAGTGCAAAGCGAAAGAGTTACACACAAAACAAAGCAGAGGCGAAAAAAAAAACACACACACACCCACACACAGACACGCAAAAAAGTGTGTGTGCGCTGGGCAGGGTCGGCGCCTAAAAGTGTGGGTGTGGCCAAGCATAAGGTGGGCAACATATTTGCACATTTGTCCATATTTCTGCTTCGCTGAGCTGAGCCAAAGCCCGAACTGAACTGAAACGAAACGAAACGAAACGGAACGGAACGGAACGGAACTTAGCCCGGCTCGAACTCAACTTAAATGGCCAAGTTGGCTAAAATGGGCAGGGCCAGGGCTAAACTGGTTGTTGTTCCTGTCGCCGTCGCTGCTGCCCACCTTTGCGGCCACTAGCGCATTTTATTTTTTGGCCTAGGCCTTTGGTAGTTGCTTTTGTTGTTATTGTAGTTTATCAAGCATAAAATCGCATTTCACCCAAGCCTAGCTGGCACCTACCTACACACGCAGCCCTAATGTCTATTTGTAACACTTCATTTGAAACAGAAGCGACTGCCGGCTGGCCGGCTGGTTGGCTGGCGGGCTGGGCCAACCTAAAAGTCACACAACCTGGCCCAGGCCCAGGCCAGGACAACATAAATGTGTCCGCCCAGTCGATAAGTCGACTGTGCGTATACGCAATGTCCATGGCGATTGGCGAATGCGTATGTGGCGGGCGCTTAATTGAAAGGGGCCAACACACACACACATGCACATTAAATTTACATATGAGAGTGGGAGAGGGGGAGAGAGAGGGAGAGCGTAAATATCTTGTGGCTGTCGCATATGTTAATCAGGCAAATCGTTAAGCTTCGTGAACAGAAAAAACTGTGAAACGGATTTCAGATTCAAAACTCAAAACCAAAACCAAATCGTATGCAAAATATGTACATATGCCTGCATACACATACACTCACATCGCTGAATCTCTCTCTCTCTCTCTCTCTCTCTCTCTCTCTCTCTCTCTCTCTCTCTCTCTCTCTCTCTCTCTCTCTGTGTGTGTAGAGTATATATGTATATATATAAAAAATAACAGCAGGCAGCTGAGACAGCTTTGCGTCGAGTTTTTGGCCGTGGGGCAGGTTAGCGATGTGTTATGGATAGGATACGTGCCCGGCTCTATATGTGTGGACACATGTGTATATGTATGTGTGTGTGCATATTTGTTTTCTATGTGCATTTTAAAGAGTTGGCTAAAAAGCGCCAGACAACAACAACAACGACGACATGGAAATACTCTATAGCTCAAACGTAGATAAATATTTACTTCGTATTTCCTTCCGCCAGCAACTTTATTTATTTATTTTGATTTTAGTTCTGCATAGTTATCTCTGTGTGTGTGTGTGTGAGAGTGCTGAAGAGCCTTTAAATTCAATCTAACTCAACGGGCATTAAATGTATATTAAAAACAGTTGAAGCCTTTGGGCATAAATAAACATGGCGCGGCGTGCCGTGGCGTGGCTCAGCTCGGCACTCTCAATGCTGCTTGCTCCGAACTGAAATATTAACTAAGCCTGTGCTATAACTCTGCAAGCCATTTCAGATTTGTTAGCTCTTCTATATGCGTTGGGCAGCGCACACATTTCATATTTATGCACTTTTGATATCAATTCTAAGTTTTTTCTAATTAACATTTGCTTGCATTTGGCATTAAGGCTTCAAAGTCTATACCCTGTAAGTAGGGGTCAAAGGCTATTTAGATATGTGTATATATATGTATATTGCGTAAGAATAAAAGAAATAGCTCAACTGAAATTTGCAGCTGGGTGAGCACGTACAGGTGTATTAACGTAAGCATACATTAAGTAATGTTATATATATATAATGTTATATATAACTTAGGGGTATATTTAGTAAGGATACATTACGTAAATGTTTACGACGTAAGGGCATATGTGACATAAGGGAATATTACGTAAGGTCATATTCTTTAAGGGTTTATTACGTAAGCGATTATAACGTAAGAGAAACGTGCAAAAGAGAAACTTATGTATGAGAAACTTACATAAGAGAATTCTATATAAGAGGTACTTACGTAAAAGGTACTTACGTAAGAACTAATTACGTAAGAGTCTATCATGTGAGAGCAGCCCAAAGCAGGGTATCTGCCGCACGCATACAAACATATTTATGGCTTTCATTGTCTACAGCTTCATTTAAAATTTAAATAAATCTCATTGTATGCACAGGCAATTTGCAATTGCTGCATGAAAACGAAAAATAAAATAAAACAAAAAAAAAAAAAACACATTACGCCCCAAAGTAGACAATGCATTTCGGATTGCTGCATATGTGAGCAGGCATCTGCATATTTATGAAGAGTTGAGCATAGCTAGAGCGCAACATGACGTAGGCTTAATCTATATATAATGAGCTCATTTGGCATTGTTTTTGGATATCGCAGACAAACAGCAAGAGTTCGATTTGCCATCGCTGCGCGTCGAAGAGAATCCGGATCACTCGAACTTACAGACCACCAGCCAGCAGCAGCCGTATCCGCGCAGTCGATCGCCGCGTGGTCCGCCCATGTCACAGATCAGCGGCGTGAAACGGCCACTGTCGCACACGAACAGCTTCACCGGAGAGCGACTGCCCTCGTTCGGCGTGGAGACGCCCAGGGAGAACGAGCTGGGCACACTGCTCGGTGAACTTGATACGTGGGGCATTGAGATATTCAAAATTGGCGAGCTGAGCTGCAATCGTCCGCTCACCTGTGTGGCTTACACCATATTTCAGGTAAGTTCATCATCCATATATATATATATATATATATATATATATATATATATATATATATATATATCTCCATATCTATATCTTCAATATCATTGTCATTTTCATGGTGATTGTCATTGTCATTGTTATTGTCATTGTCATTCTCATTGTGATTCTCATTGTCGTTGTCATCGTCATTGTCAATGTCATTGTCATTAGTATTAGTATTAGTATTAGTATTAGTATTAGTATTAGTATTAGCATTTGCATTATCATTATCTTTATCATTATCATTATCATTATCATTATCATTATCATTATCATAATCATTATCATTGTCATTATCATTATCATTATCATTATCATTATCATTATCAATATCATTATCATTATCAATATCATTTTCATTTTAATTGTCATCGACATTGTCGTTCTCATTGTCATTAGTATTATCATTAGCAATATCATTGGCTTTTTCATTTTAATTATCATTTGCATTAGCATTGTTATTGTCATTGTCACTTTAATTGTCATTAGCATTAACACATTCTCATTCATTCATTATCATTATCATTATCATTGTGATAATCATTACCAATACTCTTAAATTACTAATCCAGCTAACTAACCCCACAAAATAGAAACTAATGCTCTGATATTTGCTCTTCTGTACTTACAGAGTAGGGAATTACTGACCAGTCTTATGATACCACCGAAAACTTTTCTTAACTTTATGACTACTCTGGAGGACCACTACGTCAAAGACAATCCGTTTCACAATTCGCTGCATGCCGCTGACGTGACACAGAGCACAAATGTGCTACTAAATACACCGGCATTGGAAGGTGTGTTTACGCCCCTCGAGGTGGGCGGAGCGCTGTTCGCCGCTTGTATACACGATGTTGATCATCCTGGCTTAACCAACCAATTCTTGGTTAATTCAAGTAAGCAAAGGCCTCAACTGAAATTAAATTTTATAATATATAATAATAATAATATATATATTTTGTTTCAGGTTCCGAACTAGCATTAATGTACAATGACGAATCTGTTTTGGAAAATCATCACTTAGCTGTTGCCTTCAAATTATTGCAAAATCAAGGATGTGATATATTCTGTAATATGCAAAAGTATGTAGATGGCTAGCTGGTCGGAATGATTGGATATAGTATACCGATATTTTATGTCTTTAGGAAACAACGCCAAACATTGAGGAAGATGGTTATTGATATTGTGCTCTCTACGGACATGTCCAAGCACATGAGCCTGCTGGCAGATCTGAAAACTATGGTGGAGACCAAGAAAGTTGCCGGATCTGGAGTTCTGCTGCTGGACAACTACACAGATCGCATACAGGTGAGAGAAGGCAATTGACAAGCTATGCATGGTACTCAGCCCTCTCTCTCTCTCTTTAGGTACTTGAGAATCTGGTGCACTGCGCTGATCTGAGCAATCCCACCAAGCCATTGCCGCTATACAAGCGTTGGGTGGCGCTGCTTATGGAGGAGTTCTTTCTACAGGGCGACAAGGAGCGTGAGTCGGGCATGGACATCAGTCCGATGTGCGATCGCCACAATGCGACCATTGAGAAGTCGCAGGTGGGCTTCATCGATTACATTGTGCATCCGCTGTGGGAGACCTGGGCCGATCTGGTGCATCCAGATGCCCAGGACATACTCGATACGCTTGAAGAGAACAGAGACTACTATCAGAGCATGATACCGCCATCGCCTCCACCATCGGCCGCGGATGAAATGCCACAGGACGAGAAGATACGCTTCCAGGTATGAGAAACATATTGAACCAGCCCCCCCATCGTAATCTCAGCCACAATCAATGCCATCAATGCTAACGTTTCGTCAACCTCCACAGGTAACGCTCGAAGAGTCCGATCAAGAGAATTTGGCCGAACTGGAGGAGTGCGACGAGAGCGAGAGCCGAGATGCCTGCTCGAGCACAACCACTGGGACAACGGCGCCCAGTGCGACAGGAGGCGGCTCCGCTGGCGGTGGCAAGCCGTCTGGGAGTCAAAATCAGGCGCAACACGGTGGAATATGACGGAGAGTCGTGGGAATTTATCGCAGATTTACGGAAAAGGCGCACAGCTTCTTCCTAATACGTTAGTGACTATAATTAACAAGAAACACAGAAGAAAATTTCAACCAAAAATTTATGAAATTTAAAAACTAAAAAAAACTTAACTAAAATCTATAAAAAAAAAACAAAAAAAAAAACAAAAACAAAGGATTAAGAAAATGTTTAAAGCATAAAACCAAACAGCAATAGCTAAAGTACCGTTTAACTTCTAGAGAAAGAAAACGAAAAAGAAAACAAAAAAAAAAATTATAAGAAATTAGAAATTTACTAACTGGAAAATGAGATGATGTAAACCAAAAAGAAAACGCTAAAGCAAAAAGAGAAATTAAGAGAAAAATAGAGAAAAGTAAGAGAAAGAGAAAGAGCAGCATTAACATAACATTAATAAATAACTAATCTTAAAAGCTCCCAAGACAAGGCGAACGCGCACTGAAAGCAAAGCGAAGAGCAGAGCAAAGCAAAGAAGAGAGGAAACAAAGAGAAAAAAAACTAACAGCAACATACTTCATAGTTCGGGCATAAGCACAACCATAGACGTTTTTTAATTCGATTTGATTAAATCTTTTGTGTTTTTCTTTTTTCTTTTTATTTAAATTATTGCTAAGCAATGCGAACCCTAATTTTATCAAAATCAAATTTCTGTTAAATTTAAGTCAATGGCTTGTTTTTTTAATATCATTTACTACATTTTTATTATATTGACAAATCAAGGCCAGGAAGGCAACTAGAACAAAAAAAAAAAAAAAAAAAAAAACAAAAAAAAAAAAATATTAATATATTTAATTTTAATTTTAAGTTTTTTTTTTTTTTTTTTTGCTGGAGAAAGAAAAAAAGTACGTTCACAATTTAAATTCAAAACCTTCCCCTAACCCGCCTAGACGAAAAAAAAATTATGATATGCAACCCAGTGAATTAAACAATATTTGAAAAAGAAAAAAAAAAAACAAAAATTCAAATTGAAAAAACTAAAAAAAAAAATATAATTAATTAAAAAAAAACTTATGTACAGTCCGCAGCTTGGACTGCGGTTGTAAAGTACTATATACATACATATGTAATCGTACATACATATATATATATATATACATTTATAATATGTTGTTTTTTTTTTTTAATATTTGTACATAATTTAAATGTTGGACTCGAATTTAAAATAAAGCAGCAACAGCTTGCAGCTAAATGAAAAGAAAAGAAATGATAAATGATAAAACAAAGCCAAATAGAAAAAAACACTTATTTAATTTGCTTGAAAAAAATCACATATATATATATATATATATATATATATATATATATATATATATATATATATGTATATATATATATATATAAACAAAAAAATATATAAAATCAACCCAAGCATATATTTAAAAAAATTTAAAAATTAGTTAATCAAATTATTCTTGATTTTTTGTTGCTTCCAAGTAAAACGCTGTCTTCGCAAAATAATTATTATTTTAGTAGTAACAATAACAGTAACAGTAACAGCTAAGTTGACAGAGTGAAACGTAACATTAACAGAGCTGCTAACAGCGCGCTCTTAAAACTAAAACAAATTCGATCTGTGCATGTTAAAGCAAAGAATTGCCACACGAATTTAAACAGTTTGATTTGATTGACGTGACTTGAGCAGCGGTTAAAAAAACAAAGACTTCACAAGCACAAGCACTAGCAAACTCTTAACTTAAAAGCAAACAACCAAAAACAAGAAAAGAAGCAAAACAAAAATGAAATTTAAAAATTAAAGAAACTAAAAGTCATTGGCTATATAGCATACAAATACAACTATACATATATATATATATATATATATATATATATATATATATATATATATATATATATATATATATAGTCACATGCTCACGCTGGTGCGTGATCGATCGAGAGAGTGTGGCAGGCCAAACTGAAAAGCGCATAATTTATTACGTTTATTGTTATTAATTTATTAATTTTGTATATATATATGTATGTATCTATATATATATATATATATATATATATATATATATATATATATATATATATATATATATATATATACATATATATACATTTGAAGCACACAAATACACACACATATAAATATATATATATATATACATGTATAAAATATATATATACGTTTTACAATTGTGTTTTAGCGGGCAGGATCCGTGAAATTGTGTTTTTTTTTTAATACTTACATAATATATACATACATACATACATACATACATACATATATATATATATATATATAACTGAAAAAGAAAATGAACCTTGATGGTCTAAAAATATCATTAAAAATAAAATATAAAATATATATATATATATATATATATATATATATATATATATATATATATATATATATATATATATATATATATATAGATATAAAATATATATATATATATATATATTTATTTATTTATATATATATTATGCACTATTCAAAATACAAGAAAAATATATTAATATAAAATATGAATATTAAGATATATATATATATATATATATATATATATATATATATATATATATATAGACATGCTTAAAAATGTATATTGTTACATGTAATTGTCATTGAAGTTGCTGCATGCAAATATTGTAAAACTGTTAGCAAAACAACAACAAAATACTTTACTAGCAATTTAAGCAGCATTGTAAATGTGCGCTTCAGATATGCAATGAAACAAAATAAACTACAAATAAATAAATAATATATATATATATATATATATATATATATATATATCTAAACAATAGTTGAAAGCAGGGCGCAGTCCATGGCAAAACTGAAAGCTACTTTAACAATTGAGTGAAATGAAAAATTACAAATAAAATGAAACAAACAAAACAAAAAACAAAATCCAAATGACTTTTTTCTCAAAACCAAAAATGCAAACTATATAAAATGATATATAATAAAGTAAAAAACGGAAATTAAAGCAGAGCTAACTGTTAATTATACAAGCATAAATATATATATACATATATATGTTTATAATATATATATATATATATATATATATATATATATATATATATATATATATATATATGTATATATATATATTGATATATTTGATGACTTATTTAGAGTAATGTATTCCAAATTGGTAACTAATCCACACTCGATATAATAACTATTTATATATTCGAAAAAACAAAAAATTTCTAGGCGCACTTGAGTGTTAGAGCAAGCAGTTAGCATATAGCATATACATATGTAAACACATACACATATACATACATAGGCATACATACTTAGCGCACAGTTAATATATATATACATATATATGTTTGGCTGTAATTGCCAATGTATTCTACGTGTATTATGTATATAGATATATATATATATATATGTATACGTATGTATACTCAATGTTAGCTAACAGTCAAAACCAAAAATGTGTATGTTAACTCAATGTTAGCTAACAGTGAAAGCCAGAAATCAAGTAGAAAATATGTATGGATATATATAAGTACATGTATATGTACATGTATATGTATATGTATATGTGTATGCGTGTCTGTAACTATTAGCACTAAAAATTCATGGCTATTGTATACCCTTCTCTTTCACACATTTAGCATGTCTAACTACGATTGCCCAGTTCACTATATGTATGATATATAGTGCGGCATGCTGTCAAGTATATCAATATTTATATATACATATATACATATATATATATATATATATATATATATATATATCTATATATATTATGAGGTCTTATACATATGCAAGTAGTATTATAGACGTCGTGTGTGTGTTTTTTTGTGTTATTTTTTTGCTAGTCAACTACGTCCCATAATGTTAGATGTTATATAAAGGATTTGGCCAAGATAGAAAAAAAAAAATAAATAAACAGAAAAAAAAACAATTTTTTTGACAGTAAAAGATATTTTTTTTGTGAATTGCAAAAAAGAAAAGAAGAAAATTGCATAAATAAATAATATTAAATATATAAATATAGATGTATATGCCTAGATTAACATGAATATACACATATATAAATATATGATTATAAACAAAAGCCAAGCAGCAGAAGAAAGTTTCTAAAGAACTACAAAGATATATATATATAAATATCTGTATATATATGGCAGGCAAGGCAAGAAGTTTTGTACTTAAATGAAATGTAAAACACCAAAAAAATGAAAATTACAAAACTCAAAATAAACAAAACAATATAAAATGTGCGCAGGCGACGGTTGTTAAGAATTGAAAAAAAAAAAACAAAAATCCAAAAACCAAAAAAAAAAACATTAAAATGTGGCAAAAATTTAAATCCAAAAGAAAAGGGCAAAAAATCCAGCAGAGATATGAGATATGATGTGTATAAAGTATTATATGTATATATATACATATATATATATATATATATATATATATATATATATATATATATATATAGACATATATATATATATATATATAGTGTAACGCTGGCGTTACATAAAAGCAGTTAGACATTTTTTTTTGTGAAATTTATACAATTATATACAAGAGAACTCAAAGAACACACACACACATACATACACATCCACATACACACACACACACATACATACATAACTGAGAAATCGAAAAACGAAAGATGAAAACCATATATAGAGAAAAGCTGGCAAAAGGTATGTGAGGCAAGTACGCTTGAAAGTTAGAAAAACGAATTGAAACGTTAAAATAGCCAAGTAAAAGTAAAACAAAAACTAAAAGTAAAAAAAACAAAAAAAAAAAAACGAGTTTAAATCCAACAAAGAAAATACAAAGAAAATTCATTACAAAATATTATATGAAAATACATAAAAATACATTTACGAATAAAGGAAAAACTAAAATTGACAAATTTGAATTAATTGCAAGATGAAAATGAAAAGTCAAGCAAACTAACACAGAGCTACATCAGGCCTAACATATATATATATATATATATATGTAAAGTAAGCTTAATGGGCTACCCCTAATATACGGAGTTTCTAGAGTTTTTTTTTGTCGTCGTGTCTCGCCTCTGTCTCTCGTATAAACCATAAATTGTACATATATATCTATATATATATGTATATACATGCATGTACTATGTAAGCATATACACACGCATACATATATATATATATCTAGCTATGTATGTGAAATAAGCATTAAACATTTATGAAATGAATTCTACCCAAAAAAAAAAGAAAACCAAAAGCGAAAAATTGGAAAATTATGAAAAACTGCATGTAAAACAAATGAAAATTTATTCAGTTGGCTAACTAGCGCGCAGAGGTGTGTAACATGTGTACTCAAGGCGTATATATATACATATATGTATGTATGTATATATATATACATATATATATATCGTGTAAACCAAGCAATTGGCATAGCAAACATATATGTATCTGACAAGCGCATTCTATATACATACATATATATGCACATGCATACATGCATGCATACATACGTATATATATATGTATATATATATTTATATATATACATATATGCATACATACATATATATGCAGCAACTTTAAAGATAACAAAATGAAGAGAGAAATAAATAAATCTAAATGAAAAGAAATTGCTTAACTGACTTTTGCAGCTGCCTGGGCTCGTCTATTAACGTAAGCGTATGGTAACGTAAGGGCACATTACGTAGGGACATACTACGTAAGGGCACACAACGTAGTGGTACACTACCTATGGATCCCCTACGTTGGGAGCCACTACGTAAGGGCACACAACGTAGAGGCACATTACGTAAGGGCACACTACGTAAGGACATGTTAACATGGGGCTATATGAACGATTTAATATATCATATCATTATATCATCATATTATTTTATCATCATATCATCATATTCTTGCTTAATACAGCTCGAGCCGCACGCATATGATGGTCACGAGGTCCGTTCAAAAAGTGACGCAAATGTGTGCGTTATTATGATACACGAGCACTTCGAGGGCTTACGCTGACTGTGGATGCATAAGTCGCCCGTTTATGGCCAGAATTTTGATAGAGATTCGTAGCTACGGCCTCGTATCATCTGACCTATACGAGAAAACTTTACATACAGCCCTCGCATGCATTCGTAGCGTCTCCCTGCTTCCAACAAGACGTTCCGCTCGCAACTTTCAGTCAACTAACTTCTTTCAATCGATTTCTAGATAGTTAACTACTGTTCAGATACTTCTAAACTATTGCAATGCCTCGCTCAGCTCTGCAGCATGCCGAGAATGAGATGATTACAATAGTAAGCCGAGGCTTTGACAACACTATAAAGCAAGAGCATAGTTGAAAATCGAATACAAATTCATAAACAATTCAGATCACTTAAAATTGTCCCGAAAGTCTTAAAGCTAGTCGATACACTGAGTTAGTTACAATACGAAAACGAACTATATGTAATTTTAATAATTATGTTTATTTTTAAATAGTTTTGTTGTTTTGCCTTTTATTGTTATTATTATTATGTGTATATAATTTGTCCACTATAATTTTCATTTAATTATGTTTGTATGTTGCTTAATTAATCATTTAAAATAAATTCATTAACAATTCGTTTAACAAATTAGGAGTTTGTTTTTCTTTTTGTTTTTCTGGTTAACACTGACCAAGAGAAAAAAGAGTAATTAAAAAAAAGTTCCCATATATATATCCATATATATATATATATGCTTCTATGTATCTATTTGTTTGCCTCTTGTTCTGGTTTGTTCTGTTAGTTCGTGTAGTTTCTCAAACTCATTTTACTTTGGTATAATGCGTGCATTGCGAGCTCTATTTTAAGTTGTTTATATGCTGGATTTGTTGCCTGTGGAATTTCTTGGTGAATCAACGTGGCTACGCTTTAGGTTTAGTCTCTTCGTTTAAAAATTCACTTGGTAGTTATGCGCTATCGAGTCAAATTGAGTTAAATCTACGATCAACAATTGAAACGTGTTTGGATTATGCAGAGGAAAGTTAGCGAAGCGTTTTCTCCCTTACTTTGTGCTAGTTTCTATAGAAATGCAAAAAGAGTTTGGTCTCAGCTGCGCGCGAGGCAACCACAAATTGTAAGCGAATTTTCGTATAAAATTTAAGTAGAAGAACAAATTCTAATTTACTCGTGTTTCTGTGTGTTTCTTTGAAGTTATCAGAACGAAATGCGGCTAACTGGAAACTGTGCTACCTTAAAAACGTAAATTTTTGGTGGTTGGCTGCCCATTAAGAGGCAAATGAATGTGTGTGTGTGTGTGTGTGTGTGTGTATGCTTTTGTATAGAGGGAAAGTCTATATAAGTATATATATATATATATTGCTCTATATATATATATATATATACGTATTTGTATATATCTATGAAGGTGCAAAATTGAACACGCGAAGTTTAGACATCGATGACGCTGTCGTTCTTCTTCATCTCCATGAGATGCGTCTGCTTGAGCTTCTCCTGCATTTGCGTGAGCATGTCCTGCATGCGCCGGATCTCCTCGTCCTTCTGCAGCAGCAGGCGATCCGTTTCCGAAATGGCCGCATCAAATCCATTCGTTGAGCTGATCGAGTCGCGCTTCAACTTGCCGCGCTCGCGCAGCGCATGCTGCGATATCTGTGAGATGCACTGAGCCCGAAAGTTTTCATAGTGCACATCCTGGGAAGGACAATGAATGAGCAAAGATTTTACTATACCATATCTGAGTCACTCACCTGTGTGGTATCCTTGAGGTCCTGCATGTGCGTGGATATGAGGAATGTGCGCAGCTTGATGAAGTCGCTGTGCTCAGCGTCCTCCACATTGACCACGCCCCAAGGATACTGGCGGCCACGCACCTTCTTGCCAGCCACCTCCAGTATGGTATTGCTACCAACCACGGCAAACGGTATGGATGCCTTGAGCTCACGATCCTGCTGCTTGAAGTCGTCGTCCTCGTCGGAGTCGCACTCGGGAAACTGATACAGCTGTATGTGGTTGTCCTCGAGGTCCTGCAATATGCGGTCCTTCAGCTTGCGCACCTCGCCCTTGTTCAGGCTGTCCGCCTTGCCAATGACCAGGACAATGTTAACCTTCCGATGCAGTCGCCGTATCAAATCCAGATCCATCTGCCTCAAGCTGCAGCAAAAGACGGAAATTGATGACGATTGATGGATTGATGCAGCTCGGGCACAACTCACCTGTGCCCCCAGGGCGGCACAAAGTACAAACAGCAGTGCACACGATTGTCCTGTATGTTGCGGCGGTTCAGGCCGCTCTCGTCGGTGAAGTACTGACGGAACTGTTCATCGATGTACTGGGTGCAGACGCGCCAGCTATCCTCACAGTTCACAGCATCGCCGAAGCCGGGCGTATCGACAACAGTGAGGCGCAAGCGCACGCCGCGCTCCTCGATGTCCATGGTCTTCTTCTCGACGCGAGTCGTCTTCTCGAGGCGCTCCTCCACATTGGGCACGGTGCGATTCTTGTAGAGGTCGCCCAGAAAGAGGCTGTTGACCAGCGTGGACTTGCCCAGCCCCGATTCGCCCACGACCATCAGCGTGAACTCAAAGCCGCGCTTCACCGACTTGCGGTGCACCTGCTCCGGCAGCGTGGCAAAGCCAATGTAGTCCCGATCCTTATCAAACGACGGTGTCTTCGCTGCAAGTACAAGAGCCATGCCATGAGGGGATAAGTGTGCATATGATTAAGTGCTTAATCCTCAGGGGGGGCGGCGGTGGGCGTAACTGCCTGGCCGCCATTCCCGTGGCACGTGCTCCAGGCGAGCTGAGTGCCAGCTCCATTTGCTCATTAGTGCAAAACAAACGGAATTGCTCGCCCGCTTAGCTCAAGTGCCCGCACACAAGCTACTTCACAGTATGCATCCCCCGCCCCTCCCACCCCCCTCCTTACCACCTGCCCACGCAGCTGTGTGCGTGTGTAATTTACTTACACATGGCGCTGTGTGTTGATTTGTCTTTCGTTGGCTGCTTCGTGTGTGTATATAGCCAAATGCGCCGCCTATTTCGGTATCTAATGGGCCAGGCCTTTTTCTTGGCACTGAAGAGTTGGGTCCTAAGTTTACGTTTTCGATTTGTTTATTTTATTGAAAAAAACAAAAAAAATCCCCGAGTTTTTGAACACTTTATTGTATATTGTATATTGTTTTTGTTTCTTTTTGTTTTCCTTCTTTTTTTTCTGTTATATTATTGCCTTTTCCCGTGGCTGGAACAGCTTCGGCACGACTCAAGTCACGGAGCTGAACAGAGCGGCGCAGTGGCCCAAGCAAAACATGCCCCAAAAAGAAAAATAACAAAAACTTCTCAAGGAGCAACAGCAACAAAAAGTGTGCGAAAAGAACAGCCCATGAAACTTTAATGGGCCCACTTCGCGCGCTCTCTCACTCTCTCTCTCTCTCTGGCGTTCTCACTAGCCTTTCCTGTGCTCAGGCTGAGGCTAACGGCAAGCTGACCGGCTCTCTCACAGTGCGCCTCTCCCTGCGCCTGCGCCTGCGCCCGGCGCGTGCTGCCAGGGTGGCTGGGTGGGTGTTGTGTCCATGCGAATCTATGCCACTTGGTAGTTGCAACTAGTTTAGATTTGGGGGTTGCACTGCTCGTGGCGTTGCCAGATGTTGCCAAAGAATAGTCTGTGTTACTTGATGTGGAGCAAGATGTTAGCTATCGATCTAGCAGTTATCGATTCTGCCTTTGCAATATATGTATATGCCAATAAAAACGATAGTTATCGATAGCTAATGCTTAAATTTGTGCAAAGTGCACTTAGGTATATGAATTTGGGCAGTTTTTTGTAGCTATCGATAGTTATCGATAACTGATCAAGCATAAGTCGGCTTTCTTGTAAAGAAGAGTATATGGATCGATGAAATATCGATCATTTATCGAAAAGTCAACAACACATTGATTGTATTATAATCTAAATATACTTTATGCCGCGTGGCAACTCTTTGCATCCGGCTCACCCCTAGTCAAGAACTCAGCTAAGGGTGGCCCCTGCACATTCCCATCCTTGTCCTCTGCTTAATCGAGTTTGGACACGTCAAGTAGGCAAATCTATTGGGCAACTCTCAACAACGTCGCCCACCCTCACCCTCACTCCCGCGGGCGGCTGATCAACCCTTAAACAGTGCTCAGCGCACTCACTTATCGATAGACAAGAACAACAACAACAACTGCAAGTGAAACAGAAACCGGATGTCAAAATGCAAAAGAAGCGAACAAACGATGAAGCGGGAACCCCCACGCAGTCGCCCAGTTGGCAATTAGCCAAAAGGAATTCGTGTTTACAACAAAGTTCTACGCCCTTGTTTACAAATTCGACTAAGGCCGAAGGCTTTAAGGGCTGCTTATGCAACACTTTTGATTGGATTTGTCAGTTGCGAGTGTCACTGAGCCCAAAGCTTAAAGTAACTATTGAACTCTATTGAAGACTATGCGGCAGAGGTTAGATGGTCACACTTATCCTTGTTATCGATAGTTTTCCGGCGAAATGTAATCGGCGCTAGATTTAAGCCTTGCGCCTCAATTAGTTATTTATACAAATCTTTGTAATTACTTGATTAACATTGCTGAATATTCAATTTATGTTTTAATAGTATATATCGTCCGGCTATGCTCGGCAAAACACATTTCTAAAATAATTTAAATAATTTTATATCTAAAAATTAAATTTTTTTTTTTTTAATATTTTTGTATCATATTAAATCAAAATTTCGTTAAATTTATTTAAAATTTTTTTTTATATTTATTTTTATTATATATATTTTTTTTATTTATTTTTTTTTTCAAAAATATTTTGGAAATGTATTTATAAAAAATAAAAAATTTTAATATTAAAAAAAAATATTTTTGATTTAAAACTATGCCAAAACCCATACCAGGCCGATCTAAACTCTCGCTTGAGTATGCTTGGCCATAACGTCGCCAGTGACGCATTCCAGGAAGCGTATGGCTCAAGTCGTTGCTCATCTTGGCATCTGCTCAATTGTTGCGATATTTGCGCGAAAATAAACAAACATCACATAAAAGGGGGCGAGGAGGAGGAGGCAGCAGGCGAAGACGAGCGCTGTTTACTAACGACTTATAAAGACTTGGGCCAGAGGCAGAGATAACTCTTAAGCCGTATATCCGTATCTCTATCTGTATCTGCTTCTCTTTCTCTTTCTCTTTCTGTTTCTGTTTCTGTTCTCGTCTTTCTTTTGTTTCGGCATCTGTCAGATAAATCGCTTTGTGTGTGCGTCTACAAATGTCAGCGCTGCTTTGCAAACTGGTTTCAACTTTGCCGAATGCACATCCATTCATCCAATCATTCAATCCCTCAATTGATCATTCCGGCATTGAGCAAGTGCCATCTCGAATCTCGGCCCTAATTCGAAAATCAACTCACACTGAATTAGATCTTTATCCAAAGCGTGCGGCGAGGTCCCCCCACATACACACACACTGCCTCCCTCCTTCCTCCTGCCACCGCCTGCCGCCTGCTATCATTTGCCCCTCTTTCAGCTAGCTACTCCACATTCGACATGTTTATGTGGTCGTTCGTAATGTCTTGAGAGTTCATATGAAAGTCGTCCCCCCGCCCCACCCGCCCACTTTTGAATGCATTCACAGTTCATTGGCTAGACTTTGTCATCGATAGAACTTGCAGCAGCCGCAGCAGCAGAAGAGCAACTGCGGCTCCAGGGGCCAGAAGGGGTTAGGCGGGGCAGCTGCACACATTCACATGCGTTAATGGCAGCGCTACATTTGCTGTTAGACACATTTGCTGGAGTTCATGGGTGTCAACCACTTGAGCACTGCGGCCCCCAAATGGGTCCCAACATAACTTTACAGCGTTCGACATGCGAATATGTTGGCCATGGCCTAGAGATGGCAGCGTGTCACGCACGATGAAGGCACGGGTATAGCTGATATCTGAGTAATTTGGGAATATTTTAATAGTTGACTAATCTATATATAAAATGTTGGGAAATTATAATACTGGGAAATAAAATGTTGGGAAATTATAATAATGGGAAAATAAAATAAAAATATGAGAATGAATAAGGCATATGTTAAGTACCTTATTCATGCTTATATCATTATTTTATTTTTCCATTATTATAAATTCCCATTATTTCTTTTCCCAGTATTATAATTTCCCACTATTTTATTGCCTGTCTTCTTTACGTTCTGCGTAAACAGTGCTCATTCCTACTGCCAGTAGGAGAGTCTTCTCTCCACAAGATCCCCAATCTCAACTATCATTCAAATCAAGGAGTTTAACAATTTCATTTGCTTTCCTCCCACTTTTCATGCAAACATGTGTCATCTCTGGACCGAAAGCTCGCCGCTTTTAGCGACGCTATCATCATTATGACAGCTCATTTGACGGCGCACTTAGCACACACCGAGCTCCAAATTGAAGACGACGCATGAGTCTTGAATGAATCTCAGCGATGATTCTCGCTTGCCGCTGGCATCTGCGTCTCATGTATCGAGTCTCGTGTCTCAATTTCATGCAATTAAGTTCAATTCGAGCTGCTTGTGGGCCTTGTATGAGTGTGTCTGTGTGTGTGTGTGTGTGTGTGTGTTGCCTTGCAACGAGGCAACTGCGGATCGAGTGGCTCTTGTTGAACGCACGAGTGCAACTGCAACAACACCGCCGCACACCCCCGCCAGCCAGCCAGCCAGGCCAGTGAGCATAGTGCAACGGCATCGATGGCTCGGTTTCGTGTTGCAGCTTTTGAAGTAAACAAACAAAAGGCAAAAGCAGCAGCAGCAGCCACAGCCACAGCAGCAGCGGCAGCAACCACCGCAGATCGCACCACCAAAGGGCCACTCGATGTGCTCCCAATGTTCCATAAATAGAGCTGCAGCACGTTAAGAATTTCGTATCGTTCGCCTTTCCAAACAATTGATGCACGTTTCAAGTGCCTTCACAGCTTCACCCAGTGAGGGGCTCCGCCCCCTGGCCCCCTCTCACCTCAGCCCGCCCTCCCCTCACCTCTTTCCATTCTCCAACTGTGTCATTCCGATTCCGATTCCTGCGATTGCTTGTGAAATTCTCGATTTGCATTTTCCTAAACTGAATTCCATTCCATGTTCCATTCCTCTCAATGCCAACGCATTCCATTCCATGCGTTTCTTTTGTCTTTCTTTCAATCCTTTTCACATACAATATCTCTGTCTAGATAGCTTCAACTGTTTGTATTTGTTCATATGTTCTGATAAAACAGACACACATTAGCACATCGTATGGTTTCAGTTCCATTGCATGATTCAACCAATATTTGTCTATTACATATAAATATCTGTTTTAGTCAACCACTTAAGCCAGCCTACATATGTACATATGTATATCGATACATTACCAAGGCTGTCAAATGCCTTATAGACATATATGTATAAGATATGGGGGGAGAGAGATATATCTAATATAGCTGTCTTCATTACAAGAGTCTTCACAGTAAATTTAAAGCTTTCAGCTTTTGTACTATTTGGGCTATGATCGATTTTTATCGATAACAAGGAATGCTCATAAGCTCGTATAGCGAATATATATAGGTTTATATAGGATTAAGATTTCAAGTCTCTAACTTAGGTATCTTCAACGGATGAACAGATATCCAAACAGTTGGATGGAGCAGATCGACTTAGCTCGAGCCTTTAGCAATAGCTAAGCTAAATAAAACTTACAGACTAAAGATACAATTTTTAAAAATTTCCATAAAGTGTTGAAATTTATTAATATTATTTAAAGATAAAGTTAAGAACTAAAATTAAGAAAACGGTTTAAGATATCAAGTCTTAGGTATAAAAGAGTTAGAAGCTTGAATACAATCGTAACAATAATTCAATATCAAATCTAAGCACTTATAGTGATATCAATTACACAGCAAAAGTATATTATCTATCAAATATATATACTTTATATATATATTCATATTCATATATTCTATATATGTATATATATATACATATTCTGTTTTTTCATCTGGCAATTGTCTTTTGCTGCGAAAAAAAGCAGTTGACAAAGCTTTGCGCTGATTTACGCTCCAGTTGCGGCAATATTTTGATTCCCCCCATTAATGTTGCCCCCTCCCAGCCCCCGCGCCCTTGGCCAATGCAGGCGGCCATAAACGCCCCTCGCTCAGACAATGCAATGCAAACGACAATAACTAACGTACAGTTGTAATCATTTGCCAACTGACACAACAGCAGCAATTAAGTATTTATAATGACTTCTCGGAGAGAGAGAGGGAGAGAGAGAGAGAGAGCAATTAGAAATATTAATAGAGCTGAGAGGAGAGGAGCACGTTCCTATTCACCTCTACCCTCCCCTCCCCACCCCACCCAAGTTCTATAAAAAATAACACTAATAATTTGCCATGTTTTTCAAATGTTCAGTTTTGTCACGAATTACAATAAAGATAGGAAAAGAGAATAACAATAAACAATTTGTGACGTCAGCGCGTGACTAAAGTTAACAAAATACCGGCTAATATACGAACAAAAACCTTATAAATTCCTTTATAGAAAAATTGAAAGTATTCTGGCTAAAATTGTTGTTTATCTTATCACGTATCAGGCGGAGATACCTATGCGAGCTATGTATATACACTGCATGCCACTGGGATCGTATTGGAAGTTCGTTTGCAATACCTGTGTACCTGCAGGTGTATATGTAAACATATATTCGAAACCGTTAGTTATATTTTATGTTTATATATAGTATCTGGAATCCGAATGAATCCAAAGTAGCAAGTGGAGTAGGTTTCGTTTGCGAAAAGTTATCGATAACTAACGCTAAAGTAATTCATAGCATATATATGCACATATGTATATATAAGATGTTATATACACATACATACATTGTACGAAAATCAAATGAGTATCAGAATAAAGCAGGTCTACGCACTTGGCGTGCATTTGCTTTAAGTGTTATCGATAATTATCGTTTAAGTAATTTAGATATGAAGGCCTTTAGCTACCTACATATATTATAAGCAAATCGAATGACTTTACAAACAAAGCTGCTCTATATATCTATATAGAAAGTAGGTTTTCATTAAGAGATATCGATAATTATATATTAGGTAATGCATATCAATTATTTACTATTCCATTCATACTACATCTATCAACATCTCGTACAAGAGAGAGTATTCAATCTTCGACTTCATCACATATTTAACTGCATTTATTATTTTCTATTCTTTTTAATTTTCTTACAACGGCATATCGAATAGCCAGCCCAACCCGACGCCCCCTTTAAGGCGACCCCAAAAACAAAAGAATAAGGAGAAAGAGAAAGAAGAAGGCAAAATGTCAGCACGAGTGAAGCGAACGCTAACAACATGTCAACTACTGTTAGCTGCGGTCACGTTGCCTTTGCCTATGCCCAAGCCGCTGCCGCAGCCGTAGCCGTAGCCGTAGCCTCAGCCACTGCCATTGCCATTACCATTGCCATGGGCCGCGACTGCAGTTGGAAGTTCGTCGGCAAACTGGAAATAGACACGCCCACCAAAAATGGGCAGCGGGAGCAGAAACCACAGCCGCGATCAGTGGCAGCGCAGTCGCCGTCGAAGCTGGGGCGAAAGCGACTGCGACCGCAAAATGTTGTTGTGCCAAAACAGAAAAAAAAGAAAATAAAAGAATAGAAAGGAACGACGAAAGGGGTCTAAGGGGGGGCGCAACAACAAAGCGCAGATGAACAACTATTTGGACTATGTAATTTGCAAGCTTTTATGGACAATGTTCAATGAGAACAAGACGAAGACGCGGAAGAAGAAGAGGTAGAGCAAAGAAAATAGCAAACTAAAGGGAAGGGAAACAATTAGAGGCAGCCGGAGGGAGGCAGAGGCAGAGATGAAGTGCCATTAAAACTGTGTAATGTGCGAGCTTTATGACCACACGGTTCAATTATTTGAATGCACTGAGCGAAAGAGGGGGTGGGATTGCAGATTGAGATGAGAAATATTATGGAATGTTAAATAATATGAAACAAAATTGAATTTCAAATATATTTTCTGAGCAACATAGAATTTCCAATGATTTAAGATTAAGAAAAATTTTAAGATAAATGTAAAATATTTATATTTATATATGAATAATAGAAGAAGCGGAAGAGCATTTAGCGAGCCTTTACTGTACATTAAAGAATATTAATAATAATTTTCAGAAAATGAATACTGCATTAAAAATAACAACTAACATAAAATATCATTTAGCGAGGCTTCACTGTGCATGGAATATGCACAAATACTAAAAGTCTTGTAAAAATAGCATTTATAGCGTTTTTTTCTGTTCACTAAATATGTTTTAAAATATATAATTCATATAAAAAGCATTTAGCGAGGTTTCACTGTGCATGGAATGCGGACTGAGCCATTGCAGTGCTTGCAATAATTTATTTTAATTTTTTTTAAACTTAAGTTCCAACTAAGAGGCACTCAGAGTCTCAGCCTCAGCCTCAGCCTCGGAGTCTGAATCTTTTGTCTAGAATGGAATGATTCACGTGATTTACAATTCACAATTCGAAGTGAATCACAAATTCACGAATTCCAAATTAACTGCTTTTGTCTTAGGACTCTACCTAACTGTTAATTATTGTATACGTGCCTTTAAGAGTGAGTATTACTGTAGGGCGACTCACAGTGATCACAGATATTGCGAAACTTATTGAGCAGCCCTCGTTTGCTACTTACGTTTGGGATACACCGGCGGGCGCACCCTTGCCACCTCGGAGATGCTGATCGCATTGGTCACGGCGCAGACCTCGGCTTCGCCTACGGCTCCTCCCGCAGCTGTTCCTGCTCCTGCTCCTGCTCCGGCTCCCGGTCCTATTGCTCCTGCCAACGACGGCGGCTGCGACTGCGGCAGCGGCGGCGGCTGCTGTTTCATGGCTGCGCTGCCGCTGCCCAAAACGCCGCCGACGTTGAAAAGGCGTCGTTGCTGTAGAAATGCCGTTTTGTCTGCCGTTTGCTGCTTGTTTGTAGTTATTTATAACCGTTATTATAATAATATTATTAATTTTTTTTGTGATTAATTGTGCACGAAAACAACGATGCTGAAATAGCTAAATGTTTATTCTTGATTTTAGGCGCTTATCAGCGGTCGAGATAAGCACGTGTGTGTGTGTGCCAATAACTTCAACTGTTAAAAATTTGCAATAAGCTAAAGAGTTGCGAGAGAGCATGCATGTCTTTACTTTTAAGGTTTCACACACACAAACACACACACACACACATTCACTCACATATGCAGCTGCCCTATATTTACGTCCTGCTGACACCGTTAAATGAGTAATTGAAAGCGAATTGCCTTCAATGACAGCGCACCAACAATAGCAAACTAACGGTGCTTTGGGCAGCTGTTCTTGCGTTCGGCTATCCTCTTTGCGCCGATTCACCTTGACCTACACGAATTCAATAATAAATGAGCGCAGCCTGCACACACACACACAGAAACACAAGCACTTAAACAAAAACGAAATTAAAATGAAATCATTCGCACATTTGTTGTTTAACAATTCAAAAAAAAAAAAAAAAAACAAATTTAACTATGTATATCCGTTGCACTTGGCTTTCAAAATATACCTTTCCACTTGAGCTGCAAAAATTAGACACAACCGACCCGCGGCTAGTGTAACCGACTATTGTTGAAACGAAAATGTGCCGTACTTATAGCCAGGGCAAGCGGGCACACTGCCTCATGCTAAACTCATTGTGGCACTGTTGTGCTAACAGCGAGTTTAACATGTCTGCTAACTTAACACTGTATGCAATAGTATCGCATAAATAAAAATACTAATGCACAGCTGTTTTTTGCTCAGCTCGGACTGTCGGCGGTACTCAGAAAACCATCGTAAGTGTTATCAGAATATCGAGTACGTTTGTCGGCAACATTCAATTGCTTAAATTTAAAGAAATACTTTTTTTATTTAATATAGTTGCCTGTAGTTTTAATTAAAATACAAAGATATGACTTTTTGGCGCTTGCAATTGCAAATTGCTAAGCTCAGCCGCTTGTCAATTGCACCGCTGCAAAGCCGATTTCACGCCAATTTGGCGCTCATCGCTAACTCCAAACTGCAAAAACAACAAAACAGACTTTGTCATTGCAGAAGCCGGAACAAAGTCAGCGACCATAATATAGACATGCTGAAGTACTTGAATCAGAACGAGGCGATCAACGTGGATCTGGAACTCTTCAATGAGTACAAGTTCAGCGTGGATCAGCTCATGGAGCTGGCGGGTCTCAGCTGCGCGCACGCCATAGCCAAATGCTTTCCGGCGGAGCGATACGGACGTGTGTTAGTCTGCTGCGGCCCAGGCAACAATGGCGGCGATGGCCTGGTTTGTGCACGCCACCTGGCACTGATGGGCTACACACCTGTGCTATACTACCCCAAGCCCACGCCAAAGCCGCTCTACGAGAATCTCGCCCACCAATGCCAGCGCATGGAGATTGAGTCAATTTGTGATTGCCCTAGCGTAGCGACAGCTGCAGACTTCTACGACCTGATTGTGGATGCGCTGTTCGGCTTCAGCTTTAAGCCACCCGTGCGCGCTGACTTTGTGCCCGTGGTGGAGCTGCTGCAGCAGACCAAGCTGCCCATAGCCAGGTCGTTGAGCTGATTAGAGTCAAGTGAACTCTGCTTAAATTGTTTCTTATGCTATTGCAGCGTGGACATACCCAGCGGCTGGCATGTGGAGGAGGGCAAGCTCAATGAGTGCGACTTGGAGCCCACTTTGCTCATCTCTCTGACGGCGCCCAAGCTCTGCGCCAAGCACTTCAAGGGCAAACATCACTTCCTGGGCGGACGCTTTGTGCCGCCCGCTTTGCAGCGCAAGTACGAGCTGAATCTGCCCAAGTACCCGGGCAACGAGCTGTGCCTGGAGCTGTAAGGGAATGTCTAAATCAAGGATTACCTAGGGATTGCTTAAGGAATCCTTATGGAACACAATTTAGCTTGTTAACTATTTTATAATTGATTCACATCAACTAAAGTCTGAAAATTAGTTTTTTATACTTTTATATTTGATTATAATTATTTTACATGAGTTCTTGCTCTATTTATACAAACGATTGTAATTCTTGCGGCGGCGATCCTCCTCGAAGTTGTTGTTGCGCGCCCACTCCTTGAGATTGCCCTTGGAGCGCAGCATGGCTGACTTGGAGTCGACGTCGCGCATGACGAACGGCGAGAAGCCCGCAATGTAGTCATCATCCAGAGCATTCGTTTTGGTCTTGGCGACGCGCGACGGCATCTGGCGAGGCATGGGCTGATCCTCGAACAGAATGGGATTGCGTGAATGCTTGCCGCCCTGGAAGCGTGGCAGACTCTGGTTCTTGTACTTGGCGGACAGCGGGCGACGCGTATTGATGTGTATCACCTGCTTGCCGTTCTCATCCAGGCTGATGGCGACACGCTTCAGGGTCTTGTTGCCGCAGTTCGGGCAGAAGACCTTGGTCATGATGCTGGTCGTTCTGAAGCAGGCATAGCAGCGCAGTATGTAGGTGCGCAGCTGCTTGATGATGCGCCCATTGAGCGCCGCCAGCTGCAGATTGAGCTGCTTCAACACATTCTGCAGCGCATAATCTGTGGTCATGCATGCCACCGGCGGCACAATATCAGTCTCCACCTTGCCCTCGAGCGCTTTCTTGGCCTTCTTAATGTTGGAGTGCGTTATCCAGCCATCGTCGCCGACGTCGTCGTCGTCGTTGGCGTTGGGGATGCTGTTAGCATTGCTGCTTGGCTGCTCCTCTTCGTCTTCCTCCTGGGGCTCTGCCACCAGCAGATCACATGTTGCCTGCTCTTCGTCCGCCGAAGGCGCACATTTTAGCTTTTCAAATAATTTGTCAAGCTGCTCCTGTGTCAAGTCATCCTCATCCTCATCACCCTCCTCCAGCTCATTTCCCTGTTCGCCTTTTGGACTCGGGATCTGTTTGCCCTGTAGCTGCGCCTCAATGGCTTCCTTAATGTGATCCACTTGCTCAGCATTGTCATCGCCAACATCATCATTAATGCCTTCATCTTCATCTTCCTCTTCTTCTTCATCCTCATCCTCGTCTCCCTCCGGCATATACCAGCCCACCAGCCTTTTGTTGTTCACATCCTGCATCTCCTCCGGCTTGTCCTTGGAGGCAATGACCTGTGAGACAACTGGCTCGTTGCGCAAATGCGCTGTGCCCACTGTGTCCGCCTCCAGCTCGTAGGTGAGCGAAATCACCTTTAAATCAATGCCCGACAAGCTAGCATAGTCGCCGGTCTTCTTGGCAAACTCGACGCAGTGTTTGACGCTCTCGGGGCGCGGTTCGCGCACCTGCAGATCAAATGGAAGCACGCACAGGCGGCGTATCTGTCGTCTATTGCGCACCTCGGCTATCACCTCCGGCACGGTCAGCACATTTTCTGCGTATTCCTAAAAAATAAACACGTCACATATTTAATTACTTATTAATAATATATCGCTTACATTCAGTGGCACTGCATTGATAAATGCTGTCGTATCCGCGACGAGATATTTAATTTTTGTGCTAGTTTCACTCATTTCAAGACGTTCATAAATAGTTGAGCGAGCCAAGACGGTAAAGAAAAACAAATTTTATATCTGCACGTGTTATGTACATGAATATGACAGCCTAAAAGGTTGTAGGTATGTGAGGCAACCTACTGTTATGACGTCATCAATTTATGAGTCATGCCAAACTGTGAGTTTTAATTGCTGCAAGTATTTATATATTTAATTGTAATTCCCTTATAATTTTTATATAATAAACGTGTACACTCAAATTATTCTTCGTAAAAATAATTCCATGTAACCATTCTTCATACGTCATATAATTTCTATAAATGTTTCTTACGGTGTAACCTGTTCAAACTATCATACATCACTCTCAACCATCGCCGATAGTTATCGCACTCGATTGCTTCGCTTAGTAGGCACTAGAATTTCTGTCTATCGATACGATATCAACATAGCACTCAAAGTTCATCTCTAGTTTTCAAGCCAAAAATGGCGAAGTGCGTGCTCTTTTTTGTTATTCGGTTTTGATTTTCTTGTCAATGTTTAAGACCGCACAAAATTATATAAAGCAGCTCTAAAGCAGTTACAAAAGTAAGTAAAACAAAAATTCGGCTGCAATTATTTGCTGAGCCATTTTACTAAAATTAAACGCGCGCGACTTCCAGAGAGGTGCAATTTGAAATATCGCCAATGTGGAATCAGTGGCCAGTCGCTGCGGTGCCAAGTGCACCGCCGCCTCAACCTGCCATACCGCCGCCACTGCCAGATGCGCCGCCACCACCGCCGCCATCAGATACAGCGACTGCAGCTCCGGCTGCCGTGGTCGCTGCCACACCATACATGGCCGGAGTTCAAACCGCTAGCAGCAATCCATATGAACAGTATACGGCCGCACAGTATGCGGCAATGACGCCCGAGCAGCAGTACGCTCTGCAGCAGCACTGGCACCAGTGGCAGACCTATCAACAGGAGTACGCCAAGTGGCATGCCCAGTATGGAGAGCAGGTAATTTTCCGCTTATTTGCAACTTACTGAAAATCTATTCTGACATTCTGCAACGATTCTATTTATGTAACAGTACAAGCGGGAAATGGCAGCAGCGGCAGCTGCCAGCACAGTGCCTACGCCTGCATCGGTCGCAGCCGGTCCCGTTGTGGGGCCTATGGCAGCCCCGGTGCCATCGGCTGTGCCTGGCATCGGGCCAGTTTATCCGCCAACTGTGATAGGTCCACAATTGCCAGTCCAGCAACAAATTCAGACATACTTTCCACAACCACAGCCGCCGCCGCCGTCGTCGTCACATTCGCAAACCCAGATGCCTGGCAAAATAATGGCTCAGCCACAGATGTACAATCAGCCGCCTCCGCCGCCGCCGCAGCAGGGCTACCAGCAGCAGCAGCAGCCGATGCAACATCATCAACATCCTCAGCCAAATCAATGGCAACAACAACCGCCGCCGCCGGGCAGATACAGTCACATGCCACCCGTTGGCTACAATCAGCCGCCCACTTCTGGTGATAACAGCATGTTTCCTAACTTGCAGCAGCCACCGCCGTCGTATATGACGCAGCCACCGCCGCCGTCGTCGGATGGCAATTGGACAAAGGGACCACCGAACAAGGGTTCAAGTGAGGCGGAGCAGCGTCCACGCTGGGATGGGCCACCACCAGATTTGGGATCGGCACGCAACAATCGCTGGCAAGGCTCTGATTCCGGAAACGGCAACAATAAGAACAACAGTCATGGCCCAAATAAGCCGGGTCAATTCGGAGGCCGGCGCAGCTGGCAACAGCCTCCGGGCAACAATGGCAACATGAATCGAAACAATCCATTCAGCAGTGGACACGATGCTGGTGCATCTAAATCTTCGGGCTCGACAGGATCGGGACCCTCCAACACGGGCAACTTTGGTGGACCGTCGGGAAATTACGGTAACTTTGGAAACAATGGCCCAAGTCAGGGATCAGCTGATAACTTTGGCTCAGCCAACTTTGGCAACAACAACAATAATCGGCGCAGCGGTCGCTGGGAGCCTAATCGTCCGCATCAAAGCGGAGGCAATTTCGGCCATGGACCCAATGGCAACAATAACTTCAATGAAGACGGCTTCAATCGCTCCAATCAGGCGAACTTCAACCAGGGCGTGCAGTCGCAGCAACAGCAATCGCGTGGACCGGACATGGACGAGGCCAGCTTCGATCGGCTGTTCGATCAATGGGAGAAGCAGTTCGAGGATTGGAAGCGCGCCAATGCGAATCATCCAGATCGCGACGAGTATCGACGCTACGAGCAGGAGTTTGAGAAGCAGCGAAACCGCATTGCCGAGCGTCGTGAACAGATGCGACGCCGACGTCAGTTGCAGAATTCGAACCAACAAGGACCAGGACAAAGATCCCAGGAAATGGGAGCCAGAGACGACTTGGAGGAAGCTGACAACTGCTTCGATGAGGGGCATTTCGAGCGAACGCTGGAGAGAAACATGAAACAGGACAAGGACAAGGACAAGGGACAGCAGGCAGAAACTGCCAACGGTACAAATCAGGACGATTCTCATCATTATTCCCCGGAATCAGAAGCGGATGAGAAAAAGTTAAAGTTAGACTCAGGCGCTAGTCTATCGTCGAACATAACGAAGGAGGCGGATGGGGAGACAACGACAACAACAACACCAAATAAAGCTAATCTAGGCAAGCGTAAGAATAATTCTGGCGGCGGTGGCAATCCGTCGAGCCCGACCAAGCAGACCAAACAGCAGAATATATTAATCATTTCGCTGGACGATGATGACGACGATGTGGTGGTTCAGGCAGAGCAGGATAAGGACGAGGACACGGCCGGCAATTCGCCCATGGAGAATCTGTTCAAGAAGAGTGATGGCATTCCGGGACTTGATTTCATTGCCGACGGAGCTGAAGCGCCGCCCGCTGATGAACCGTCGAAGTCACAGAGCACTGATAGCAACAAGAAGATACCATCGCTGTTCGATGTGGTCATTGATAAGCCGGCCACATCGCCGGCAGAGCGCACTGGCAGCGATCCGGTGAAGGAAAAGCCAGCGATCATCAGCGATACTATTCCGGATGATGTTAGCAATGTGCTCAAGGATCCCGAGTTTATGAACAACTTGTCGCAGGCGCTGGCCCAGGCGCAGGGACGCGACCGCGAACAGCAGGAGCAGAAGTCCAACGATAGCTCCGAAAATGCCAGCAACAACAACAACCATAATGAGGCGAGTGACGGACGCGCACTGAGCTTTGCCGAGTGGCAGCGCAAGAAGAATGTCCAGAAAGTTTCGCAGGATGAACAATCGGACGATATGCCGGATAATGGCGCTTCAGGTCCAATGGGTCCCGATAAAAGAAACCCTCTCGGGTTTGGACCCAACGGCCAGCCGTTTGGACCTCCGGGTGTCCAGGTCATGGGTCCGAATTTTATTGATTTTAGTGGCCCGGGCGGCGGCAATTGCGGACCTAATGGTCCGCCCAATGGACCGAATTTTTGTGGCCCCAATTTTGGCCGTCCGGCACCCGGAGCCGGGCCATTCGGCCCCGGACCCAATATGCCATTCGGACGTAATTTTGGTCCCGGCGGACCAAATAATCCCAATTTTAACGGACCGGGACCTAACTTCAATGATTATGGACCTAACTTCGGTCCGAATTTCCGTGGCAATGGACCCGGTAACGGTCCATTTCGACAAAATTTCTGCGGCCCGAATGGACCCGGTCCGAACTACGGCGGACCCGGACCGTTCGGTGGTCCCGGCGGCTTTGGCCCTGGACCCAATCATCCAAATGAATGCAATTTTCGACCCAACTCGGGGCCCAACAATCCAAACTTCAATGGCCCCAACAACAACAAAAACAATTTCAACGATAATCCGTTCAGACGCAGTAGTGGAGCGCCAACGCCCAACTTCGATGATGGACACGGCTTCGGTCCACGTGGCAAAGCACCGTCAAAGAACTTTGGACAGCAGCGCAACAACTTCGGCAACGGAGGAAACAACAACGACAACAAGCCTTGGCCTAACGGGTATGTGTCATAAGTAATGCTTAACTATATATATATCTTTCTCTGCCCACCCAAGAGTCTCTCTCTCTCGCTCTAACTTCTTTTTTTATTTGTGTGTCAAATTAAGTTTATTGAGGTTAAGGGAGAATTCCTGTCCAATATTCCGTCTGAGTGCGAAAAGTTTTGCAGGGGGGAGGGAGAAATTGAGCCGCCCTTTTGTCTGTGTTACAAAGCCTTTGGGCGGAGTTATTGATGTTGAGTGTATGAAAGGGGGCACCTTAAACACCTTTATAAGATCTGTGCAGGTTACACCTCGGAATCTCGAATGTTACTTGCGACATTGATCTCTAAGTCAGCTAGCTGGCTTGCCTAATGATATTATATCTCGTCTTAGGACCTTCACTTTATCTTCTTATGAATGTTGAATGCTTTTGAAGCTAATCTCAAGATGTATAGATAGTTCTGCAAAGCAGAACAACCGAATTCAAAGTTTATCCTAGTTTCACAGTTTTTTTTCTTCTTCATTTTAAATAGGGGAGATGCGGGTCTACATGCACCTCCATGAATAGCTGATTCAGCAAAGAAATTTATGATTTTTGATGAAATGAAAACCCAAAATCCATTGACAATGAATGAATGAATGAATGAAACGAACCAAATAATATTCGACTCAAAGCCCAATACCAAATCCTGGCTTAGTCTTAAGTAATCCCCATCAAAATTATCAAAATAAAATATATAACTTGAAATTGTTGAACCTGAATCATGCCAAAGTCTACAATCTGAGTGAAATGTCTAGTCTTTGGATCATTCCAGTTTGTGAACAAGTCTTAAATCTGATCAACCAATTGAACTCGATATATCTCGAGTAAGCTTTTGCATACCATGAAAGCCCAAAGAATATTTCGATTCAATTGATGATTGTGGAAATGTTTCTCTTTTCCAATGGCTTAGTGTCAGTATTTAGTCTAATCTACGTCTCAGTGACAATCTCTCAATTGCCTTATTAATTGAGTGATAGCGCTCGAAAGACAGAAAGACCCCATAAGTAGTCCGCCATCCCTTATAAATCTGTTTTCTTATACGTTTTCTATGTTTCTAGCATAAATGTGCAGGCATTTTTGTTGATCTCGTCGTTAATGCTGGAATTTCGATTCCTTACCCGTTTTCTCTTTTTCTCTTCTACTTTTATGCACCCAAAATAAAAAAAAAAAAAAAAAAAAAACGAAAAAAAAAATACAAATATACAAAATAAAAACTAAAATTAAAATTACAAACAATGAAACCAAACTCACGAAAAACTCAAATGTCATTGCTCTGAATTTCACTTGATTCGTGATCAATCTATATACACATATATATATAAACCTATACATATATATATATATATATATATATATCTGTATTATAGCAATCGATCGTTCCGTGGTAGGGGTGGCAGCTCCAACAGGAGCAATAGAAACATGCAGCAGCAACAACGCGGACCCAGGTCAAGCTAGATACGTGCCCTTCTTCTCGATTCTCACAGCAACTGAATCAATATTTTTTACGAAATCAATATCTTTCTCTGTCAGTCAAACACATCTACTATGTACATCAACAACTGCTAAAATCTCTTAACTAATTTTTAAGATCTGAAAAGTTTGTTTTTTATTATTTGATTTTATTTTGTTTTTTTTTTACTGTAAAAAGAAATCATTGAATTTAGTAATTTAAAATTTGAAAAGGAAAATAATTGAAGCGAACCTCGACCCAGTTTGAGCTTCAGTTATTTTCGCAGTTTGAGTTCTAGAAACTCCTCATTAGCATAATTCGTAGTTATATATATAAACATATATAGAAATTTCTAAAAACAAAAAAATTAACAAATAACAAAAATCAAAATACAAAAAAGAAAAAATCGAAGAACATATTGAATACGCTGAAAGAATAAAATGATTTTAATTATTATATTAAATCCGAACGTGATTATTTATATTTCAATATTCCAAATTGGGTTCACCTAATATGTATATATAGAACTCTAGAACCATAAGAATCTCAAGCATCTGTCCGATTTAGTATCAGCTAACGTTTGGCTTTAGTAATAAGAAGAACAGCAATACGATCCGCTTGGGATCACATTGCTTTATCTGAACTGAGTGCGAAATCTGTTGAGTATTGCCACTCAAATTTGATAAATATAAATTTAGTTTTGTTTATGCCTGAGCAGCTGTAACTAGGTTTACGTACCCCATCAGGAATTATATAACTTGTGGCAGCTGGTTTATTTGTGGGAATTCTAGCAGCATTTCAACTTTTGTTTAGCTAGCCGTTCATGGGCAGCTTTGGTTTCGGGTAGTAGTGAAAGGCACAGGTGGGACTGGGACTGGGTCTGGGTAGAGTACGTCGTCCGAGGCAACACTGTTGTGGCCAAAACTTTAATAGAGTTTTCCAAGTCGAGCCCAAACAGCAGCTCAACAGCTCAACCTAACTGAGCTGAGTCCACAATTCCTAGCCTAAGTGAGTTCTATGACTAGCACCAGTCGAAAGTAGCTGAAGCCTAATTTCCAATTCGCGTTTCTTTTTGAACACCAAGCGTACCTCGAACACGCCCACCATATTAGTTAAACCCGCCCCCAAAGACTTGCCCCCTTGCTAAGCTGCGTCCTCTCGCTTAACCATTGAATACATATATTTACATAATGATTGCCTTTGTCTTAGTCATGTAAGCACTTTAAATAAAAATACTTGAGTTAACTGAAATATAGAGCGTTATAGAGTTATATGTGGGCGGATCTATGTGAACCATCTAACGAGTCGTAGATGGAATGTGGTCTGATTATGATATTCCTAGCTGTACTTTGGTCTGATTATGGTATTACGATATGGGTCCTTTTGCTGGGCGAATAAGATTAAAGATTCTCAATCTTAAGTCTGGGAAATATAGATTTGTCTGTTTGCCAAAGTCAAGTCCATTGAGTCCGTCTACGCTTAAGCATAAGGTTATATAGATTATGTAGTCTGTTTATTCAGTTATTTAGATAAAGATATTGTCTAACTCAACTGATTATTCTATATTTTAGCCAAAGAATTTTTATATATATATAAATATATCTATACTTCGGTCAGCCGATGATATGCCAAGACCATTGTCCTGATATGCTTATGCCTATGCCCCGGACACACACCGCAGGACTTAGAGCATCTCCTCCTTGACTCTGTCCCTGTCTCTACCTCTGCCTCTGCCTCTGCCTTGTCTCTTAAACTGTTATGTAAATATCTTGAAGCTACAATTGCTTGCCCTATGACAATAGCAATATATTTGTAAAAAGTTTAAGTGTTTCTTTCTGGTTTAAAATTAAAAAAAAAAAAAAAAAAAATGCAAAAAAAAAAACGAAACAAAAAAAAAACATGAACGTATTAAAAATCAAACAACAAATAAACAACTACAAAAAAAAAAAACACGTACAAACATAACCAAATAACAAATAATTGATGAAAACCAAATGTTAAACAAACCAAACCTCGACCCTGCGTCACGCAACGTTGCAGCGCGGAGCACAGCGGCAAGGAGCCCGTCTATCGTCCGATGCAAGTGTTTGACTATCAGAACAGCCGCAACACCGCCGCCAAGGTGATCGACTACGGCCACAAGTCGGCCGATGGGGTGGCCCCCAATTGGATGGCTGCCGGTGGCCCAGGACGGGGCCAGTTTCTGCCGGACTACAGGCCTGGCGTCACCTTTGACTACGGACACGCCTCAGCGAGTGGAGCAGCCAGTGCCAGGCCTCCCAATTGGAACGCCAGCCTTCATTCCAACACTAGCAACAGCAGCAGCAACCAGAGCGGCAACAACAAGAAGCGAAACAAAAAGAAGAACAAGAATCGGCAGCGCGCCTTGCAGCAGCCAGCTGCGGATTCGCTCATGATGCCCGAAACTGAGGTAGGTATCTGGTGGCCAGCCACGCCGCAACATAGCCCAATGGCCAAATAATGTCCTCTCTCTGTATATATCCATTAGTTGAGTGGCCAGCAGCCAGCCGCTGGCAACCTGGACGATCTCGAGGACATATCCGACGGCGAGGAGTAAGTTTCCATTTGATTTACCTGAAGTTCACCTGAAGTCTTTTAGCTAATGTCGAATTCCATCCATTCCAGTTCTCTCACGGCTCTACACTTGGAATCACCACCGCCGCCGCCACCTCCAATGCTTTACATGCCGGTACATGAGGAGCACGTGCCACCGAATGCTTTTCCAGCCAATCCACAGCGTCGCATGCTGGGCGAACCACCCGTCGCGCTGTTCCCATCGACGGCAGCGGCCAATCAACAGATACCGGAGCTAACAGATATCAGTTGCCTGGAATTGAATATACCAACTAATGAGAACTGCAATACTATATCCATTGACGAGGTGCTGCTGGCACCGGGGCGCCTAACGCGTCCCAAGCGCATTTGCATCATTTTGCGTGGACCGCCGGGCTGCGGCAAGTCGTATGTGGCCCGTTTGATTAAGGAGAAGGAGCTAGAGATGGGCGGCGCCAGTCCCCGCATACTCAGCATCGACGACTACTTCATAATTGAGAATGACTACGAGGAGAAGTGCCCCAAGTCTGGCAAAAAGGTAGGCTCGGGCAGGGCAATAGCTCAATTATTACAGCTTATTCATGCCTCTTCTGTCCGCAGATACCGAAGAAGGAGTTACTGTACGAGTATGATGATGCCATGGAGGAGACTTACATGCAATACTTGATCAAGTCGTTCAAGAAGACGCTTAGCGACAATCTCTATGACTTCATTATCGTTGATTGCAACAATAACTCGCTGCGTTCACTTAACGAGTTCTATTGCAACGCCAAAGACTCGAATTTCGTGGTACGCAGCTCACCCACTCTCTCTCTCTCTCTCTCTCTCCCTCGCTCTATTTCACATTCCTACTCTCTCCCTGTCTCGCTCGTATTTATGCTGATGGCTCTCTTCCTCTAACAGCCCTATATTGTGGACATGCACTGCGATGTGGAGACGTGCCTGGGCCGCAACAGTCATAAGCGCGGCGAGCACGAGATACGTGCGGTGCTGGACAACTGGTGTGCCACGCCGTTGCACTACATCAAGCTGGATGTGTCGTCGCTGCTGGAGAATGTTGTGGAAATGGAAGATGTTGAGAACATGGCAACGGTAACTATGCAGGTGTAATGCAATTCTTCAATTGCGACCACCACGAATCACAGCCACTGGCCCCAGTCAGTCCCCTCGGCACTGACCACCAAATTTCTCTCTGTATATGCGTGTGTGTGAGTGGGTGTGTGGCACTATTGCGCCGGTTAATGGCACTGGCACACGACATAGTTCATAAAACATATATTTATACTTACTTTTACATATATATAGCTGAATTATATATTCAAGCAGTCTGTAGTCTAAGCACGAGTATACCTTAGTCGGCAATGCCAATGCTCACGACAGCCTTTAGTCTAAGATTCTCTGAAACTCGCATCTATGCTGATGCATACATATATGTGTATGGCATAGGCATATGCCATACAAATTGAGGTAGTTGTGTCTATCGAATATATATATATATATCTACTATATATGCACGATGCAAATGCAAAACTGTAAACCAATACAAATAGAATTGCGTTGTTGTACCAAAAACTATCTATCTACCCAAATAACGAACTCTTGAAATGAAGTACCTAAGTAAATGGCTATTGAAACGCTGGTCAAGCAAACTGTTGTTGATTTATTGCGGCTTGTTCATTGCAGGATGATAATGCCAGTAGCGCGGAGCCAGCGGCCGAGGAGGGTGCCAGCGCTGCCCATGAGGATGCCGCCGACGACGACGAAGAGGACAGCAATAGCGCTGATGCGGCCAACGATGTAAGTGTCAGTAGCATAAAGCCTTATAATGGTTAATTGCTCCCAATGTGGGCATAAGCTCTCTGCTCTCGTGCTGTCTGTCTGTGTGTGCGTGCGTGTGTGTGTGTGTTTGGCTGCTAATACAAATATATATGTATATATATATATATTCTCTTATTGTACAATTTTCTTGACATGTGTGTTGGTTGTGTAAAGTGCGGCTTTCTGAAAAGCAAGTGGGAAAATGACACCACGGAGGAAAATCTGGGTAAGTGCTGTCAAGTTAAAAGCAATTCTCCTATTTGCCTCTGGTCTAATGTCCCTCAACTTCAGCTCGCCTCGACGGCACGAAGCGCCTAATGCAAAAGCGCAAGGCCAGCATGGCCGACTATCTGCAGCTGGATGAGTGGGAGCCGCCCACACGCAGTGCCAATGGCAAGAAGCGGGTAAGTGCTAGATGAAATCTATATTTATACAGTTATTCGCTTAAAGTTTGCATACGACTGTTGTAGGTGCGCTGGGCGGACATCGAGGAGAAGCGTGCACAGCAGAAGATGCGCGCGATTGGCTTCGTGGTCGGGCAAACCGATTGGAAACGCATGATGGATCCCCACGCGGGCAACCGTGCGCTCAACAAAACCAAGTACATAGAACGCGTGAACAAAAGGCGTTAATCAGCGTGGGTGCAGGATTGGATGCAATCGGGCCACGGCTGCCCATTGCGGCATTCATGCAAATGGAATCGGATATGCCTAACAACCCAAACGACCTCATCACCATTGGATTTATATATATTTCTGTTTTGTAGTTTGTATTTAATAACTGTGTGTATGCCAGTTACCTTTGTTAACAAATTGCTCGCATGCAGCTAACTGTGGGGCAGTCGCGTGTCCCAGCACCACCAACAATCCCATCAGCTACCATTTCCAATGTGATCTGTGCTCAATTTGATAAATTATATACATTATAACTACATATAGACAGCTCTATAAATTATGTCAACTTCTGTGCATTTACGAGTCAACAAAGCGAAGTCAGCTTATTTGTATACTTGCATTCTGTCTTTGTTGTTGTTAATTTTTAACTTTTAGTTCTGCTCTTTAAAACTCATGCATTCAAAACAGTTCAAAAGGAAAATTACTTTTAGTATAGCTATAGAGATGTGTGTACAGCCAGACTTAAGCGAAATCTATGTGTATATTAGCGAAGTTTTAACGTTAGTTCTTAAGCATAAAGAAGTCTTTTATGTGTATTACTTAAATGAAATATATCCATATATATTTTAATTATTAGCATTTAACTAGGTGAATTACTGAGAAATATTGTAATTAAAGTGCAACTTGACAAAAAGTGAACAACAATGCGAATCATTCTAAATTTAAGTTGGGCATTTATGTTAAGGTTTGAGTGGCGTGTGTGAGAGCTTGATTGGGTAGAGTTATAGTTATAGTTATATAGACAACTATGGTATGTATATGAGCTAGCGAAAGTATTGATAATTTTACTTGTGGCTCGCACATCGATAAATCGATCTTGCGAGTGAGTTCTTTGGGTATGCAATGGAAGGCTGAGGAAGCGATGCAGACAAGTTTAAAAATATTTATTATTATCTGTGATGAGTCAAGTGTTCATAGAAGAAGAACTGCTAGCCCAAGCTAATGATCAGCACATAGGTGACTTTTCGTTGTTTACAGGGTATCTCTTAGTCATTAACTCTCGAGTAGTGCCACTTGCACTTCATTAATGGCTAATGTATATAATATATGTGCCTACCTCAGCATATAAGTGACTTTTCGTTGCTTACAGGGTATCTGTTAGTCGTTAACTCTTGCATAGCGCAACTTTGTTTGCCCTGTCAATATTTATGCATGCTAGACTAAGTCTTGACTTGACTCGCCTTTCAGTTTGGTTTATTGAACTTGCCAAAGACGTCAAGAATTGGCAATTACTCAGGGCCCAAGGTTAGGAAGTTGCGCAACTTTCTAGCAGGGATCGAGCACGCGATGTTCGCCAATTTCGAATAGCGATAACAGCAACAAGAGTGGTTCGAGCCGTTGCCACCCTGCGGCACACAGGGGCATGCCGTTGCGTCGCTAGCGGCATGCGCGTGAGTGTCAGAAAAGGAGTACGGGCCAAAAGGACACACTAACACCGCACCAGCACCAACACCCGCACCCACACAGCCACAGGGAAATTTCGAATTCGCATTCGCATTCGCAATTTGGCGACTGAAGCTCGTGGCGGACGAGGCCAGGCAGCCGCCGTTCAGTCGAGGAACGCAACTCGAACGTAACGGACGCTCGTGCCGCGCAGCCAGCGAGCAGAATAGCAACAACTGAAACAGCATTAATAATAAAAAAAATCAAAAACAATAACAACAAATAGTGTGCAGCAAGCGAAAGCGAGGGCGAGTGAGAGTGAGAGAGAGAGTGAGAGGGGGGGGGGGGGGCACATGGAAAGGCCAAAAAAGAAACAATCAAATTGTTCTTCTGGTCTTGTTGTTGTTGCTTTGTCATTTGTTTAATTAATTGAGTGTGTGTGAGTGTGTGTGTGCCTTGGCTGCTGAACGTTGAATTCGCCCAGTGGCGAAGTGGAAGTTACGTCAAAAGGAGCCAACGGGCCAACAACTACAGCTGTAACAACTTGTACAACAACAACAACGCGACGCGCCAAACCGTTTTGGCCGCCTTTGGCGCGTCGTCCTTTGGCCATTGTTGTCACGAGTTACCATTTGTTTTTGTTATAAATTCATGCTGTTGCTGTTGTTGCTCTCTGCTTACATTTTTATTACCTATTGCTGAATATATATATATATATATATATACATTTTTTTTTTTTTTTTCCCCCGTAGCCGGCATCGGCATTGGCTACGTGGCTCTGTGCACGGACGGCTTATATAAAGTGTAATATGGAAGCATGTCTTCCACATCCACCTCCGTGCTAGCGCTGTCATCGTTCAATTTATTATTTTTCACCCAAGGTAAGCCGAACAACGGTACATATAATACGCATAACTGCCAGCTTTATATAATCTGCAAAAAGTTGTCTTCGGCATGCCGAAGTCGGGATACGCTAGCCCAGGCCAGTGGCCTGTAGTTCTTGTAGGATCCAAGCACTTGATCGTAATGAGAGCTTAGTTGACGTTTGCTCAGCCACAGATCATGCCTATGATAATGATATCTGATCCGTGTGATGTCAGCGACGACCAGACGTATGCAGTTGTGGTTAGTGATCTCTCATATCGATTTCCATGTGACTTATATACCCCACTTGCTATGCCTCTGCGTAGTCGAGCGGGCACAGCGCCCATGTTTGCGCATCGATCAAATATTCCTATATATAAATGTCGCAATTGTTGCTCCAAGCCAACTATCAAGCGTTTCCATAATTAATAAATCAACTTTAAGTTTTAGCCGCAAAAGCCCAGCGACGCAGCGTGACCCAGTTTGCCTGCACACTGGCCGGGGCAATTAACTTGGCCCATGTGTATCAATCCCTCTCAATCTGCGGCCTGCGCTAGGGGAGTTGTTAAGCGGGCGAAAGGCTCTGCGTTGGCTATGCCATTAATGCTAAGCCTGCAAATGGCTGCGCTCGGCATGATAAGCTCTGTGATCAAGTATACGAGGGGTAGGAGCGGCGGTGTACAGGCAGTGGCCGAAAGAAGGGCGGAGAGGAAGTTAAGGTTACCACTGACAAAATCATTTAGGTAACTTTATACATTGATATATATTTTACTACTATCAAAATCTTAAAATCTAGCAGAGTTTCACTCATGTGGAGTTAGGGTTTCTCTTGAAATATATAATATAATTCTGTAAGTCAGGATACCCAAAGCATTCTTACAAAGCACACAACACATCACATTCAACACAGTTAGGGTATCTGCTAGTCGAGTAGCACAGTTGTTTATCCGTATAACACACCCAGTTTTACTTTTCTACTCAGTTAGGGTATCTGCTAGTCGAGCAGCACCCGTATAACACATCCAGATTTACTTTTCTACTCAGTTAGGGTATCGGCCAGTCGAGCAACACCCGTATAACACATCCAGTCTTACTTTTCTACTCAGTTAGGGTATCTGCTAGTCGAGCAGCATATTTGTAACCCGTATTTATCGCCAAGCATACCTAAAACACATCCAGTCTTACTTTTCTACTGAGTTAGGGTATCTGCTAGTCGAGCAACACCCGTATAACACATCCAGTCTTACTTTTCTACTCAGTTAGGGTATCGGCCAGTCGAGCAGCACTATTGGGACCAACTATCTGTCTAACCAGTCTGTTTGCTCATCTGATTTATTGCACTTTTATCGCAGCGGCTGGGTATCTGGCAGTCGGGCAGCCCTCGACTCTCCGGCCCACTGCAATCTGTAGTCGAGGAAGTAACTGAAAGTTATAAAATCTATATTGATTTTCTTTTTGTCGCTCCTTAAGTTGCGTCAACGAACTAGGCGCTTGTTTTTGCATCAGCTTAGTTTATGGGGTCTTCGTGGGGGTCCCTCAGAGTTGGCATTATCCGTATTAGTTTTACAGTTGCTTTCTGCTATTTAACTTGTCGCTTAACGGCAATTTAATGGCCTTATTGTGCGGTTGTTGCGCAATAAATCTCGGTCGACTAACTCTAAGTCCGGCTAAATAAACTATGCAACGTTCAAAGGTCCCCGCCCCCCGCCCCCCGCCCCTTCGGCCGTGCTCAGCGCGCAGCCCATTTGTTCTACTCGCAGGCAACTCGATTTGCATGCAAATTGCGTATAAATCCTTGAGTCGTTGCTGCTCAGGTCCTGCCTTTAAAGTGTGGGCGTTGCAGGGACTCACGACTCACGACAAATCATTGGCAATAGCTGCCCGAAACGTGGCACGAACTTTCATTTCTTTATTTTATTTCATTTTCCGCTTTCGCGTTCCTTTTGTCCACTTCGCGGTCATCTAATGGCCGAAGCGTTTACTTTTAATTAAAAAGTTCTTTTCGGCCAGCCAAGTGAATGCCTGAATGAGAAATGGCATCGCGCACACGCTGAGCGCTAACAATTCAATTTCGGCAGCGCTCAATGTTGATATTTGTCCTGAAACTTTTGGCAGATGCTGCCGCCATCCACGCTTAATTAGTGTGCGCACACGACCTGCCCGACATTCCAATGATAGCAGGACAGCCCGACACGGCACACGGCCCAGCGCGGCTCAGCCCGGCTCGGCATATGCGGAGTGAAAGGAAAACAACAAATTTTTAATGATATTGAGTTTGCTCTTCTTGCCTCTGGGGCCTCTGTGGCAGCAGCTGACAAGCTCTTGAGTTTGTCTTGGTCTTTTGTGGCAGAGGCCAACCAGCTTGAGCCAGCCATGTAGAGTCTATAGTCTTTGAGAGCTTCCTCAAGTGCTGAGTGCTAATCTGAAATTATAATCTGGCTAGAGATATTATATATTATATATATTATATATATTTTCATAGCTGGAATTCCTAAAATAATGAAATTCTGATAGTACTTGTAGTTTAGTAGTAGTCAAAGTACTACTAATTAAACTATTCATTCTACGGCCACTTACACGTATACTATCTCTTCTACTACGACCTGAATTACCGTTATTACTACTACTTCTAATACTACATTTGCTAACTTTACTCTTACTCCTTACTTACTCTTACTCCTACAACTACTACTACATCTTTTCCTACTCTACTACTACTTACTACCTCTTTTATTACTCTACTACTACATCTCTACTACTACTCTTCTACTTCTTGTTCTGCTAGCTCTACTTTTACTACTATTTCTGCTAGCTCTACTTCTACTACAACTCTTCTACTACTCTTCTACTAATCTTTCACTACTCTTCTACTACTCTTCTACTACTTTTCTACTACTCTTCTACTACTCTTCTAATACTTTTATAACTACTCTTCTACTACTCTTCTACTACCAGTTCTACTTCTCTTCTACTACTCTTCTACAACTCTTTTACTACTCTTCTACTAATCTTTTACTACTCTTCTACTACTCTTCCAATACTTTTATAACTACTCTTTGGCTACTTTTTTACTACTCTTCTACTAATCTTTCACTACTCTTCTACTACTCTTCTACTACATTTCTACTACTTTTCTACTACTCTTTTACTACTCTTCTACTACTCTTCTACTAATCTTTTACTACTCTTCTACTACTCTTCTACTACCAGTTCTACTACTCTTCTACTACTCTCCTACTACTCTATTATTAATCTTCTACTACTTTTCTACTACTCTTCTACTACTCTTCTACTACTCTTCTACTACTCTTCTACTACTCTTCTAATACTTTTATAACTACTCTTCTACTACCAGTTCTACTTCTCTTCTACTACTCTTCTACAACTCTTTTACTACTCTTCTACTACTCTTCTACTACTCTTCTAATACTTTTATAACTACTCTTCTACTACTCTTCTACTACTCTTCTACTACTCTTCTACTAATCTTCTACTACTCTTCTAATACTTTTATAACTACTCTTCTACTACCAGTTCTACTACTCTTCTACTACTCTTCTACTACTTTTCTACTACTCTTCTACTACTCTTCTACTACTCTTCTAATACTTTTATAACTACTCTTCTACTACTCTTCTACTACTCTTCTACTACTCTTCTACTACTCTTCTACTACTTTTCTACTACTCTTCTACTACTCTTCTAATACTTTTATAACTACTCTTCTACTACTCTTCTACTACTCTTCTACTACTCTTCTACTACCAGTTCTACTTCTCTTCTACTACTCTTCTACTACTCTTCTACTACTCTTCTAATACTTTTATAACTACTCTTCTACTACCAGCTCTACTACTCTTCTACTACTTTTCTACTACTCTTCTACTATTCTTCTACTACTCTTCTAATACTTTTATAACTACTCTTCTACTACTCTTCTACTACTACTTCTACTTCTCTTCTACTACTCTTCTAATACTTTTATAACTACTATTCTACTACTCTTATACTACTCTTTTACTACTCTTCTACTACTCTTCTACTACCACTTCTACTACTCTGCCACTACTTTACTCTACTACTAATCTACTACTGTAGTAGTAACTTCTCTCCTACTACTACTCTCCAACTATTTGTGCTAGTACTATTGCTTCTACTACTATTTCTTCAACGACTTCTACTACTACTGCTCCTACTACTTCGTCTTCCACACCTTCCTTACGTTCATCTGAAACTGCTACTCTGCCACATAGCATATCTTTTCGAGTCAAGTTCTTGCCGTATGGTCGGTGGGTCTGCATATTTAAGCAGGCTCCATTTCAATTGGAATTTCTGATTCGGCGCTGCTGGCTCGACTGCTTTACGTATCACGTGTTGCTCGTGACAGACGTCGTTTCTTAAGCTCCGGCGATGCATGCGCTCGCGCCATGCATTATGCATGCAAGGACATCGCCATTTCAATGGCTGCTGGCAGCAGTCAAAATATAAAACAATAAGTTGACAAACAGCACGACCTGGGTCTCGGATCGTGCATTAAGGTGCAGCCGAGACCCATTGTGTGGCTGACTAATTGTTTGGCGGCTACGCCTGTGGTTGCGGTGGCTGCGGTGTTGCTGCAAGTGGCTGCAAGCCTGTCGCTGCTGGTTAGTTAGCTGCCAATGGCTTTTGGCGGCTAGCACTCGGTTTAGGCTGTCGTGTTTGTTGATGTTTTCTGCGTACTGGGGTTATTTTTAGTTGCAAAGTGCAATTAGGGCTTCAAGCTTCCACGACAATAGCAACGGCAACGGCAACAATACGCTTGGATTATTTCTGTGCGCACAGCCGGAGTCCAAGCTCAATGCCACGCGCTAAAGGTTAGGTGTCAAATAACAGGCATTCATTGTTCTATACATAAACACATGCCAAAGACACCCACACACACACACAGGCAGAGCAGGCATGTGTGTGAATTTGATTTTGCATTGATTTTCCTCTCGGTGGCATTGAGTGGACGCAAGGCTAAGGCAGATGTCGCTGATGTATGTGCAGCTCTTCATATGCTGAAAGCAAGCCAGGAGCATTAATATTGATATAATATAATAAAAAATAATAATATATAATATAATATAATATAATATGATATAATATAATTTAATATAATATAATATAATATAATATAATATAATATAATATAATATAATATAATATAATATAATATAATTTAATATAATATAATATAAAATAATAATATAGAGCTGTCTCTATAATACCCAGCTCAGTTAGCACATTACGCATACGCACCGTATTTGAAGCTCCCAGAATCATAATCATATGTACTATACTATACTATACTATATATATATACTATACTATATATAGTCAGGGGATATATACTCATATTGTTACTAAATAAACCAAGCTGAACTCACTGACAGCTAGTATATTACTACAATATTACGTATACGCACCAGCTGCTGGCAGGGACGTCCAGATTGATATGGCCTCTGAATTACATACCCTTTAGTGTGTGCATTACAGGGTATATATAATTTAAAGCAAACATAAAATAGTTATGACAACTGCCCTATGTTTAGCTCTATAAAAGCAATTGCTTGCGTATGACGCATACGCCCCATGTGGCCCCATTTATTTGCATCATAATTAGTTTTATATGTGTGCACATATAGTTGTTATATTAACTGAGTATTTACACACGTTTTAATCAAAAAAGTACACGGGCTGCCCAGTGGGTGGAGCACACGCTGTAACTAGCAAATTACGCATACGCCCCATGTGCGACGCCCCGAATCATTTGGCTAGTTAACTTTGCGGCGACAGCAGAATTAGGCGTTTAATTGCAATTGACATTTGTTCACGCTGGCTTTCTCTCTCTCTCTCTCTCTCTCTCTGTCTCTTTGTTTCTTTCCACTTGCAGACAGGAGCTGCCAGCGCTGCTCTCGCATTTTTGGCATTTGTGTCGTATTCACGTTGCCGCCAGCGACCTGCAACTGCAGCCAATTATGAATTTTAATTAATTCTGGCATGTTGCTACTTTGTTGACTTGCAGTAGAAAGAGAGAGAGAGAGAGAGGTGGAGAGGGCGCGCGCTCAGCACTTTCACTCTTATTGCTTGTGTTGTGCTCTGAGTGGGCTTCATTGTGTGCCAACAAATCTCTGCCATCGGCCATCTGCCAAATTGCCTCATTGACCTCCACTCGGTTGATTTCTTGAGTCCAGTCGGTTACACTTACAAATGGCCCCCAGCCAGCAGCTGGAAAACAATTCTAAACATGCTTTAAAACGCCGCCCCAGCAACTGGGGCACTGCGAGCGAATTTTGCACAGGATTAAAAGCTCTTTTCCTATTACAATAAAAATAATAATAACAATGATAATAATAATAATCATAACAATATTTATTTATGGTATCTCGCTGCTGAAAATGTTAGCTGTGTGCATTTGCATACCTTGTTAGATCGAACTCTTAGGGTATATGCTGGGGCTGAGAGCCTTAGATTCGAGATATTCGCTTGGTAATACAGAGTTTAGCAGCTGTATGAATTGAATGATGAGAATCGATAGATGATAGGTAGCACCTTGACTACATACGATCGTCTCTCTCTCTCTCTCTCTCTCTCTCTCTCTCTCCATCTCGCCAATTATATATCAATTCACTCTGTCTCTCTTTCTATCTCAACTTACCTCCCTCTCCCTCTCACTCTTTCTTCATTCTCTATCTATTTATTTCTCGATTCCTTTATCTCTCTATTCTTTCTCTCAAGCTCTCTGTTTCTCTATACAATATCTGTCTCTCACTCTCCCTATCTCTCACTATCTCTCCCTCCCTCACTTTCTCCCTCTCTCTCTTTCTCTCTCTCTTTCTCTATTTCTCTGTCCATCCCTCCCTCTCTGTCTCTTTTTACCATCTTATCACTCTATCTGTTTCCCTCTCTCCCCCTTGCATTTGATGGCCTTTCCGAAGTCTTCATCACATTCTACAGGGTATCTCTCTATCCCAGCTCAGCTTAGACATTCGCCAACACAATGTAACCGAGCTGCAGTGCAATTGAAAACGAGTCGAAGCCAAACTACGAAAATGTTTGTCAATTGGTTAACAACATTGTGGCCACGAACTGCAACTGGACTCGGGCTCAAAAGCCGTTGAAAGGGGGAGGGAAAAAAACTGCATTGAATCGACCGGAACGTGGCTGCGCCGACATTTCCACTGGAGCCCAAAAGAGCCGAAATGAAAAACGCAAACAAAAGCAAAAAGTATGGGGAAAGAAATGTAATAAGTGCACATATTGCAAATGGGCGTATACGGCCGGATAATACTGGCTCTGGTTAGCATAGACAGTGCGTTGGGGATAGTCCCTTTGACAGCTGAGTGAGTGAATTAGGGGTATTCCTGTGATAGATGAATGAACGAGCTTTAGCCTGACGAGATCTGACATCTTAAGAAACAGATATACTCTCTTTTGAGCACTGTGAGTGGGCATACAGAAACTATTTCGTTTGTGCTTCCACTTCATGGGCAGCTCAGAGCACAGAGCCAGCAGCTGAGCAGCGCCATACCCTAGCAACTGTATATAGCTGCTGGATTATGTGTAGGCTACGTCGAGTTACTACCCATCTCTGATGCAAATGTACAGGGTATCCTGCGAGCATAACACTTCAACAAACTTTTGGCCCATACCTAAATAAACGAACGCTGAATTGCAACATTTTCTTTGCGCTTCAGTTCACCGCCAGCCCCATAATCCAAATGAATAAAGAATGTTCCTTCAATTTGCATTCGAGTTTTAAGTATTTTCCTTGCATAACTTCAAGGCTTAATTAGCGGCGCCTGGCAGCGTAGGGAAATTTCTAGGGGGGCATTTATTAAGCTGCATCGATGGACTTAGCTGGTCGGAGCGCCAACCACACCTGTAAGCCCAAGCGAACAGCTGGAATTTTTGATTTGAAAAAATTCTATAAATTTTCATTGCACACGCCCAGGCGCAGCAGCACAATGCCTTACATAATGGGTGCGTGGGCGTGCGTGTGTGCGTGTGTGCGTGTGTGTACTTTGCCTTTTGTTCTTACCAACTGCAGTGTAGCTGGCACACAACTTGGCCTTATCTGGCGTTAAGCTCGATATGCCCACACGCAGAGCCCGCCCTCTGTGTCCATGTGGCTGCGTGCATATGAGTTTTTGGCATGCTTGTCTCCCCCTTGCCCCATTTCGGGCGAGAGCATATCAAACATTTCAGAAGTTGTTATTACTGTTCGGGGGAGCAGCTCGCATTGCGGGCGGGCAGAGCTGACTGCATGACAGACTCTGTGACAGGCCTGACGGACTGACTGGCTGAGTTGGAACGGACACACATTTCAATCATTCCAGCCGGATATGGGCTAAATTCAGCAAAATCTGCATGCTAAGGCCTAAATTATGCTTTAAACAGAGCGCAGACTCACTCGCTTTTTGCTTCAAGTGTAGCTTGCCACTTTGTTGATATAACATCAAATGCTGAAGCACTGAATATGCTCGCTGCTTAGTTAAATGGCGCATGCCGATGCCCATGCCGTTGCCGTTGCCGTTGCTGATGTGTTTCTCCTTTGACGTCGCCGTTTTGTCTGCTTGTTTTGGTCCTTTTACCTCTGCGCTGGCATGATAAAACTACACCCACCCACACACAGCAACATTTCTCAATTGCTCAGGGACACAAAAGTGGGAACGTGACTGAAATGTACTCGAAATGATGAGCACAAACTTAACTGACAATTGAAGCCAGCTCAACCCGAGCGAATTCAAGTTATTTTCTTGCGAATGCCGACATTCATATAATTACTGTAGCTAGAGCTGCATTAAGCTAAGACGAAGCTCCAAAGGCTATTGAGAGTCGAGGAGAAGCATCGCAGAAGAGCAATTCAATTAAGTAAATTTTTTTTTTTTTTTTTTTTTTTTTTAAATTTAAAATCTTTTTAGCTCTGTCTAGCTTTTCCCTATTTAAATTTTTTTTTTTTTTTTTAAATTTAAAATCTTTTTAGCTCTGTCTAGCTTTTCCCTATTTAAAGCTAGCTAGTTGAATTTGGGCATGATCTAACAGTTCTATAGCGATATATACTCCCCACAAATGCAGCTCTGAGCGAGTATTATGCAGTCATTAGCGCCCTAGGCAAGCTGCAATCTTCGCTCGTCTGTGCATTTTGCAGCTGGATTACCATTTTCAGCACGGCTCGCACCATAATCGGCTTACATCGGGCTATTAAGCGCATAAAGGGGTTGCAAAGTCCCCAAACGGCAGGCAACACTTTTTGCCCTCCCTCCCCAAAAGTCCAGGGTTTGTGCATGAATATGTCATATTGGGCTGTCAGTTTTTGGGATCTATACACAGCTGGTCTTTATCAATTTCTGAACTGACAGTTGTCATGCAAAATTCATGTATTTTCCCTTTGAATAGATACGCGACATGCATTTCAGCTGGGAGCAGCTTTTACTCGTCGAGGCATTGGCATATGCACGGACAAAACAATGCTTTTTTTTATGAACTCTTGTTTTTATGCCCTGAATTGAAAATGGGCATTCGGTGTATAATGTTTATAGTGCAATGGCTTGTAGCAGGCGGAAGGAGGCGTGGCTGATGGAGAGGACGCGCTGAGTCGATATAGTCATGGTCGTGTGTCTCAGGCATATTGGTGTACACCTTATGCAGGTTTATCGTATTTTTCTTGTTATCGATAATAATCGATAAACGCACTTGATATGCTAGCGGCTTGTGTTTAGGCATGTGGAAACGTATCAATGTCATTGTTTGATGCTAAAAATTTGATAGAGAAAGTCCAGCTAGAACAAGAGTTATTCAAGAATAAAGTACCCCTAGTAAAGCCCATGGGCGCAGCTCAAGCTCATGTATTATATATACATAAAGGCAGACTCCTTCATTACATTGGCTTAGCAGCTCTGCTTAGAGTTCAGGGCATTTTCTAGTCGTATACTCCCCACTAAAACCCTCTGACATGCTCCATACTGAAAGAGTAGAGAAATTTAATTTTGTTGTACGCAGCTCCCAAAGGAGAAATGATATATTGACTTTGTAGCTTTTATTTACATTTTCATTTTCTTTTTCATTTTCATTTTAAAGTTGTTGGCTAACTCCCGTGTGCCTAAAGACATCAGCTTTCAGGCCTTTCTGCATGCGAAATGATATGATATGATGAAGCTTGTGGCTTAGCTCGACTCACTGGCAATTACTTGAGGCAGAGATGGGCTTATGTGCATATATATAGATATCTATATATATATATAGATATCTATATATATATATAGATATCTAAATATATTCTTTAGATATTCATTAAGTGTTTCGTAGCTGGAAGTGGCACGAGCTGACTGCAGCTGCATTAGCTTTGAGAACATTTAATATATATTATAAAGAAGCCTTTAATGTCAAGCTTTCATTATAACCTTAGCTCGACTCTCAGTTTTTCTCTCTCTGCTGCTGTGTGAGTCCGATGAATTGTAGAAATATGGCCAGCGAGTCGATTATGAAGACAAACATCTGCAAAGGCAAGGCAAAGCAAATAAATGAAACTCGAAGCACTTTAAGGTTCAGCTCAGCCCACCCCCACTAGGGTCTTCAGGTTCAGCTCGTAAATGCCGCAAACTTCGAACTGCAGCGAGTCTTGCATGATCTGCAGCGAGAAGTCTTCCGTTTGCTTGCGTGCGATGGCGACGCCTGGGCTAGTTTCTTGCCGGGGTGGCGCCCGCCGCCAGGCGCCATTAATCAGCTGCTGCGACTGCGAAAGTAAACTGTTTTGAGAGCTCAGCCAATCGGCGTGACGCAGCAACTTACGCGCTTGGCGCAGCTGTCGCAGACGGCGCACAGTGTCCAGATCTTGAGGATGGTGGGCAGGACGACGTAGCCCGTCTGCCAGAGCAGCAGCCAGCTGATGTTCAGGGTCGTCAGCCGGGAGAGTATGATGAAGGCGTAGCAGACGACAATGAAGTCGCCGATGCAGAGCACGTTCATCAGCAGCACCGACAGCCCGTAGATGCGGGAGAGCTGGCGCGTCAGCCGCACGATGTGGGCATAGGCGAGGCGCAGCTCGAGGCTGCAGCGTTGGCCGTGCTGCAGCTGCCGCTGCAGCGCCAGCAGCTTCAGCTCCACGCGCACCACGACCAGCGACACCTGCAGATAACGCGCTCGCACCGCTTGCGTCGTGTAGAGCTCCCGCAAGCTGTACAGCACCGGCTGCCCGCGAATCCCCTCGAACGCGATCTTTGTGAGGGCGCAGCTAACGATGAGGCACTCGAGAGCCACGTGCAGGCGTATGCTGAAGGACGTCCTGGACGGTGGCATATCGGCTGCCGGCAGCTGGGCCAGCAGGCGGCGTTCGCGGTTGCGCAGCAGCAGCGCCTGCAGCACCATCAGCATGTGGGCGAGCAGATAGGCCAGGCTCAATGCGTCGATGATCCTGGAGTAGGTGCCGAAGTGCTCCATGTGCTGCTTGTGCTCCCCGTTCATATTCCAGTTGTTCTCGAAGTAGCGCCACACCTGCCCCGCCATGTCGCCCAGCACCAGCGCCAGGTAGCTGCTCAGCAGGCGCTGCAGCGTCGGCCTCTGCGCGCTGCAGGTGAGCGCCAGCACCCGGAAGTAGACGGACAGCAAGAGCTCCGTGCGGCTGCCCATGGTCCACTCAACTAAGCTCTGCGCCACCAGTTGCCCCAGCGCGAACGACGCCGCGCAGCACAAACATAATTAATTAGCTTTAGGCCAACTATATCGGGCCAATCAATCGAAGTGGCTCACGGCCATTGGGAAAATGCGACTATACCATGACCAAGCATAAAAATTATTAATATAAATTAAAATATTAAAATATATAAATATATATTGATATATATATCAGTCTCAGTCTCAGTCTCAGTCTCAGTCTCAGTCTCAGTCTCAGTCTCAGTCTCAGTCTCAGTCTCAGTCTCAGTCTCAGTCTCAGTCTCAGTCTCAGTCTCAGTCTCAGTCTCAGTCTCAGTCTCAGTCTCAGTCTCAGTCTCAGTCTCAGTCTCAGTCTCAGTCTCAGTCTCAGTCTCAGTCTCAGTCTCAGTCTCAGTCTCAGTCTCAGTCTCAGTCTCAGTCTCAGTCTCAGTCTCAGTCTCAGTCTCAGTCTCAGTCTCAGTCTCAGTCTCAGTCTCAGTCTCAGTCTCAGTCTCAGTCTCAGTCTCAGTCTCAGTCTCAGTCTCAGTCTCAGTCTCAGTCTCAGTCTCAGTCTCAGTCTCAGTCTCAGTCTCAGTCTCAGTCTCAGTCTCAGTCTCAGTCTCAGTCTCAGTCTCAGTCTCAGTCTCAGTCTCAGTCTCAGTCTCAGTCTCAGTCTCAGTCTCAGTCTCAGTCTGTGGTGCGTGGGCGTGCGTGTGTGCGTGTGTGCGTGTGTGTACTTTGCCTTTTGTTCTTACCAACTGCAGTGTAGCTGGCACACAACTTGGCCTTATCTGGCGTTAAGCTCGATATGCCCACACGCAGAGCCCGCCCTCTGTGTCCATGTGGCTGCGTGCATATGAGTTTTTGGCATGCTTGTCTCCCCCTTGCCCCATTTCGGGCGAGAGCATATCAAACATTTCAGAAGTTGTTATTACTGTTCGGGGGAGCAGCTCGCATTGCGGGCGGGCAGAGCTGACTGCATGACAGACTCTGTGACAGGCCTGACGGACTGACTGGCTGAGTTGGAACGGACACACATTTCAATCATTCCAGCCGGATATGGGCTAAATTCAGCAAAATCTGCATGCTAAGGCCTAAATTATGCTTTAAACAGAGCGCAGACTCACTCGCTTTTTGCTTCAAGTGTAGCTTGCCACTTTGTTGATATAACATCAAATGCTGAAGCACTGAATATGCTCGCTGCTTAGTTAAATGGCGCATGCCGATGCCCATGCCGTTGCCGTTGCCGTTGCTGATGTGTTTCTCCTTTGACGTCGCCGTTTTGTCTGCTTGTTTTGGTCCTTTTACCTCTGCGCTGGCATGATAAAACTACACCCACCCACACACAGCAACATTTCTCAATTGCTCAGGGACACAAAAGTGGGAACGTGACTGAAATGTACTCGAAATGATGAGCACAAACTTAACTGACAATTGAAGCCAGCTCAACCCGAGCGAATTCAAGTTATTTTCTTGCGAATGCCGACATTCATATAATTACTGTAGCTAGAGCTGCATTAAGCTAAGACGAAGCTCCAAAGGCTATTGAGAGTCGAGGAGAAGCATCGCAGAAGAGCAATTCAATTAAGTAAATTTTTTTTTTTTTTTTTTTTTTTTAAATTTAAAATCTTTTTAGCTCTGTCTAGCTTTTCCCTATTTAAATTTTTTTTTTTTTTTTAAATTTAAAATCTTTTTAGCTCTGTCTAGCTTTTCCCTATTTAAAGCTAGCTAGTTGAATTTGGGCATGATCTAACAGTTCTATAGCGATATATACTCCCCACAAATGCAGCTCTGAGCGAGTATTATGCAGTCATTAGCGCCCTAGGCAAGCTGCAATCTTCGCTCGTCTGTGCATTTTGCAGCTGGATTACCATTTTCAGCACGGCTCGCACCATAATCGGCTTACATCGGGCTATTAAGCGCATAAAGGGGTTGCAAAGTCCCCAAACGGCAGGCAACACTTTTTGCCCTCCCTCCCCAAAAGTCCAGGGTTTGTGCATGAATATGTCATATTGGGCTGTCAGTTTTTGGGATCTATACACAGCTGGTCTTTATCAATTTCTGAACTGACAGTTGTCATGCAAAATTCATGTATTTTCCCTTTGAATAGATACGCGACATGCATTTCAGCTGGGAGCAGCTTTTACTCGTCGAGGCATTGGCATATGCACGGACAAAACAATGCTTTTTTTTATGAACTCTTGTTTTTATGCCCTGAATTGAAAATGGGCATTCGGTGTATAATGTTTATAGTGCAATGGCTTGTAGCAGGCGGAAGGAGGCGTGGCTGATGGAGAGGACGCGCTGAGTCGATATAGTCATGGTCGTGTGTCTCAGGCATATTGGTGTACACCTTATGCAGGTTTATCGTATTTTTCTTGTTATCGATAATAATCGATAAACGCACTTGATATGCTAGCGGCTTGTGTTTAGGCATGTGGAAACGTATCAATGTCATTGTTTGATGCTAAAAATTTGATAGAGAAAGTCCAGCTAGAACAAGAGTTATTCAAGAATAAAGTACCCCTAGTAAAGCCCATGGGCGCAGCTCAAGCTCATGTATTATATATACATAAAGGCAGACTCCTTCATTACATTGGCTTAGCAGCTCTGCTTAGAGTTCAGGGCATTTTCTAGTCGTATACTCCCCACTAAAACCCTCTGACATGCTCCATACTGAAAGAGAAATTTAATTTTGTTGTACGCAGCTCCCAAAGGAGAAATGATATATTGACTTTGTAGCTTTCATTTACATTTTCATTTTCTTTTTCATTTTCATTTTAAAGTTGTTGGCTAACTCCCGTGTGCCTAAAGACATCAGCTTTCAGGCCTTTCTGCATGCGAAATGATATGATATGATGAAGCTTGTGGCTTAGCTCGACTCACTGGCAATTACTTGAGGCAGAGATGGGCTTATGTGCATATATATAGATATCTATATATATATATAGATATCTATATATATATATAGATATCTAAATATATTCTTTAGATATTCATTAAGTGTTTCGTAGCTGGAAGTGGCACGAGCTGACTGCAGCTGCATTAGCTTTGAGAACATTTAATATATATTATAAAGAAGCCTTTAATGTCAAGCTTTCATTATAACCTTAGCTCGACTCTCAGTTTTTCTCTCTCTGCTGCTGTGTGAGTCCGATGAATTGTAGAAATATGGCCAGCGAGTCGATTATGAAGACAAACATCTGCAAAGGCAAGGCAAAGCAAATAAATGAAACTCGAAGCACTTTAAGGTTCAGCTCAGCCCACCCCCACTAGGGTCTTCAGGTTCAGCTCGTAAATGCCGCAAACTTCGAACTGCAGCGAGTCTTGCATGATCTGCAGCGAGAAGTCTTCCGTTTGCTTGCGTGCGATGGCGACGCCTGGGCTAGTTTCTTGCCGGGGTGGCGCCCGCCGCCAGGCGCCATTAATCAGCTGCTGCGACTGCGAAAGTAAACTGTTTTGAGAGCTCAGCCAATCGGCGTGACGCAGCAACTTACGCGCTTGGCGCAGCTGTCGCAGACGGCGCACAGTGTCCAGATCTTGAGGATGGTGGGCAGGACGACGTAGCCCGTCTGCCAGAGCAGCAGCCAGCTGATGTTCAGGGTCGTCAGCCGGGAGAGTATGATGAAGGCGTAGCAGACGACAATGAAGTCGCCGATGCAGAGCACGTTCATCAGCAGCACCGACAGCCCGTAGATGCGGGAGAGCTGGCGCGTCAGCCGCACGATGTGGGCATAGGCGAGGCGCAGCTCGAGGCTGCAGCGTTGGCCGTGCTGCAGCTGCCGCTGCAGCGCCAGCAGCTTCAGCTCCACGCGCACCACGACCAGCGACACCTGCAGATAACGCGCTCGCACCGCTTGCGTCGTGTAGAGCTCCCGCAAGCTGTACAGCACCGGCTGCCCGCGAATCCCCTCGAACGCGATCTTTGTGAGGGCGCAGCTAACGATGAGGCACTCGAGAGCCACGTGCAGGCGTATGCTGAAGGACGTCCTGGACGGTGGCATATCGGCTGCCGGCAGCTGGGCCAGCAGGCGGCGTTCGCGGTTGCGCAGCAGCAGCGCCTGCAGCACCATCAGCATGTGGGCGAGCAGATAGGCCAGGCTCAATGCGTCGATGATCCTGGAGTAGGTGCCGAAGTGCTCCATGTGCTGCTTGTGCTCCCCGTTCATATTCCAGTTGTTCTCGAAGTAGCGCCACACCTGCCCCGCCATGTCGCCCAGCACCAGCGCCAGGTAGCTGCTCAGCAGGCGCTGCAGCGTCGGCCTCTGCGCGCTGCAGGTGAGCGCCAGCACCCGGAAGTAGACGGACAGCAAGAGCTCCGTGCGGCTGCCCATGGTCCACTCAACTAAGCTCTGCGCCACCAGTTGCCCCAGCGCGAACGACGCCGCGCAGCACAAACATAATTAATTAGCTTTAGGCCAACTATATCGGGCCAATCAATCGAAGTGGCTCACGGCCATTGGGAAAATGCGACTATACCATGACCAAGCATAAAAATTATTAATATAAATTAAAATATTAAAATATATAAATATATATTGATATATATATCAGTCTCAGTCTCAGTCTCAGTCTCAGTCTCAGTCTCAGTCTCAGTCTCAGTCTCAGTCTCAGTCTCAGTCTCAGTCTCAGTCTCAGTCTCAGTCTCAGTCTCAGTCTCAGTCTCAGTCTCAGTCTCAGTCTCAGTCTCAGTCTCAGTCTCAGTCTCAGTCTCAGTCTCAGTCTCAGTCTCAGTCTCAGTCTCAGTCTCAGTCTCAGTCTCAGTCTCAGTCTCAGTCTCAGTCTCAGTCTCAGTCTCAGTCTCAGTCTCAGTCTCAGTCTCAGTCTCAGTCTCAGTCTCAGTCTCAGTCTCAGTCTCAGTCTCAGTCTCAGTCTCAGTCTCAGTCTCAGTCTCAGTCTCAGTCTCAGTCTCAGTCTCAGTCTCAGTCTCAGTCTCAGTCTCAGTCTCAGTCTCAGTCTCAGTCTCAGTCTCAGTCTCAGTCTCAGTCTCAGTCTCAGGCTCAGTCTCAATTGTCTATCACTATCTCTTTCTTTCTCTATTTTCAGTGCTAACGGTGCTCAGTATCACCATCAAGTACAACGAATATGCGACAGACAAGGGCGGCAATGTCAGCATACCCTGCATAGCACAGGGCAACATCATGTGGGTTAAGGAGCACGGCAGCAATAGCACCATTATACAGGTGAGTGTGGCTGAAGGGACTAACTGAATATACCTTTCTCTCTCTCTCTCTCTCTCTCTCTCTCTCTCTATATATATATATATATATATATATATATATTCGTTAACTTTTGTATGCTTCCTACTTCTTCCCCTCTATAGACGGGTCGTGTATTGGTGTTGCGGAATGTGAGCACCTCGGATAGCGGCATCTATGTCTGCTTTGCAAGGCTGCCCCTAACAACAACAACAACAACAACAGCGAGACCAACCACGGCAAAGGCAGTAACCATGCCAGAGACAGCAGCAGCAACTACCTCAGCGCCGGAGCAGGAGCAGGAGCTAGAGCCGACGCAGCCTGTCGAGGTGGAGGAGGCGTACCTGGCCCATCAGCGCAGCAAACTAACTGTGCGCACCACGCCTGGCCCGGTGACCCAGCTGTACTTCAAGGCCTCGACCATATTGGGCTTTCTCATCTGGCGCTTCAACAAGACCCAGTCGGGCGGCTATCCCGTGCGCAGCTTCACAGCTGAGTATCGCAACATCTCGTACAGGCAGCCGCCTTACAATGCCAGCTTCGAGCACGCGTGGAGTCGCATGGATCCCATCAACATAGCGCCCAATGTGGTGAGTAGACAGGTGCTGCAGGCGCCCAGGCGCCCGAGCGGCCGCCCGTTTCACAAGAATCATTTCCGCTACATAATCACTTCCGAGTCACAGCGCCAAATGGAGGTCTATCGGCTGGCGCCCAACACCACCTACGAGTTTCGGATATGGGCCAACAATGAGCTGGGCAGCGGCACGGTGGTCACCACCAATGTGACGACGTTGCCCGAGACCAAGGAGGAGGGTAAGCGGCCAATTAGACACACAGCCAAACACCAAACACCAAATACAAATACTAAAATTGACTTTGAAACGAGATCTTAGTTCTAGCTAGATTCGATAGTTCGATTCGATAGTTATCTTGCTGTCGTGCCTATCTATCTAACTGTAGAAATTGCTGTTATTTGGTGTCAACTGTACGCGGCGCAGGATCTACGATATATGTACATCCTGCGCCCAGTTACTCTAGTAGTGATTATCTATTGTCTTTAACACCTTGATTTCTATGACACCCACACACACCTACACAGATATATACATATATAGAGATGATTTGCTTTAAGTAATTTGTATCTGGTAATTTTCGTCGTCTGTCATCTCTCTCTTTTTTTCTTATCTATGCTCGAGGACCGTGCAGATCTCATACGCCTTATTAAACCCGACTTAGATAATTTCGATCCGCGCATTTGGATAGTCGCCGTCAGCATAGTGCTCGGAACACTTGTGATATTAGCCATTGGACTCTGTATTGTGCTCTCTAAGGAGTGCTATCAAGCGACGCAAATGGGTACAGCCAATTCGCCAACAACAATAACAAATAACTAAAACTAAACGAGATATATATATATATATAGAGAATATACTATATATATATCTGCTGTACATACACGATTTATGATTTGGCTAATGTTTTTGTTATTGTTGCTCGTAATTTAACAAACCAAAAATGCAAACAGCAAATGCAGCTGATACGAAAATGCAACTCGTTGCTTGTCATTGTCATTGGCATTGTCGTTGTCATTGGCATTGTCATTGCCATTCTCTTTGTCATTGCCATTCTGATTGTCATTGTCATTGTCATTCACATTGTCATTACCATTGTCATTAGCATTGTCATTGTCATTGTTAATGTCATTAGCATTGTCATTATCATTGTTAATGTCATTAGCATTGTCATTAGCATTGTCATTAGCATTGTCATTAGCATTGTCATTAGCATTGTCATTAGCATTGTCATTAGCATTGTCATTAGCATTGTCATTAACATTGTCATTGTCATTGCCAATTTCATTGTTATTGTCATTGTTAATGTCATTGTTAATGTCATTAACATTGTCATTGTCATTATCATTGTCGTTGTCATTGTCATTGTCATTGTCATTATCATTGTCGTTGTCATTGTCATTGTCATTGTCATTGTCATTGTCATTGTCATTGTCAGTGTCATTGTCATTTTCATTGTCATTATCATTATCATTATCATTATCAATGTCATTGTCATTGTCATTGCCAGTATTGTAAATTAACCTGAATCGTTTGCTTCTTTATGGACTTCATGCACTAGAGAAAATATATCAAGTGCATGAACTCCATTAGTGTGCTTCCTTTTCCTCTGTCTTTCGCTTTATCTGCCCTTGTTTCCCTGCATAAGCTTTGGTTTCATCTATACATAAGCTTTGCATATATTTGTGTTTGTTGTCGTTGTTGTTGTTGTTGGTGTTCGATTTCGCATTGTTTTTTGTGTTTGATTTATGCTTATTAAGTATATATATATATACATAAATATATATATATATATATATATATTTATACCTCTAGTTGTAGTAGCTACTCGTAATAACTATCATTAGCTGCAAAGCCAAATATGTACATAAAACTCAAAGCGGACATAGAGCCAGAGAGTCCACGATTATTATTTTGCTTACTATTCATATACAATATAAATAATATATATATATATATATAGAACATATATATAAATATTTATATTTATATAGCAACTGCAGCCTAGCTTTATGCATACACTAACTAAATTTTAAGTACATAATTATATTTAGCTGCAAAAATCAATTAGCTTTAGGCGCAAAACAAACAAAAAATCTTAATTCAATTAAATTTTTAACGAGATTTTGATAAAAAGTTAATCAATTTCAATTATAATTCAATTCAATTGCAGTCGGGTGTCATCGACTGCGCAATACTCGTTCACAGTTCAGTAAACGTCAAGATTCAGTCTATAATGACTAAACTGCCAAATTTTGTAGACTTATTTTTGTAGAAATATTTTTGTTCTTCCGATTTTATAGCTCCACCAAGAGTTATATATAAATATGCTATTTTATCACGTGGTTAACACCTTAAGTAATAGCGTATCTGTTACACCACATATAGTATTATACGATTTATCACGCCCCTAGTGGCTGTATCGGACAAAGATTATTTTACCAAGGAGTATATTATCAAAATTTTAAGCTTGAATAGCGATGAAAGACTACGGACTATCCAGGTCAGACGGACAAATGGATAGATTGGCGGATATTGGCGGAAAACGGATAGTCAGTAAAACAGGAGGACGGACAGACGGACAGCAAGACATTCCGGCGGACAAGACTGACGAACGGATAGGAAGGACAGTAAGACGGACGGAATGTATAGTAAGCAGAACGAACGGACGGACGACTGGCGGACAGGCGAACGGACGGCAACACATTCCGGCGGACAACAAAACTGACGAAAGGATAGTAATAAGACGGACAGACGAACGAGCACCAATATACTCATTTCACCTCGTGAGCGAGTATAGGCATAAACAATTTCCTAGCAGAAATTAGCGCAACTAAATATTTAAATCTCTATCAAAATGAATATTTCAAAAATATTGAAAACTAAATGCCGTCTCTACGCAAGACCTCAAGATATATTAGCGACCAAAGTTTTTTAGCCACATCTGTGATAGACAACGAGCACAATCTCGATTCGCACCTAAGAACTAAGTAGAGCTCTAGCATAATGCACTGAACAAGTAGGAAGCAAAATGCAAATATTTCAAATATTATTGAAAACCAAAAGAAAAAATATGAACGAAGCTTTAAACCGTGAAATGAGAAATGAAACAAAGTACCTATATATGATATGATATGTAATGCGGGCAACTTGGCAGCGTGTGATACGTTCGGTGATATATGATTTATGCTTTCCTGCCTTACTCTGCTCTCACCTTGTTAACAAATTTCCATTGCAATTTCAACTTCCATTTCGACTTCAATTTTCCATTTTCAATTTAAATGTGTAAACCAAATAAGCAAATGTTAGTTAAACTATATATTGATGTTGTAAACTATACACACACACGTACACATATATATACATATATATATATATATCTGTTCATATATATTTACATAAGTAGCGATTAATATTCCATTTTATGTGCTTTGTGTTGTGGCACGCCAATTAAATGTTTGAATCCTTATATAAAGAAAGTAAAATACATTTATCGGAGCATTCTCTAGAGTCGTGAATTGTTATTTGTTTATTTTTGTTTCAGTTAATGTGCTTACTGTTAGCGGCACATATGTGCCATATATGTACACACTCACACACACACTCACTGTGAGACACTTGGCTTGAGCAGGCACTGAAACACATATTACGTATACGCAGTGTCGGTTGCTTGTTGGCAATTTGTGAAGCGCTAGACATATACAAATATACATACACATACATATGCATATACATATACATATACATATACATATACATATACATATACATATACATATACATATACATATACATATACGTATACATATACATATACATATACGTATACATATACATATACATATACATATACATATACGTATACATATACATATACATATACATATACATATACATATACATATACATATACATATACATATACATATACATATACATATACATATATATACAGACACTTGCCTTGATTGGAAAATATCATTCTCAAATCTCTTCTATATACAAATATTACGTATACGCCGTGCTGGTCGCTTTGTCAGTTTATAAGCGCGCTTTACACTCAAACACACACACACACTCACACATATCTACACTTTGCCTTGATTCCATCATATACAAATATTACGTATACGCCGCATTGGCTCCGCTTTTGGCAATTTATGAGCGCGCTTAACAGCACACACATGTCTACATCCCCACACACACGCACACATCTCTGCCTTGATTTGATTTGATATTTTCAAAATTGAATTCAATAAAAATATTACGTATACGCCGCTTCTGCCAGTTTACCTGCGCGCTTCACAGACACACACACACACACACACATATATATATATATATATATATATCTATATATATATTAAAGCACATTAACTTAATTATTGAACCAAAAAAAAAATAAATAACTAAAGCATATAGCGAAAGGTAATGTAATTGATGTCAAACGATGTTTAATGCTATTTTTTCGTTCTACTCTTTCTCTATTTATCTCAATTCTCGTTCCATCTCTCTCTCTCTCTCTCTCTAACACTCTATCTATTTCATTTTCCACTACACACACACACTCTCTCTCTCTATCTTTCTCTTTCTCTAACTGTCTCTCTCTCTTTCATATTGCATTCACTCTTATTTCTATATCATGCTATGCGGCCTTGTAGAACTCAAAGATGGTTGGGACAGCATTGAGCTTATACCGAATATAATACTTAATCCCGGTTTCAGTGAATCCGACGGACCCAAGAGCGTGCCGCCGTTTACGCGCACCGTCATCTTCGGCCACAACGGACAGCCCTATAACGATGACGACGATGACGACGACGAGGACGAGGAGGATCAGGAGCCGACCATGGAGAAGTTTAAGCGTAAAGTTTCGGTATTCTTTACAGGTCCCACCATCAAACGTATTTGAGAGTACAAAGTGCAATTTACTGGCGACGCCCGTACAGCTCTATCTAGGTTGTTGATTGTGCTGCGGTTTAACCCAATCACACACACACACACACACACACACACACATGCATACATACATACATCAGTTTGATGTACGCAGAGCTTATCAGTTGTGCTGGTGGCGCGTTTATTTGATTTTCGGTTTCATACGCTTCGAACATGCTACGTTAATTACTTCAATGGTCAAACTACATTTGTGTAACACGAACTGAAGATACCCTATCAAAATGCTCGACTCGATTCCATACACTTTCAAAATCCGAGCTCACTTTGTAGATAAGCGTGAAGGATGTTAACAAAAATTGAAAAAAAAAACAAACGAAATGTTCAACATTTCGTGCTCATATATATTTTGGACAGGTTAACACACACACACACTCACACACACACACACACTTGTGTAATTTACATAATGAAATGACAAAAAAAATATTGCTGTGATATAAATTCAATTGAAGGACATTATAAAGATTTATTAATACTCGTATATAGCAAAATCAAATCTCGAACACTCACATGGGGACACACACATACATGCATACACTGAGAGAAATTCTTAGCTACCTTCGTTTGACTAGCGTATTGCAGCTACAAGCATAACTTGCGTATTTTCTGAAGATAATTATTTCAAGTAAATTATATATATGTGTGTATATACACGTATATATATATATTTTTTTTTTTGTGTGAAAATAAAAAAAAAATATTTAATAAAACTAAGAGTACATATATATAAATATTTATATATATTGTTTTCTAGATTTGATATTTTCCCAAAAAAAAATTTCTTTTTATCATTTTTTTCTTATATTTTCGCAAACCAATATATATATATATATATATACATATATAAATACATTCTTTTTTTTTTAATATGCAAAAATATTAAATTAAGTAAAACAGCTTCTATATAATTCAAATATATTTTTTTTTCAAATCAGATAATCAAAAAAAAAAAAAAAAAAAAAAAAAACGAAAAACTGTGAATGAATTTTATAATTGAGCAAATATTTTGCACTGTAGCGCGCACCAAGAAAAAAAGAAAAAGAAATTATTAAAATATACATGTACATAAGTAAGTGTATGAAGGAAAGTTAAAAAAAAAATATATGATTTGAGTATGTTAGGAACAAGTTTTATAAACATTTAAAACAAAAGAAAAATATATAAAAAATGCCTTGCGCTTTCGTTCGAATTGGAGGCAACATAATTTACAGGAAAAGATATATATATATATAAATCTATATATATGATTAATATAGCTAAACTGCTTCCAGAACTTTAGTAGATACAAGCGTAAGCAAACAATGAAATTGTTATTGATTTTACCTATAGACGAAACACGTTCTGTTTTCAATGAGAATTTTCCAATAAGCACAACATTGTATAAATATACTATATATATATATATATATATATATATGTATATATATATATAGCTATGTATATTATGTAAATTAAGAAAGACTGTAGCTAACTGTTAACAGACATTTAGCCTGATTGCTATGCTTTAGACTTACAGAGTTTCAGTTCCACATTGCTCTCGCCTTAAGCTACAGAAGTTATCAAATCTTCAGCTGCACTTTCTGTTCCTTTCTAAAAGAGAGAGAGAGAGAGAGAGAGAGAGGGAGAGAAAGAAGAGTGTGGAGGTATCTTAACTACTTCTAGTTCAACATAGAGAAGCACGCTTGAGCCTTAAACTACGCTTTAAGATGTTTAACGTTCCGTAAAATGCTAACAACAAGTATGCTGCTCCTTAATCTTAAACTAAATCTGTGGATATAGTACGTAATCCTGTACATATAGCCGCACTCAAGAGTTTCCGATTCCAAATTAACTTCAAAGCTCTGATGCTTTTTGTAAATGACCTATATTTAGAGAAGCAACAAATGGATTACAAGAGCAAAAAGACAAACACACACACACCCACACAAACACACCTACACACACACACAGATGCAGAAATAAATGAAATAAAATCAAGTTTACACAAAATCTCTTTTGATTCTTTGTTCAACTTTATTTAAGTAATTTATACTCTGGGAGGTCATTGTTTACTCTGCTTATCTGGGACAGAAAATGCATACATATACATAAGTGGGGTATTGGGGGTAGGGAGGGTGTGGGGACAACCATGTGGCCGGGCTCCATGGGATGCCCTCTTGATTAATCATTAATATGTAAAAAGCTTAGCTTAAACTTAAACGCACTTAACGAAAACGCGAGTGTAGCCTAAACCTAACCGAGCGCGCTACACTCGCAAAAGTATTCTGCTGTCGCATCCGTAGCTAAACTTAACTTAAACCGTAGACACACGCACATATACATATATAAATGGCTATCATATATTGTTAAGAGGGAATGCATTCCAAATCAAATCAAATCGCAACTGAACCAAATTCGTAAGTCTGCCAAATGCGCAGCGTTTTAGGTAATTGCATTTGCCTTTCTTATATATATATATATATATATATATATATATATATATATATTTGATAGAATTTGTTTAGTTGTAGCTGCTTTTTGGTGTCAACATCTCAATTATGGGAGTCTGTGCGCCTACTCGCCCACTGCTAAACACTAATACATTTCGTCGTCGTCATACGTTCTAGTCACATTTGCCTTGAGCCTGCTTGGGGCCTATTGTCTGTCTCACATGGACATCTCGGGCATCTTGTTGTGCTTCAGGTTGATCTGCACGCTCTGGGAGAACATCTTGATGATGCCGTAGTGATCGTTGGTGTACACCTTCAGGAAACTGGGCACGTTCTTGTGCAGCAGCTCGTGGCAGAACTGCGGATACTTGCGAAACGCCGGCTGCTTGTCATCCCACATGGCCAAGGTGTCGCAGTCGTCGCTGCAAGTGTTCAAAGAGTGACATTAACTCGGGGTGTGAGAGCTGGGGCACAGACTTACATCACTTCGTTGGTGCACTCGTCGACCGATATGATCAAGTATTGGATTTTCAACTGCGTATACTGATTGTAGATATCGGACGATTGCTGCCGACTGTACACCGAGTAGACGTGCTCCGTGCGCTCCCTGTGAAGTGGTTGATTGTTATGAGAGCTTAAGTTGGCAAATAGCTGAATCATGTTGGACTTACGCCATTTGCCGCATTTCGAGGTGTGCATGGTTGACTATCGGCCGCCGGGTTGTCAAGTGCACGGTGCCAATGATGTCGACGGGTCCGGCGAACACGGCATCGCGTTCCGTATTCAATTTAATCCACTCGAGCATGCCCTCCAGGTCATCAGACGGCTGATTGTAGCGAGTGGGAAAGTACTCCTCGCGTATATTCTGCAAGTCATATAGTATCAATCATAATCATATATAGACATAGGTCGTTTACGTACCACCATGCCCGGATCGAACATGCTGAGCAGGAAGACGGCCAGCGACACAGACCAGAACACGTTGCGCTGACGATGGTACCAGATCTTGGAGCAGACCGTGGGCGCTATTACGCAGCCCTGCGTGAAGCTGAGAAAGAAGAGCTTGCGCACGGTGAGGCCGACTAGCGTGAAGATCAGCATCTGGATGAAGCTGTACATATAGTGCAGATTCAATATCTGAGCATTGATTGTGGGCACAACAGAGTCGCGACGCGGCCGGCGTCTGCCGTTGGCTGGCTCCTTGGGCTCCTTGGCTTTGGACGGTAATGTTTCCTCGCTCTCAGGTTCAGGTTCAGTTTCAGGTTCAGTTGAGCTTGTTGGTGGCTTTGCAGCTTTGGTTTCAGTTTCAGTTTCAGTTTTAGCTTCTGTTTCCAATTTCTTTTCCGTTTCTGCCGTTGCTTCGCCTGCAGAGCCACTGGTCGATGGCTCTTTGGTAGTCGATTCGCTCGCCTGCTCGCGCTCCTTGCGCTGCTTGTCGCTGTTGCGATGTATCTGCGCCCTGAGCCGCTTGATGTCCTGCATGAAGTCATCGCGCTCCGGCGGCTGCTCCTGCTGCATCTTGGCCTTCTCGCGCTTGTAGCGCTCGTAGTCGTGGTCGCAGCTCTCGAGCACGGCGAAGCACTGCTGGAGCTGCTGTTCCGTTTGCTTGTTGGACATGTCGCTCATGGACACGTGGTGCTCTTCTAGGAAGTCCTCCAGCACATAGTTGCGAGCGCGCTCGCGCTGCTCCTGATTGGCCTTTGTGATCACGTTGCTCTTGCGCCACTTGCGGAAGAACGTGGCCAGCATGACGACGCCGTACATGCAGTACGGCTTCACAATCAGCGTCTTGACCAGCTGCCACAGCTCGGGCCAGGCGATGCGTGCGTAGAGCGGATTGCAGGCCGACAGATTGGTGACGAAGCTCACCCTCGTATGCAGCATCCAGTAGGCCCACATATCGCAGTAGTGCACGTACGTGTTCTCCTGCCAGTTGAACAGCCCGGACCTGTTCAGCATGTCCACCAGCTTGCCCTGCATGTTGTTGGCAAACAGCGGGGCCAGCAGCAGAAACTTGAGCGAGAAGTAGTCGCCTTGCTGGACGCTGCTGGCGGCACGTCGGTTACGCAACTGCCGGACGAGCGTGATGACGAACATGCTGAGGGCCAGGCTCAGTTGCCAGGTGAAGAGCAACTGGGTGTTGCCGTGTGAGATCAGGAAGGCCAGGGCAATGCCCAGCAGATGGGACAGCGAGTAGTCCAGAGCAAAGGCGTTCGCCAGGCCCACGGGCATCGAGCAAATGTTCCACGAGGACATCACAATGAAGATTTGTGATGCGAATATATAATTGGAGATCGGCCAGGAGAGCAGGGCGCAGGCCGTAAACACAGACATCGCACAGACCTAAGCAAGCCAATCATATATCATATATTTTGGGATATATCTAGCGATATTTACCATGAAGAGCCGCGAGGTGTGCTTCTGGCGATGCAGCAAGCGGCCAATGCAGATGCACAAATAAAACATTTGCAGGAATACGAAGGGAAACGCAAAGTTCTCGCGCGCCATCGGCCGCTCGTAGATCTTGGCGGCGAAGCTATGGAACATTAGGTATGAGATGACGCCATAGATGCCGCCAAAGATATTCTCGCTGAGCAGCGTCCCGTAGAGGTAGAGCACCAGCAGCGTGATGCCACCCATTAGCCAAACGAACTCCAAGTAGAACTCCATGGGCTGCAGAGTCGGATTGAAGCCGGTGCGCACAACATGGAAAAAGAAGCTGGAAAGACGAAGAAGATGAGAGCAAGATGATCCATGGCCTAGGAGATTCCTGCCGGTAACTTAATGTAGTGTCATTGCAGCAGCTTTTATTTATATAAGAGGCAACTAGCTGGCATCAAATTGCAGCTCTGATATCAACTGTCATCAAAATTCTCAGGAAAGTTGGGATGGGCTATGGGTGTGGGTCGGGTGTTTGTTTACTTACGCTGTAACCAGCTCGGGAAGCACATAGAAACGCTGGAGTACATTGACGCTGTGCGGATATTCAATGTCTGTCACGTTCTTCAGCTGGTCGTAGCCGTGCCAGAAGCTTGGGCTGTCGACTATCCTCTTGTAGAACGTGTAATAAAGGGCATCTTCGCGGCGCAGCAGCGATTCGCGCTCCAATTGGTTGAGATGCCGTATGTTGGTGCGCGTCTCGAAGATGACGCGCACATGATGCACATACAGAAAAAAGAAACCCGAGCCTAAAAGGGCCGTCGTCGTATTAGCGCTAAGGCGGCCGGCGATTTGCGATCTGAGTTACTTACCAATTAGCGCGTGTGATAAAATTACGTAGAAATTGGGCTCGCGCATATTTCTGTTGTTTCAGTTGCGTCTATACAGTTAGTTCGATCGATTTATACATAATTTGTATTGGCGTCTATTTTATTAAATTAGCGTAGTTTTCTCAGATATGGCTGCTGCTTTTTACCCGTAAACAAAAAGTATTTACCACAGCTGATGCCGTCGTTGTCATAAAGATGAATCAGCTGATGGGACCAGCTGTGCTATCGATGTGCCGGTATGCTAGTATTTTTATATCGAATATAGAGATCTGGCAGTTTCAAACGGGTTAAAAATATTAAAACAGTTAACTACTACTACAACAATTTTTGCTGAATTAAATAATAATTGTTCCTTACACTTTCTGCTTTGTTTTAATTTACTTGACATTAATTTAAAATTGATTACTATTATTATCGATATCATAGCTATCGATGTTTGTGTTTTGGTATTTTGCGTAAGTGTTTTGTTTTTAAATGGCAGTCACACTGCGGCCTCTTTAATTTTCTGCATTTGAAGGCGCATTTTAATTTTTAAATAAACGCGAATTTCTCTCCGCTGTTCGCTGACCATGGAGCGTTATCTGGTGAGCTCTTTGGTGGGCCAGGGCTCATTTGGCTGCGTGTACAAGGCCCAGCGGCGCATCGACGACAAAGTGGTGGCCATCAAAGTCATATCCAAGGTGGGTTTTTTCTCATTAAATTCCATCAAAGGCACGGCGAAAGGCAAGAGGTGAATACTAATTAGCTATTTAATTGTAGCGGGGTCGCTCCACTCGCGAGCTCAAGAATCTACGCCGCGAATGCGACATCCAGGCGCGGCTCAAGCATCCCCATGTCATCGAGATGGTCGAGTCCTTCGAATCCAAGTTTGATTTGTTCGTGGTCACGGAGTTTGCGCTCATGGATTTGCATCGCTACTTGTCCTTTAATGGCGCCATGCCCGAGGATCATGCCCAGCGAGTCGTTTGCCATCTGGTGTCGGCGCTCTATTATCTGCACTCGAATCGCATACTGCATCGAGATCTGAAGCCCCAGAACGTGCTCCTGGACAAGAATATGCACGCGAAGCTCTGTGACTTTGGCCTGGCACGCAACATGACCATGGGCACACATGTGCTCACCTCCATAAAGGGCACGCCCCTCTACATGGCGCCCGAGCTGCTGGCCGAGCAGCCATATGACCACCAGGCGGACATATGGTCCTTGGGCTGCATTGCATACGAGAGCATGTCCGGCCAGCCGCCGTTCTGTGCCACCTCCATACTGCATCTGGTGAAGCTGATCAAGCACGAAGACGTCAAGTGGCCCAGCACGCTGAGCAGCGATTGCCGCTCCTTTCTCCAGGGCCTGCTCGAAAAGGATCCGAGCATGCGCATCTCCTGGACGCAGCTGCTCTGCCATCCCTTTGTCGAGGGCAAGCTCTACATACCCGAGGTTCAAGCCGCACAGAGCTCGCCCTTCATAAACCCCCATCTGGCCAAAGACGCCAAGGTCCTGCAGCAATCTCGGTGCGTACTCAAGCTGTGCCAACGTAAACCCCACTAATCATTGATCTCTTTTAGGCACGTTGGCGTGGATCTGGGCGAGGTCTTGGCAGCTCTTAAGCTGAGCGATGTGGCCAACGAGAACTTGAGCACGTCGCGCGACAGCATCAATGCCATCGCGCCGAGCGACATAGAGCAGCTGGAAACGGATATTGAGGACAACGTGCAGCGGATGATTGTGCCCTTTGCCGACGTGTCCTATCGCGCATTGCCCAACAGCACAGCCGCGGCTGCCATGCCGCTGGTCAACTCGCAGACCTGCTTCGTCAGCGGCAACTCCAACATGATACTCAATCACATGCACGACAACTTCGCAATCGAGGCGCCGGCTTCGAGTGCAACGAAATCCATGAAGTCCAAGCTGAAGATGGCGCTCAACATTAAGCAGTCGCGCAGCAAGGATTTGGAGAAGCGCAAGCTTAGCCAGAATTTGGATAACTTCTCGCTGCGCCTGGGACAAAGCATCGATACGGAGGCGCAGCGCAAGACAACTGAGATGCTCACCCAGCAGTCGCAGGCGCAGCAGCTGCAGGAGAAGAAGGCGCAGCAGCTGAAGCAATCGATGCATTCCACCAACGATGAGAAGTTGAGCGAGTTAGTGAATCAATGCAGATCTGAGGCGAATCATTTTAAACATATCCTTCCCCCCTGCAGTAATTCACCTCCTTGTCTGCTGCCCGGCTGGGACAGCTGCGACGAGTCCCAGAGCCCGCCCATTGAGAACGACGAGTGGCTCGCGTTTCTGAATCGCTCCATACAGGAGCTGCTGGACGGCGAATTTGACTCGCTGAAGCAGCACAACTTGGTCAGCATCATTGTGGCGCCGCTGCGCAACTCGAAGGCCATACCCAAGGTGCTGCAGAGCGTGGCACAGCTGCTGTCGCTGCCCTTCGTGCTGGCCGAGCAGCACCTGGTGGCGGAGGCCATCAAGGGCGTCTACATCGACGTCAAGCTGGTGCCCAACTTGATGTATGCCTGCAAGCTGCTGCTCTCGCAGCGCCAGCTGACCGACTCGGCTGCCTCGCTGCCAGCCGCCACGGGCGTCTCCCTCAGTCGCACGCTGCGCAGCGTCTCCGAGCTCAGCGCCGAGGAGATGAGCACCGCCTGCAGCCTGTACGAGCTGGTCTGCCACTTGGTCCACCAGCAACAGCAATTTCTCAGCCAATTCTGCGACGCAGTGGCCATACTCGCCGTCAACGACATGTTCATCAACTTTCTAACACACGGTAAGCAGGCGTCGAACCCATAGATCCTCTCATAACAATTCTTCTCTTGCAGACCTTAAGGACAGCAGCGCCGTACGCTTGGCCAGCTGCATGCTGGCGTTGTTCTGCTGTGTGCTGCGCGAGTTGCCCGAGAACGCCGAGCTGGTCGAGAAGATCGTCTTTGACTCGCGCCTGCAGCTGGTCCTCCTTCTGCAGAGCCGCCATCAGCTGCTGCGGCAGCGCGCGTGCCAGATGCTGCTGCTCTTGGCGCGCTTCAGTCTGCGCGGCGTCCAGTGCATTTGGAGTGGCGAGCTGAAGAGCGCCCTGCAGGCGCTGGCCGAGCAGCAGACCTGCCAATCCCTGCGACTGGAGGCCGCCCAAACGCTCGAGGAGCTTAGTCAGTTCAGCTTCTTTGTTGCCCAGGCAACCGTTTAGATTTTATTACTAAAGTTACTCGTATTCGCTCAATAAATCTTAATCCATGTCTAGCCAAACAGTCCCTGCAGATTGCCCTGAAAGTAGTCCAGCAGCTCGTCCAGATAGCTGCCGAAGCCATCGAAGCCGAGCAGATCGCCGCCATTGCAGTCCTGCTCATACATTTCGTTCAGCTTGGAGATGTCCTTGTCGGACAGACCGCGTCGTTGGCCCAGCGAGGCGTATGGATCCTGGTTAGCGCAAACCAGATTATATTTAGAATGATAAAATAATATAATATAATATTAAGAAAGATAAGCTATGAGCTATATATAACTGATTATATATATATATACATATAACAGTTTATATATATACATAGCTTAGCATTCCTACTTTAGATAGGCTCATATTGAGAGGAGTCTGCCCCTCTATCTCCTCCATCCTCACTCTGTATATTTCTATCTGTCTCTCTTTCTCTCAATCTTTTCCTTCCTCTGCTCTATCCTTTCTCTAACTTTCTCGTTCTCTCCTTCTCTCTCCCTTTTATATATACTCTCTCTCTAGTCTCTGTCTATCTCTGCCACCTCTCTCTCTCTCTCTCTCTCTCCCTGTCTCTCGCTATGACTATCCGTCTCTATTTCTTTCTATGTCCCTCTCTTCCTTATTCTCTCCATTTCCTGCTCCCTTTTATATATACTCTCTCTCTAGTCTCTGTCTATCTCTGCCACCTCTCTCTCTCTCTCTCTCTCTCCCTGTCTCTCGCTATGACTATCCGTCTCTATTTCTTTATATGTCCCTCTCTTCCTTATTCTCTCCATTTCCTGCTTACTCTCTCCCCCACTGCTGTCTTCTCTCTCTATCTCTTTCCCTTTCTTTTACTGACTCTCATTTCCTGTGTCTCGATTCCCTCTCTCTCCCGTTCTCCGACTCTCTTTCACTGCTAGCTTATCTTAGTATCTGTCAGTCTCCCTCTCTCTCTCTCTCTCTCTCTCTCTCTCCCTCTCTCTTTCATATTGTTTTCTGCTCAGATGAAATTGACCTCTTTGAACTAGAAATCGCTCACCAGTGGCTCGATGGTTGCCTTTCCATTCTTGCTGAACGCCAGGGAGCTGTAGTGCATGACGCTCTGGTAGTCGTACTCGACGCCGAAGTTGGTGATATGGGTGCGGGCGTACTTGTTGAAGTTGTGGGCGTGGCCGTCCAAGATGTTCTCCCAGTTGATCTTCACATACTCGTCGCGCTCCGTGGCGCTCTGCTGGTGGTAGAAGCCCAAGGCGTGCAGCAGCTCATGGACGACGACACCGTGAGTGACGCATTTGGGCGTGTTGAGATTGAGTATCTGGCCGCCTTGCCGCCGGCCGACGCTCGACCAGCAGCCGGAGTAGTTGCCCTTGATGAGCAGCCAGTGCTTGTCGCCCTTTTCGTACGGCCGGAAGCGGATGCAGGTGCGCTCGTGGTACTCCTTGAACGCCTTCAGTATGACCATGGTCTGGTTGGCCGCTGTCCCAAATCACCCTTCAAACCTCAATTATCGCATTGGATGTGCATATCTTTGGCTACTCACTGAAGTCCTCGGCGTCTATGTAGAAGGGCACGCCGGCGTCCGGCCACGTTTGGCGCTCGTTCAGCAGGCCGTTGCGCAGCAGCTCGCGGTGCAGCATGATGTCGCCCTCGAACAGGCCGCTGTGCTCCCAGATGTTCGTCTCGCTGTGCTCCGACCAGAAGTCAAAGGCGGCACCTACAAGAGCCAAGCAGCGAAGATGCTATAGATACCCCCTCGGCGACATGGCCACGATGCGTACATACTGTTGTGCCGGCGCAGCATCTGCATGTTGGCGCCCCAGCGTGGCGGCGGCGGCACCGCCGGCTCGAAACGGGGCAGGGCTGCGGCCAGGCCAAGGCCCAATGCCAGCCACTGAATGATAAGCGCGCGTCTCGGCATTGTTTGGCCAAAAGAAACACCTTCCCGAACGTCCCAATGCTTTTATATATTTGGCCAAAGCGCCCGGACGGCCGTGCGGCACTGGGCTGGCGACAAAGCGACAATTGAAAGTAATTGAGCGCCGGCAATTGGTCGGTGCCCACGACGCTAATACCATCGCCCACGCCGCTCGAATCATGCATAACGGATTTATGCTGCCCTGACTATAGGTGGGCATGCAGACATTGGCGTGAAGTTGGCTACGCTGGAATTATATAAATAATTTGTTCGCTGATTTAATATTCAGCTGTTGATAGGAGCTGAATATGAAGTGGGGCTGAATAGAATCTGAAGATGAGCCGAATGTGAACTGAAGATGAGCTGAATATGTGCTGAATAGAAGCTGAATAGAAGCTGAAGATGAGCTAAATGGGAGCTGAATACATGCTAAAGATAAGCTGAATATGAGATGAATATGAGCTGAATATGAGCTGAATATGAGCTGAATATGAGTTGAATATGAGCTGGATATGAGCTGAGTGTGAGCTGAATAAGAGCTGGATATGAGCTGAGTGTGAGCTGAATATGAGCTGAATATGAGCTGAATGTGAACTGAAGAAGATTTGAAGTAGAGCTGAATATGAGCTGAATGTGAACTGAAGAAGATTTGAAGTAGAGCTGAATATGAGCTGAATATAAGCTGAATAGAAGCTGAAGATGAGCTGAATATGAGCTGAGTATGAGCTGAATATAAGCTGAATAGGAGCTGAATATGAGTTGAATATGAGCTGGATATGAGCTGAGTGTGAGCTGAACAAGAGCTGAATATGAGCTGAATATGAGCTGAATGTGAACTAAAGAACATTTGAAGTAGAGCTGAGTATGAGCTGAATATGAGCTGAATATGAGCTGAGTATGAGCTGAATATAAGCTGAATAGGAGCTGAATATGAGTTGAATATGAGCTGGATATGAGCTGAGTGTGAGCTGAACAAGAGCTGAATATGAGCTGAACAGGAGCTAAATATGAGCTGAGTATGAGCTGAATGTGAACTGATGAAGATTTGAAGTAGAGCTGAATATGAGCTGTATAGGAACTTCTAAGCTGGGATAAAAGCAATTGGGCTCTTCCATTCGGGATATATATAGATGGAGATGTCAGTATATATTTATATATACAACTCACATTTTATATTGCATAAATCTTCTCTATAACCTCCCTCCCGTTATTCTCCCTGTCTTAGATTGCAGAGCATTCAAATGGCTATCCAAAACATATCATTTTTGTCTTCGTTTCCTCCCTATATTTATTTTGTCATTGTCTTTGTCTTTGTTTGTAATTGGCGTTGTGCTCTCTCTTTCAGCGCTCGCGCGCGTATTTAAATTCCCTTGTCTTTTACGGCTTTTGATTTCATATTTAACTGGGATATTGGGTTATCAGCGGCAACAGGGCGCGCATATGAAAATAGCACAGTCACCGAGCGCCAGCGGTTCCAGCGATGAGCGCGTCTCGTGTCACGGAACAGAATCACAAATCTAAACAAATATATATATCTATATATGATTATAAATGCATATATGATTGGATAAGCTGCATATATGTTGTCACGTCGTGAGTCGTGACTCACGCCGTTGCAATCACGCCCCCATCTCTGCGCTGTCAGAACATGTCCGCAGCCATCATACAAGTTGAATGTCATTTGGAAAGTTGCATGCAACATATATGCATGTTATATGCAAGTGCATGCGTTCATATGCTTGTTAAGAAGTTTTTTATGTAAATTCACGATTATTCCACGCCATTTAGGGATTTTATAGCGTTAAGTTGGCTGCGCTACAGCAATTTACTGTCATTAATGTGTCTTTAGACTAATTTGAAGTAAATTTGAGTTAAATTGAGTTTGACTTATTGAGGAGGAAGGACACACTATTGCTTTTACAGGGTATCGTGCAGTGAGCAGGCCCTTGCAGCTCTTCAGCTGGTGCATGGAACAATTTGAAATCTTTTCAGATAGTCGCGGTCGCAGCTTTGAATTTAAAAGCGCTCACGTCGAGAGGTGACGTCGTGAAAGCCTAATCAACGATCGCAGCGACAGTGAATGGGCGATCGAAAAGTTCTTTGAACCTGTATCTGATCTGTATCTGTATTTGCTAGATGCCGATTGATTGCCCGCTCGGCTGATTGCTGCAGGTGTCAGCAAGAGCCACAGCCAAAGCTGAACTTGATTGCCGGCGGAATGGTTTGTGTGCTGGTCTTGGTCTTGGTCTTGGTCTCCGTCGCGGCTGGCTACCTTCTTCGATTGAGCAATCACTGCAAGTGGCTGTCCAAGCGACTGTGGCAAAAGTGAGCACTTACCACAAACAAGTTCTCCCTTTCTCTGACCCAGACCCGCACGGCACTCTCTCAGCAGTAGGTCAGTGTAGACGAAACCAAAATATGTAGGTCGCCAAAGTACGGCCATAGTTGGGACCGATGACCGTACCCATTGCCGTTGGCCACTCAACGCCCACCAGTTGGCGCACTGACCCCAGCCACAACGGTACATTGACCTCAACAGCCGGCAACGAACCTGCAGTTACAGGTGTCTGCTGCCGCGGCTACCGCACATTTTCCACAATTGGCTCCGCTCTTCGCTCTACACTCTCCACTCTCCGCTCTTCAGATCAAATAATTACAAATTTCTATTCAATGAAAATATTTTTGATATTCAATTTCTTAAAGAGTTTCTTCTTACGCAGAAGTAAAAGCTGAACTGATTAGAAAATGCCTCTTTTGTGTGTGGAGCAGGGAGGGAGGGAGCATAGATCATAGATCATAGAGTATTTGATAAGAATGATGAGGAGAGTCGGTCTTGGCATGTCTATCACCCTGTCTGTCCTTGAGACTACTTTTGTAAGCCCTGCAAGCTGGAGTTAATAGTTTGTATAGAAATTCTTGTCTATCGAATGCACTATTGATCGTTCAGCTGATCTTAATCTAAGCTTCTTCAGCTCAGCTTAGTCTCCTATTCCCAGTCGCCCTCTCTCTTCTAGGTATGCCCTCTCGCTGCGATTCTCATTCAGTTAGAGATAGTGATAACGATGCTCTTTCATTCTAGGTATGAGTATAAGAATAGTGGATAGGAAGAATAGTGCTCAAGCTGTAGGGTATTTGCTAGTCGTGCATATCCGCTGTTTTAGTAGATTATATTGATTGCTATATCCAAAATATATTCAAGCAAGACCTCATCAACGCTGCTTACTCTCTTATTATTCTTAGTCTCCCTCGCCTCTCGCCCTGCTCAACATGACCTTTCTCTGCAATTCTCACTGCTTCAATTAGCGCTTGATATGCCACCTTCAAGTCGCGCACTTTTTCTTCTGGCTTACGGGTTGAATACACACTGCAACTGACAATTTTCATTCTAAAATTCGAATGTTTTGTTCGCTCGATCACGGATAATTGACTTTCGTGTTGGCACTGCGAGTGCTTGCCACACATTTCTGCATGCCATGCGGTGGCTCTGGCTGCACTTTCACTGGGGCAGCGTTGGCACCGCTAGAAAAATTGCACCGAAATCTAAGCCAAAATGCTGTGATATTGAGAACATTTTGGCCATGGCAACTGGAATGGCACGAGCAGCGGATGCAGCAATAGACCTGCTGCAGCAGCAGCAGCACCGCCAACACCACCACAAATTCATTTGACGTACTATCTGAGATGTACTTGATCTTTGTCGAAAACTTGACACACTTTTTTTCGGTCAACAGCTGGCGGCAACGACTTCCAGCTACAACAACAGCAACAGCAGCAACCACAGCTCCAGCTCCAGCTTTTCATCTTACCTCCAGTCAAGCGGCTCGGAAAATTCGAGGGAAATCGCTGCCGCTGCCGCTGCCGCTGCCGTTGCCGCTGCCTTTGCTTTTACCCCTCCCTTGCTGCCAAATGCAATTTTCAATTGAGAAAGTTTCGCAGCCAAAGATTGCAAATTTCAGACAAGCCTCAGCGTCAGCGTGGCAAGAGAATGCCCAAGCTGCGGCCAAGTCGTTACCCAAAAATCTGCATGCCACCGCCAAGGGGCGCCAAGAACAAAAACAAGGCGTAAATATTTGACTTGATCTTCAGAGGTAAATGTATGTGATGTATATGATACATATGATATATATGATGTATGTGATGTATGTGATGTATGTGATGTATATGTTGTATATGATGTATATGTTGTAATTGTTGTATATGATGTATATGAATAATATGATGTATATGATGTATATGATGTATATAATGTATATGATGTATATGATGTATATGATCGATATGAAGTATGTGATGTATATGTTGTATATGATGTATATGTTGTAATTGTTGTATATGATGCATATGAATTATATGATGTATATGATGTATGTGCTGTATGATGTATGTAATGTATTTGTGTATATGTGTATGGTGTTAATGATGTATATGTTGTGTATGATGTATTAATGTATATGATGTATATGATGTGTTTTGTGATATGTGATGTATATGATGTGAATTATATATATGATACGTATGATATATGTGATATATGTGATGTATATGCTATATATATTACATATATGATTTATGTGATCTATATGATCTATATGATCTATATGATCTATATGATCTATGTGATGTATGTGATGTATATGATGTATATGATGTATGTGATGTATATGATGTATATGATGTAATTGTTACTATGAGGCAACTATACTTTGTATTATAGTTATTACTATGCCTATTAGTATGTCTAAGAATACGCCTACACTCAGCGAAATCCGATTAAAGGCACATAGTTTCTTGTATAATATTTCTTGTATTGTTAAGCTTTGCCTGAGCTCGCATATCCAGTTATATATATATAGGGACATTCGTACATATATTCACAGCAGTTATAGACAAATATGTCAATTGAAAATGAAGAGTGAAATAAATCAATTTAGTTTGGGCAATTGACAATTTGCGCGCTGCTTTTAGCTGAGATGAGACCAGAAATAATGCAATGAACCAAAAGTTGACGGCTGATTAACGTTTTTGTATGGCTACTGGCTTAGATTTCTCCACTTCCTTTTAGCGGCGACGGCAGCAACAACAACAATAATATTAGCAACAACAATGCGCATCGCTGGCTGACACAAAACTGTCATCAACATATCAGCGACCGCTGAAGCCTCACAGCGAATGTCAAGTGTAACAACAGCAACATCAACGACTGCACCAACAGCAGCAGCAACAGCATCAACAACTGCAACAGCAATGACAAATATAATCACGGCAACAACAATAAAAAATATAAAAAGTTAAAGTTAAAAAAAGAAATAAAATAATAATGTTGCTGTTGCCAGTTTTTGTCAACAACATGTTGCCGCTGCATCTTTATAATTGACCAGAAATGTGCGCGACAACAATTGAGCTTGAATTTCACCCGGGCGGAAAGTCAATTGCTGAGAGGCGCCACATTTCACTGTTACGCCACCAAATGCAAAGCACAGCGGCAACACGAGCAACATCAAGCAGCAGCCAGCTACATTTGCTTAAATGAAATCAACAGCAAAGCCACAAATCCTAAAGCGAAAACCAGTTGAGGCAGTTTCCTTCCGGAATCAATTATTTTTCACTTTGCTGTTTGCATTTTTTTTGTTCACGTTCATGGTCACAAATTGTTCGCAAAAATGAGCAAGTGCAACAAAGCAACATGCAACAGTTGCCACACCAGCACAGCAGCAGTCAGTGTGTCAGTAGTGGATGTTGCAGCCGCAGCTGCGTCGCCGTAGCCGTCGCCGTCGCCGTCGCCGTTGTCCATGACTGACTGACTCCACTATGGCTGCAATGATTTGCAATCATCTTGTCGTTGTTGTTGTTGTTTGTTTGTTGTTGCCTTTTTGTTGGTTTGTTTTTCATGCGCCTTCTGCAATTTTGCCCATTTTTTGTTGCTTTTCGTGCACTTTTCGACTACTTTTTGCTGCTGCTGCGAGTCGCTTCCCATTTGTTGCTTTGGCGACATTTGGCCGCTCGCCGCTCATCTCGGCAGGTAGACTTTTCCAAGAAATTTCTATCGTCATTTGAACATTATTTTAATTGGGGAAATTCATTTATTTAGTTTTATTTTATTTTTATTTTCGCAGCAGCTGCTGCTGCTCTACGCATTTGGCGAAAGTATGCTGTGCGCCGATGTGCACTGGCCGCCCCTTTGCGGCACAGCCATTGGCCATGTGTGCCGCGAAATGCGTTCAAAAATATTCGAGAAAATTCAACTACTACCCAGTGACATATATTTGGATGGCTGCAGATGTGTATAAAGATATTTATGGATAAATATTTCCATAGATAATTACATCTATATGTGGAAGTTAATACAAGTTAGATTCTTCTGTCAGAGGGGAAGGGAGAACACATCCGAGCTATGTTTGTATATCCTCAGCTTCTAATTTAATTTGATTGCATTTTATAATTAATTCAAATAAATTCAATAATATTATTTAGTATATACTTAATTATATGAAATATATATCAAAACGATTTCAAATGTTGCATCTGCCCTAAAATATTTCATTCTCGAATTTTTTGGAAAGCAAAACAGTCAAAAATTGTCTAATGGAAAAAATATCCATTTTTTTAACCTGGCTAAAATTATAAAAAAAATATATTCAGAAAAATCAAATAATTAAAAACAATTCCAAATAAGATACACATTTTTTGTTGTGCATAATTTTAAAAATATTTTTGAAAACCGATAAAATTAAAATAAATTTGAAAGAAAACTGTTCAAAAATAGTAATAAACAAAATACAGAAAAAAAAAAATTTTTACAAATTTTGTAGTTTACTAATTTTTCTTTTTTATTTATATTTTGGTAAAAATTTATCTTTTTTTATTAAATATATGTTTGAAAATAAACAAAATAATATACAAAGAACTAAACAAATCTAAATATAAAATAAAATCTCATTAAATTGCTTTAAGACACTTTCAAAGCAAGATTCTAATTTATCTCAAGCACACAACAACATGTGAAAATATTATTAATTTTTTTCTAATTGCCCATTTTCCACCAGCAATTGCAGCAAACATAGGAATTAACCTTAATGTGATAGTAAAATTCTGATGAATTTCCGGAATTTTCACTGTCATGGGCAGCAAATACGAAAGACTTAGGCAACGAACTTGCTAGAAAACTTGCAACAATTTGCAAGCAGAGCGAAAGTTATCTTACGCTTGATTGATTACCAACTTTCTACTCCTACGGATATTATAATATCTGCAATTTCGAATGATTCTGAGCGACACACAGTCGAGGTGATGGATGGTGAGAGGGGGGTGGGAGGCATGGCGGTAGGGGGAGGGGCTGCAAGAGTTGCTGGGGTGGCTAGAGCTAGGCATAGACATGCTATTAAAGCTGCTGATATATTGCAGAGCGAAAGCAGAACATTTGAATTTCTATGTTAAATGAAGGCAGCAACAGCAGCAGTAAGAGCAGCAGCAGCAACAGCAGCAACAGCAGCAACAACTTGATGTTCCCCCCCTCTTGCCCGTTTACGAAATGTTAATGAACTTTGCATGCATAAATTACAACAACAACAACAACTTAACTGCAACATCCGCCTTGAGCTGTGGCTGCTGCTGCTGCTGTTGCTGCTGCTGTTGCACTCTCCATTAGTTTTGCATATGGCAAAGTTTTCTTTTTTTATTGCCGCTGTGCCAAATCTGCGAATGTAGGACACGAGGGGCGCTCGTTGACATTGAAGCGGATGTGGCTTTGCCTGCTGCTTCCTCTTGCCTCTTACCTAACCAGCACGAGTCGCTGCTGCTGCTGTTGCTGCTGTCCCACTTTTCTGCCCATCTCTGTGGCATTTTGGCGATTTGGCTAGCGTAGCGCATACGACGCGTGGGACGTCGCGAGTGCCGACCCGCGATCAGCTGTTCGCGCACTCTTCGCCTGCTCTTTAACAACAGCCAAAGCCGTTTCCTCTCTCTCTCTTTGTCTTACTCTCTCCCTCTCCCTCTCTCTCTCTCTCTCTCTCTGAGCACTGCGGCTCTCTGCGGCTAGGCGCTGAGCACTTTTCGACTGTTTTGTCTCAAACATGTTCGAGCTGGTTGCAGCTGCGGCTCTTATCACTTGCGATTAGCTGCCACATCAAACGCTGGCCATTCGCCAGCGCGTCGTCATGTGGTGGAGACGTGTGCGCTGCTGCGCTGCGCTGCAGCTGCAGCTGCAGGCAGAGCGCATTGAAATGTATGCCAAGTCCAGGCAGCCAGGACATGCGCAGCCTGCCAGCCTGTTGCTGTTGTCCCTTGCCGCAGCAACAACAAGCAACATTGCGCTGCTGCTGCTGCTGCGCCGTCTAGTCGCTCGCTGCTGCTGCTGCTGCCTCTGCCGCTGCTGTTGCTGTTGCGGTTGCGGTTGCGAGTTCAATGACATTTCACCTACTTGTATTCAAATTTGAATGAAAAATAACAAAATGCTGCCGCTGCTGCTGCTGCTGCTGTGTGTGGCACGTGTCGCCAGCAACTAGATTCTATTTAGTACTTTTACTTTCTGGACTTTTTGTCAATAATCCTTACGTTGCGATATGCTAAACATCGCAGAGCTTGAAAAACTTTCTAAAGCATGAAAAGAGATGTTAAAATTAAACAAAATCCCCAACTGCCCGTAAATTGTTGTTGCCGTGTGCGAGCAGAATCTGCAGCAGCAAAAAGAAATTTTACGGCCTATTTGAGCCGTTGCTGCTGCTGAGGGCCTTTGAGGGCCCGTCTACGATTCTGGGCTGGCATTTAAAGTCAAATGATGATGATGATGACAATGGCGATGGCGATGGCGATGGTGATGGCGCTGGCGATACCCCTTGCCCAAGCCAGAGCCAGCGCCACCGCCAGAGATTGTTGCTTCTTAGGTTTTTTGGCTGCTTTTGAGGGCAATTAAAAAGTTGTCGAGCCGCTCAGTCTGTTTGTTGTCGGTTGTCGTTTGTCCGTTGTCTGTTTGCTTGTTGTATTACAGTTGTTTGGCCAAATTTACCGTTGCCTTCTTGGCCAGCGCCAACTTTTGACTCATTTGTAATTTGTAAAGGCCTATGGCTCGGGCTTTCTTCGGCAACGATCTCTACATAACAATTGTCCGCACTCTATGTACACGGCCCACGGCCCACAGCTGTGCTGGGCGGGGCGGGTCGGTCGGGGCGGTGCTGGGCGTGTCATTTGCAGCAAACATATGTATGTAGCAGACGTATAGAGTTTTAATTTTTAGCATGTGCTCGAAAAGAAATTCAGTTTTGGGGCCTGGCAACACACTCGAAACAAGATTTGAATTTCATTTGATTGTTGAGGAAACTAATTTTGTTGACTGCAGAGGAAGTTGTGTGTGGGCTAAGAGCTTGACCTGCCCTTATCAGCGACTTTTGCACAATCTGTAGCGATTTGAGATAAAGATTTGACACACATGCGTATGTTTGGCTTATCATATGAATCTACTCACGATCAGGCAGTTGGGCCAAGCAGCAAACTGGAGGCTGAGCCTATCGCAGAGGGGAATTTTCTATCAAGGCAACTACAAATTAGAGTAGTGTAAGAGAGAAAGGGAGGGATATAGAATGGGAGGGATAGAGAGAGAGAGAGATAGAAAGAAAAAGAGACAGAGCGAGATAGAGAGAAAAGAGACAGAGACAGAGAGAGAGAGAGAGAGAGAGATAGAGCTAGAAAGATAGAAAGACAGATATAGAGTGAGAGAGAGAGAGAGTCATAGAGAGGGCGAGAGAGATAGATAGATGGAGAGAGAGAGAGAGAGAGAGAGAGAGAGAGAGAGAGAGAGAGAGAGAGAGAGAGTCATAGAGAGGGCGAGAGAGATAGATAGATGGAGAGAGAGAGAGAGAGAGAGAGAGAGAGAGAGAGAGAGAGAGAGAGAGAGAGATAGAGATAGAGAGAAAGTAAGATAGAGAGAGGCAGTGAGAAAGTGAGATGAGAGTGGAAGAGAGAAGAGAAGAGAGAAAGATAAAGAGAGGCCGATAGAGAAAGAAAGACAGAGAGAGAGAGAGAGAGAGAGAGAACAAGAGAAAGGTACTGTGATATGAGAGCTAGGTAGAGGACAAGGAAGAGCAAGAGGAAGTCAAAGAGAAAGATTCGGATACGGAAGTAAAATGAGAGGTAGATAGAGCAATAGAGAATAAGTGAGAGAGAGTGATAGAGCGCGAGGCAATAAGAGAGAGGCAATTCTAGATAGAAAGAGAGACAGAAGGAGCGAGAGATGATTACATGACAAAGCAAAACATCGCGAGGGAGTTAGACACACGCACACAGAGAGAGTGAGAGAGAGAGAGAGCGAAGTATGTAAGTGAAGTAGAGGATTGTTTACTGATGGATGGACTATCTTAGATACAGCAATAGGTAACTAACTAACTTAACTATACAGATGTTTTATCTATTGATATGATATATGGTTAAGTTAGTTATCGGTCCATCTAAAGATCCTCTAACCATTCGAGTACTCAGTTTTTTGCACTGCTGAGCTTCTGCTGTTAGAAGATAGACATTATCAATTTGATTTGTGCTGCTTCAGAGTGCGGCTATAGCGCAGCATTCAGTGAGCGAACGGCGCTGCTGCTGCGGTTGCTGCTGCGGCTGCTGCTCCCAGGCACATTCATATTTTACAACTTTCGGAGATGCTTTCACTTCCATACAGCAGCGATTTGCTGGCTGCTGCTGCTGCCGCCTCTCGCGCTCGCCAGCAACTTCCGCATGCAGCGGCGGCTAGAATCAATTGCAATTGATACGCCTAACGACCGAAAGAGCCAATTTGTTGGCTAATTAAATCAATTAAGAGGCCCAAACAAAACGCTACAAATTGTACGTGGATCTATCTATGACTGACGCTCAGCGGCTGTGTGGCAATAAAAAAACATTCACACACACACACACAGGCACAAATCAAAGACAAAATAATACAGCAAGAAAACAGAGGCAAAGCCGAGGCAAAAGCAAAAGCAAAAGCAACAACGTGAATATTATCATTAGCATAAATAATGGTGAAAAATGAAACATACACACAGCACTTGAGCGCGGCTCTCGTATATGTGTGTGTGTGCGTGTGTGTGTGTGTTGTGTGCTCACTGTGTGTGTGTGTTTACAACACACATTTCAAAAGTCGGTGACTGTGGCACTGAGTTAGTAGTGCGTTAAGTCAACGAACGCTGCCGCGCAGACGCCGACAGCGGCCGCGATGGCAGCGGCAACAGCAACAGCAACAAGCAGCAGCAGCAGCAGCGTCTACATTAGCGCCGGCAGCATTGCCTGTCTCTCTCTGTTTGTTGGCCTCTGCTGGGGCTGGCGCTGCCGGCGCTGCTGCGGCCACGTTTGCATGGCATCGGCATCGATGGACGCTCATGATGACGGCGTCGATGTCATCGTAATGCAAACGTAAACGCACTTACAATTTGGCGTTTTTTGGTTGCTTTCACAAACGTTGCACGTTGCTGGTGGCTGTTGCTGTTGCTGCTTGCTGCTTGCTGCTGCTGTCGACGCGGCTGTTGCTGCCGGCATCGCCGCTAAAGTTTGCTTTTGGTTTTATTTACTTTGGTTTTTTTTCTCAGTCTCTGTCTCTGTGTGAGTTTTTTTTTTTTTTTTTTTTTTGGCAAACTTACAAGTTTATTGAACTTTTCACAGTTCTGGGGCCAGAGCGCTCAGCTGGTCGGCCGCTGGGTCCGTCATCATCGCCGTTGGAGCTTCGCCGATGTCGTCCATAGAGCGACGCAGTCGTCGCCGGAGGGGCACGCATCGCTTGCCGCGAGACTTTCTCCGCAATCGTCATCAATTTATCAATTTCGTTTGTCTTTGCCCACTTGCTGCCCATCATCATTATCAGTCCCACATGCTCATAGCTTTATTTCAATTTCAAATCAATTTTTTCTCTCGAGATTTTTAAATCATGTAAAAGACAAATTCAAATTTAGCTGAAATTATTTTTAGATATATTTTGGGTTTATATTTTTTTTTTCAAATATTTTTTTTTAAATAATAAAATATGGCTAGTATTGAAAATAAATTTTATTTTGATCTGGGTTTTTTTTTTTAAATAAATTCTACTCAATTTAAAAATGTTTTTTGTAGTTACAATTTTTTAATAGAATTTCTTGATTAATTATTTAATATTATTTTGAGTTGAGTTTCTTAAATATTTAAAAAACGAAGTATTTTTTTAAGCTATAAAAATATTATTCATCTCTCATCATTACTTTTATTTGATTTAGATATTTTTGAAATTCTATTTTATATAAAAAAAAAAATTACTCTGAATAAATTTCCGAAATAATTTGTTGTATCAAAATTTATGCTAAAACATTTTTCTATCAAGAAATTTATTAGGAAATATATTTCTGATGATAATTAAATATTAGTTTGATTTGCATATATATATATATATTTGGTTCTTAATATTTATTATTTTTATTTAAGTCTTGTTTTTATTTTTTAATATTTTTTGTCTATCTAAAAATAGTTTTAAAAATTTGCAGACAAATAATTTCCTACCTAAAAATTGTTTTTAATATTTTTACAAATATTTTGTATACCTAACACTTGTTTTTAAAAACTTTTCAATATTTTTCTGTGTCAAAATGATTTTTAAATATAATACTAATATTAATGCTGAGTATATAAAAAATTATTGTCAACTTGTGTATCGAAATTTGACGTGTAAAACAAAGAGACACAGACAAAGTCTCTCTCTCTCTCTCTCTATCTCTCTATCTTTCTTTCCCTCTACATATCGTAACAAATAGAATACAGTCCGAGAGGCATTCATAAATTTGAAAAACTCTCAAAAAGTAAGGGTATTCCGGCAACAGTGGCGCCCGCAGCGCATGTCCTGAAGTGTGCGCACGAGACCAGCAATGCAATGCAATGCAATCATCAGATATATATATGAAAATTAGCGGAGTGAATGCGATTGGGAATGCGAATACAAAACGAAAGTCGCCCGACCGATTTGCAACACGTTCGATAATCATCAAAATTGAAGCACGCAATAAATAAACAAATTTTTATAATTTCACTGACTGTTCTGCTGCTGCTTGTTCGTTTCCTTTTTGAATGTCTTCTCATCATTGTTAATTTTGTATTTTATAGAGTTTTGTTGTTGTTGTTGCTGTTGGCGCCCGCTCTGCCTGGCGATGCTTATCAGCAGCATGAATGCGATTTCAAGTGCGCGCTGCGATATAGCCGCCACGATCACTCATGCTCACTCGTCTTTCAAAAGTTGGTCAAAAAGAGCTGGCTTGTTTGTCCGGCCAACGACAAATATTGAAACTGCGCATCGTCGCGCTGGTAATTTGAGCGTCCATTTGAGTGATAAGTGGGCAGGGGCAGGTGCAGGGGCAGGTGCAGGGGCAGGTGCAGGGGCAGGGGCAGGGGCGGGCTGAGCTGCTGGCACAGCTTTTTGCAGCTCCAGTGGGTGTCCCACGTGATTGGCGGTGGGAAACCAGGGCCCTGTGGGATTTCACAGAACACGAGAACGCCCAAAAAGTGCAATTCACATTTGCACAAACAATAACAAACACACACACACACACACACACACACACACACATACATATATGTGTCTGTTTGTATGCTCTCAGCTTACAGTCTCGCTGCACGTTGTTGGGCACGTTGCTCGTAGAGGACCATTCCGTCGCGCTGACAGCGCGATAAGCAGCGCCAACAAACCGAGGAACACTTGTTGACATCGTGTCAAGGCATTCATCCGCGCATTCATTCACTGCTCTCATTGAATTTGTTTTTGTGCAACATTTAATTGGTTAGCAATTGAGGAAGGTGCCAGGTAAGTGCTTGTTACAATTAAGTCAATATTTATGCCTATGGCTTAAGTCAAGTTGAGCCAAGTGGACTGTGCTCAATTCTAACTCAAAAGTATGCTATGAAATTGATTTGCTCAGAGTATCCAAATCTGGTGGAAACATATAGTGGCATTAGTCTATATAGTGTTTGTGGGTGTGAGTCAAGTCAAGGAACTTCTTGAACTTTGTGAAGTAAAACTTTTATATGGTCTAACTTTGAGTTCTACTTTAAATACTGCTAGTCACATATATATCTTAACTATATATATCTTATCATTTGATCTAAGGTCAAACTTATTAAGTCCCAAGTTTTTTTTGGGTATATGAGCGAGAGTTGGGCTTCAGCTAGGCGACTGCAGCTGAGCTCACACAGTTCACACAGGAGATACGAGCTAGGCCAAGTGTTAAGCTTAAGCTCTGTAGCTGGACTTAGCTCAAAGCATGGCTTAGGCATATAAGCTAGAGTCTTGCTTATAGCTAGGCAGGCGTCTCGATATATGCGAGAGTTGAGCCTAAGCTCTTTCCGTTCCGGCTCGAATCATGGCTTAGATGTATAGGCGAGAGATGAGCTAGAGCTAACTTCCTTCAAGCTGAACAGAAGGCTCAAAGCATGGCTTAGGTATATAAGCCAGGCTGAAGGTGGGAATCTTAGATAAGGGCTGATATCATGGCTTAGCTATGTAAGCCAGAGTTGTGCTAAAGCTAAGGGCTTTGTATATAGGTGGAAGGCTTCTCTTTATATGCGAGAGTTGAAGCTAAGCTCTGTGGGAGCATTAAAGCATGGCTTAGATATATAAGCCAGAGTTGAGCCAAAGCTAAGAGCTTTGCAGCTGAGCTGAAGACATGACTTGAATCATGGCTATATAGGATCATAAGCCAGAGTTGGGTCTAAGCGAGGTACATTCTAGCTGTGCATGACTTGCATCAGGGATATATATACAAACCAGAGTTCGGCTGTTATATAGGACTGAGATTATATTAGATCGTTCCCTAAGTAATATGAGCCGGAGTTGTCCATAAGCTTTATAACGCATGTGCTTTCTAGCTGAGCAAAGACTCAAAGCATGGCTTAGAAATAAACTGGAGTTGAGCCAGAGATAAGGCTGAATGCACGATTCAGGGCTGAAGCAGCCAAATATAAAAGCTTTAATATCAAATTCAAGCCAAACAGCAAAAACCTATATAAAGTCTTATAGAGAAGTTCCTAAAAATCATTTAAGAGATATATATGTTTAGCTATAATCTATACAGGAATAGAATGTGATATATGGAAACTCCTATCAGGGGCTTCTGCAGTTGCAGTTGCATATGAAAGAATAGAGCACGAAGAGCGCAACAGTCGATATATGCTAGAAATGGAAGGGGGAGACACTCGCAGAGCTTTCGTAACACATCACATGTTCGAGTTGTGTGAGTTATTCAACAGATCGACACATGGGCAGGCCAAAAGCAAACATATATATATAACATATATATATATATATATTGTGCTTAACCGATTCGGCTTAGTATTGAATAAGTGCAAAGGGATTATATAAGACGCGCTCTCGGACTCCGACGGCCAGTCGGACTGGGAATCGGAATCGGAGTCGGACTCGGTGTGGGTAATGGCAGTGCCCTGTGGCATGCGATCCTATTTGCATAAAGTGAATTCTCAGTTCGCAGCGCGGAGTCTTGGCGCTCGGGTCGCAAAGGGGTCTGCGTTGTGCGGTTCGGCAGCATGCTCAAGGTTCAGTGTTAAGTGTTCCGCTGGTTACGCCAGGCCCCGACGACAATCGGTCGCAATCAGCTGTTGGTCTCGTTCCAGCCCCGCCAGCGATTATGTGACTAAGTGACTGACTGACAAAAGTATTGATGTCGTTACAGGTAAATAAAAGCCTCACACACACACACACACTGAGTCGAGCAGAAACAATCAGTTGAGGAGAGAAAAAAAAAAATTTCACCGCTTTTTTTTTTTTAAGTTAACGAGCGCTGCACGTTCAAGGGCCTTACGTAAAGCCCATTTTGCTGTTGTTGTAGTTTTTGACTGAAGAGAGTTTTAGCCCTTTTGTGTGTGTGGTAGGAAACAAAGTCATGCTCATGAATTCCATTTGATTGTCGCATATTGTTTAATACAACAATACATGCATGCATGCATACATATATATATATATATATATATATATATATATAGATATATATAGATACATATACATTCAATATCCAAAGCCCAATAGCGGCCGCGCATGCCCAATGGCCGGCGCACGCGAACGCCCCCAAAACGAGCCCAGCGCCCAGCGACGGCCGCAGATCAACGTCCGCACTGTATTTAAGCAAATCGAAATTAAGTTATAGTTGCCCCGATCGAGCGACTTAAAAATTCAGTATTTTCCATGTTTTGCATAATAAAAATGCCTATCAAGAAACACAAAAAAAAAAAAAAAAAACAAAAAAAATTAATGTAACTGGCGCTCGAATGCGACTGCGGCGGCGGCCGCTGCGGCTGCGCCTTCTGTTTAATTTGTTTCTTCTTTTGATTATTGTTTTTTTTTGTTGTATTTTTTTTTTTTTTGGTTTTTTTTTGACGAGCAGATATTGTGACATGCTTTTAGGGTCGCCTACGGTGCCTTTTTTTGAGCAATATTTCTGCTTTGCATAAGTAGAAATTTGTTGTATTTTTTTTTTTTTTTGATTTTGGATTTTTATATTAATTTTTATTTGCATTTCATTGGCATTGCGGCCATTAAATTTATTTATTTTCATTTTTCAATACGAAACTGGTTGGCGGCCAATGCGTTCAAGTGTTTGCTGTTGTTTGTTCGCTTGGTTTGGCGCTGCTCGCCGCCCGCCGCCCGCTGCCCCCCCGCCCGCTGTCCACACTCATAATTTATCATCCGAAATGCGTTTGTAATCTGTGGCTAGATTAAGCATTTTGTGTTTTTTTTTTTGTTTCTTTCGATTTTGAGTTTTTTGTATATTTTTTGCTGTAGGTTTTGGATTTTTTTTGGGCCCACATTATGATTGCTATAATGCTTTTTGTTTTATTGTGTAGCTTTGCACTTTCTCCAATGAAAATTCAATTAAATAATCCCTCATGTTGCTCGTTTTTGAATATTTTAGTTTACTTATTAATGATTTTAGTTGGGCGCGATTGAGCCCTTGATCTAAATAGCTGAGTCCTAGCACCCTATCTGCTTATATATATTTTATATTGGTCTAAATCCATAGTATATATAGCCTAAATCTATATTAAAATATTTTTAAAAATTAAAACATATTTAAATATATTTTAAATATATTTAACAATCAGCCATAAAATATATATATAAAAAAAGATTTAAAATTGCAGCATAAGAAAAAGAAATGCTAAAATCTTTGCAAAAACTGTATTAAAATATATAAAAAAGAATTATAAATTATAAAAAATAAATAAATTAAAATATAAAACAATTATTTAAAACTGTTTCTCAAATAAACATAAATAAATGTAAATCTATGCGAAATTCATATTAAAATAACAAATAAAATAAAATATATGAAATAAAAATCAGCATAAAAATATGAAAAATTAAATTAATTAAAAATATAAAATAAAAATATACATTAAAAATTAAAAATTAAATAATTCCTAAAAATTGTTTTCCAAAGAAAAGAAATGCTAACATTACAGATTCTTCAGTAAACTAAAAACTATTTAAAATTGTTGCCAAAGGACAGACATGCTAAACTCCTTACGAATCTCCCAAGTTTGAAGCAAAACGCCCTCGTATCCCTTAAGCTTTGAGTGCAGTCTTCACAGCTATGCAAAGCTGTGAGCTAAAATCATAACAATACTTATTTATGGCTTGCGTAACTCGTAAAGTACGAGGCTTTATTGGACTGGAAAGCTGGCGGTGGGCATGCTTTGATGACTTATGGCTAACAGGATGTGCAATAGGCAATCAGATAAGAGATTAACCCAGAAAGAGAGTTTGGGGAAAAGAAAGCCAGATGATAAGTCCAGCTGGGTACTACTGGGGCATAATGGCTCCGCTCGTCAAATGGGTCAGGCAATATTTTGATTTATGATTTCCTGAGCTTATGGCCATAAGCTCAACATTTATTACCTGCGGCGCTTTCTCACAGTCCTCCACTTGGCATTGCTAGGGACACGTTTTAATTGTTAATGAAAGGGACTTTAGTAATGCAGGCGACAGACGCGCGCCCCGCCGCCCCGCCGCCCTCGCCTATGAGTGCTGAGCAGGCAATCAGCATCTTGGTTCGGCTTACAGCAGCATCGAAGCGCAGCGTCGGGTTGAATAAACTTTGCAAAGAGTGTAGATACAATTTAAGCGCTTGAATTATCGTTTTGAAGGCCATTTTTTTGAAATGAGCTGCGAACGAGGCTAGGCATTCGCAATAGTGTGGATGTTGTGTTGGGGGTGCTGCTGGGCGGCAGGGGGCGGCGGGGAGATGTTGGCCGAAGCTTAGCAAGCAACGCCAGCAGCGCCAACGTCAACGTCAACGGCAACGCCAACGCACGAGCGTGAGAAGCTCGGCGAGGTGAGCCGAGCTCAGCTCAGCTCAGCTGAGGCTCAAAGTATGCAGCACAAAAGTTCAATAAACTAAAGTGTCTTTTGAAAAAAGAGAAAAAACACAGAAAAAACAGAAAAAAACAGGTAAAAACAACTAAGAATGCTCTAGTCAAGCCGGCACGACTAAGACATACCCTACACACACATCCCTCACTCATCTGAGCAGCTATCGAGTCTATATATGGATCTAGGATAAGTCCACCTTAGTTTGGTTTATACTCGTCTCTAGTCGCATCAGACTCCCTTGGCTGGGCTGGCTGCAGGGTATGGCAAGGCGACAGCTTGGCCCGGGTCCGGCTCCGGGCCCGCCGGCTGTGCTTTGCTCTGCTCAACGTCAATGCAGCAGGCGTTTTGTCGTATCTCGGTGTTTCTCTCTCTTCTTCTTCTTCTTCCCTCTCATATATGGCGTTGCATATATTTTTTATACATATGTTTGTTTATGTGACATACATATGCACATAGTATTATTATTTGCAGCGCTCGAGGTGTAAAGAAAAATGCAATTCTTGCCAAGCCAGTCGACCAGTCGCCCAGCCAGCCAGCCAGCCAGTTGGCCAGTTAGCCAGCGAATCAGCCAAGCGAACAGCCAGAATATTGTAGCTGGCATCTGAGTCCGGTGCGTATGAGTGATTGGCCATAGCACTCAGTTAAGGCAACCCAATGAACTGCTCGACTCGAGCTGCTTCCTGTCAACAGGACATGGCCGAGAGTCGCCTCAACTGTCGGCCTCGTCGCCCAACGTTGGCCCCTTGTTGACTCTGACGACGCAACGTCACTCACAGCGAGCCCAACTGAAACTTTCACGTCGGGTGAAATGGCTTTTTGTTTACCAACCGGCCAGCCAGCCAGTCGGGCAGTCAGTCGGCCAGTTGGCTATTAGCTCCGCGTCTCGCTTGATCTGTGCGACTAGAAAGAATCTTGGAACTTGCTGACTCGCATTTCGTCGAAGGTTTATGTTTGAGCTTAAGCTTTCGTTTTTATTTTTTTACCCAGCTGATGTTGCCGTTGGCTGAGCTGAGATTTCACAGAGATTTTCTATGCATATTCATGATATATTTTATAAAAACTTTTTTTATGGTCATTAGAGGAAGAAGGGGCTAAGACTACAACGAGGACAGGTTGAGACAAGGATTGCATGTGCTGAAAGTGAAATGGTGGGAGAGCCAGATAAATGTATACTAAAATGTAGATTAAATACTAAATATATACTAAATGACTATACTAAATATATTCTAAAATATATATATACATATACTAAAGCGTAAAGTAAAATATATATTCTAAAATATATACTAAAATACATAATAAATTTATAGCAAATATATACTAAATATATCCCAAATATAAATTTAAATATATACTAACTATATTCAAAATACACACTAAAAATATACTAAATACATTCCAAATGTATACCAAATATAAACTAAAATACATACCAAATGTATACTAAATATATACTAAAAACATGAGGACTTAAAAATATACTAAAATATATATTCTAAAAAAATATACTAAAACATATACCAAATATATACTAGAATATATACCAAACGTATACTAAATATATACTAAAAACATGAGGACTAAAACATATACTAAAATATATATTCTAAAAAAATATACTAAAACATATACCAAATATATACTAGAATATATTCCAAAAATATACTAACAAGCATGTCAAAGAGATACTAAAATTTAAAATATAAATATTCAAAATATATCAAATATATACCAAAATATATACTAAACACATACTAAAAATATACCAAATTAATACCAAATACCTACTAAAATATATCCTAATCGCATGCTAAAGATTACTCCATATATATACTAAAATTCAGTTCACAAAACTGTCGACAATCGATAACGTTGTTATCGATAACTCTTCATCAATGACTGCCAACCGAAGAGCAGAATAACTATAGCGTAAGTCGGTTAATGATAGGATAAATCTAGACGTTATGGCACCTGGTTTAACGCATCGGGTTCCACTGGTTCCACGTCTACTGCCAGCGCCAAAATCAATATTTAATCTATATAGTTGTAAAGTATTCAGATATTATCACAGTTGGAGTAGCCTAACGGTGGCTTGAGTGTCTTGAATGTCTCAAGTGGATCCTTTACGAGATATATACCAATTGAGGCAGAGAGATATTGGCGAGTGGCTCAGCTCGACAAGCAGTCGTTGGCCCGGTTCAACGGCATTGCTTTCATATTGAATTCAAATGAACGAAAGACCTACTAAAAAGTGAAGAAGCGAGAGTTTGGCTATGACGTCTCATTTGGGCCAATATGGCCGGGTTCAGGGACAGCGCCGAGTGGCGGCGGTTCGGGGGAGCTGGCCAAGCTGGCATGAATTCTTAATAAAGGTTGTCCCACCAGCTGTGCGCCGGAGAGCAGCTGATTCGCTGCTTAGAAGGAGCCATAGAACACGGCGCAGACGCAGACGCAGACAGAGAGACGATGCTGAAGACGCAGACGCAGACGCAGAGCCAGCGGCTCTGGCGAATGGTCAACGTTCTCGGCGCAGTCGCTGCTGGCGTCGGCGTCGCCGCTGCTATAAATTGGCAAAAGTGTTGTTGGCGACGGCGACGGCAGCGTCGACGGCGGCCGCAGCAGCGACTGTGACCGCGGCCGCGGCAGCGACAGCGCCACCGCCAGCGTCTTGGCTTAAAGCCAGCGACGAGTTCGTTGACCGTTGAGGTTTTTTGAAGTTTATTGCTGCGCTTGGTGGCTTCGCCAGTTGGCCGCTTGGCCGCTTGGCCGCTTTCAATATGCCAAATATGCAACCAGGAACAGCAAAAACTCAGCAACACCAGCAGCAACACCAGCAACACCAGCAACACCAGCAGCAACAGCAGCAACAGCTCTCTCAATGTAGAAAACGTGAGTTTAGCGAGCAATCAGCTGTTCTGAGCCGAGCTTCCGCTTCTTGCTCTGCCCAAACAGTTTACACATTGGCAAATTTGATAAACAGAAACAGATATCACATAAAACATTTAACAAATTCAACAAACAGTTGGCCAATCAGGCGTGAGCCCGGTTTGATTATTTTTAGAGATTTTGATATTTTTGGCACGCTTCCGGTGCGACGTCGATGACCTTTTCCGCCCACATTCGCGCTGGCCAGGGCCAATGAAATGCCAATTTTTTTTTTATTTTTTATGTATTTTGTTTATGTTTTTTTTTTTTTTTAATTTGCATGCATTGTTGCTGCCGCTGCTGCTGCTGCTGGGGTTGACAACCTCTCAGATCAGCTGTTTAACCTGACTTTGTTGCTGCCGGTTGTTGCTGCTGCTGCTGCTGCTGCTGCGGTTGTCTGTTTATTATGTAACACAGATGAGCAGCAATTCGCAATCAATATGATTTGTATTTATGCCCGTTAACTGTACTATTTGGCGTTGTTGTTGGCGAGGAAAGTTTTTGACCCCCTCGGGCGACCCAGCGGCCGGCTAGCAGTCCGCCCGCACGCCGAACGTGAAAGTTACTCGAAATATATATTAACAGCGGCAACAGCAGCAACAACAACAGCTATATTAACCGCAGCAACATCTCCAGTCAAACAGCCAAATTCATTGAATACATATAAAGTTTATTGGCTTTTGATCCCAACGCATTATTGTTGGGGTGGGTAATGGTTGTTGTGTTGCTGCTGTTGTTGTTGTTGCTGTTGTTGCTGTTGTTGCTGTTGTTTGCGCAATACGTTCAATTCACCGCTGGTGCTTTGACTGCTCATAATGCATACGTAACGGTATCGACAGGAAGTTGTTGCTCTGCCGTCGCTGTGCTGTTGCTGCAGGAGCCGAGAGGAGTTCATTCAATGCCGGCCAGCTTCCAGTTTGCGTTGTGGCATTTCGCTTGCCTGAGGTCATTGTTGCTGATCGTTTTTTGGTGGATTTTTGCGAGCACGTGCTGCGACTGCAGACGAAGACGGGAGATATATACTAAATATATTTAAAATATTTATATGAATTCCATATGATTATTAATAGTTGTGTATGGGCCTACATTGACTACTATTGACGGTTTTAGGCAAATATGGTTACCTGTCTAAGGTAATATTACCCCAATTTTCGACTTTTTATGACTTTTCAGCTGTTCACATGTATAAAACAAATGTAAGCTTATTTAAACATTTGTTTTCAATATTCAAATACATTTAAATCTATATATCTTAAAATAAAATATTTATTTAATTTTTTATTTTATTAAGTCTAGCATAAATAAATATTTAATATTAAGTTTTTTTTTATTATTTCTATATATTTATTATTAATATTTTAAAAATAAGATATGCATATTTTTAAGCTAGAATAAAAGTTCTAAGTTTATGTGGAGAATAATTTCTAACCAAAGTTCTTATAGTTTTATACAAAATCTTTTTATATATTAATATTTTGTAATTCTTACTTTATTTATTTTTTAAAATATTATTTTGCATATATTACATATTTTTTTTATATGTAATTTTTAAACCTTTTCAGTTTTTGTATATATAAAATATTTTTGGAACAATTTCAGGCATACACAAAAATTAATTTAAATTTTTAAATTTTTTTAAAGAATTAAATATCTGTAGCCCAAGCCTGAGATATGCATATGGGAGCGTGTAAATAAGCCTTTGATTGGGCCAGCGAAAAAAATTGGTAAAGTCCAAGACAAAATTTAATTAGCCGCATTAGTTAACTGCTGTCATTAAGTTCGTATCGTACAAGTCTTTCGTTTCTAGCGCTCTGGAACTGGGGCCGGGAGCGTTAGCTGGGAATTCCGTTGTGTGCTGCTGCTGCTGCCGGCGTCGTTCGTTGCCAGTCACACCAAGAGCCAACACCAACAGCAGCGACAAGTGTGCGTGTGTGCGTGCGTGTGTGTGTGTGTTGCTTTCTGGTTTGGCAGCTGCTTCTTGGCACACACATGGACAAGCGACGCGTCGCGTTTTTACATTTGTATATGTAGGTCTACGTCCGATTTTACTTTCACTTTTAAAGGTTTACGAACTTTTCTGTTTACAAGTCAACGCTGCTGCCGGCAGCCGACGCGCAGCAGCAGCAGCAGCCGCGACAGCAGCAGCGACGACGACGACGCGCATTTCAAATGCTTCTCACACACTCAGAGCTGAGGCACAGGCAGACAATCCGACCGTTGGACGGATGATACAAGAGAGACGAACGGGCGGACAGACGGACGGACGGACGGACGGACGGACAGTCGGGCAAATACAAACAGCGAGCTTTGCCTCGGTGTCGCACAGTGGCGCAGACTGCGGCCTTTGCCGCGCTCAACTTCATTTGGCCGCATTTGCTGCTGTTGCACACCACTGTGCCGGCTCCTCGGCATTGGTTGACTCATGCCTTGGACGCATGCGTTATAGTATTTGTTGTTGTTTCTGTCTCTTGGCAGTTGCGGTTGCTCGTGTGCATCGCATAAGGAAGTCGCGTGTGCTCAACTTCCTTGACATTGAAGCGGCTGCAACCGCAGCGCCAGCAGCAGCAGCAGCAGCGCCAACAACAACAACAACAACAAGGTTTAAGTGTAAATGAACGGCAAGGATTTTTGCTGCTGCCAAAAGCGATTGGTGTTGCCTCGGAAGTGACAGCGTCAGCGGCGGCAGAGCTGCCAGCAACATGTATGTGAGCCAGTGTGTGTGTGTGTGTATGTGTGTGTGCTTTTTAGTCGGTCGGTCATTGACCGTTGCAGCTGAGACGCATTGACGCCGCTGCCATTGGCATGGCCGCAAAGGCGGCTGCTGCTGCTGCTGCTGCTGTTGCTGTTGCAGTTGTGGCGTTTATCCTGCCTAACTAAACTGTGCAAAAGCCCAGACGGACACACACGGAGTGCGAGAGAGAGGGAGCAACACAACTGAGAGCGGCAGCGCAACAGAGGGAGAGAGCGAGAGAGTCTGAGCTTGGCGTCGTCATCGTTAGCTGCTGCTGCTGCTGCTGCCGCTGCCGCTGCGTCGTCTACCCAACTCGTTGGACAAGTTGACGGCCTACGTGAGTGGCGCGTTATGTGCATTGAATTGGAGTTGGAGGCTTGTGCGTTTGCGCAAAAGTCAATGAACTCCGCTGGCTTGACGTTGACGCCTGATCCGCTTGCAGCGCAGCCGCTGCTGTTGCTGCTGCCGCCGCTGCTGCTGCTGCTGCTGCTGCTGCTGCCGTGGGGGCGTCGCGTCTTGTGTGTGCAATTCACACCAACACAGCTGCATTTTGGGAATGTAGGTAAGCCACTTGCCAGGCCGGGTTGTTATTGTTGTTGCGGATGTTGTTGTTGTGTTATGTGTTGCTGCTGTGTCGCAGTTGTTGTTGTTTCTAACCTTTTTGCAATGCGCCGCTGCGTTAGGCAATAGCTTCACTGTCAACACTGGCCAGCCAAGCAGCCAGCGAGTCAGTGCATTGATCTCGCCATTGATGTGTGCTCAAGTCTCGCCGTCTCTCTCTCTCTCGCTCTCTCCCTCTCTCGCTCTCTCCCTCTCGCTGTGTGTTGCATGTGATACAATGTCGTTGACACAGTGACCGGAAAACAGATTGACTTAATGACTGACTTTTCAAAATCAATGCTGTCGCCATTAGAATGCCAAGAAGGGTTAGCCGTAGACCGAGAGAGAGAGAGAGAGAGAGAGAGAGAGAGAGAGAGTTGTGTGTGGGCGTTGGAGGGCAGCGATCAGCTGCTGCCCAAATTGCGGAACGTTGTGCCATAGCCTACAGTTGTAGGCCAGCGGTCAACGACCGATCAGCGACAACAGACAAAAAAGCAGCAGCAGCAGCAGCAGCAGCAACAGCAGCAACAGCAGCAGCAGCAGCAACAACACCAACAGCTTAACTTCAAGCAACCAGTTGAACGACCCACTGAACCAACTTGTCATTTGACCATGTCGCTAAGCTGCAGCACTCAGAATTCTTCTCCTGCCTAAGCGTATGTATATGCACACATATGTATGTGTGTGTGTGCATATCCTGTGTAAGCGGCTAATGCGTGTTGGGGTTGAGGTTGCAGCCAACAGCCACACGGCATTAACATTGCCGTTATTCGGCAATTACTTACGCACTCCGGCACAGAAAGTGACCCGACTAATTGCATTTCACCAATTTATCACAGAGAGAGAGAGAGAGCGAGACAGGGAGAGAGAGAGAGACAGACAGGGAGAGAGAGCTGAGGTAACTTTACCTTAATGCTCGACATGGATATGCATTCGCCGACAAATTGCTGTCAATTATCTTGCGAAAGTCGCTAGAATACAAATAATAATAAAATAATGAGCAACAGCTCCGAATTTTGTGGGTAATTATTGCAGCCTGACTCCTGCCCGCCCCCTGGCCGACCGAGCGCCCGCCCTCCCGCTCTCTGGCAGCGGCCGCCACTTGCCAATTTCTACATTTCATGTCGTTGTTGCCATTAAATTTGGCCTCAAAAAATTTCAGTTACTGCCTCTGTGCCATCAGGTGAAAACCGTCGGCAGCTGAAGCCACTGGGGAGCCGCTGCCCGCCTCGCACCTCGTTGCTCTTCTACCTGCTGCATGCGACTGCAGCGCCGCAGGTCAGCGGCAATAAATGCCGCCAGGTCAGCTTCCTTCAAGAATTTTTATATTGATTCTGATATGTGCTTATTTTTTTTTTTTTTTTGCATGCGCCGCAACATTGTTGCAGCGCGCAAACATGAATCGAGCTGGACGTGCATGCGAGTCGCCCGTCTCTTTTAATTGCTGGCGGCAAACTGTGAAATATTTCGGCGCATTTTTTATATTTATGCAAATTTTCATTGAAGCTATGAGATTTAAGAATATTCTATCAATTTTAAGCTTGTTCTATTTGAATATTCTTACCTTTTGGAAGTTTTTTCTATTTTTTTATATATAAATATATTTGTATATATGTTTTATATAATTGTTATGCTCAAAGGAATACTTTTGCTATTTATATTATTTTTAAAATATTCTACGAGCTTTGATATGCTGGATCTGGATATATATCATATATATACCATGTGTATATCATATATATTTTCTTTAGAATTCTTCAAGCCAGAAAACTATAAGCAAAGTCAAGCCCCATGACAAGGTATGAAAAATTCAGAAAGAGAGAGACAGAGAGGGTTTTATATACAGCTAACATTTTGTATGTCAAATTATATGTTATATTTTTATAGAAATTAACTAATATTTTACTTAATTTTCCTAATTTAATTTTTTGATTTTAAACTAATTTTGCATATGTGGTTGACTTAGCTGTTGAAATCTGAGAGTTAATAATAATAATAAAAGCAAAGATATTTTGAGCACTTTCACAATTATTTCAAGTGTTTTAGCACTTTACATAAAATATTATATATACATAAATACGATAAAAATATTTAATAAAAATCTTCATGCAGGTCTTAGCAAAAGAAGCGTAAGTATAAAAATTGTAAATCATTTAAAATACAAATTTTATAATATATACATATTTTATAAATATTATATTATTTATTATTATAAATATTAAAAGAAATATGTATATAAATAAAATATAGAAATATAATATTTTGTATATGCTTTCCATGCTCATACATATTTATTTTATATATAATTTTTATTTTGTAGTAATTATAAAGTATGTAAATAGTTACAAAAAAAATATTTTATAATATTTACATATCATGGAAAACATATATGATACGATTCACATATATTGTTTTTAATTTTCCACCTGTTCAAAGAAAGTTGAATCAAATTAGCGAGCTGTAGTTATAGTCTGTAGCCGCATTAACCAATCTCTGCCGATTAGGTATCTGCGCGTCACGTGCCTCAATTGGTCACGTGTGTGGGCGTTCGTTATCGTAAGTATATTTGAATGCAACAGTAGCAGACAGAGAGAGAGAGAGAGAGAGACACAGAGACAGACAGATAGAGAGACGGACGGAGGGGCGCATTGCAGTTGCATTTGCATGCAACTCACATTGGGGCGTTAAATCGCAATTGCATGTTGATTTGGATTAGCATGCGTCGCCAGAGCCAACCGATTTGTTTGAAGTTTTAGTTTGTCAGTTTATATAATGCGCGCTCAGTGAGTCGCTGTCAGCTTAATGTGCTTCCCCGTAGCTGGCCAATGCAACTGCACGTACGTTACATTGAGTATACGACCCGTTTAGCAGGCTGCCAAAAAGGCGAAGAACCTAAGCTGAAGCTAGTTCTATATCAGCTATCAGATCTTATGGCATTTAATATTTGTATAGTGTATTTCATTAGAGAGCATAATTGACGTGCCGCCCATATACCCCTTTGCCACGTTGGCTAGGGTATTTGCCACTTGTTGCTGCGACTTGCTACATTTGTTATTCAAGTGTCACATTAGAATTGAAATTTATCGTTGTAATTGAATTGTCAATGGCTGACATTGTAATTGCTCAAGCGCAATTCATGTAAATAGAAATGACTGAGAGATGATAGCACGCAGCTATATATATTCTATACTATATATACTATACTATATTATTTATAGATCTGTATTCACTGGGCGCTCCGTGAAGCGTTACACAATCAAAATCAATCGTTGCATTGAGCTTGTCGGTCCTGTTTGACATTATCCAATGCCTAGTCCAAGGCTTGCATCGCCTCCACTCATATCGAGAATTACAAATGCTATGATAATGCCACGATGAGTTCTATAGGCTCGTATAATTGCATGAACACTGTGGGGCTTATCTGCTTTTTGTTTGTCTTGTTTATTGGCCATGGTCCACAGCTATTTTTCCGGCTCTCTGGTCGACCTTCGTACACATTTCCACTGCCCTAGTCGGAAGCTAGGTCATAAATTCGAAGGGCCGCATTGAACTTATTGCCTTGGCTCGTTTTCGGTTGTGTAACAGCCGCGGCTAAGCCAAGAATTCCAAATTCCACTTCAGCATTACAGCCAGAGATCAATGAACGCTTTCAATAGGAAATCGAAATCGAAATTGAAACTGAAACGCTTGACGTTTTCTTTGTCATTTGCCTCAGTGTCAGAGTCAGAGACTCAGTCTCAGTCTCAGTCTCAGTCAGAGTCTCAGTCTCGAGTCTCGAAGCTCTAGTTCCATATGAATTTTATTGTTATTGATATATGGCGATGATTAGTAGGCACGTTATTAGCGATTAAGGCGCTTAGATTCGATTCGATACGATTCAATTTGATTTGATTCGATTCAAATTGGCATCGGCATCGACATCGACATCAACAGCGACGCGATTCGTTGACCCAACCAATGCAGAACCTTGGAATTAGCATAAAACGTTGTTGCTCCACATAAGTCCGGCTGGGTGCTCTGGCTGCTAACTAAGCTGTCGTCCGACTTGGACTATACGACGCTACGATTTATCAGATCATATTTATTACAATCGTATTTTTTTGGCTTGTCCAACTAATCCCAATGGCTGGAGCTAACCCTTGGCTTGCGTGAATCTTTTGATAGACTTTTATATCTATTGTTAGTTTTCGTTTATAGCTTGTAGATAAGGGTTATATGATTGGAAAATATATATGATTTTCATGTTTAAAGAGTTTAATGCTTGGCTTTAGCCCATTTAAGCTTTTGATGCTGTGCATGTTCATTCCTTAGTCTTATCACTTTTAGAGCTTGGGAAGAGTCTATTAACCTTGTGCTATCGTTTTAATGTATTATATGAATATATAACTGTACATTAGTGTTAGTTAATTGTTGCCAATAAAACACTAACTAAATTGAACTTAAAAATATTAATATATCATAATATTCCACTATTACAATGAACACAGCGCTCATTCCAGGCTCTTAGAGTATGTTAAATATTTTCTACATCATTAGAGCTAAAATTCTACAATTTTTGTTCAACTAGACTCCGTTATATTCTTTTAAAAATAAAACAAAATTGCGCTTCGTAGCAGTTCAATAAATATTTTTAAAGAAATTTTGAAAAAACTTACCGAGAAAAGTTGCTTTCTAGTCCGGACAGCGCATCCGGATCTGCATAGCTCGCTCAATTTGCCAAGCAAAGTTCTTTGTTTCTCTTAAAATATTTCTTCTTTAAGAAAAAAATGACTATATATATACTATATAGTTTCAGCATGGATGAAAAAAGCAAAGATTGCTTTGATGCTCGACTAGCTTGAGAAAAATAGATATGAAGGCTGACAGTTGACAGTTCATAGGAAAATTAAAAAATTGCTTGATAATTATAAACTCTATTCAAGAAACTTCATTGGCATCATCAGCAGAAGGCGTATCCAGTTAACTATCTGTCGAATGGCAGCAAAGGCTCTACTGTGCGTCGCTAAGCCTTTAATGATCTGCAGGAATCAGCTGGATTTTTGTGCACAAATTCAGAGTGATAAGGAAAAGTCCCTGTTAAATCCCAGCATCAGTCCAAGATACTTCATAGATCGTGCTCAGTTGAAGATACTTCATAGATCTTGCTCAGTCAATGATGCTCTTGGCAATCTTGAAATGAGCCAAGTCTAGTTGCTTAAGGCTACTACTACTACTACGGGCTACTGATAATACTACTACTACTACTACTACTACTACTACGGGCTACTACTACTACTACTACTACTACTACTACTACTACTACTACTACTACTACTACTACTACGGGCTACTACTACTACTACTACTACTACTACTACTACTACTACTACTACTACGGGCTACTACTACTACTACTACTACTACTACTACTACTACGGGCTACTACTACTACTACTACTACTACTACTACTACTACTACTACTACTACGGGCTACTACTACTACTACTACTACTACTACTACTACTACTACTACTACTACTACTACTACTCCTACTACTGCTACGGGCTACTACTACTACGGGCTACTACTACTACTACTACTACTACTACTCCTACTACTACTACGGGCTACTACTACTACGGGCTACTACTACTACTACTACTACTACTACTACTACTACTACTACTACTACTACTACTACTACTAATACTACTACTACAACTAACTACTACTACTACTACTACTACTACTACTACTACTACTACTACTACTACTACTACTACTACTACTCTACTACGGCCACTACTACTACTACTACTACTACTACTACTACTACTACTACTACTACTACTACTACTACTACTACTACTACTACTACTACTACTACTACTACTACTACTACTACTACTACTACTACTACTACTCCTACTACTACTACTATTAATACTAATACTACTACTACTTTTGCTACTACTACTCGTACTGCGAGCTACTACTACTACGACGCTAGCTCTGCTCAGCTCATACTTGAGCTGCACATATCCTCCGCATCTATCGCACTTCACAGAAGAGGACGCAGCACTGATCCTTGGGGGAGTTCAACTGTCACTACAATAGATGTGCTCGTCTGAGAGTCTCTATCTGAGTGTGGTTCTGTCTCTGTTGTATAAACCTTTTGAGCAGGTGTCGAAACAATGTGCGGAGCGCAATTTAAATTAGAATGTTGCCACATTCATTAGACGATTAACAACATTAGCAGCAACAACATAAACAACAACATAAACAACAACACGAACAACAACAACAATTGCCACAAGCTCATATAAAAATGTCAGAACAAGTTGAGTTGGCAATTTGTCAACCGGCAACGGCAACCGGCTAGACTCGCGGCCCGGTCCCCAGTTTACATTCGAAATGAATTTTTTGCATACTCGCATCTCAGAAATTCCAAAAAAATCCCCTCCTCACACCCCAAAGAAAAAAGAAGAAAAAGAAATCAAAATGAAAAACGAAGGCAAACAAACAAAGTTTCCGTGAGCTCTTAATATTTATTTTGACTTTTGGCCAGGCTGCCAGTTGGGCCGACAACTTGGCCAACGACTGGCCGAGGGCGGCGCGCAGCGCGGCGGGGGCCCAAAGGGGTTGAGGAGCCAGTGAGTGTGTGTCCATGTCCATGGATTTGTTCATGCGCAAGGTTTTTTGCCAGAGCGCGCGCGCGCGCCGCCAGCGATTCGATTGGTTCGCCTGGCCTAGACTGGCACCGGGCCGGCCGGTGGCACGCCAGCCACATGCCAGCTCCATGCGCCCGCCCCCGCACCGCGCAAGCAGCATCAGCAGTAGCTTAATTGTTAGAGCGGCTGCTGCTGCTGGGGTGCATTGATCTTAAAATGGCGCAAAAGCCACTGAACTGTGCGCCATTGCAACTGCCTGCGACAACAACAACAACAACAACAACAACAGCGCGGCTCGGTTCGGTTCGGCTTGATTCGGTTTTTGGCTACGACTCCGCGCAGAGACAGTGTCAACAGACAGAACTTTTCAGCGCCAATTTGTGAATTGTACTATATGAGTGTGTATAGGTGTGTGTGTGTGTGTGTGTGTGTGTGTGTGTGTGTGTGTGTGTGTGTGTGTGTGTGTGTGTGTGGCATATGCTAATTTGTGCAGCAGGCAAGCAAACGCTGGCATAGCCAAACGAAATCGAGAATGAAATCAAAACTCTGACCAAATGCGAATTCTTTTCATTTATTTTTTTTTTTTTTTTTTTTTTTTTTTTATTGACGACGCCGCGACTACTGCAATTGCCGCTGCTGCTGCGGCTGTTCTTAATGATAATTAAAAGCATTTGGCGGCACGTTCTTACGCCTGCTGCCGTTGGCACTCGGCCAACGCCGCTTGGATGGGTTAAACGAACGCGCGCTTCGCCTATGAAAGATGTCAAGGCTCAACTTTGATGACTGATTTCGCACGCGCATCACAGTCGCAACGGCAGCTAATAAAAATGCAGACGAGCAGACGCAGCCGCATGTCATTAAATCGGAATCGTTAATCGATTCCATCCATCAAACGGGCTCTGGTCGAGCTGATGATCGGCCTGATGACATATCCATTTCTCGACTTGGCATATGCTTAGAGCTTTTCCTTGCACTTTCCCTATACCCTTCGACTTATCTGTGTGCCTTATCAATACCATATCATATCATATCAATCTACTATATATAGACGCATTACCATTGCAATTTGATAAGCATAAGCCGAGCAATGTGAGAATCTCATATATACTATATATATTTGCTCGTCTCAAGAACATTCCGTATAGTTCGAGAAGTGACTCATATGTTCAGCCCGTTATCATTACGAACATCATTCCATATCAATAGAGCTGTCAATGCACAGCCAGCCCCAAGGTAAAAGAGACCTATTCCGCCCAATTGTCAATAGTTGAATAGTTTCAATATTTAAATCAAGTAAACTAAAAGAAGATTACGAATAAAAACACTCCAAATGTAAACAAAAATATTATTCGAAAAAATCTAGAAATTTTCGACTTGTCTTAGAGCTGTAAAGGTAGAGGCGGGGCAGTCAGCTGCATGCTAATTTGTCATTGATCTTTGCTTTGATTTGCTTTGCAAAGCGGAGTCCGGTAATTCCGAGTCTTACACTTGGAAATGGATGTGGCCATGGGCATGAATCACAGCAGACTGGAGTGAAATGGGACCCAGTCGATGGGCGATAGAAGTGCGCCCGACCGATTTACTGGGCTCGGATAGCAACGCGTGCTAAAAGCCAACGCGAGTCGGATTCTTCCACAACCTTGGACTTTGGGCGAGATGCGCTCCATTAATGCCCAAAAGTCTGACGCCGCAGTATTTTTTTTTTTTTTTTTTTTTTGACTATGCAAGTGTGTAGAATATTGACAAGCAATCGAATAAATATATATATATATATGTATATGTGGAGTATATAAATATCAGCGCAGCGTGAAAATTGGGTTAAGAAATAAAGCATGCAAACTACCTTGACACATTTAAGCGAGCAGCTGCTTTCGAAATTCTACTTATGTACCAAGCACATACATTGGCGAATGCTTTGTGGCAGAAGGGCGTCGAGGGCGTGGCACGATCAGGCTGAGCAGCGCAGAACAGCTCCGCCGTAGCCGTTGCGCTGCTGTTGCAATTGTAATTTGTATACAAATCATCACATGTCAATATGTGTGTGTGTGTGTGTGTGTGTGTGTGTGTGTGTACACACTCTTATAAAGAATGTGAAAATGATAAGAACAACGCGCATACGCCACGTGAGCCGGACTAAACTGACGACCGAAGCTGTCCCCATTATTGAACCGAAAATTTTTATGCGCAATGCGCTGATTAGACATTAGAGCATAATATCAATTTGTTATATGTGTGTGTGTGTGTGTGTGTGTGTGCGTCATGAGTGCACGAAATGCGTTTGCGGCAGGTTTCAAAGTCTCAAAGTTTATTGACCACCCAGTTGAGTTGTTGCCAGTTGCCACTTGCTGGCAAGCGCGAGAGTCCGACTGAAGGGTTTAAAAATAATCCAGTAACAAACGCAGCAGCAGCAACAACAACAACAACAACAACAACGAGAGGCTGTCTGGCTGGGGTTCATGTCCTTTACATAGGATGTTGTTGGCCGGCCAATGATCTTGCTGTGGTTTGAACCTGTTGCCACCTGAAGAACGCGGCTGCTGCACAAGCCCCGCCTGCGCCCTGAGGCCCGCCTCTTGCCGGCTGCTGCGGCGCGGTCAGTGCGTCTGGCAAGGCAACATTTTCATTTTCTGGAAGCTTCAGCCCTTGATCGGTGCCGTTGGCAACAATAAAAAGGTTCAGCGACCGAGGGCTCCCTGTGGCTGATGCCAGTTTGCAGCCAAAGTCAGAGAGAACTAGCTAGAAAAAGGCTGAACTAGCTGGAACTAGGCTGTGGCTCATGTTAAAGTGCCCGTTAACTTTGACAGGCGGTTGAGTAAGTTTTTTTTTAAACATTTTATTTTGAAACATACAACAAAATATAAAAGTATCGAAAAGATAGGAAATATCTCAAAGCTAAAGCTAGATGACTTTAAATTTTTTATGAGATATATAATTCTTACTGATTTTGTACTTAAGAAAGATCGAGAGATGTAGGGATAGAATAGTGAGAGGGAGAGAGATAGACATAGATAGGGATAGGGAGATAGTGAGAGATATAGAGAAGGGAGATAGTTGTATTGAGATGTATGTAGAGAGGCAGTGATCGGAAATCAAGAGGGAGAGAAAGGGAGAGAGAGTGTGAAAGAACTTGGGACTGAGAGATCACAAGAGAGAGAGAGAGAGAGAGAGAGAGAGATCAAAAGAGATGAAGTGAGACAGAATAAGAGAATCATAGAGAAATGAGAAAAAGCGAGAGAATGAAAAACAAAGACAGAGAGAAAGAGAGATCAACAGAGATTAAGTGAGAGAAGAAGAGAGATAGTAAGAGAGAAATGAGATAAAGTGAGACACAAACAGAGAGATAGTGGGAGATAGTGAGAATGACATAAGATAAAATGAGAGACAAAGAGAGAGCAAGAGCCAGACTGAGACTGTAATAGAGAAATAGAGAGAAAGTAAGAGAGTGAGTCTGCTGTTGTCCTATGCTTGTGCAATGCCAACAAAAACAAAAAACTCTAAAAAAAACCAGCTAGCCACATTCAGCCGTATTTAGCGGGAAGTTGGGATGAGCTCTGATCATCTCCAGTGTCCGTCGGCTGGCAGTTGGCAGTTGGCAGTTGCGGTTCATTGGCAGAGTGGGACCCATGGGTTAACGTCTGCCGTCGGGTCATTAAAATATAATGTTGGCAAAGCCACTCTCGTAAACGTTAAGGCCGAACGCAGGCGCGGCAATGGCAGTCGTACATCTTGTGGCTGGCCCTGTTCTCTGGTCCTTTGTGCGCCCCACACACATCCAGTCGCCACTCGCTGAAGTCAATGGCACGGGTCTTGGATTCTATTTTAGCGCATGCCATCGGCCCTGAACTTGTTTCTCTGCTGCTCCATTGCTGGAAGTTGGAAGTCCTCCGCGCCCGGCATGAATCACAGATAGTCGGACCCTGGCCGAAGGGCCTCTCAGTTGGTTTTGGGACTCGCCAGCACTTTTGGGCCACCCGCACACACACACACACACACATTCAAATTGGCATCAACGGTAAATAACGGGTAACAGTAACGCGCACAGGTCGGGCCAACTCAATCGCATTGCAGGCGTATGTGGTCGCGATAGAGCGGCAACAGGTGATAGACCAAATAGTAAAACTTCTCGATGGTGTCGTCGAGGAACAGCAGATTGACCACGACCGGCTCCAGCGGATTCAGGGCGCCGTTCAGCGTGAGCTGGTCGAGGCTGCGGGCGCAGTGCAGCATCTCGATCAGGTAGTAAGCCTTCTTGCGCGGCATCTCGAGGCTCTCCTGCTGCAGGTAGACCGTCAGCTTGGTGTACTCGGCGATCGTGGTCTTCTGCACGTTCTCGTTGTTCGGATAGTGCAGCTCGATGTAGTTGTGCTCCGAATTCCACTTCAGCAGCGGCGCATTGGCATTGTAGAACTCCAGCCAGTTGATGTGCACCTCCAGGTCCTTCAGGCCCAGGTGGAAGAGCAGCCGTGCTGCCTCCTGGTAGGTCGTCTCGCAGTCCTCCTGGAAGCTGTGCATCAGCGAGCGCAGCTTCTGGCGCAGAAACTTGATCGCATGGTCCCGATGATTCACCAGCTTCATCGCTAAAGATCCGCCCCTCGTCTCAGTATCGTTGTTCGTGTTTCTTGTAACGGATTATATAATTTTCATGCTCTCCTGTTTTCTGGTTGTGTGTATGGGTGTGTGTGTATGATGGGGAATAGAATTTCCAGGCTTACGTTGATACGAACACGGCGGCTGCTCTGATATATTTTTATCATTTTAATATTTTTGTAATATATATATATATATATATTTTTTTTTTATAAATATAATTTTAGTTATATTTATAATCATTAAATATGTATATTTATTATTTTTTTATTATTTTTAAATTTTTTATAATTATTTATATATTTTTATTTATTCCCCCTTTTGTATAATATGTTTTAAATATTAAATAAAAAAAAAAAAAAAAAAAAAAAAAAAATATATATATATATATATATATATATATATATATATATATATATATATATATATATATATATATATATATATATATATATATATATATATATATACATATATTTTTTATTTAATTTTTAAAACATATTTTTAGTTACATTTATAGTTTATATTCATTTATATTTAATTTCTTTTCTATAATTTTATTTTTATTTGTTTTGCATTTTCCGACTTTGGACTTTTCCCCAGCATCTCCATGTGTTTTGCCCCCTTATATACAGCAGCGCCATATATTTAAATAATTTGAATTGTTTTTTTTACATACATAAAAAACGTAAAAAAAAACTCTTGAAAAATTCCCAAAATTTGCCTAAAAATTGAGATGAAAATCAAATCAAAACGAGCAAAGAAACGCAACTGAAAGTTGAAAGAGAAATTTGATTGATGCGCGGAGTCACACTAGAAATACCCTGTAAAAAGTGTATAGGAGAGAAGGAACTCTAATTTATTGTTGCTTGTATAAGCATTAGGCACTAGAGAGTAGATTCTAAGGCAAATGAACTACAGGAGTTGGACTAAAAAGGCAGCTTAGGCCAGGACGACTGCAGCTGACTCGCTTGGTATTCTAGTTCAAGCTGCAGTTGGCATTACTACAAAGCTGTTTTATATGTTTATAAACAGTTATCAGTTATGTATAGATATATATATATATTCTGTAATAATTCCACTAACTCTTAGCTGTGCACGCTCTACAAAGTGAGCTCAGCCGCTGCCAGGATATGATCAACTCTTAAACTGTCAACAACTTTACATATGCCACAGAGCTCGAGAGTTAGGCAAAGCGAATCATATTACAAATGCGCAAAGATCTTTATATCTCTCTCTCTCTCCCGCTCTCTCTTCCTCTCTCTCCCTCCCTCGCCCTGTCTGTGCGTAAATATATGTACATAGAATTTGAAGTTAAAGGAAGGAAGCAGCGAACCTTCCAGTAGCTATAGCCACACACACACACACACACACATATATATATATGCACTATATACACTCTACACACCATTTGGCCTTCGGCCATGCCGGTGTCTGCCTGTACCGCATTACATTACGCTCGCAAATCCATAGGAATTCCAGTAATTGAAGAGCCGCGCAGTCGAACGGACGTCAGCGCCGGACACACAAGGGCAAACGGATAACGCAAGCATTTACCTGAGCTACCTGCCGGCCACGCAATGAGTGCCGACCACCTGGGATTGCTCGTCTTTGGGCTGCTGCTGGGCATCATCTGCCTCATCGTCGCCCTGATTTGCCAGCGCCGGAACGCGCGTCTCTTGGGCCGCGCTCCGCCGGGGCCTTGGGGCGTGCCGCTGCTGGGCTATCTGCCGTTCGTCGACCGCCTGGCGCCGCACAAGTCGCTGCAGGCGCTGGCCAAGCGCTACGGCGCCATCTACCAGCTGAGCATGGGCAGCGTGCGCACGGTGGTGCTGGCGGACGCGGCGCTGGTGCGCGACTTCCTGCGGCACGAGGAGCTGACGGCGCGTGCGCCGCTCTACCTGACGCACGGCATCATGGGCGGCTACGGTAAGCGTGTGTGTGAGTAGAGCCCCAAACGAATGACTTAAGACAGCAACTTGCAGGCATCATTGGCGCCGGCGGCGACATATGGAAGTACCAGCGCAGGCAGCTCATCGACTGGCTCAAGGCGCTGGGCATGACGCGCAAGCAGTGCGAGACGCGCGCGCAGCTGGAGCAGCGCATCAGTAGCGGCGTCGACGAGTGCGTCCAGGTGAGTCTCTACCGCTCCCTCTCTGTCTCTCTCCCTCTCTCCCTCTCTCTATCTCTGACTAATTGGCTAACTGGCGAGAAATTCCAAGAATCATGAAAGTGAAGGTCCTACGCGTCATCGTCATCGCCTCTGCTGCTGTCGCCGTCGTCTCTGGACATTCACTTTCCGTTGTGCTCATCACTCGACGTCGCTGCCGACGTCGACGACGACGACGCATAAATTTAAAAATTTGCTAATTTGTTGTTGTTGTTGTTGTTGTTGTTGCTGCGGCTGTCGCATGTTTTTGCTGGCTTCGCTTTGCAACTTTGTTCTCTCTGTTTTTTCTTTTTGTTTTCCACCTTTCGCTTTTGGCACTTTTCACTGTCGCGTGCTCGCCCGCTCGCTTTGTTCTCAGGCGTACGAGTCGGAAGCGAAGGAGGCCGCGCCGCTGGACCCGCTGCCGGCGCTGCAGCACACGCTGGGCAACATCATCAACGATCTGGTGTTCGGCGAGACCTACGAGCGGCGCGACCCCAACTGGCTCTACCTGCAGCAGATGCAGGAGCAGGGCGTCAAGCTGATCGGCGTCTCGGGCATGGTCAACTTTCTGCCCTGGCTGCGCCACCTGCCGGGCAACCAGCGCAGCATACGCTTCCTGCTGGACGGCAAGGCCAAGACGCATGCCCTCTACGACCGCATCATCGAGCGCTGCAGCCGGCAGCTGCAGCAGCAGCGGCCCAAGCGCAGCGTCTTGGCGCACTTCCTGAACGAGCGCCAGCCCTACTCCCAGCTCTACTGCGATGAGCAACTGCGCCACCTGCTGGCCGATCTGTTCGGCGCCGGCGTGGACACATCGCTGGCCACGCTGCGCTGGTTCCTGCTGTACATGGCCCGCGAGCAACGCTGCCAGCAGCGACTGCAGTCGGAGCTGCGCACGCTCAGCGAGTCGCCCACGCTGGCCGAGCTCGAGCCGATTGCCTATCTGCGCGCCTGCCTCTCCGAGACGCAGCGCATTCGCTCCGTCGTGCCGCTGGGCATACCGCACGGCGTCGACCAGGACACCGTCGTGGGCGACTATCACTTGAAGAAGGGCACCATGGTGCTGGTGCTGCAGTGGGCCATTCACATGAATCCCGACGCCTGGCCGGAGCCGGAGCAGTTCCGGCCGGAGCGTTTCCTCAGCCCCGATGGCGACTACGTGGCGCCGGCCCAGTTCATACCCTTCCAGACGGGCAAGCGCATGTGTCCCGGCGACGAGCTGGCCCGCATGATGCTCACGCTCTTCGCTGGCCGCATTCTGCGCCGCTTCCACGTGCAGCTGCCCGCCGCAGAGGCGCAACACGTGGACTTGGAGGGCGAATGCGGCATCACCTTGGCTCCGGCGCACTACAAACTCCAATTTACCCAGCTGGAAGAGCTGCCCAAGCAAGAATAGATTTTTCGAATTTCTGAAAAATATTTGAATTTTTTTTTGTAATTTTTATATTTTTTTTTCAATTTAATAGGTTGTCTAAGCTAATTTTTTCTCATTTCTCTATGCTAAACAAATTTGGAGCTTTTGGAAAATATATATATTCGAAAACAATATAAATAAAAGACCTTTAACAATAAGCAAAAAAAAAAAAAATTGTGTATTTTAAGCGGTGTTTGTCATATAAAATTAATTAAATAAATTTCTACTGTTTTAATCTCTAAGACTTTAAAATTTAAATTTAAATAAACAATTTTTTTTGCAATACTTTTTTTAATAAAAATACATTTTACTTAAAGTGTTAAATTATTTAAAAAATATATAGAGAATTTTTTATTTCAATTTATTATGCAAATAAAAAATGTTTCCTAATTTTTTTTTATTTAAAAAAATTATAAGTTATAAAATTATAAATCAGAAAAAAAAATGAATTGAACAATTTATTCAATTTTTTCCTTTCAATGAATTTAGAATTTTTATGGCGTTTTTTTAATTTTTAAACCTGCAAATTTTAATATGTTTAAAATTAAAAACATTTTATTGTTGTTTTTACTTTTATTTATTTATTAAAGCATTCAAAAAAATGTGTTTATTTTTGTATGCATTTTAGGTTTTTTATTGAAATTCAGAAAATTGTTTCACTTTGTTTTTCTTCAATTTTATTTTTTTCTTCTATGTTTGTGTGCTTAAGGTAAACCACAGTTTGTTTTGTTGTTTGTTGTCTTAGAAATAAAAAAAAAAAAAAAACATCAACTAGCTAAGGACAAAAAAAATGATGTATATATAAAGGTGTTTGTAAACAAAATATTTCAACTTGGCTAATTAAAATGCTAATTAATTAATGTATTTAATTACGAATTAATTATGAATTAACTGAACACAGCTTCTTGGGGTTGAAAGAATAGAATTTGATTGCTTCATAACGTGGCTAAATAATCGGCTATACAGAGACAGCATCTATATAGATATAGATACATGTATCTGTAGAGTCTGCTATCCGTACTTAGCCTTTGAAACCGTTTACTTAACGCTAGGCTTAAGTCTAAGTTGCTTAAATAATATTTTATGGTTAGCTCTAATGATAATGATCATAATAATAATAATAATAATAAAAAAAAACTTGTCTAGGAACAAAACCGTGCTCTGTGGAGCCCCGCGCGGGCGCTCAGTTGGCGCCCACATTGCGCGTTTGGTGCGGCTCGCTGGCCGTGGGCGCCAGGGGGCGGCGCTTGAGGCAGACCTTGAAGGACTCGGGCGTGATGGTGGCGCCCACGTTGCCCTTGAGGCTGGGCAGCGGCTGGCCCTCGGGCAGCGCAATGTCAAAGCAGTGCATGAACGAGGCGAAGAACAGGAAGAGCTCCATGCGCGCCAGCACGTCGCCCAGGCACATGCGTCGGCCCACGCCGAAGGGTATGAAGTACTCCGGCTTGCGCACCTTGCCCTCCGTGTCGATGAAGCGCGAGGGGCGGAACTCCTCCGGTTTCTCCCACAGATTGGGGTCCATGTGAACGCTGTTGATCAGCGGTATGACGTGCGAGCCGGCCGGTATGGTATAGCCATTCAGTTGCACATCTCTGCGAGAGAGAGAGAGGGAGAGGGAGAGAGAGAGAGAGAGATGCTTAGTTAGTCAAGTGTTTCAAGCGAGCTGCAGTTCTTCTTTTTTATTATTGATTTGCTGTGCGGTTATCAGCTGACAAGCCTCTAATCAGAATTATCAAGTGCGTAGAACCGAAACTGGGCCAAACTGCGACGCAAAGGAAACTGAATGAGCAGGGCAACGAGGGGGGGTAGGGGTCGGGTGGGCTTGAGTAGTGAATGAAAGGCAGTTTCCCAGTTGCTTGGCTTCCCAGTGCCAGTGCCATTTGATTTGATTTGATTTGATGCGAGAGGCAGAGCCTCCACCGCCCCCCGCCCTTGGCGACAATGAATGTGGCAATCGCGTGCCATTGTCCAGGCGTGGAGTGAATGAACGGGCGAGTGCGGACCTCGTTGTCGTCATTTGCATTCAGCATTTGCGCACAACTCACAGCTGCATGCGTAAGCGCACGGGCGGCGCTGGTGGGCGTGGCCAGCTGATAACCGATAGCAGATGGGGCGACTTACCTTGTGGGCGAGTGCGTGGTGGCCAATGGCACGATGCTGGAGCGGCGCATGGACTCGAGTATCGTGGACTCCGTGACGGGCAGATACTGCAGATCCTCGATGGTGGGCAGGCGATGGCGGCCCACGACCTGGTCGAGCTCGTCCTGGACGCGGCGCATCTCCTTGGGATTGCGCAGCATGAACACATTGATCCACAGCAGCGTCGTCTTGATCGTCTCCATGCCCGCCGAGAACAGATCGATGATCACCTGGACCAGCTGCTCCTCTGCAACGAACGAAGCGGAGGGGGGAGGGGCATCGATTAGGCATCGATACTCGTGGCCAATGGGCAAGAGCGGAGCACTTACCATGATCCTTGCCGTCGAACAGTTCCGCATCGGTGCCTTCGGCCTTGGCCTTCTCGATCTCGCACAGATAGTAGTCGACCAGGTCGCGCACGTTGCTGGGATCGAAGCTGCGCTTGTGCTCGTCGATGACGTCGCGGTAGAACTTCTGCATCTCGGCGCGATTCTGGGCGATCTTGTTCTTGGCCGTCGAGATGCTGGGGAAGCACTGCAGCGTCGGTATGTAGTCGACGGTGTGGATCTCGCCGAACAGCCGCATGCCCTCCTCGATCAGAAAGTTAAAGCGCCTGAACTTGGGGTCGTCGATGCTGAAGCGCGTCGACATCATCAGGCTGCAGATCACGTTGCTCACAGCCACCGAGATGACCGGCGACATGTCAATCGGCTGCCCGTCGCTCGCATGCAAATGCCCAATGAACTCGTGCACCTCCGTCTGCGGGAGAGGGAGAGGCGGAGATGGAGAGGCGGAGAGGGAGAGTGTGCGTTAAGTGAATGCTCTCGCAGCTTACTCCATCGTCTGCGTACTCACCATGATGCGCTTCTGCATCTGCTGCTTGCCATTGCCCATGTAGGTCATGCCGAACTGGCGCAACTTGTCGTGCAGAAAGCGACGCTGATCCTTCCACAGCTTGCCGGTGCTATTGATGATGCCTGCAAGCGATACAATGCGGTCCAATATATTAAGACAAGTTATTCATAAATTCACACACATATGCTATGTGCTATATACTACATACTATATACTATATACTATATATATATGTGAGTAGTTGGCACTTAGCGAAATGAGTTTTTATTTAGCTTTTAATTGTACGTTTTTTGCTTCTTTCTCTCGCATTTTGCTTTTTATTTTCGTTTAATTGAGGTAGGCTCTGGCCCACTTATGGGCCAAAAATGAAATCCCAGCGCAAGAAATGTTGGAATTTTTTCAATTTTATTTCCCTTATCACTGCTACAAGAAATAAAAGCGGCTTACGGCCTGGTCGTAAAAGAAAATAACAACAAATTATATTCAGCCAAGCGGGCAACAAAGAAATGCATTGCTATTGTCATTTACTTATTGATTTTTTTAAATTTTTTAACATTTTATATATGTGTAAATCGTATTGAAAGTCGAAGTGCACTGCGGCTTACACACACACACACACATGCAAATATCTGCTTAACTTTTATTTATTTATTTAAATTTATTTTTATTTTTATTATTTATTGAGCGCTTCTTGCTGGCGCAGCAAAAGCTGGGAACGTGCCGTTTGTAAAATTCCACAGCATTCAAAATAAAAATACTACGAATAGTAAAATATATAAAATATATATATATATACATATAACACTTATATGCTGCATATATAAATGTTTACAAATGAGAGCAAAAATTCAAGTTGATTTTTGTTTTATCAGAAAACTTGTCAAGAATTGTTTCTTATTTTAAATATAATTTTATATACAAATAAAAGAATTTAAAACAACTAAAAACTTTTTAAATATTAATTTTATTATTTTTAAAATTTTAAATTCATTAAATTTGACTTTTTTTATTTAAAAAAAAGCAATTATTAAAAATTAAAATTTTTTGTACTTTCAAATTTTTGAAAAAATATTTTTATATATATATATATTTTTTTTTTATATATTTAAACATATTTTTGATTTATTAAAAAAAAATTATATCAAAAATATTTTTTTTCGTTTTCTTTTTTTAAATTAAATTTTTCTGATATTTTGTTGTTAATTTTTCTAATATTCAATTTTTTTTTTGTAATTTAATTTAATTTAAATTTGATTAAAATACAATTAGCATTTTGTCACTTACCATAGCCGTTGAGGGTCTGCATGAACGGCGTGTCCGGCCGTCCCGTGAACTCCTCGCGGCGAAAGCACTCGCGTATCATTTTGTAGTCACTCATGACGACCGTCAGCTGGCTGCCGAGGCGGGTGGAGAAGAGGCTGCCGTATCTGGTGGCCAGCTCCATGAAGCGCGTGTGCTTCTCGTTGCCCATGAACAGCAGATAGCCGATGACCGGCAGGCCCCAGGGGCCGGGCGGCAGCTTGCGCAGCTCGCGGTACAGCCGGAGCAGCCACTGCAGCAGCTTGATCAGGGTCAGGAAGCTCAGCGAGAAGAGGAGCATATTCTGCGCGTCCTGCTGCTCCATCAGCAGCTGGCGCTTCACGAACTTTATCACATACGATTCGCCCAGCATGTTGCTGAGTTCTGGTTGCTCCTGTTGGGGGTCCTTGGAGCGCAGTTGCTGCTGTTGCCTTCTACGTATATCTCTATATATACTGGTGTATATATATGTGTTTTGTTGCTTGATTTATTTGCTGCACTGCAGAGGCATTTGTTGTCACTTTTGCTTTTACTTGGCGGCTGAACGTGGCGAACGAACTGAATTCTTTTTTCTCTCTTTGGAGTTTTGGAGCTGTGTCCGTGGCGCAGGAAACGGTAAAAAAAATGTCGCCGAAGATTTCTCCTTTGATTTTGTTGCTGTGTCAAACCGCCTGAAATCGTGCGTTTGGCTTGTTTTGGTAACAGTTTAGGCGTAGATCTATAAAAAAAAATAGTTGCGTGCTCGAGTCGAAGAAGTAGGCGGAGAGACCCGGAGACGATTTCGCGTCGAGCGTTTATAGTTTTCGACTAATGGCTCGAGCGTATGTCCTTGCCACTTTTATAACAACTCGGCCGCCGCTTCGCAGAGCAGCGCCGAACGCGAACGAGTGATCGACGGCAATCGCGGCTCGGCCGCTTCAAGCGCGCGCACACTCCCAGAGCCAGAGCCGACGACGACGACGACGACCGATACGACGCCGCCGTTTGCGACGCTGCGCGTCTGCAACGTTTTCGAGCTGCTCGATTGGGCAGAGCGCGGGCTGGCAGCGCAGCTCCGACTCTGGCTCTGGCTCTGGCTCTGGCTCTGACTGTGGCCCGCTCTGGGACAGAATCTGATAGTCAAAAGCTGGGCAGCGGCTGCAGCAGCTGCTGCCACTGTTGGCCGCCGACGCTGCCGTCTCTGTCGGCGTCACGAGCGCACTCGCTCATATCAGACTACGTCTTCGTCTCCGTCTCAGTCTCAGTCTGCGACTCAGTTTGATGCGCTCATATATTAGTCTTGAAATGACGCCGCCACCGCCGCTGCTGCTGCTGCTGCTGCTGCTGCCGCCGCCGCCGCTGCCGACGCCCCCCACGCCCGCCCGCCCGCCGCTGGCCAGCGAGCGCGGCAGCGGCAAATCAACAAGTTTCCAATAAGCAGCGCAGCCACGAAATCTCACTCAATCCGGGCCAACATGTTCGCAGCGAACATGTTTGAGCTCGAACGGCTTTGTTTTGAGTGCATCCGCCGCTCTCTGTTTATGTTTTCTGCTTGCTGCGATCGCGCAAGCCCAGCTCAAGAGCAGCCCCAGACGCGGGCCAGTCGGCGCTCGGCAGTCGACAGCGGCGCACAGCTGTCGCAGCCACGCGGCCAGTCGCTGGCCCATGGCTCGGGCAGGTGTGCGAGCAGAGCGCTTATCAGCTGCAAGCTTGATAACCGCAGATCCAGATGACCTCATATAAACATATAGCGGAAGCAGCTGCACTTGCCTGGCCGCCAAGCCTAGTCTCGGCCACAATTTGCATTTGGGGCTAATTGGCTAAGCCTTCGCCCAGTGATCTGAGCTGAGCTGCAGCGCCAACAGAGTTTGAAAAGATCTCGACTTGATATTTATTGATCTTCGATCACTGACGTCAGGGCTTAGCATTGCATTCAAGTTCAAAAATGTTATTGACAAACTCACAATGAACAAGAAGCTGAAACCAGCCAAGCGACAGCAACAAAGGCTTTGTCTCCGATCTCAAATTCAAATTCAAATGCATTTGTAATCAATTCTGCAGAAGTTTCTGTCGCTTTCGATTTCGTTTCGATTTATTCAGCTTCTTGTTTACCAACGGCCAAAGACCATGCCGGTTTTTCCTCTTCACTTTGCATTTTTTGGGCTTAAGGACAAGCGGTGACCCTCAGCACACGCCAAACGCTGCCGACGTCGGCGGCGCAGTCTGCAGCCTCAACGACAACATAAACTAAATGAAGCAAACTGACAGACGGAACCAGAAGCAGACGCGCCGCCGCAGCTGGCCCAGAAATTTCCAAATATATCAAATAAATATCGAGGAATATATTAAAATAAATAACTCAAGCAAATATATTTCTATGTATATCAATATTTAAATATTAAATAAATATTTAAAATATAATCAGAGATGAGTTTCTAACTAAATCATATCAATTGTGAACCTTCAGGAACTCTTAGGGCCTTAGGTTAGATTCTACTTTATTTCTTCTATTTTTTTTAAATTATTTATTTTAATTTTGTTTATTATTTTTATTTTATGTTTACTTTTTCATTTCTTTTATCATAAAAAATCTTGAAGATATATATGTACGCTTCTTATACCAACATTTATTGCTTTATTTATTTTATTTCAGTTTATTTATTTAAATTATTTTCTTTAATTCATTTATTCCATATTTTGTTAACCTATTTATTTATATTTATTTTAAATATTTATATTTAGAATTTATTTTTTATTTATTTTGCTGTAAAAAAATCTAGAAGATACATTTTAAACTTTTTTTTAAGATTTCTTTTATTTCATTTATTTATTTTATTTGATTTATATATTATTATTATACTTTCATACTTTTTACTATACTTTTTTATTTATTTATTTATATGTGTCTTAACTTATTTTAAATATTTTTATTTCGTATCTTGAAGATACATTTTTACGCTTTTTTTTAGCTTTTGTTGGCTTACTTTATTTTTATTCATTATATTTCATTTTATTTATTTTATAAGTTTAGAAAAATCAATTTATTTATTTAATTTACTTTATGTATTTTATTGATTCTATATTTTGTTGTACAAACTTTTTTTTATTATCATTAAAACCTAATGAAATATATTATTCCACATTAGTGTCTATATCAATTATATATATATATATATATAAATATATATATATTTTGCTTAGCGAAATCCCCCAAAATACTTGACCGCTAATGGGTGTCTGTTGGTGTCGCCGTTCGACAATCTGTAAAATAATTAACCACATTCAAATATTTATGCGCATTTCGAACGGATTATGCACAATATTTGCGGTGTTTCGAAATGTTCAAAGAGAGCGTAGCTTCAGTCCGTGCGAGGCACTGCATAGATACCCTGTGCTTGGCAACTAAAGGCAGTGAACAACGAAAAAGTATTTATGCTCAACTATATGTATACTTCTTATATAGTTTGAGCTCAAGCTGCTGTGCTTTTTTTATTACAGAGCAACTGCCAGTCGAGCATATGCTATCTAGAACATGCTCTACTCGTTTTGTTAGCATTAGCGGGCAATGAACTAATTTGCATCTACTTAAATTCAATTCAATTTTGATAATTAGTAAGCAACAGCAACAGCAATCAGCAAACAGCTATCTCTCGCTCCCTCTCTCCCTCTCTCTCATCATAGAATTTGTCTATCTGGTTCTCTCAGCTGAGCTTTTACTGCTGGATGAATGAAGCATAAAGCGAATAGCAAGTCAATGGCAATGCCAAGTGCAGTCGCAGTCGCAGTCGCAGTCGCAGTCGCAGTTCCCGCTTACGTCCTCGCTCCCAAGCCAGATATCAAATAATCAATGTCTCGTCCCCAGCAACAGCTTTAGCAAACAACAAAAACATCAAATGCCAAATGTGAAGCTGGCCGCTTCAAGGCTATGGCCAAAAAACACGCGCCACAAATATGTAAAAGAGAGAGGGAGAGGGCGAGGGAGCCGGAGTAGAGAGGCGAAGCAAAAGATAATCAAGCCAGGAGCTAAGATTGCGACATGGCAACAGCAACAGAAACAGCAACTGCAACAGCAGCAGCAACTGTTGTTGTACAGCCGCACCAGAAGAGTAGCTAGTCGAGTCATCGAACTGCCAACAGCTGCCGAACTAGGATGCTGCATGTGGCAGGCAACTGCTGAAGCGGCCTCTAGGAAATCAAAATCAACAAAAAAACAAAGCACTTAAGACAATGGCCGTTGGGTCAATGCACCCGCTGGAGCGCACAGGACAACAAACTACCTATGCTCACTATGTCTCTCTCCCTCTCCCCCTCTCTTTCTCGCTGTGTAGGCTGGCCACTTAAGGATCACACACACAGGCACATAATGAAAATCGAGAACAGGAAAACTGTGCACCGCGCGCGGCCTTGGAAGCGGTCATTGGCCCAGACACACAGATCTATAGCCAAAGCAGAGGCCGGTGTCAGCAGCAGCAGCAGCGGCGGCAGCGACAGCGGCAGCATTGTTGAGAGAGCGAAGTTTCCAGGAACTGCTGCCAAAAGGCTAATGACTGACTAGGCAAACCCCAGAATGTGAACTGAAATAGTTACCGCTTGTACAGTCAGCCAAGGATACCGGACATGAGTCAGTGCAGAAAAATGCCGCCAGAGATCTGGAAGCGACAGAGCCAGTGCCACGGCCACTCATACAGGAGACAGTGTCGGATTGGATTTCAGTTTCGTTTCAGTCTCTGTTTCAGTTTCAGTTTCAGTTTCGTTTCAGTTTTAGAGGCAGAGACCGAGAGTCCCAGACGAACCCGGTGACAGGTAATAACTAACTGGTTTGCCTCATCTCAATCTCAATCTCGATCTGAATCCGAGTCGAGGGGCAAAGGCAGCAGCCGTCATAACGTCAGCATATCCGTCCGTCTGCGATTGCACTTGTAGACAACAAACGTATAGCCCATTAATTAATAAGCGTTTCGAAACTGAAATATACAAAATTAGTCATTAATATAAATACCGTAATTATTTACACACACAGATAGCAGATATAAAGTATATAAATAAATATTTTAATATATTCGTTTATCCACTTATCCATATCCTCTATGAATGAAATACTCTCTACGAATGCCGAAGATTGATTTAAGTAAGATTGAGCAACAGCAGCAATTGGCTGCTTTCTATGAATAGCTAATAACAATGACAATGATAATGATAATCATAATCAACTTTTCTCTCTTGAGCTGCCTCCCACATTAACCTTCAGGCTGCGCTTGCTTCGTACTCTTATTAGTATTCCCGGCGACTGTTCGAAATCGTGGCAGATTCCTATGTCCAATTGACCATTTTGCCTGAGATATCATACATGTTGGTGCAATCGATCAAGTTTATGCTAATGCTGATGCTAATGCAAATGCCAATGCTAATGCCAAAACTAAATGACAAGGCTAATGCAAATGCTAATGCTAATGCTAATGACAATACTAATGCTAATGATAATGATTATGCAAATTATAATTATTATGATAATTATAATATTAATGGTAATGATAATGCGTATGCTAATGCAAATGATAATGATTATGATGATAATAATCATAATGCAAATGCTATTGCTAATGCTAATGCAAATGCCAATGCTAATGCCAAAACTAAATGACAAGGCTAATGCAAATGCAAATGCTAATGCTAATGACAATACTAATGCTAATGATAATGATTATGCAAATTATAATTATTATGATAATTATAATATTAATGGTAATGATAATGCGTATGCTAATGCAAATGATAATGATTATGATAATAATAATCATAATGCAAATGCTAATGAATCGGAGTACTGACAAGAGTCTTGCATGCCTTCAGAGTCAAGTTGAGCTGCATCTGCAGCACAGAGTGTTTCAGCTTCGTTCTGAGACTTTTGCGGCACGTGTTGGTTAACGTTTTCTCTCTTGTGTATTCGCATTCGTGATGCAATATTTAGAATTGTTTTTGCACACTTTTTATGGCGCGACCTTGAGCGGCCAAACAAAGCACCATTTGTAAAATACTCTAACATAGCCAGGTATGCATACAGGTGTGCATGTGTGTCTGCATGCATAGCTAAGCATGTTCACGCTTAGAATATACATATGTATGTCTTTGTGCGTGTGTGTGTGCATGTTCGCACACATTTGTAAAAAATAACATATTAGCCGACAAGCGAAGCTCAACAAAAAACTTAAATAAACAGAGGGAAAAAAAGAAAACAAAAATAAAATCAAAAAATATAAAAAAAAAGAGTTTGATTCAGTTGGCAGGGAAGTTGCACAGCGAAACCAGCTCAGCTGAATAAATTGCGCTTACTTTCTATTCTATTTCTATATGTTCAATATAGCAATAAATATTCCATAATTAATTATTCTCGGATATTTGTTTCCCTTTAGCGGAATAATACCAACAAAATAATCTATGCAATGCGCACAACAAGTGTATAGAATAGTCGTTGCTTAACTTATTCATGTCTTTCTTCTTGATTAATTATTTATAGAGCCAATAATAATCGATGGAAAAAATGAAGTCGGAACATTGTTAGTATGATTGGTATAATTTAAGGAATTGTTAGGCATCTACTTGAAATTGAGGGCGCTTTGCTATCGAAATGATAATGATGATGGCAATGATGACAATAATGATTTCATAATAGAAGAGAAAATTATCATAATGATGATAATTGTGATAATGATAATGATAATGACAATGATAATGACAAAGATAATGGCAATGAAAATGACAATTATAACGACAATGATACTGACAATTATAATGACAATGGTAATGATAATGGCAATGATAATGGCAATGATAATGAGAAACATATTGACAATGACAATGATAATGAAAATGATAATGGTAACGATAATATCAATGATAGTGAGAATGGCAATGATAATGATAAACATTTTGATAATGACAATGATAATGACCATGCTGATGACAATGCCAATGACAATAACAATAACAATAACAATTATAGTGCTAATCATAACGCATAAATTTTCACTGATGCCAACCTCTTATGCATATCTCAACGTCTGTGCGAATTACATCAGAGGGCATTGCTTTTGCTGTGCTGGGCATAAACAAGAATCTTAATTCCAATTGATTTCGAGTCTGTTTCATTATGTTATGCATATCGATCGGGCTCGCAAGGTGTAAACAATATTATTTCTTTGTTTATTTTACCCGAAAGATCTACGCAAAAGAATGCGTAAAATAGTCCTAAGCCCGAGAGGTATCGTAAATAGCGAGCTGACAAGCCCATCTTTCATATGGCCTGCATGTGTGTGTGTATGTGTGTGCTCTTGAACTTGAAAACAGAATTGTGAATTCCTGCTACAAAATCGAAAACAACAAAAGCAAAAAAAAAGAAAACAAAAACAAAATAAGATACATTCACGAAAAAAACAACGTCGAGGCACATGACAACGCAGAATCTAGCGAAGAATTGGCGCCAAGAATAGTTCCAAGAAGCGTAGTACCAGCCTGGTGCCGGCCGGAGGTTCGAGATCCAAAACATGGCCGGGAAAGGGAAAGGGAACGGGAATGGAAATGCGAATGTTTATGGAAGAGAATAGATTATTATGAAATTTACGACGAAAACAAAAATAAATCTTTCCGAGTGTCCGTCCGTCCGTCCGCCCGTTTGTCGATCCGTCCGTCCGTCTCTCTCCGTCCATTCTAGCTACTTATTATTCGGCAACTATCGGCTATGCGTGCATCTGTCTTGCTTACACCAGTCACCCTCTCGCTCGCACTCTATTGCCGCTCATCCTTTTGGCCTTGAAAACTCATTAATTCGAACTCGAGCTGACAAATCGATGTCGTGACGACGCAAAAGAAGCCGCCGCCACTCGAGACGTCTTAAGAATTTCACAGCCGAAGAGCCGAGAGCTGCGTCTCGGCCTTAACGCACCGCCGATGCGCTACGCTCTCGCCCGCCCCAACAGCACAGCCAAAGCTTATGCAGTTAATCAATTTCTGTCTATATATATATAGTATTTCCGTATCTATTTAAATATATATGGCAACAGTGTGCAATGGGAAGTCTTTAACACGTACGGGGTCAACGAACGCTCGGGAATTTGATTAGCAATTGCAGTCATATATGAATCGAATGTGATCTAATCACAGTTATTGCTTCCTATACGCGGGGAGATAGCTAAGCGAGATTGTAAATGTGAGTTGTTGGACATGCCAATGCAGGTGTCTATATCGGCTATAATACTACTACGTAGTACTGCCTGCTCAGAGCCGACGAAATCCGATGCCTTCGACAGATCTTGAACAACATATTTCTTGTTTACGTAAGCCAAGTCGATTCATACCCCTCAGATGCACAGCTCAGCGAATATAATCTATATGCAGGTCTGCAAAAATGTAGTTCTTTGTTATTCTTTTGGTTCTCATGTGACTTTCCTTGGCCTGAACGCAGCCAGATACCCTGTAAACGTGGAATGGAGGGATGAAAATGTAATATTGAAGATTCCTTTTTATAGAATATAAAATATTTGGTAAATAAATAATTAAATAATTAAATGTTTTCGAGATTTTTAAAATTTTACTTTCATTTTGCATGACTTATAGATACCCTATAATATTTATATATTTTTTTTCGTATGTTCGTATTTCAATTAAATTTTGATTAGTTTCAGATTTCAGAATTCATAAAATATATTTTGTACAGATCAACTTCTTTCGTATCCCCCAAATTCCAGGGTATCCGCAACAGCCATAAAATATATAAAATAAAAAAAACGCAAAGTCTTTGGCTAACGTGTGAAAATGTTGGCAATTCATTGAACTCCGCAGGGAAAAATAAAGCCAAATATTTGTTCTGCTTTTGGGCATTATGTAATTGGAGTTGACGCCAACTGCGCAGCTGGCGCAGGGTACAGCGGCAGTCGCCTCGATGCGACGCGACATTCAGATTCACGCGCCAAAATATGCGAAGAATGTGCGTATTGCTGCGTATTGCTGTCCGCGGAGAGTTCATTAAACTGACGGACTCGACGGAGTGCGAGGCGGGGCGACTGGCCTGAAGGGCGGAGAGTGGCAAGGGTGACTGAGTCTCAGCCCGTTAGTTCTAAGGGCCCGACTGAAACTGAAAACAACAAAAAAAACTGCGACATTTCGTTTTCTGTTTACGTTTCTTCAGCTTCTGCTTCTGCTTCTGTTTCTGTTTACGAGCTTCTGCATAACAACAAAGGCAGTTAAAGGGCCTCGCGCCCCCCGTTGCCGCCTGCGCACTCAACCTGTTGCCACACCGGCCGGGCAGCCAGTTGAGTCATGCGGCCGATGGCTCCCCCCAAGCAGCCACTGGCCCAGCACCTAATCAGCTAATCAGTCGATCAGCTACCAGCAGCATCCCAGCCATGAGCCCTACACACAATGAGTTTGTGCGTATTTACTATGCGCATCATCTCTCTCTCTCTCTCTCTCTGTATCGGCGTCTCCCTCTCCGGAGTTAAGCATATGCGTATTTATTAGATGCGGATACAACGTGTTTTCATTTGTAGTTTTCGCGCCAAGCGTTAGGTAGCAATGAACTTTGTAGGCGGCATGCGATGTACACATGTCCGAGTCGGAGTCCGCGTCCGCGTCCGAGACTCGGACTCCGCCGAGTCCCCATTGTCCGAGTGGCGTTCATTAAAATGGCCAAAATGAGCTCAACCTGACGGCGATTATATAATGTCAGTCGATGCGCCATAGCCAGAGCGTCGTCTCGCCACCATAGCCATAACCTTGAGCGCGTACGCTGACATCTCCAGTCCCCAGCACCAGCACCAGCTCGGCCAGCCTCTCGCCTGCCCCCGCCCACCCCGCCAGCAGAACCAGCATCTGGCCCCGGCTCTCCACTGGCAACACGTCCACAGGTCTCGGCTCTCGACTCTCGAGCGGTTTCGTTTAGCATTCTTGCTGCTACTGCGCCATAGCCAGAGTCAGAGCCAGGCTGGAATGAAGCTGCTGCTGCGGCTGCTGCTGCTGCAGGCCCGGCTCAACACGAGTGTGTAGAGCGTGTTCTCTTCGCTCTCTAGCTCTGTGTGTGTGTGTCAGTGCGTGTGCGGGGGGGTTCAACCACCTCGCTTAACGGCTATCACTGGGGTGGGATTTTTGTGCTCTGTTCATATCGCTTTGCTTTTAGCCCCAACTAGTGCGCCACTTCCTCGAGCATAAATTTAAATATTCCAGAGCTCTGTAAGCGGCGCGCTTAAGCTTTGATTATTCGTTCAGTTTGCGTCAATTGGCAAATGAAAATACGAGAAAAAACATCTGCATTTATAATAGCGCATAAAACAATGCAAATTCTCAAGTTCTGGCAAAACGAATGAAATTCTATTCCATATTCATATTCCTGTTCTCAAAGCCCGGCCAAAAGAATGAAATCATAATAATAAATGAATTAAGAAACGAGACTAGCTGCTGTTTGGCCACCTGTGAATGAGACAAGCGCGTAGATTTCCGGATTACGAGCCGCATCTCTGCCTGAGATCGAGTCAAGTCTGGCTGCTCGCGCTCCAGCTGCGCTTTATCGGACATGACTGAAACAGCTTTGGGTTTTTTGCCATCTTCTTTGAATGAACCGTAGCTGGGCCTAAGCAGACGCCTGCCCCTCCCTGCCCTGCCCTGCCCCTCACTCCGCCCTCCACTCGACCGCCGCCCTCTTTAGACGGCTGCCGTCATAGCAACCGCTTCATTGAAATGGTGTAAGAAAAAAGCGAAACGAATAAATTTGGAGACCGCGTGCTGGTCACATCGACAGCGACTATCGCCCCCCTTCCCCCGCCCTCTCGTCTCTTTTTGTGGCAAGGTTCTAGCGTGTTTTTCTGACGCGTATCCCAAGTGTTTATGTTTTCATTCTGCTAGCCGCGCATTGGTATTCAAGGTTACTCTTGTTTTCATGTCCATTGACCTATTTGGTATCACAAATAACACCATGCAAATGAGGCGCGACGCGGCGATCTATCGATCCATCCAGATAATTACTCTCCCATCATCTGCATATAGTTATTCCTTTCATAGATTTGCGTAAACACCCTTTGGGGGCCTCATAGTTCTGTGGAGCCCCGTGCATATATTATGCTATTCAATCGAATATTCAAAGTATTTCTTAGTATTCACTCAAAAATAGCCGAGTTCTGAGCTGTGTTTCTATGGAAATTTTACAGTCAATTAAAGCAGGTGGCTGTTTTGAGATACATCATCTAAGATATATATTTTTTTTATTTATATTTTATACTCTAGCTCCGACAGCTCCGACCGTGCGTTCGTCCTTTCGTCCGACAGCCTGATCGCCCATCTGTCCGTTGGTCTGTCTGTCGATAGTCCTGTCTGACTATCTGTCCGTCTGTCTATCAATCCGTCTGTCCATATGTCCGTCTGTCCATCCATCTGTCCGTCCGTCCATATGTCCGTCTGGCTATCCGTCCGTCTGTTCATCCCTCCGCCCGCCCGTCTGTCCGTCTATTCGCTCGTTTTAGCTTCCCGTAAGTGTATAATACCGTAAATGCAAAATAAGAAAATATAATCGAACTGCTTTGGGGTGTTCTCTAAGGATCTGTGGAATATCCTGCCTTTAGTGGGACTCAGTTAGCTCATTGTTAACTCACATCGCACTGTTGCCCACACGTAAGTCGATTCTTAAGTCGAATATTATTCAATAAATATTGTGATTTGCCTCTGTTGATGTTGTTGTTGCTCCTATTGTCCCAGCAACAGCGCTGAATGGAACGTAATTGAAGCAAAGTCGAAACCGATTGCAGCCAAATGCCGAGCGCAGCAGAAAAACATTTCCGTTTTCATGTTGGTTGGGAACCAAACAGTACCCAAAACCACCAAGAACAATAATAATAATAAAATATGTTGAGTGCACTCGACACTCGGATGGGCCGTTCGGGCTGGGTCATTGTCACGAACAATGGCGAATATCATGATTTCACGGTGTGCATAGCACACCGACTTCATACTGTGAATGACTATTCGGTAATTCAGCGAAAAGTCTGCATCAACTCTTTGGACTGGGCGGCTCATATGATCATATATCATATCAAAGCAAGCTGAGAACGTGCTTTAAATACAAACTGTTTTATTTATTCGTTTCATTTGTGATATGTTATCATTACCATTCAAATAAACTTTGTAGCTTTGTTTTCATTGAATATATTTTGTTTGTAATATTTGTCTACTCTGAACCCATTTGATACTGGGTAAGCAGGGCTCACTACTTTACTTAAAGATGGATGTAACAGACAGACACGTCACACTCCTTTATGAGACTCACATAATTTCAGCATAGAGTCAGATTCGTGAACTTCGCCTGAAGTAACCGGCTTTTGGAATATCTCTACTTATTTTGACAGATAACAAGTTTTACTTTGGCCTACGTGCGCATCTACATGCCCTGATAAAGAGGCAAGCAAATCAACCTGTCAAACTATCAGTGCTTATAGGGTAGCAGGGTATGTGCTAGTCGAGTCATTGTCTCACAGATTCGATTTTCAGTTCACATTCAATTGCATTTCCCTTATGAGTGCTAATTACGTTTCCCGCAGCTCAAGTATTGAACTCGACCTAATCTTTTGATTTCGAATTTGCAAGGAATTTGCACTTGGGCATGGAAACGCCACACAGGTGAGTGCTGTATATTATATTTGTATTGATAAGGTGGAAAATTTATTGTGATTATTGAGTATAATAGAAATCGCTATTATAGAGATGATTATTTGACTGTTGCTGTAAATATCATTTTACTATATGTAGTATGTATACTATAAATATATATATTACATATGCTATATATACTATATATACCAAATATTCCATATATACTATATATATTAGATTTACTATAAATATTATATATACTACTACAACTTATTGCAACAAACAAACAACTAAAAGCTTATCACTTTACTATAAATATTTATATAAATAAAAACAAATTTGGTTTTATTACGCAGTTTTCAGGGAAATCAATAGAGCTGATATGCAGAATGGTTCTAAATATGGGTATAAAGTGATCTATTAGCATCTTAGAATCTTGAATTATAGTTACTTATAATTCATGTAATTTATAAATATTTATTTTTTATTTTTTAAAATTTAAATTAATATTATTTAAGTCATATCTACTAATATATTATTAATAATAATAATATTTTAATGCAAATATATAATATAATAATAAGAATCATATGAAATTCTCATCAATATATCTATTAATAATAATAATAATATAATAATAAATAATATAATTATATTAATATGATAAAATTTCCATCAAATTTAAGCACTCATCGAAATTCATTTAAACTTACATATTTCAATTCGTTGTTCAGTCTAGTTAGTCTATATTGAGTGTAGGTTAATTTAATGCAATATATAATGCCAAGCTGCATACTGATCCTACATCCAAAACATATACGAATACATATTCACATACGATCACACTCATACTCTATTCAGAGAGAAAACATTCGCAAACGTGCCCAGCGGCTGGTTCTGTTCTTGGCTAAATATCAGCAGCAGCGGCGTAGCTGGCCAGTGGGCCGCTAGAGGGCGTTTCGTGCGCGCTGCTCGTGAGACCCATATAAAACACAAGAAACTTAATTAATTGTTGAGATTTCGCTTACGCGCAGTTATTCAATCAGCTGCAGCTGCGATGTTTTATGAAATTGTTTTAAGCCTTTTTTAAGGTAGGCTCAGCGACACATGGAAAAAAATAAAGAAACTTTCACCGCGCTTAAATTACAATTGCAGGCATTTAAAATTCAAGCTGCAGGTATGAGAAAAAACAAAATAAATTGAAATAAAATAAAATAAAATAAAATAAGAAAAAAAGCATATTAACGAAATGAAACAAGCCGCAGCCAAATGAAGTCTCCAACTAATTTCGCTGTGCGCGCGAAGGTCAACTGCATGAAATGAGCCGCGAAACTTCTCCAAATAGCTGAGCCACGTTTTCAAAAATTGCGACAGATAAACAGCATAATTAATATACAATACGAATAACCCGTTCAACTGAACTCGAAGACGGCGCACAGCGAAACTCGAGTAACGGCGTCGCAATTGTATAATTGGGCAAAAAGGGCGCGTCTGTTGCGCAAATCCGCCTTCAAGTCTCGAGTCTTGAGTCTTGAGGCTTGAGTCGCGGTCGCCGTTTGCCATCGAAGACGATTAACAAAATCCAAAAAAAAAAAAAAAAAAAAAAAAAAAAACGCAGCCACAACGGCAGCAGCAACAAAAAAAAGCTGGTCAAGGTCGCCGTGGCGTTGCCTTACGGGCCCTCCGTGCGTATACTTGATGGGCAACAGGCGCATGCACAGTTAGGCATTCGCTTAACGCCTTCAATAACTCAAGCATTCGTTCGCTTGCTTATAAGAGTTTGCCGAAAATAGCTTAAAATAAGTACAACAACAGAAACATGCATATAAATTCAATTCGAAAATGTCGTAATCGACTCGCAAGCGTCGCAAGCCTGCCCACACACAGCCTCAGCTCAGCTGCCCATCCCTTCGCGCTGCTCCCTGGGCAGTCTGCCGATTACATAAGAGCACGCGTTCGTTGACCTCTTGTTGCTGTGCCCACAATACTCTTTGCTAATGATATTTTGACTTTGTCTTGAGCTGTAGCATGTGGAGCTGAGATGAGCGAGCTCTTAGCTCTCCAGTTCTATAGGAAAGAGGTGCTTGGGTAGCTCTGACTGGCGGATACCCTGACCTTAGACCAATGTGCCAGAAGTTGCTGAAAGTGGCTAATTTGATATACAAAATATAATAAATATCAAAATTCCATCAAATTTATTTGAAACATAGTAATAATCGATAACTATTTCCCTTTAAATGTTATCGATACAGGCATCAATAATCAATATTTCAGTCCACCCAAGAGACTCAGACTCAGCTTATGGACTTGTTTAAGCATTTATATATATATATATATATATATATATATATATATATATATATATACGTTCTGGCCTCTGCCACGCCTTCTTCTGCCCTTTACACACGCTTTTACAGAGCCAATATGCCCAGCATTCACATTTGCAATGGGTGTAGAGTTTTTGCTTAAGCATAGCAGATTTAAAGTTTTAAAATATATTTATATATTTTTTATTTATATATTTATATATTTTTTTTTAAATATTTATATATTTTTTCAAAATATTTATATATTTAAAAAAAATATTTTTCTTATATTATATATTAAAATATCTTAGCTCACCCTCTTCTTTAAAAGGGTATTTAAGTTTGCTCATACCAAATGCCTGTTTTTCCTTCTCCTTCTTTCAGCACGTTTATTGCTGATGATGATGTGAGTACGCATAAAGAGGTATATATTATATATATATATATATATATATATATATATATATATATATATATATATATATATATATATATATATATATATACATATATATAATTTATTAATATTTGCCATTTAGTTTGGGCCAACGGAAATGTGCGTTTGGGCGCAGCTCTTTAATTACTGTTCATTTGTTGGCCAAGTCCTGCAGCTTCCAGCCAAGCGCTTCCGTTCAGAGCAGTTCTGAGCACCTGAGCTGATGGAACTGGGCCAGTGTCTATGGGCATGCCGCAGGCAATAAATGCTTAATAAATAAATAAGTTAATGCAGTTGCTCGGAACGAATGGCCCGCTTTAATGTCAACCGGAATGGCCAGCTGAGAACGGCGGGGGGCGGGGCGTTGAGCAGCCCAGGCCATTTGTGTAAGTGGAGTATTATGCATGTTTATTTGAATTTGAATTGCTTGGGAATTCGCACAACTGCCTCAGGTAGGAAAAGAGAAACAAAAACATAAACAAAAACTGGGTCGCTTTTGAGCCAAGGACTACTGCCTGGCAGCCACGCAGCGATCTTCCTGAACGTCTTACACATGTCTCGCGCCCTCTCCCCCTGCCTCTCCCCCTGCCCCTCCCCCTCCCCCTCCCGCTCTCCCCCTTTCCCACTCGCTGTGCGCCCATCCGTGCTGCAGGTGCTTCGAGTGCTGGCTGGCCGTGATCTGATTACAATTCCAAGAAGGTTTCATCAGCGTGCAGCTGGGCGTCGTTCGTATCGCAGCAAAAACAAATACTAGATAATTCCCCTGTCAGCCATTGCTGACGTCTTGCGCCTTCGCCTTCGCCATAGCCCTCGCCCTCGCCTTCGCCCACTGCCACGCACAGCCTCTGTTTGTTTGCATGCTGTCGCTGTACTCATTACGTGTAATAACTGTGGTAATTGTCACGTAGCCCCGGCACAACAACAACGCCAACAACAAGAGCAACGGCTAAGGACACTTGGCCAGCTGACGTCAGCGTCAGCGATTCGGGGGCTCGCAGCAAATGGCCCATTGCAATTGTGACAAATCGAGGGACGAATGTGCTAATGGAATACGCCACGATTCAGCAGCAGCTGCCATTCATGGCCCAAAGCAAAGGCCGCAAGCCCTGGCCTATTAATAAACAGTCAACACACAAGGGTATGCTTCTAGCTGTTTCTGTTTCCATCAACAAACAATCAACTTTTATCGAATGCCTAAGATATGATCAGCCGTAAAGGACATGGCACGGCGCATCCCCATGCATTAGGCATATGATGCATATGCATCATCGTCGAGTGGAAGCTGATCGAAATGTCTCTATTGGTTTGCTATGCGTGTCTCCTCTATGCGATTCTCATGAATTTACGTTTTTAATAATAAATGAATATAAAATCTTTATGAAGCATGTGTGGGTGGGCGTGTGTGTGTGTGTGTGTGAGTGTGTATAAGTGTGACTGTGTCTGTGTGTGAGTTTAAGTTTGTGCATATGCATGTGTGTGTGTGAGTGAGTGCGTGTGTGCGTGCTTGTATGACTTGTATGACTCTGCCTATGCATTATAGATCACATACGTGCCACGCCTTCATCATGTAAGTGGCTTCGTGGGCGTGGCAGAGATGGGATCTAATAGCTAGCAAATATTATAGTCAATACATACATGATCGGACGGCGAGAGCTCTGTCTCTTCGCTTCTTTTTATCAGTACAGCATTCTGAGTAACTTCTCTTATCACTATAATCGATTTCTTGTTGATAAATCAGATCATTTGCATACACATAATCGATAAATATCGAAATTTCATAAGTTAATCGATTTGCATTTCCTGAAACTCATACATGTTATCGATAAATAATATATTTATCGATTTCTTATTCCTCAAAACATATCGATATATATATCGATCCTTGATTTGAGCAATTTGCAGTATGGACCCATCACCTTCGATATGCAGTTTCTTCTACAGAAGAATCACAACTCCAGCCGAAGCTTCTGGATACTTTGTGACGCCATAAAGACCGAAGTTATTCAATCATTTCATTTCATCTGACACATGTGTAGCTGTCACTCACATACAGATGAACATGTGCTCCTCTAGGCGATTCCCATTAGCTGAAGTAAGTCAAGCCAAGGCCTTTGCTAACGACAATTCCCAAAAATATTTGCATTTACTTGCACTTCAATAAACTGTGATTGGAAAACGCATGTGCATATAAATCCATTTCCATTAAAACGATTTGTCATGTGGCCCTATCTCTCGATGTCTAAGCGTTCATCAACATAATCAATGAGGCAGCTATCCCTTTCAGCGCCAGCAGCAGAGACAGAGGGTGAGAGGGGGAGAGGAGGAGAGAGGTAACACATACATGCACTTCACTTATTGCGGTCAGGCGGTAATTGATTTCAGCTCGCACCCAGAGCTCCCAGGCATAAGGATGTGCTCGAGCCACACATCCTGTCGACTGGACATTATTTATGGCACTGACGTTGCCTTTGTCTTTGGTGGCTGTTGGTTAACCAGCAAGCCAGCCAACACGCACTGCTGAGCGAGAAACTTGAGCTGCTCATTAGCTTCAAATGGGCAATCAATGGCAGGCAGTTGTGAGTGCTCGAATTAATTTACACGGCCCCAGCCAAAGAGCAGCGCCTAAAAGTATGCAACGAAACGGAAATAAATTTCGCTTTAGTTTTTGGTATTTTCATAAAACATTTATTGCTATTTTACATATGAATCGCTTCGTAAGTTCGTGAAAATATTGAAATTCTCTAACACACAGACATAGTTCAGACACATATATATATATATATATATATATGTATATGTATATGTATGTATTTAGTTACTATATATTTATTTTAATATTTTTTTTTTCTGTTGGAAATTCATTCAGAAAGTTCGAGTCACACATTTCTACAATACTCATGAGCTCTACTTAAGTTTATATTAATTCACTTCGAAGTTACGACAAAAATCTCGAAATACTAAGCTAAGTTGACAAATAGTTTTGACGGACGGTTTGAAACGCGTCGAGGTTCGGGGCTAGCTTGCGATCGGCCCAAAAGGAATATTTTTATTTTGCTTTAAACATGAAAGGTTCAAGAGATTTTTGTTTCTGCTCAATAACCTCTATATATATATTTGTATATATTTAATTTCGTAATACTTTGTGGGTGTTTGCTTAGGCTTTGTAGCTTCAAGTTTCAGGTAAACAGTTTTCGCAGTTGTCAAATGCATTTGCTAGTTCGACTTGATCTCGCTTACGGCTAGAATACATTGATCGATTTTTTTAATATTTAAAATTATTGGTTATTCTTAGCCATGATTGCGTGTACATATATATCTGTATATAGTTGTAGTTATATATCTAAAAAAAAATACATTGTATAAACACTGAAACGCCGCCAGGATAAGTCTAACAATTTACATTTAACAATTAGAGTTTACAATAAAAAGACAACAGCTCTGAAGTGATACGATTATTATAAATAGATTTGAGTTGGGCTCATGCATTGAAACCCACACATAGTGTATAGTGTATATATCCTTAAGCCATACCCAAACGCAACTTACTTGGAGTAGAATCGTTGACAACCACAGTTTCAGTTCCATGCACAATCACATACTTTTATTTGGGAAATGTCGACACTCTATAGCGACTCCGTCTCCATTAGTCGCGCGTTCGTGCCATTTCCCACCCGCATATTGACGCTCTCCCTGTCCCTTTCCCTTTCCCTGTCCCTATCCCTGTCCCTGTCTCTATCTCTGTCCCTGTCCGGCAAGCGCGTCAGCGAACGCAGCTTCATCGACGTCTGCTGACGTCGACTGCCTCAGAGGCGCGGACTCTCCAGTATGGTGTGGCTGGACATTACTGAATTGGCCAGGGCAATCGAGTTTCCGGCCACCGACAAATTCGTCTTGTTGTTGGCGGAGCGGCGACGACAGAACCCAAATAGCCCTCCGTTGCACAGTCGCGTGCCCTTGAAGGTGTCCACAAAGGCGCGCCGGAAGCTGGCGTTCATGAAGCAATAGGTAATCGGATTGCAGCAGCTGGAGGAGTAGGCGAGCAGGTGCAGGAAGCTAATGGCCGTATAGTCCACGTACTCATACACCACGGGTCCAATCAGCATGGTCAGTGTGTTGATCACGTACAGCGGCGTCCAGCAGATGAAGAACTCCAGCACCAGCACGAACAGCATCTTCACCACGCGCTTCTTGCTCTCCAAGCTCTTGCTCTCATTCGATCTGCAGGCGGGCGTATCGGAACGTTATACAGACGCTGAAGCCAAAGCTGTGGGCTGTCAGTGGCACTTACCTGCGCAGCGTCGCCTCGGTGATACGCAAGCTGGGCGTCGATAAGGACTTGCGTCTCTCGCCATCCTTGCCTGAGCTCATGTAGAGCTGCTGCTGCTGCTGCCGCATTCGCTGTAGTCTGCCACAGCAGTCCCCGGATCCGCTCAGCTGCTGCGGCTGCTGCTGCTGCTGCTGCTGATGTCGCACCGACTTGACCGAAGCGCTGCGCATGCAATAGAGATGTCGTCTGCCGTCGCAGGAGCCGAACAGCCGACGCTTGCTGCCGCCATGTGTGTAGCCATCGGCTGAAAGCGATAAATTAGATATACGAAGCAATGGGGCCCGATAACGGAGTGAAAAAAGCGTGGTCTAGTCGGGAGTACATGACTAGGAAGTACCCTGACGCACGGACAGACGGACGGACAAACGCACAGACGGACGGATAGACATGTTGGCGGACGGATGATGGACAAACGGACGAACGGACGAACGGACAGGCAGACTAACAGACGACGAACCAACAGACTTGTGGGCGGACGGGCTTACGCACTGATGGACAAACGGACGGACGGACAGACAGACGAACCAACAGACATGCGGATCGGCTTACGGACAGACAGGCAGCCAGACGGACGAACGAACAGACAGACAGAAGGCAAGCCAGACAGCCGTACGGACGGAGCCATTATCCGTATATCGACTCAGCTAGGCGTACAGATCAAGATTACATACAGAGTCCGCCATGCCTCCTTGTACTCCTCGAACAAAACCAATATACCCTGAACTCCCTCTATATGGAAACATTTAACTCCAGCAGATATTTGTATAGTATTTACAATGGATATAAAACTGTCTGGTTATATGTATATATGCATTCACTTTTTCACTCAGATAGAGAGAGAGAGCAAGAGAGAGAAAGGAAAACAAATAGAGGTGAGCTAACAAAAGGCAACATTGTGCTTTATGCGTCGCATGGAGCCGGTCGGACAAAGGCTTTTTAAATGCGACTCAACGTGGAGCGCTATAAATCATTGTTTCTGACATAACAGCCACATAACTGTACATATGTATAGCATAAAGCCTTCTGACTTTATTTATGTGTTTCGGAATCCATTGCCATTGGACTGAATGGCGGTGGGTGGCAGCAGGGTGGGGTGGAGGGCGAGTATAAGTGATTAGACGATTCTCGGAGTTGAGTTTAAGGCTAAAACGAATTGATTCAGCTGTTTAGAATCGTAAGCCCAAAGCTCGCATGTTTGCTAATGGAAAAACGGATTTGCATACACACAAATTTAAGCAGGCGGCTTGATGGGGCGTTCACGGCCAGCCGATGTGCTACCAAACTCTGACATCTGTCAACCGCCAAACCCTTGGCGGGGTATGTGTGGAGGAGTAAAGCTCCGCTGGTGCAAGCTAGCTGTGTATTTAAGGCGTCAGTCAGCTGGGCTGACATTGAAGTTGCCTAATGGAAAGTCCAATAGGAGCAAGTTTAAGCTGTGACTGGCAGCTGACGTGTGGCTTATCAGCTACAGTCGGACACAGGAGCACCTGGATGGGGACGTGTATGGGCATTAGCATGCGATATGTTAGACTACTGCATGATGCCTGCTTGTTGGTTTTAATTAGCTGATTAGTAGGGAGGTGGGCGTGGATGCAGCACACCGCGGGCGGCATCAGCTTTTGCATTGTGCGGCCAATTCGTTTGCGGCGCGTGGCGAAGGCTGCAGGCAGCGATGCTGCACAGCGACGATTGCCGGCTACCCGTTTCCAGTTACTTCGGACCATGGCACAAAGGCCGTGCCGCAAGCGCTGCCCACTCGCCGCTTGTGTCCTCTGTGGCACGAACAATGCCTCAAGCTCAGCAGGTGGCTGGCACGCTTCAGCTGGCTATTGGAACATCGCATGCGCATGCACATCGCATCGACTGTGAAAGCCCTTTAAATTTGAGCTTCTACAGGATATTCGATTCAACTTTTCATGGGAACACCCTTGACACATGTAACACAAACCCAGACTAATTAGCGGACGCAATGCAGGCAGCTGTAGTCAAATTGGCTTACCTTGGCTCAGCTTTGACAGGCAGGACAGCCCTTGACTTTGAAAGACTTCAGCAACCTCTTGCCTGCATCTGACATCTTGCTGACAGCGTGCATGCATCCATGCTTGCTCAAGACTGTCGGAAATCTGTGGTGGCTGAGCCTAGGCTCTCACCAGCTTCATATCAAACTACATTCGACTAAGTCGAACTCGCAGTCGACGTCAGGAAAATTTCGTTTTTCCCAAAATATATTTTCGTAAACGGAAATGTGCAACTGGCGCCTCTGCCTGCAGGTCTTATTGCTTCTAATTATTATTGCCTGGGGTGAGTGGCGCCACGCCCATTTGAAGAGCTCTAAAGATTTCCAGTTTGCAGCGGCCATGTGCCTCAAGATGTCGTGTGATGTTGTTATGAGCCCGCCAGATGGGCAACCTGCAACGACCACTGCTAAGAGCGGTGAGGGTAAGTTTTGCCTACACTGTGCTACATGGTTCTTATGTCTGCGGCAGGGCAGCGGCTGCGTCTGTCTGACCTGCTCCAAATCAGAAGGCTAAAGGACGACCGCGTCTTCGACAATGGCTACAGCAGCCGCCTGGTGCATCTGATCTATCGGACGGTCATGCAGAGCACGAACGATCGCCGGCGGCAGGCGGAGTTCGAGCGGGGTGTGGAAGCTGCGCGAAAGTTCCTAGCGCTCGCCGCAGCAGCAGCCGACGTCGAGTCATCAATAGAAGCCTCAGGTGAGAGTTGGCACTCGATATGCACTAAGACTGAACCACATGAGTCCTTAACAGAACTGGTAGCTGCCGATGACTACAACATGGCGCATATTAAAGATAGCTGTGGAGATTCTTGACTTGCATTTGTTCATATTCCTGTTTATATATTTTCACTTTATCCACAATAAATGCAGCGAAGCCTGAGTCTGTTATCCCTGCGAAGTTTTCCAACGAATTGCTTGTCAACGTCTGTGGAAGTTGGCAACGTAATTGACCGCAAGAATATCGGCAGTTCAGTGAAACTGACTGCTTGATGCTCGCTCATTAGGATATGTAGAGAGAGAGAGAGTGAAAAATTTGTAATGAAACTGGAGATGTTTTATAGAGGGATCAATACAGAGCTACAAATATATAGATAACAGACTATTGGAAGAATACGGAATATAACAATGTCCGTCCGCTCAGCTGTCTGTCTGGCGTCCGTCTTTGTGCCTGTGCATCAGTCTGTCCTTCCGTCTGCCTGTCCGCCAGTCAGGCAGTCCGTCCGTCAGTCCGTCAATTCATTTGTGTGTCCTTCCGCCTGTTTATCTTTCCGGCAGATCGTACGTCCGTTCATGTGTCAGTCAGCCTATACGTCCTTCCATATATATGTCTGTTCGCACGTCCGTCCATGCATCCGTCCATCCGTCTTTCTATATGCCTGTCCTTCCATCTGTTTATCCTTCCGTCAGTCCATACGTCCGTCTGTCTGTCCGTCCGTCCATCTATCTATCTGCCTATCCGTCTGGCACTCCGTCTTTTTGTCCATCTGTCCATCCGTCCGTCTGCCTGTTCCTTCCATCTGTATGTCTGTTAGTCAGTCCGTACGTCCGTCCATCCATCCATTCACATGTCCGTCCGTCTATATCTTACAATATTATGAATCTAGAGCTGAAGGAGTATTCTGCAGTCGTTGACGCTCAACTCCCAAACTGTTACTGGTTCAGTTAGCGCACGAGCAGGCAAATTTGAAGGGCACATTAAGAAATCATCTTTGCCATTGCCAATGAATAATATATGAGTGTAACTCGGGCTGGCTAAGTCGTCGCTGGTAATTAAAATACGACAAAAAGTATGCTTTGGCTATTTATGATGGAGAGCAGATACCCTCGTGAGTAGGCAGCCAGATAAAAGCAGCTGCAAGCGGAAGATAAAGTAAGCACGGCTGAAGTCAGTATGAGGCAAAACTCTGCCTAGACGCGAGCTCCGCTTTAAGAGCTGCCAAACTGCGAATACCCGTTGCAAGGCTTTAATGAGTGGAGCAGCAACTGGCAAATATTATGAGTTTAGGGCTCTAATTATATTAGACTTGGTTATGCAAATTACCAACGAGAGCGCGCCAAAGCCTTGCGCTGAGTGTAATAAAACATTTGCGCCATCCCAGCCCCATGCCAGCTCCGGCCGCAGGAAGGACTCGACCGGGCAGGACTCTAGTGGCTGGCTGCCAGTTTGCCTCCGAAATTTATGACACAAAAATGTTAAGTGGCGGCCGTAAATTGGATAGGTTTTAAAAAAAATTTAATAAAATATATCATCAACTGGCGGCATTGGAGCGTGTCTCTCTCTGTTCAAGGTGCTCTCGTGGTGTGCCGCTTAATGTGTGGCGTGTGTGTGGCGAGTGGCATGTGGCATGTGGCATGTGAGCTTGTGTCACCATGAGCCGAGCAGCTAGCAATCTGGTCGCACTAATTTGCGCTGGGCCTTTTGGGTCGATAAAGGAGATAACCGGGCATTTAACGAGCGTTTAAATGCTCGACCCCAGCATAATTTACGATATTTGCTTTGACCCTTTCGCCGAAGCCCGCTTTATATGCGGAACCGGAAATGGAACTGCGACTTCAAACTTGACGCCAGCTGACAGGCAGTCGCCTTTTACGGCCGCACCCGGCCATGATAATTCATTAACTGGGCCCGAGTTTAAGCTAATATGCAATTTAAGTTTACCTCATTTCAAAGCCCGGCCGAAACTGTATTGGGCGCGAGCTGCTTTGTTCCCGGGGCATACTTTCGGGCGCCCGCCGAAAAAGAACGGAGCGCATTACACTTTATTGGCCCACACACATATAACTAAACAGTTTCTAATTAACGCCACTGTTGACGGAGCAGAGAGAGAGAGAGAGAGAGATAGAGAGAGACAGAGAGAGGGACGAGGGACGAGCCAAACAACTCAACAAAACTGACGAACTATGAAATTTTTTAGGTTTATGAGCCACTCTAAGTAGGCTTTAAATCTTAATTGATTGACAGCTGCAAAGAGAGAGTGGGAGAGGGAGAGGGAGAGGGAGGGAGGGTAAGACTCAGAGAAACAGGGAGAGTTAAAGACCTAGCCAGACACGGCGGCAAGTCTGTCTAGAGAGACAGGGAGAGAGGGAGCTGTCAAGGGAGACAAGGGCACACAGGAGGAGAGACCTTAGGAAGATAGGATGGCAGACCTGTCTAGAGAGACAGGGAGAGGAATGTTGAGAGATAGCGAGAGAGAGACCTGTCAAGGGAGACAAGGGCACACAGGGAGAGAGACCTTTGTGCAGGGTGGTACGATGGCATACCTTGAGAGACCCTGAGAGACAGGGAGAGGGAACTGTCTGGGGTGACAAGGGGAAAGACATAGAGGGAGAGGCTTGAGACAGAAAGAGAGGGAGACAAGACTGTCTAGGGAGGAGGCCAAGAGAGACAGAGAGATGGGGTGGCAGAGCTGTCAGGAGAAACAGGGAGACGAACCTTGAGAGACGAGAAGACACTTGGGCAGAGAGGCAGGAAGAGAGACCTGTCTAGGGATACATATATATCCATAGAGGCAGACAGAGAGAGGGAGAGAGAGAGAGAGACAGAGAGAGACTCTCCCACTGTGGACTGTGGAAAGTTCAAATATCGCAAATGGTAAACAGTTTCGCAATATTGGTTAAGCTGCAGCTTAATGTGCGGCACGTTTTATAGTTGAAGCATTTAAAGCCGTGCGATAGCGTTGCGAATGAAAGGCCATTTGAGTGGCTCACTTGAATTTATCAAATGCTCGAAATCAAATTGAATTCAACGGCAGCCGATTTATCGCCACACACACACACACAGAGCGGGCGTCCGACGCGGCGTATGAGTAACGCGGTTAGTTAGCCATGCGGCAGAGCGGCGCTGCCCGAAGTATTGTGCGCCGGATAAAGTATAGGATGCTGAATCACATTTTTCGCCTCGATGATTTTGCCATGCAAATTGCCAGAGTGTGTGTGTGGTGCGGAGGCAGCGTGAATGGGCATGAAATACTTCAGCAAAGTCGGGCAATTGAAGCTGTCGTGGGCTGAGAGAGAGACAGAGAGAGAGAGAGAGAGAGAGAGAGGGAGAGGAAGGGAGCGACAGCCAAGTATCGATCGACTTACCATAATAATATTGGCTGGCTCCACATTGCTGCTGCTGCTGCTGGTGTTGCTGTTGTTGCTGCTGCTGCAGCAGCATGTCCAGCTGGGCCGCACTGTCGGCGGCCAGCGCCTCCTGCCGCATCTGCATGCGCATCAAGTAGTTGGAGCTGCCGTAGGTGCGACGGCTGCCGCTGCAGCTGTTGTTGTTGCTGCTGCTGCTGGTGGTCAAGCCGACGTCGGGGCCGCTGCTGCCAAAGTTCATGGCGCGCTCGTTGCGCATGCTCACATACAGCGTGCGTGTGATGAAGAGATAGGCGAAGCTCAGGGCGAGCAGCGGCAGCACCAGCAGCGCCAGGTCCAGGAAGATGTTGTAGGCGCGCTCATAGCCCACGGAGCCGACGGGCCACTGCTCGCGGCACTTGCGCAAACCTATCACGGACAAGTGGCTAAGAGATGAGGCTTAAAGGAGACACGTGGCTAACTCACCCGGACGGCTGGTGGGCATCAGCTGGCTAAATACCGCAATGGGCGTCATGCAGACCAAGCTGCCCAGCCAGATGAAAGCGATTATCTTGTTGGCATGATTGATCGTCTGCCAGGTGCGCGATCTGAGCGGATGGCAAATGGCGTAGTAGCGCTCGCAGGATATGGCCACCAGAGTCCAGGAGGAGACGGCCACAGAGGCGGCTGCAAAGGGAGCAGGAACATCAGTTGTTAAATAAATTTGATTTCTCTACTAAAGTCCTATGTGTGACAAGAGAGAGAAATTCCAGATACAAAGTCAACAAAACATATCGATATCTGCGTCTGTCATCTGCAGTGTTGCCAGATCCGTTAGCTATGCTGTCTGCTATCGATAAGTGTCACTGGCAGCAGCTGCTAGTTCGGCTTCAAGCACTTGACAGACTCAGTTCAAAGCTTTGAAATGCTAATTTATGCCCAGCTCTAACTGAATTCGGGCTTGCGTTTTTGTCGGCCGCTGGGCATAACAAATGTGAACCATTTGAGGCACGCACAACGATAATGATAACGGCCAAATATCGGTCGGCGCTAACGTTATTTACACACACACACATAATGAAGTCAAGCCGCCTTCAGGTTTTGGCCAAACATTGCAGCATTCATCATAGCCAATGCCTAGTTGGCTGGGACTACTCAATTTGGGCTACCTGCTGATGGCGGCGATGCTGCTGATGAGCCAGTCAAAGAGTAGCGGGCGCAGAGGAACTGTCTGTCTGTTGACTTACGTGAGAAATCAAAAAACACAAGGTAAGAAAAAACATGTAAATGTATATATATATATATATATATATATATATATATATGTATGTGTGTGTGTGTGTGTGTGTGAATATATACAAAATTAGGCTTTGCGTTGCGTCAGAAGCCGCTTTGCATTCGCTTGCAGATAGAAAGCAATCAGTGACACAGGCACGCAGAGCAGAACAGTGCTGCACATTTGGCTATATGCCCGCTAGTATTGGCGGTAAATCTAGCTGTATTGTGTCATGGCTTTATCAGTATCATCTGCATTCTGTCCAAGATATGCAACTTGAGTTATCAAAATACGAATTTATAAAATCTAAGCAACAAATATTTCGAAAATCATAGAAGCTTGTTTTTGCTGGATTTTTGCGGCTGTCAGATGAAGTTCTATACAAATTGCGCTTTAAATTGGTTAAGTTTTTTTTTCTAGTTTTTTTTTACAATTTTTGTTTAGCTATTTCTAGCTTTTTTCGCTTGTTGATCTAGCCCTGATGCGCTGGCAACACTGCGCGCGCGTTTGTGTATGCGTGTGGGTGTGTGTTTGTGTTTTGCGTGTCTGTGTGCGTGTGGCGATGCAGAGAGTAACTAGTTGGGGGTTTGAGGCATTGGCACAAGGGATTACAGCCGTGTGCCGAGCGCTGCTTTGGTGTTTTGCAGGAGTCGCAACTGTTTTTTCATGCTGTTGTTGTTGTTGCTGCTGTTTCAGCGACAACCCATTAGCTGAGCGTGGCCAAAATTGTTAAACAAGCCAAGCTCATTAACAAAGCAACAAAATTAAATTTAGCTACGTCGCCGCAGCGCCGCTTCTGACCATGGTTCAATGAGTCCGCCCACAAATAAACATGCAAATTTTATGGAAATGATAAATATAGGAAAACTGAAGAGGGAGCCAGAGCGCGCGCGCCCATACCCAATTAGAATCTAGGTAGCAGCGCCTACGCAACAATTCCCTGGGCTGCAAATGTTGGGAAATGAACTGGGCCCAAAAGATTTCCGTATGTAAATAAAATTTAAGTAATTGTTTTTTATTTTGCGCACGTCGCACAATTGAAAGATATTATAATGCCCACCTCGCCCACTCTCTCTCTCCCTCTCTCCCTCTCTCCCTCTCTCTCTCGTCAGCTCGCCAGTCCAAAGCAATTCAATTAATGTGCCTAAAATTTAAAGGCCTTAAATGCGGCCAGATTAACACGAATTCGTTTAATGCCCAGCTGAATATTTGCGCTGAGCTCTTTAGTGAAAATGACTTTAAAGATATTGATAACTCGCTTACTAAGAACGGCTCAGACTTAAGCCTTCAGCGGAATTATTACATGATTCCATAATATTATTTATGTATTTTGGCATCGAACTGGGCTGAAAGCTTCTTACGCCTTTTCAAATTATATAGAGAGTACTTAAGCCTGAATTCGATTACATTTTATTTGCCATTTTTATGCCCCTGCACCCATTGAAAGAGCGGCATTTGGGGTATATTGGTTTTTGGCAGGGAATGTAGCGGGCGAGCGGACTCGTGGCACTGCAGATAATGTTTCCATATGAATGATTAGAGTGTTGAGCTGAGTTAAGTAGATTCGTCCGGGTGCCTATCCGTCCGTCTGTCTGTCCGTCCGTGTGAGCTCGGTAATCTTCTAAGTATAGAAGCGAAGACTTTAAATTTTTAATGTAGATTTCTGTATAGCCTTCGCATTAATAAATTTTTTTCTGATAACTACTGTGTTCTTGTTATCGATAATAATCGATAAACGTATTTTATATAGTACGGATTTGTGCTTTAGCATATAGGCACAACTAAATGTCATTATTAGCCTCCCAAAATTGTATAAAGAAAACTCATCTAGAAGAAAAGTTGCCTATCAATTAAGCTTCCATAGCAAAGTTCCTAAGCTCAGTGCCTATACGTGTGTGCGATATATATATATATATATATGTATGTATATATATGCTGTTAGCTATTGTTATACCAGCTCCGGGTATTTGCCAGTCGAGCACGCCCGCCCAAAGCACGCTTACTTAATGTTTAGCCACAGAATGTTCAAAATACTGCACAAATTGTTTGTATAGAGAACAACAATAACTTTTTGGTGCGCTGTGAGCCCTAGTCCAATCTGTTGTAAAGTTTTCATTCAGCTCTGACTGCAGCTGACAGCGGCTACAGTAGAGCTACAACTATGCAAAGTATTTCAGGAGTGAATGCATATACCCAAGGTCCTGCTTTCTAAACAATACCCAGAGTATTGTAGCTTCGACATTCATTTCACTTTAGCTTGTCTCTTGGTGCGCCCAAAATACATACATACTTAGTGACTGGGTTCGTGTCGCATGTCGAGCTTTGTTATTGGGGCCAAAAGTTCGTCTGACCCATTGGGATTTGCGTTAAACATTGAAAATATGCTGCTCCAATTGGCTTTTATGTATAAAAATTGGTTCATTGCTTGTGAAATTTGGCTTAGTTGGGGACCGACTGATGACATGATCCCAGTACAGCGCCCGACTGGCGACTGGCGACTGGGATTGCTGTTGCTGCCTCGACTGCAGGCTCATTGAATTGTAAATTGCTAAAATGGAGTTGCGTGTGGGCGCTGCGACTGACTGTGGCAGGTAATGCTTATGCAGCTTAGCCATTTCTCATTTCTCAATTCCCATTACTCCTGCTGCTGCTGCTGTTGTTCGTGCTTCTGTTGCATGCTGCACGCCCCGAATGCACGCCCACTCGCCACTCGCCCACTCGCCCACTCGCCCACTCGCCACTCGCCACTCGCCCACGCATGTCAGCCGTCTGCATGCACTCTGCTCTTGTTTCTGTGCATTCCATTTCATTTGGATCCATTTAATTTCATGCGCCTGGCTGCTGATTACGCCTCGCGCTGCCATTAGCCATAATTTTTCACGTTGTCGCTGTCATTTGCCCCAGCTGCGGCCGCTAAGTTAGCTCGACTAAGACCGCTCGCATGTCCGATTCGTGCATCGGACAAATATGATGGGTTAAATGCAAAGGTCGATGCATCATATATTGAGTTCTCTACTTAAACTTGCTGAATGTCCTGGGTTCTGTTAGCCTGTGCTGTTTTCTCCTCTGTTCTGTTAGCTCTCTTCTGGCTGTCTCCCACTGTTTTCTGTTAGCCCTGCCTCATGTTGGCACTGTTGACCTGTGCTCTGTTAGTTACTCCTCTGTTAGGCTTGTCTTCTGCTCGTGTGTGTGCTGTTAGCCATTCTTCTGTTAGCTACTCTATTAGCCTAACATCTGCTAACCTGCTAACTCTTCTGTTAGCCTCTGCTCTGTTAGTTACTCCTTTGTTAGGCTCGTCTTCTGTTAGCCTGGCATCTGGTAGATACTCCATTAGCCTATCGTCTGCTAACCACTCTGCTGCTAGCATTTTCTCTGTTAGCCATTCTTATGTTAGCTATCATCTGTTAACCACTCTTCTGTTAGCCTCCTTTACTTTGGCCCATCTCATGCTTGCCCTGTGATCTGTTACCTACTCCCCTCTGTTCCCCTCTGCTCTGTTAGCTACTCTACTGCTGCCCTGCCTCATGTTGGGCTCCGCTCTGTTGGCCTCTCTCTGCCCTACTGTTGGCCAGCGCTCAGCTGGCTAATGTTCTGCTTGGCCAGTGTCATCAATCAACTGCATATTTTATGGTTTTGCTTCCTGAATATTTTACCGGAAGTTTCTCGCCCTGTCAATTACCGCAATCAATACACTTCTAACGGACTGAGTTATATTAAAAACTTCCTCTATGCGAGCTTGATAGTTTTTGCTTTCAGCGCGCTTCGATGCAATTTGCTGTTGATTTTGAATAGCAAAAGTTGTGCACTAAAAAAATTGTTTGTTTCCCCGTGAAGTTCTGAGGAAAAGTTGGGAATTTGGTCAGGGCTCCAGAAGTTCCAGGTTCAGCAGCTAATGGCTACGGGATACGTTTCCATTTGCATTTGTTGCCCTTTGCCCGTGGCCTTGGCCCTGGGCCCTGGGCCCGGGCCAATTGCTGGTTAATTAATTTAAATGAAGCCACAATTTGCTAGTTTTAATTTATGTGGCCCCACGCAGCGAAAGCAGAACTTTTGAACTCTGACCACGATACGGCAGTTGGCATTTGGCATTTGGCATTTGCAGTCAGCCAAAACCTACGCAGTTTCCGTGCGGCTGTCAGCAGTCAAAGGCCACGCGCAAGTGGCACTCCACAACACGGTCCTACATTACAGGCAGGTGTTGCTAATGAATGGCGCAATGAAGACCTGAAAGTGCAGTCAGAAAGCCGAAACAACATTTGAGCCGCAGCCGCAGCAGAGCCAAGCTGTAAGTGCATCCGACGTTTAGGTAAATAAAGCAGAACTTTGCCGAAGTCAAATAAACTTTGTTCAGTCAATAAGACAGGCCAGGAGTAAGTTGCTTCATAAAGTATGGTTAGCTTAGTTTTGGCATTTACAATTTGCTGCTCAAGCTCAAAAGCCGGAAACTTGAAACATTGCAACTTATTCAGGCGTGGGCCAACTTCGACCCAGCTCCAACTCCCACGAGCAGCTCAAAAGTCCGCCAACTTTGCTTGGTCTTTGATACTCTGTTTAACCAATTTCACTTTCATTATATTTGAATTGAAAATTATCTCAAACACGGAGCTGAAGTAGAAATACAAATTTGCGATGGCCTAAAGAGAAATATTTGCTGGACGGATGAGAGGAAGACGGCTGAGACACAAGCTGACGAGAAAAGAGAGAATTAAACAAGAGTGTGAATATAAGTGAGAGATGACAAAAACAAAAGTTAGAGAAGGGCAGAGGAGAACAGCTGAGAAGGGAAAAGCCAAGCAGTCAAGAAAATAGTATTAAAGAGGAGTAGATAAAGGAAGGCAAGCGAGGAGGTAGAAAAGAGACTCTGGCGACAATCTGGCATCCACACTCTGACCAGCTCTGCGCTGGCTTCTGGGTATTTGCTAGTCGGGCATTCCCAACCAGTGCACTCTGCCTTGTTTGACATTCCAAGAAGGACTACAATTGCCAATGCTCATTCACAATAGTCTAATTAGCAGTTCATTTCCGTGGAAACACCATCTCTCTCTCCCTCTCTCTCTCTACCTCTCCCTCTTTATCTGCCGAGAGAAGCTCTTTCTGTGAAATATGCTTTATACAATAAATGAATAAATTGAAGGACTCAAAAAATGTAACAACAAAAAATCATAGCTTAATTTTCGATCAGCTATGAATCACTATAATGAATGTTGAACATATGCAAATCCAGCTTCAGGTGCGCAAAGTAGATCCAAGCAATGCAAGGCAATTGGAATTCGATTGACATAAATAATCTCTGAAGTAGTTTGCATCTGAAATTCCCTTTGTAGTAAGGGGAAAGCTCATATCTTGTTGTCAGTGCTGGCCTATAAATCAAAAGAAGGCACACAGTGTGTGAGAGTGAGAGGGAGATAGCTATTGAAGTTGGTGTAAATATGGAAATTTGATGCGATATTAAAGCAGTGCCAAAGGTATCATAAGTCACTCGAGACAGGAATGTGAAACTCTCTCTCTCTCTCCGTCAAATGCATGCTCCTGCTATTTATAGACATTATCGATGGGCCCAGTCGGGTCGGGCTTTTGATTTAGTGGCCTTATGGCCATAACTAGTCAGAAGGCGTCATAACTGCGATTTCATGCAGTCCTGGAACCACGGGCTCGTTGGGAACTGTAAACAAAAGTCGAACTGCTCATCCTGCTGCCCTGTTGTTGTGCGCTTGTGTGCGTTTTATCAATAAAAATCATTTCAATTTGAGTTAACAATAAAAAATGGCAGAGGAAAAACTTTCGGATGTCGCCTCGTAAAATATATGAGAAATCAGCAGAAATTGCCCCGACCGAGAATTGCCCTCGGGTCCGACTCCAGCTAACAATGTTTCTCCACACTTGCACTTAGCCAGAGCGAAATTGACTAAGCGTGGACATAAATATCAATAGGCATGCACGGCATTTAGATACATATCGCAATGGCGTACAGGGTATATCAATGTCAATGCCATTTCCTGAAAGCAATTTGTGTGGGCGAGTGGGCGTTGCGTTGTTTCTTTTTCATTGACTTCCATTTCGGACCTGATCAACTTTTGTGACCCCCAACAACAGGAAAACAAAAAAAGCCAAAAAATTGCGAAATTGTAAAATTATATAAGAAATTGGTTTTCATTGTTTTTGTTTTTCTTCGGCTTTTTTTTTCTTCTTTATCGTCAAGGCAAGCGATGGAGCAAGTGTCCCACCATTTGCCGGAGGCAGCATTTTATTGGCTATATGTCTGTTGTTATTCAAGCGGAATGATGCCATAAAGCACACTGTGAAACATAACAAATTAAAATGTGATGCCTAACATGAAAAGACGCGACAAGCAAATTGGCCACGCCAGCAACAGGGCCTGACACAGGCAGACAGACAGAACATCCGTCAATTAACATGCTTTAGGCAAGCAGCGAACAGAAATTAAGCATTTATATATGGGCTAAACTTATTGAGGACTCAACTACGGCAACTAGCTGTGAGTTGTAACTAAGCAATTATGGTAATGGTAATGACGATGACGATGACGATATTAATGATAATGATAATGACAATGACAATGAAAATGGCAATGGCAATGATAATGATAATGGCAATGACAATGATGATGACAATGGCAATTATGATGACAATGGCAATTACGACGACAAGGATAATGAAAGTCACAATTACAATGACAATGACGATGGCAATAATAAGGACAATGACAATGAAAATGGCAATGGTGATGGCATTGACAATAGCAATGATAATGATAATGACAATGACAATGATGATGACAATGACAATCATAATGACAATGATGATGGCAATGATAAGAGCACTGATAATGACAATGACAATGATGATGACAATGGCAATAACAATGACAATTATAATGATAGTCACAATTATAATAAAAATGACGATGGCAATAATAATGACAATTACAATGAAAATGGCAATGGTGATGGCATTGACAATAGCAATGATAATGATAATGACAATGACAATGACCATGGCAATAATGGCAATGCAAATATTTGTTTTTAAATATTTTACTTAAATGTTTGTTAAACGGATAGCAAGCAACAAGAACTTATGGAGGATTCAATGGAAACTCTCACATTCGAAACATGCCAAATAAAATTGCAATCGACAGCTGAAACGTTGCATAAAAATAAAAAAATTCTAAAGGGATGCAGACGGAGTGCAGTTCGCAATCCGCTCAATCACCAAAGTCTGACATTACGCGAATTCAGTTGCAATTCACATGTCAGCAAAATTTAGATGGATTGCAAATAAACTTGTACATCCAATTAAACTTATCACTTATGCAATTTCAGTTGGCTTTCAATATAAAGCTTTTTATTTATTGAAATGTTATCGTATATATTAATACTTGGGATGAAAGAGGCGGCTGCTTAGGTTGCCTTGCCTAGGGCATTCATGCAGACTCGCTAGTATCTGCTAGTCGAGCACTCCCGTTCAGAACACCACCAATTATTTATGGTCGATTTTCGAACCGATTTATTATGAAAGGAAATCAGTTTGTAAATCAATTGGCAATTGATATCTCAGCCAGACACTTGGGGTCAACTACAATTATCTTCTACTTTATCGACCAAATATATGCTTAAATCAGCTTGAGCCGGCTACATATAGACATAGACATGTAGACGATGTGCTGAATGTGGTAAACACTTGGTGGGAATACTCTATTTGTGCTGGGCAAACACAAGAGTAAACAGTAAACCATTTATCAATGGATTGGCCAATGTGAGGAGCTGAGATGGCTGGCGCTTCGCTTTCGATTTGGATTGGTTGCGGTCAGGAATCACGTGGCAGACGGGCCGAACAATACTGCAGTTAACTGAACACAAGATTGGTATTCAAAGATAAGTTCCATGGCTCCGGGTGTCGCATTTAATTCAACTTTTAACTTTCAATGCGACCTGGTCGGGCTGATTGCCAAAGCAAACAATCTGGCGATACGGCGGAAGCTGAAACGTAGCCAGCCAATATATTTAAACCAGCTGCGTAATTGTTGTTGTCATGACACTGCTCAGACTGGCTCACTGAAAACTTCAACAATGATTCGCACAAAACTTGGGTGGCTCGCAGCAAATGGGAAAACAAATTGAGTGCCACAGTGGACGAGTTGTTTGACAGGTCCGTGAGCTGCTCGGCACTTCAGCCTCTGCTCGCATCATATCAGCTTAAAGGCGACTCAGGCTATGCTATATGGCTTATATAGTTATCGGGCTGAAACGGGTGCCCTGCCATGGCCTGCTTATCAGACAGGCAGACACAGTCTCCAGGCAGAAACCAAATCAGAGTCTTGTAAAAGTTTAAATTGCCTTAAGATATATAAATATATATATATATATATATATATGAACTTTGTTTGCTTTTCTTTTCTGTTCTCTGCTTGAGTTTTTCCTTTAAAAATAGCTGCTCATTTGTATGCCTTTGTGACATATGGCAACGGCAAATACACGTACCTACAAACACACGTGACCACACATCTGGCACAAATGCTGTTCGCTCGCTGACTTTTTATGTTTCACCTGCCCATTGCGCTAAATGAATTCATCTTGAGGTGTATCCGAGATGGCTGCGTATGCCCTCAGCATATTTGTCACACCCTAATATGAACTGGCCCGACCCTGTGTGAGGCTGTCTGCACCGTTGCCTACGAAACGAAAAAGAAACTAGCCGAAGTCTTGAATTATTATCTGGAGCTGTCTGCGTGAGGGTCCAAGGCAAAACAAATTCCCACTTTAGTTGGCTGAGCTGAGCAAATATTAATTTAATTTAGCTTTTCTTGAATTCGTCTTTTATTATGGACTATCTCGTTTATGTCCTCCATTTAATTATTTATTAGCCCAAGTAAGTGAATTTATGAATTTGACACTTGCTCGCTCTCTGAGCATAAATGGAAATGAATTTCGTTATATATGAAATAAAGCCTCATAAAGTTCCATATTCTGTTTTTTCATGGAATAATTTAAATTGAGTGCCTTCAATGTTTGCAAATTTTCATTAACGAACAGACAATGCTCACTGCATATATGTGGTAAATGGTAGAAAGAGCATCGAAATTGCCAGGAGCTGGCAGCTTTGTGTGTGTGTGTATAGGAAAACGTGTGATAAGAGACCCTAAGCAGCTGTGCTTAAAGCTTTAATTTTATTTTGTTGTTTTTAATTTGTATATATCGAAGCCAATGACAATGATGATGACAATGACAATGACAATGATGAAGGCAACCGCAATGACAATGACAATGATGATGACAAATAAAATTACAACAATTAAAATAATTATGACAATGATAATAACAATCCTAATGACAATAACAATGATAATGATTATAACAATGATAATGACAATAACAATACCAATGAAAATATTAAAAGCAATGATAACAATGAAAATAAAATGAATATAAATTTAGCTCATTAAACAGTATTTTATGGAAACATTTTGGTATGCCTGCTCACAGAGATTGTTAGACAAGTTTTCCAATTTTATATATTAAAAATATATATTTATATATTATATTCATATTTCTGTATGTTAATGCAGCCGAATTTCATACACTCATTTTGTTAGCTAAAATATACATTTTTATAGCCACAATTTGCATAAAATAATACGTTTTCACTCTCATGTTAGGGAAGTATGCGCTGCCATTTGCTGGGAAATGGTTTCATTTCTGCTTTCTAGTTCGAGTGTGAAATTTAATAGAAAATTATAAAAATTTTCTATTTATTGAAAATCAATGTTTGCATAAAAAATGTATGCGAACTTCAAATCGATGCAGAGTCCTTGAGCCAGGTATGGAAAGAGTCCAAAAGTATTTCCAGTGACAGGCGGAGGGCAAGTGCCGCAACTGAGAACCACCTGTATTTGTGCAACCGAAGGGCTGTGCAGTGCAGTGGAACTGCGCGTCTGTTTTCGGTTGGTTAACGATAAGAAAAACACGTTGGCCAAACGCAAGCGAGAGCAGGCCTCTACACAGCTCTGGCTGCAATGATAAAAACATAGTATATACGTGGATCTCTGCTGCAGCCTTCAGTGAGTTCCACTCTAGCTATAGCTGAGTGTCTATTCATATTCATATGCATGTGATGTGGCCTACCTATCATAAAAGATGAGCCGAGACAAAGTCTGTCTGCTTCGCTAAACAGCTGTTAATGAAAAAACTGTTATTATTTTCAATTTTGAACTCAGTCTGATGCTCAGATGCGAATGGGAATACATATAGCTATACATAGGGGCATCATTTTTCAGCTTAATTGCAAATTCTCAGACTGTGCATTATGTTTGCTCGCTCGCTCGCTTAGCAGTCCCTAATTAAAGCGGATTTTTTAATGGCCTGCAGCAGCAGCGGCAAGGAGAGAATATTCTAAATAGAGCTTAGGATATAAAAATTCAATTAATTATTAATTTTCTCGGCGTCGGGGCCGCTGGTATAGCCAAGGAGTCGGCGTTGGCTTGAGAAGCGCAGCGGGTAGCGTCTGGCAATTTTGCACGCGAAGTGTGGGCTTCGGAGTGTTAAATGTGCTGCATATATTTGGGGGCAGACGTCGCATTGGGCGATTGACAGGTGTCGAAATTCGTAATATTGAAGATTTCATTTCGACTCGAGTGGCAGAGCTCGAGAGAGAATTATTGAAAATTGACTAACAAATTCAATTTGGCCTGTCAATGGTGGCAATAACCGGATACCCTGGGCTCCGCATATAAATCAGCTGACAGACACAATTCAGCTGGGGCGCAGAGATGGGGAGAGGCGGGCTTTGTCTAGGGGTCTGTGGCTCGGCCTCGGTGCGATTTGGTGTGGCCAGTGCAACGAATGCACCTTGACATAATGATGGCCATAAATTGGTGTGACGGGCCGAACAGCAAACAACGTTGACATTTATAAATTTACGAGTCAGTGCAAGGAGATGCCGGCGCAACAGATGTGGACCAAGTCGCAGCCAAGCAGCCAAGGGCAAGGCAAAAGGCGTGTTTGGCTAACAAATTGCCCCATGACGGCATTCCAATGTGTGGCTGTGGTCGTCGGCGTGCAGATTGGGGATTGTGGGAGCTGCGACTGGAGTCGAGTGGATGCTGGATGGGGTTAGGGGTGGGCGGGCAAGCGCAGGCTGATATGTTTGGTGCTCTCGGTACTCGGCATTGTTATTATGTCCTTAATAAGTTACTTATGTGGGTGTCATGTGGGTGAAAAATGAATGCCTGAAATAAACATGCACGTACCAACAGCAATATCAACAGCCAGTCATCCGAATACAAACTTGAACCAGCTAAGTAAACAACATTATAAACAACATCATCAGCGTCAGCAGTAGCAGCAGCTGCACACGCAGCGACAGCAGGGATGGTGGTGGCGGATCCGGAAGCGGAAACAAGTCATAAAACTGCAGATGCTAAAGACGGCAAAGCCCCGAAACCTGCAGAGTTTGCCCACGTTTGACAGAGCGAAAAGTCGAATTTCTGCTTTAATTGAAATTAAAACAAACAACTTGAATATGAAATATAAAGGACAACATATTACGCTAAAAAAATGCCTGAACAGTGCCAATGACAATCAAAATGGCAATGTCAATGACTGAATCATGATAATGATAGTGATAATGTCAATGCTAATGATAATATTCATTACAGTAACAATGCTAATGACAGTAACAATGCTGATATTAATGCTAATGCCAAACATGAAAATCACAATGACAATAATAATGCTAATGACAATGACAATGACAATAGCAATGACAATAGCAATGACAATAGCAATGACAATAGCAATGACAATGAACATTATATTGAAATTAAAAATGACCATGACAATGACAATGAAAATAACACTGCTAATGACAATGACAATGACAATGAAAATGATAACGAAAAGAAAAAGACAATGACAATAGCAATAACAATGACACTGAAAATGACAATGACAATGCCAACGATAATGGCAATGATAAGAATTATGACAATGATAGCTCTAATGACAATGAAAATGGCAATGGGGACGACACTGGCAGGAGCAATGACAATGCCAATGCCAATGCCAATGCCAATACCAACAACAATGATAATGATAATCTTAAAAATCTCTTGACTCCGAGAATAAGCCAATTGGTAAAAAAAATAAAATAAAATGCAAATTGTGTCAACGAATGTGAAATAAAGTCAGATAGTTGTGTGCGTACTATTTGTGGCGTAAGCCCATTTGAAGACAGTGAATATCCATGGCGCCAATCTTATTTGCTATTGTTTCTAGTTGGCTCCCATGACAGGCCTATTCTTTATACCTCAGCGACTTTGATAATACAATTTACATATATAAGCATATAGTTATGTGGATGTGCACAGCGTGGGCTTAGCCCGTCGTGCAACAATTGAGGCAGACACATATACATACAAATTGTTGGAGGAATGCTAAAGTATTTTTAAAGAACACCCACAAAGATACACACACCACGCACAGCCGCACACTTTTGCGTTATAAACAGAGAGACATTTGCACATTCACATCTGAGAAGCTGGCAGCACTCACGTTAGACTAAGACTCGCCTAATTCGCATTGAAAATAAGGATTTGCCTCGTATTATCTAAGAGTCATTGTTGCGGACTTAGCATTTGCCTTGGCTCTGGGCACGGCCCGAGGCTTTAGCTGTATCTGCATCTGTATCTGGATCTGTATCTGTATTTGAGTCTGTGTGCGCGCCCGTACTTTAGGGCACTTCAATTTATGTATGCCCCGAATATGTATCTGCTGTATTTATGTATCCCGCGATGTCAGCCAGCTGGCGCTGCTTAATTTGATTTGGACCCTGTTCGTAAGCCAACTGCGTGCCCATGCAGTTAGCTGAGCATTGAACTTTTCGTGGTTGTGTTTAGTCAACCCTTCGACGGCTGTTGAAAGTCCCCTTTCACCCGGGCGGAATCAACTTTATCTATTGGTAAGCATTTGTGACAGGTGCCAGAACAAATTCTCTAAGCTCCTGTTAACATGCAACAAATTGGCAGCGCTCTTAGCCAAGTTGGCTGGCAGTTTTGGGCCTTGGTTCGGTTAGGTAACCAAAACCAACGATGATCGACCTTTGCTGGGTCACAGCCACTTAATTTTCGGAGCGACGCCAGCTAACAAAAGGGCCAGGACTTATAACTACTCGAGAAAGTGCTTCAGCATAACCGGTAATTTCCGCTCCAAATATGTCTTCTGTCAGTGTCCCTATCTATCGCTCTCTATCTCTCTATCTCTCTTTGCATATTTAAAGTTTAGAGCCTTTGTGGCGGCCAACTGTACAGCTTAGCCAGGATGACTCGCCAGTAAACACTTTGCCGGGTCGATGACTCGCTAGCTGCCAAGAGCTCACGCGCTGCATAACAAACAAGTTGTCATTGATGATGTGCTCAGTGCGCGGCGCATGTAAACAGGATCTCAAGATAATCATTTATCAGTGCGCAAAGTTTTCTGTGGTGGTAAAAATTCAATTCAATGGCAGCTGCCTAATCTCATGGGAATTTGTAGCTGTCAGTGGGCAAAGCCCAGATCAAAGGTTGCCACGGCGCGAGAAGGGTATTCCGAGTCGCCAATAACTGTGGCCTACTTTGCGGCGCTGCAAGCGGCACTTACTTCAAATTATGAAGACGCCGCCACGCCCCACTCACACACATAAATGTATTCATTGTACATAAATATGGCTGGGGCCATGCCCATAAAAGCCTGGCCATAAAAAACCGAATCAATTCGAATCAAAATGCGTTGTATGGATGCTTAAGCAGACTTTAACTCGCACATAAATTAAAATTTGAATGCCTTTGCAGGCGCAGCGCGCGAGCGCTCAATATTTCAAAACAGATTCCACGAAATGGGCAAAGAGTGGCTCCAGCGCCTAGGTTCCCAGTCGAACGGCGTGGCTAGACTAGGCTAGACTAGGTTAGACTATGTTAGGCACTGCGGCACAGAGATCTGCCTGGAACTGGGAGAACTGGAGAACTGTACTTTATATTTATTGAATATATATTAAAACCATCGATGGCAGCCTCGATAGTATCGATTCACATTAGTTTTACCGATTGATCAAAGGATCATGCTTGATATGCTTAAGAATGAGCTATATATCACTTAAATCAAATACACAATTTATAGCGAGTCTCTGCTTGAACATAAATAAATTATGCCATAAATTTTATGGCAACCATTTAAGGCCTAAAACTTAAAGCAGAAATTCATATCAATAATGAAATTGCATTAAATTTGTATTCAGCTGAAATGTAGTCAAAAATAGCATGCGTAAGCGTTATCTCCAGTGGCTGTGCCGAGGGCCTAAGCCAACACCCACATCAAAATGACTGAGAGCATAGAGTTCTATGCGCACACACATACACACATATGGCATACATACGTTTGGCAATACAATTGTTGAGCTGGACAGGTAATTTTATAGGAACATGTCACCTTTGCGCATTTAGATAAGCTTCAGACATTAACCCATTTCATTTCATGTTGCAAATATTTCGAACCCAGCTCATTGGAGTGTCATCGGCTGAGGCCGGCGGCAGGGCGGCAGGGCGGCAGGCAGACACCTGCTGCAATCATAATATTGAGGCCACAAGCATTGGGAATAGCCAGACGCTAAATGGTTGAGTCAGAGAAAGATAGAGTGGGAGGGTAGGGGAGACGGAGATACATATCTAAGCACACACACAGAGGCTCACTCGCTCTATTTACGTAGCTGCTGCGATGTGGGTCATCCCATAAATTAGAGACTGCACTCCGCTGAGTACGCCTGAGTTTGTATGAAGCTTGCAGCGAAAAAACACACTCACAGAGACACACTCCCACTCCCACACACTCACACTCTCACACACACATTTGCTAACAGACACAATGTGTGCAATTCCACGTTCCGCGCTCACATTTACAATTCAAGTAGCTGCCATCACTTAATGTTGTGCACTCGATTGGCATAATAAAACGATATAAATATATATATATGGAATATACATATCTTTTAGATATGAGCTTACAGCAGCTAGATAGGGACAGGCAGGCACGGGCAAAGTGTAGCGGGGCAATAGTATATCAGGGTAGAAAACGGTAGTACCATCAGTGGTATGCGATGGATAACGATAGTGCACTTGAGAGGCAACGATAGTATCATGGATGCTTAACGATAGTCAACTATAGTGTCATCTGCAGTTAATGATAGTGCCATCCATAGTCATTGATAGTAACATCGATAGTCAGTTATAGTGCCATCGATAGCCAATGATAACACCATATATAGTCAATGATAGTACCATCGATAGTCATTGATAGTAACAACGATAGTCAGTTATAGTGCCATCGATAGTCAATGATAATACCATATATAGTCAATGATAGTACCATCGATTGTCATTGATAGTAACAACGATAGTCAGTTATAGTGCCATCGATAGTCAATGATAGTACCGTCGATAGTAAATGATAGTAACAACGATAGTCTACTATATTAACATTGATAGTCATTGATAGTAACAGCGATAGTCAATGATAGTACCATTGATAGTCAACGATTGTACCACAGATTGTGACAAAAAGAAAGACATGCACGAAGTAGATATTTGTAAAGTAAATGAATTAAAAAATATATTTAAAAAAAAAAAATCTGTAAATAAAAAATAATAAAAAATTTAAAAAAAAATAGTCCATGCCTTACCTTGAGAGAACTGTATGAGCTTGCAGAGGAACTCGCCAAAGATGAAGTTGCGCAGGAGCGTGCCGACGAGCGTGACGGGCATGCAGAGCACGCCCAGCAGGATGTCCGAGATGGCCAGGTTGAGGAGAAAGACGTTGGTGATGGTGCGCATGCGGCGATTCTGCACCAGGGTGAGCACCACCAGCAGATTGCCAACGACGGCGCAGAGTAGAATGATGCTGTAGCAGGGTATCACCCAGATGGGCACATCGGCGCTGACGCGTGAGACGGTCCGATTGGCCGGCAGGCCCTGTGCCGGCGGCAGCGGCGCTGTCAGCGATGCATTGCTCTCACCTGGACTTAGCGTGGCCACCGATCCCGCTGGCGTTGACTCCGCCTCCAGCAGCTCATTGCTATAGATGTAGAGATCGCTGCCGTTGAAGCCGTCGCCACTGCCGCCACTGCCGCTGCCGCTGGCGCTGGCGCCGTAGATCTCGTCGGCGGCATAGCTGGCATTGAGCTGCAGTGCAGCGCTCGTTGCCAGCGGCGCGAGCGCAGACAGCAGCTGCCGATAGTTGTAGTTGGAGCCAATCGTGAGGCTGTTCTCCGGTCACTGGGCACTCGAAACTCTCACTGGACGCGTGAACTCGAAAAAAAAGATGTGAGCCGCAGCAGCTATCAGCAGTTGCCAGACTGAGTGACAGACAGACCAACTGGTTAGTCAGCGGTTGCCGCGCCGTGTGCCGCCGTCTCGAAGACTCCGTCGTGCACTGAATGCTGAGCAACTGCCAACAGTTCTTAGAGTCCCCATTGGACCAACAGTTGCGCCAGCCGCGGCCGCAACCCACCACAGACCGGCAACATGGGCCGGCAACATGACCACTGCTTGGCAACATGTTGCCAAGGGACTTGTTGCCATGCATGTTGCCAGCGTATTAAGCTAACATACTCTTTACAATGCGTCAGTTACGAGCAACGTTCCTCTATCTTTATTATTTAATAATTCAATTGAATTTTTATAAATTATTTACAAATTTTTGTCAGCTATAAAATACCGATTAATTAAATGGCAAAACCTTTCTAAAGTTTGAAAATCCAAATGACTTTGCTAACTTAAGTAGCTTTTAAGTTTTGGCTACTAGAAAAACTATCAGTCATGCCTCGTCACCCAGTCCTTACCTTGGAGCTGTCTTACACATTAACTCCGCAGCCATGCAAGCAGCTAAGTTTGCTTTAAGCTCAGCGAGCATTAACAAACGCCAACTCACTTACACAAGCAGAGAAGTCTGCTATGATCGACTGCAAGATACCCAGTCTTTTAGTCTTTTATTAGGCTCTCGCTGCCTCATGCCTGTCCACAAAAAATCTGTTCGCCTGAATTAATGAAATGATTAATTGCAGCAATATTTGGCAATCAGCCGGCATTTACATAACTAAGTGAGTTGACGAAATTTGCATGTGCCCGCCCTTGCCTGGAGCAAGCCCACTCGACGAGGCTCGACGCGCGCAATGGCATTATTATAATCACTGGCTGGCGCTGAAAAGGACAGCACATTTGTCAAGTTAATTAGCGCACCGGAGACGACTTCCACTTGTTTACACCTTTGGCTCATTATTTAAGCGCCGCGACGCTTTGCCACCTTTTGCCGTGTTTCCTGCCCGGGCTCCCGGGGGCTGGCATTCATAAATCAAGCTCCAACTTTAAACCACAAAAAACTGAAGCTCAACTTTTCGCACATCATCTTGGGCCAGCGAGAAAAGTTGATGTTTATTGGTTTGTTGTTTCTGTTTCAGTTTTATTTCCATTTTCTTTTTCTGGCTGTTTGCGTCGTGGCGGGTAAGTGACTAATTCAATTAAACTTTTTGGTAGGGCCTCAACGGGCGAGGCACATAAATAATGCCGTTGCATTAATTAAACTTGGCCGAATCCGCCCGAAATTCCAGCGACGGCATCTTGACCCATGATTGCTTATTCACTTTCTGCTTTCATTTTAATTATTGTATTTGCATTTGTTGCTCTTTGGCTGCTGCTGCTGCCTCTCCCCACGCTCGCTGAGGGCTCAGCAAATATTTATTTGAAATTATTTCACAGCAATTGATTGGCGCCCACAAACATTTCCGGGGGCAACTCTTTGATTAGACTCCGGAAAGTATTTCAATCCCAATTGCGCCTTAGGGTATTTCGCAGTCGATCAATGCCGCGCTGCGTTTCGTTTTTTAATGCCAATGCAAATAAAGTCGCGCTCGAGTCCATTTCACATCGCTTAATGGCATCAGCAGCCAATGGAGATCAGCCGATAAACAAGCATTTCGCACATTTCAAATTAACTTCCCGAAATTCTATTTAATGTCCTCCATATTTCAAGCGAGCTTCCGCATTTGAATTCACGAGTCAAGCCGAGCACTCGCCATGTAATCCGCTTTGGAAATGGAGCTCTTCTTGTTTAAATACAGATTTTTTCCTATGAATTTCAAGTCTTTGACTTTTAGCTAACTGAATCATGAGTTCAACTGATGCAGTGAAAGGAAAGTGCACTGTAGCGGGGTGGAACAGACTGCTGAATGCACGCTCGCCGGACGGATGGATAAACGAAGACGGATGGACAGTCGGATCAACAGATAGGCAAATGGAAGAAGGGACAAACGGACAGACAGATGAACATCAGTAAGACGGTACACGGAGGTACAGTCTGACCAACAAACAGACAGGCGGACGGACAGGTAAACGGACCCACTGACGGATGGGCAAACGGACGGAATGTACAGGAAAATGGTGGACGGACAGCAAGACAAACGGAGGGACAGAGAGGAAAATGCACCAACGGACAGATGGACAAACGGACGGATGGACAGACGATCGTATGGACAGACGGACGGAATGAATATAGAAGGACGGTCAGCAAAATGGACGGACTGTTAGACGAAGCGGGTATATAGACGGACGGACAGCTAGAAGCACGGAGAAGCGGGCGGACTGACAGACAAAGGAACCGACGGACGAATGGACTCACGAACCAAGCGATCGACACACAAATGTACAGCAATAAAGACGGACAGCCGATCAAGCGGACGGACAACAAAAAGGACACTGCGCAAAGCCAATATACTCTTTTGCCGTTGCGACGTAACAAGCACATTCAGCCAAGTAATATTTCAAGTATTTCGAACTATTACCAATTATTGCTCAAAGAGTTCTTGCGAAAGATTAATTATATTTGTAATTAACAAGTCGCAGAATAGAAATTTCATTCCAGTTCAGTTGAAGCTTCAATATGCAGCTGCAGCTGCTGCTAAAGCAGTCAACAGTAAAACTATTAACTCTGCTTTAATTCAACTTATCAAGCATGCTTTGGGGCTGCACTCGTGTGTGTGAGTGTCCAGTTAGCACACAGAGAGAGAGAGAGATAGAGAGAGAGAGAGACACACCCTTTGCAATCGGATTATAATGTGCTTTAGTGCTTTAGTTGGCAGCAAGGTCGGGTCAGGTCAGTACAGGGCGCAGCAAACCGAAGCTTCCGCAAATGGATATTAAATTATCTCCCGCTGCGCGTCCAGCTGAGTAAAATGGAATAATTTTTAAGCGCCGGTCAGCTGGGGCGGAGCACTTCAGATGGAAAGCGTTTAATGTTTGATGCGGCGCCAAAAGAATTCGCGGCGCATTCGGAGCTACTTAAGAACTATGCAGCGCGCATTGCTAGCGTAATGGCCATAAAGTCATTAGGCATGCCATTTATGCATACAACAGGTGAGAGCGGCCTTCAGGCGGGCTTGTCCTAGCCAGCCAGGTGCGCAGCTTTCGACGGCTAAGCGGTTTAGCTCCACAGGATTCAGAGTCTCGCCACCTGCGGCCCACACTGAAGCCGTAGAGCACGAATTTATAGCGACGCAGCTCGTTTGCGCCTTGAATCACCTTCGGAGCTGCTGTCTGGCTTCGCATCTCTGGCCTTTTGGCCGTGCCTTAGTTTATTGACTTGAAGCAACACTCCTCTCCTTCTGCTCCCTTTTCTCGCCTTTTTTTTTTTGGGTTACGGTGGAAATTTCTTAGTGTGCTCTTCCGAGAAACTTTTATGCGGGTTTGCACTGTGATTTTGTTTGTGGCACTTCTTCGCTTTGTTTGGAGCCGCTCTGGCAACAGTTTATGACCTTTTATTATTATTGTTGTTGCCGCTCGCTTGCGCCGGCTGAGCTCAAATTATGTTACAAATGGCAAATGCAGTGGTAAATTTTTAGGCTCCATTACTTGGCGCCCAGCGGCAAATGCGCTAAATACATAAATCGAGACAACTCAACAACAATAAAGAAATTGAGAGTCTGAAACAAAAGGCCAAAGAAGCGCCAGCCAGCCAGCCAGCCTCTGCCCTGCCCTGGCTGACCGCTCACTTAGTTAAGTTCATTAAGCGTCGGCCGGCAGCCAGTTGCCCGTTGGCTGCTGGCTGTTGACTTGGGCTCGTTTGCGTCTAAAGGCTTCGGCCCAACTGCTCAAGCGGCCGTCCTCAGGATAAACAGAATTGAAAATGCTCAACATTCTATTAAGTAGACGCCACAGACTCGTTACACGCTCCGTTGGCTGTGCAATTGCAAAATTTTATAATTGTGATTTAGTTTGAGTTTAATAAACACATGCAAGTCGAAGTGGTAGAAAGTTGCTCAAGAGACGAGAGCTGGCGGAGTAGGCTACATGTGGGAGTGTGTAGGTGTGTATGTGGGTGTGTGTTGTGGGTGTGTGTGGATGGCTGTGTGTGGATGGCTGTGTGTGCATGTCTAATGTCTTATGTATGCCTGCATGGGTATCTCCCAGTCGGAGACTGTCCAGCCGGTAGTCCTTTCCGACTACCTTGTTCAAGGTATCTCCCAGTCGGGTACTCCCCAACCAGTGCACTTCCCACACACAATCAACATACATTTTTAATTATTAACTGTATGACATTCCGATACTCTAATACTATCCTTTTCAAGGGAATATCAACTCTGTTGGGGTATCTCCCAGTCGGATACTCCCCACCTTCCCACTCACAATCAAATACATTTATAATTTATTAACTGTGTAACATGCCCACACTCCTTTCCGACTACCTTGTTCAAGGCAATATCAACTCTGTTGGGGTATCTCCCAGTCGGTACTTCCCACTCGCACTCAAATACGTTTATAATTAGTTAGCTGTAAAAAGTTCTCACTAGCCTGTCAACTGGCCGGATGGCACGTGATGCCAATTGAAACAACAAAATTATCTGCATTCTGTGGAAATAATGAATTTCACGTCAGTTCGCTCAGCCATAAATTTAATAAGCTTTTTAGCCAGGCTCGATACTTGTTGACAACCGAATGCTCTGGCTGTCGCAAAAATGTCCACTTATCGAGTTTATAGCGTATGCTCTGCTGCCGCTGCTGCTCATCGTGGAATTTAGCATACGAAAAAAAAAAACGATTTTTGATTCATATATTTTCCAAATGGTCTCGGCTCTTTATTAATTTTGGGCTTTGCCATAAATGCTGCTTGTTGTTGCTTTATTTTTTCTTGCTGTGCTGCCATATTTAATATTTGTACATGGTCTCAATCGAAGCCCACGCCCACGCCCACGCCCCTGTCGTTGGGCACGCTCACACTGCCACTACGTCTGGCCTATGGGCACGTTGGGTCGCGTTCGGGGCACGGCCCGATGCTGACTCCAATGCGCATTTGACAGGCATCGCACGTTTTTTGGCCAGAGCAAATACGAGCCCACAACCACACCTCCACACACACACACACACACATGAGCCCACGCACACTGCTGTGCATACCCTGTAAATCTGACAGTGACTCAATAATCTATTATACGCTTGCAAACGACTTTATCTTTGAATAGAGAAAGACATGTGTCAATAATCGTATTGCGCTTCGATAGTGATCGTTCTATCGTTTTTGTATTGTACTAGGCCTAACTATCGATGATACTATCGATGCTTCCATTGTTGGTTGTGGTACTAGTATTGTTAGTGGTCATATTACAGGTTAACTATCGATTGCATCTATCGCGAACTATCAAAGGTACCATCTCTAGCACTAGTATGGCTAGTACTGATATTATACTATCGTTCACTATCGATTGTACCATCGCCAGCTATCGATATCTATTTATAGTACTAGTTTTATTAAAGATCATATTCAACAATCTCGATTCATAGTTAACTATCGATAGTAATATCACTAACTATCGATGGTGCCATCATTCACAGTTAAGATTATACTAAAAGCTACCGCTGCTATCATCGTTAGTTGTAGCCTTAGTATGCTTAAAACCCAACAATCGTGATACTTCGTTAACGGTCGATCATACTATCGTTGCACAATCGTTAGTCCTAGTACTAGTATACAGTCTACCATCGATGCTTCTCCAGCTCTAAATGCTGTTGGCCCTCTACACACGGTAGTTCTATCAGATTTCATTACACACTTTATTAAATATTCATTTAATTACAAATGTTCGATTATTCAAACAGGCAAGTGCAGCCAACGTTGACATGTGAAGGGCAGGCTACAGGCTATCTGCCAGTTGGACACACCCGCTCTCACTCTCTGTCTCTCGCACTTGTTTGATTTGGTTTTGCTGTCGGCTCTTTAAATTGACGTTATGCATACGCCCTGTTGGCCGTCGTGTGGTGAAAATGTTTATGCTCTGCCGGTGACCATTTGCATTTTTTGTCCATAATTTGGAGAGAAATTACTACGTGTGTGACATCTTGTCCAAATAAATCAAACCAAGAGCCGCCGCCGCCGCAAATGCCTCAGATTTGTTGCCATTAGCTCAGGTTGGGTTCAACTCGCACGCGCTGCGCATTGTCTCGGCGAGCGAATGTCATAAATTCAGCCAACTTGAAATTGAAAAAGTATGCAATTTATGTGGCCGAGAGGCCGTCATCCACCATAAACAAGAATAAGCAGCATGCGAAGCAGAAGTAAACCCCAAGTGTGGCTGGAGTGGTGTATTTTATCACCTGCCCGGAACGCAGGCATGCGAAAGGTCCATTTAAGTGCCATCTGATAAATGACAGCTCATCAAAAAATGGGCAAAGCAGCGTAGACAAAGTTCGCATGGCCAGCGAATCAATCAAATGACTGCCGTGCATCCATAATCTGCAATGACTGGCACACCAATGGCCTCGCCAGTCTGCTGGGTTAAATAATAAAATAAATAAACCAAAAAAAAAACAAATCTTGATATATATATATATATATGTATATATATATATGTATATAGCCAATGCTCAATCACTCACTCATCTCACACGCATCACAGTGTACTTTGCAGATACTCAACTTGCCATGCAATTACGAATTTTAAAAAAGTTATCATGGAGTTATAATTGGATTTGGGCAAATGCTGCCGTCTGGCAAGGCAACTAGTGATGGCACGATTAATCGCACTATGCTCAATAATCGGCTCAGGCAACATACGTGTTAGAGCAGTCCCAAAGGCATGCCTAGAGCTTGCGCTAGAGCTGAACAAGCCAGCGATAGTGGCGCCACGCGCTGGTTGCTCCACTCGATACTATCGCTGCATCCAACTAACTATGTAACAGCACTCTACTGGCGCAGTTAACGGACAAGCGTTGTTGCAGCTATCGACTGAGACCAACAAAATCTATCGATCTATCGCTAAAGCTAGTGTTCATACTCACTATCGATGGCTTTGAGAGCTCTGCTGGCTCATATTCCTATACCAAGCACTGCTCTCTGCACATACAAAGATCACTTAAAGCCTAACAAGCCCAGTTAACTAATGATTCTAGCCAACTTTAGTTACAACTCATCGAAATTTCGCAATCGTTGTCAGATTTTGAAGTCCCATCTGCCAGCTGCCTAGCTGCGTGCATCGCCTCTGCTTGATTGATATTTATTTGTGGCCCGCAGTGCCCGGAATAATAATAATGTGTATACCCAGTTGGTCGGGGCAGCGGCAAATCAGCATTTGGGGCGCTTGACGAGTGGCGTTGAGTTTGCGGCTTGATTTTAATTTTGATTGATTGCTGTGACATCATTTACGGCTCAATGGCAAATCAGGTGAGCGAAAGTGACAGCAGTCTAGCCTAAGCCCGATGCCCCGATAATCGGGTCCGCCCAAAAGTTGCCTTCCCCCGCCGCCGGCTATTGTGCGACCCACACACACACGGATTTAATTAGAACTCCAGGCACTGACTGCCAGGCGTAGCGACATTCATATTCCGCTGGGAATGCCATTAGTGTGGCTAGTGCCTGCTCGGATGAGCGCGACTTTGTTCCCATATAGTTCAAATTGGCCATGTCACCGAAATGTAACCTCATTTCAAGCCAAATTACACAAGCCGAGCAGCGCCGCCCACGCCATGTCACAGATCGAATGACAATGGCAATGGCTGCTGAATACCCCGGGGGGAACTATAGCTAGCTATGGCACAAGTTACAGGGTATGCACAAGTAAGGGTATCGACAGTTAACGATAGTTTTATCCACATCATCCATTTAGTTCCAGCAGTGCTATCCACCTATAATATAAAGTTGACTTTTTTTTTAAGTAGCACAATTTACAGGGTATATACTAGACATGGTGAGCTGCCGATAGCCCTCGCATTCGATAGATGACGATAGTTATTTATCTTCTATAAAGAGTGCCTTTTCGCCAAAAACACAATTTACAGGGTATTAGCTACAAAGTAACTAACTTATAACTGTTTAACAGAGATATATATATATGTATATATATATATATATATATGTAAATCCAAGCCAAGTTCCTTTGCCCAGAATTTCATTCAGCTCTGGCATAAGCTGCTGTTCGACGCGCTTTGGCAATCGCCTTAAGGACTTGGCTAAGCGTCGAGGTATTGGCCAACTGTATTTAATGAGCTTTTCGATGCCGTCAGCACGTGATCTTTGAGTGCATATGGCAGGTGATGTAACAGGTAAGCTGTCGTTTAGGAAATTGAATTGCCAGCGAGGCGGCGCTGATCGGCCTGATGAGATGTAAAATGTTTAGAGCTGCGTGTGCTAAGCGGATTAGTGCAGCGCGCTCCCAGCTGAATGGTAAAATGTTTACCTTAGCTGCTGCGTGTTGGCAAAGTGCATTTCAATATCCGCGACTCGAAGCGTTCCTTTAGTTGTTTGTGCAGCGTCAGCTTTTGCAGGTGCGCGCGCGTCTGTTGAGTGGGTGTACGCGTGGCACACACGCGCCATCACAGCTCTGCAGCGCCACATAATTTCCAAGTCACTTCCGGATAACGGAACGTCACCTGCTTGGATTTTGTTTGTTGAGCGAGCTAAAAATAAAGTTGTCTGCAGCACAGTGAAAACAAACAACAACAACAATAAGAAAGAGAAGGAAGAGCACACCCAAGCCGCTACTCCACTCGAATCGCTCTGTCCCAGCGCATAGGTGAGACGTCACGAAAATGGAAAAGGCAACAAAAACAAAAACAGAAACAGAACACAAGAAATAAATAATAAAAGTAAACACGAACAAGTACAATTATTTACGGCCTGGCAGATTAAATACCCTGTCCACGTATCAAAGCTTTACGACTCACTCAACGATTCGGCAATGGAGGCGCTTTCATGAATGCAATGTTCGTGAGAGCGCTGCTATTGGCTGAACAAAAAATGATCAGAGTATATGTAAATTTGTATTTATCGCTGCGCTAATGCCAACTCCACGCGTGAGAGCGAGACAACTATAGCTGTTGCTTCATATAGGCTCGGCCATTGCACAAGAATATCAGCAGACGATTCGTTTGCAGAATGAGCGAGAGAGAGTGAGACAGACATAGGTATGACTGAGCGTAGGCATGGCTGTTGTTGAGTTGAGAGCAAGATGGCTGATCATTTATGTTTTCATTGGCTACTGAAGCGTCATAGACAGACATGTTTTAATATATATCAAATTACATACATTACTTCAGCAATTTGCTCCAATAAGTAGGCAACGGAATGTATAAGACTCCTAACTGAATCTAAACTCCAAATGCCAGGCACAAATAACAGCTTAACTTTCTCTTCTTTGATGCCTTGGCCACGTGATGATTATGTGAGAGATCAGAATTGTAATCTTTTAGGCAGGGAACTTAATATTAGCTGGGTCTGGGCTGAGGCTCGTTTGCGAAATTAATGTCTGAACTTACGTACATAAAATGTGAAATAAAACAGTGACCAGCCGCCAGCCGCACACCCGGCGGGCCACTTGAGGCGGCCTCGTTTCCTGCTGCCATTTTGCAGATGGCGCTGCCTTATCAATGTTTAAACAGCGCAGCGCGCAACAACAATAAAAGACAACAACAGCAGCAGCCGAATATGCAACAGCGAGAAGCAACAAAAGTAAACTTAAATATTTTAAGGCGCCATTTTATGATAAACAACATTCACAGTTGGAGTTGGAGTTGTGCTTGGGCTCTTTTTTTTTTTTTTTTGGGCTTGCAAATGCCGTGCGGCATGGGTTTGCAGTGGGGGCTTAGAGCTTTCAGCTTTGGGTTTTGGTTTTGGTTTTGGGGATTTGTGTGTGTGTGGCCATTGCCAGCTCGTGGCTGCCGCGCTGCCATGTGTCGCCAGCGCCGCTGCTGCGGCTGCTGCTCATTTGGCGCCTGCCTTGGCGCCTTTTTGCTAATGCCCGTCCCTTTTTTTATTCGCAGTTTTTTTATTTTTATGTTTTTTCAGTCCATTGTAAAGTTTTTTTGTGGTTTCTTGAGGCGCTTAAAGTGCGGCAGCCCATGTCATTTTTTAAGGGGTATAAACATATATACGCATATACAAAGATATAGGCAAGCTTATACATATATCATCTGCGTTGGGTCAGCGGCGTAAAAGTGAAGGCTTTAAGCAGCTTTAAACTGTGTAAGTAAAGCCGACAATATTTTGCAATTTCCTGTTTAATTTCTTGACGAGTCGAAGGTCCCTCCATTGTCTATTATTGGCTGGACTTGGGGGGAGGTTCACAGTTGAGTGGCAAGGGTCAAGGCAAAGGCTCAATTAAGTGAAGGAAATTCAATTTATTTTTAAACGGGTCTATTGACCCGTGAGCCTCGAAGTTCCCTCTCTAAGCTTTATTTCTAAGAAATGATTCCATTGTTAACTATTTGTTCTACTAGCGGTAACTTGGGATTATAATATAGTTGGCTAACGTTAACTAGCTGTGATTCATTCGTAAACTATATTATACTATCTAAGACTATCGATAGTAGTATCGCAAACTACTCTAATTAACCATTTATGATACGATTGTCAACTATCTAGAATACTATCGATGACTATCGACAGTAGAATCGATAACTATTCTCATTAACTATATAATACTATCGTAAACTATCGACTGCGCTATCGTCAACTAACTATGATGTTCTCATTAGCTATTTACTAATCTATTTTAAACTTTCCATGACTATTTATCGACTGTACTATCGCTTACTCATTAACTATCTATGGTACTATCGTCAGCTATCTAGGATACTAACCATGATACTATCGTAAAATATCTATCATAACTATCTCATTAATTATCGATAACACTATCGTCCACCGTCGACTTCACTCCATTTCTACGCACTCTTGGCCTACTACATCTGTCATTTGATAGATGGCTTAAATATCCCACGCAGCTAGCGTTTGATCGCAGATGCATCCATTGATTCCACGTAAATCACGTTGTAGCAATGCTGTTAATGGGCGTGCACAGCTCTTCGCCCACACAGCTCAGCTGACACGTGGCTGATATGATGGCTTAGGTCACGCTAAATCCATTTTTAATTAATGAACGTTTGACTCTTGTGCATCAGTCTGGCCGGCAAATTAATTACACCGGCACCAGCAGCACCTTTGACTGCCCAGCGCTCGGACATGTTCAGCGCGAACTAAACCAATAAGCCGCAGAGCCGGCGATCCGGCGAGCCGGCGACCCACCGACTGGACCCTCTCCCGCCGCAGCCCATTTACCCATTTCAATTACGAAACTGGCATTGGATCCAGGCTGGTCCCAGCCGTGCTTCAGCTTCCCTTCTCTCTGCTGCGCTCCTCTGCTTTGTCTGTCGCTCGCCTAGCTTCTTAGCCATTACTTTAAATTGATGTTGTTGCCGTTGTTGGCAGCCCTTTAGGGCATTAGCGGCCAGCTAACCGCCCCGCCCACTGCTGCACACAGCACTCGGCGCCACACTAAAAGCCAAAGCATTTTAATTTGAACGCTAATCGCATTAATAGCACTGACCTCATGCCCAAAGCAGACCCGTCCCCTCCCCCTCGCCCAGTTTCAGCCTTGTCTAAAGGTCAATTGGGAGGATAAGTTGCTAAAGGCAATTTAATACAACATGTTTTGGAAATATTTAAATTTACTGCAATTTAAATAACACATGACAAAAACTGAAATTGATTTACTTATGTATCGTCGTGTAATTCAGACAATCGGCTGAGGGACTGTCTGCTAAACGGATTATCCAGTTAATGCCCGGCGCAGACAGAGTTCGGGTTGGCGTTGCACAAGAATCCGAGCGGACGATTGCAGCATGCCGATGTTGATGCGGGGCTGAGGCAATGGACTTGGCGTCCGAGCCAAGACGTGAGTGCGCTCGGGCGCGTGGCCAATTGAGCGTCTGCCGCTGGCGGCATAATTGAACGCATGTAATTAAATCTGTAATCAGCTTATGGGGCTTCCGACGACCCGCAGCCAAAGCCAAAGTCGAGGCATACAAGTAACGGCAGCGGCAGCGGCAGCGGCAGAGGCAGCGGCAGCTGTGGCTGTGGCAAGGCACGCGTCACTTGCTGGGTGGCGCACGCCACACGTCTCCCCCGAGACGCCAGCCAGCTAGGACACGCGCAAACACTGCATGGACGGGGGCATGTGACACTTGAGCCACGAGCCAAGAATCAAAACTCATCACTGTCGCGGGAATTATTCACTGAAGCCATCTGCATATGACGCGACTACACAGAATGCAAAATTAATTAACAATCTTTGGCGCCCAAGCAGCAGCAGCGTAGTCCCTGGCAGGCAAAGCGTTCGCTTTTCACAATTTTCTTAAGCTGCAAAGAATAATGTGGCTGTAGCAGAAGAAAAAGCGGGTCTAGAGATGATATGCTGAAGACGTGCGTTGCATAAAGAAATTCTTGAAATATTTACAGATTTCTGTGTCCTGATACCTTTTGGACAACTTAATGTAAACAGAAGTAAGTTTAATGTAATTTCAAGGCAATTGAAGAGATGGAGAATGAGGAAAGCAAAGCTGAGAGGAAGGAGGAGGTACTGAGTCAAGACCCAGTGCAACTTTCAAGGTATCTGCTAGCCGAGCACTGCCACCTCTTACATATTTTATGCTACCTGGCAACATGGTGCGCTCTAAGAGCTTTAAGCTGTAACCCAAACTGTTGAGTTGGCTACCTCTATGACAGCTAATCTGGCTAGAGATATCACAGTGTTCATATGCTCTATGTGTGCCTTCTATATATAGTTTTCGGCTGAAAATGAAGCAAGCTCAAACCTTATGCAAGGCGAACCAACAGTTTCCATATTTTGCCTAATGTTTGTTGGCAAAGGACGTCCATAAAGGAAATCCTTCATAAATACGACTGGCAAATATGACCCCAAAAACTGTGGGTAAGAAATCGCATTTTGTTTGTTAGCTTTTAATTGGAGTACCAGCAAATCCTTTTGCACTTTTTCTGAAGTACACATTTGGGGGCTGTGCGCTACGTTTAGCGATTCAATGTAATATGTGCGCACATATTTATGTTTTCCTTTTAACCGAATACCCTTGGCCAGTGGTTTGCGAAAAGGGGTATATTTTCGTTGGGGGGAAGGTGATTAGAGGCTAGAAAGCGTAGATAGGCTAGGGTATGTAGGACTGGGCAGTAAAGAGAACAAGTCGAGGTATTCTATAGTCGTTCACTCCCATATTTTGGTATATGAAGCTCTATAAAAAGTATTTCCCAGTCGTTCACTCCCTCCCTAGGCATTTGTAGCATATATGTAAGTATATGCCGCGCTAGTAGAGATATTCTCTAGTCGTTCACTCTCGCCCTAATCATATTTTGGTATATGACGCGCTTGTAGAGGTATTCTCTAGTCGTTCACTTCCCGTCTTAGCACTTCTACTTTATACTTAAGACTTAAACGACAAGCAGAGGTATTTCACAGTCGTTCACTCCCTCCACTAACACATCTTGTAAGTTTATAAGTGCAAGAATGGGTATTTCGCAGTCGTCGACTGCCATCCGCCACACTTATACTTGTTTATATTTTATACATACAGGTGAGCTTACGGTCGTGCGTGGGCGTGGGCGTTAGAGGCTCTAGCTACATGAGAGCTTCGACTGTGTGTTTTGTGTGTGGCTGTGTGTGCGTGGCACATATTCTGGAAAGTATATGAATTTATTTTAGAGCACCGTAGTGCACTTCAGGCATAACATACGGTAAACGTTGCTGCAACGCTGAAAAGTGTCCCGACTGTGAATTTATGTGGCTCGCTCTGCAGCTCACGTGGTCAGAAGTTCACGGTTTATTTGCTAATACACATAATGTAGCACACGGCAGACTCAAGTCACTCGTGGCCGTAGCTGCTGTACATTGACCTGGATGTGGTCGGCTTGGATTAAGGGAATCTGTGTCAACACTGCCTCAGCTCGCCGGAATCATCTGGCTCTAAGAAGTCGTGGAGCTCATAGTGCAAATATGTTTACATCGAAAGGCAGGAGCAAACATGGCGCAAAGTTAATAAACGCATTTTTCACTTACCGAATGAAAAATGGCCTCTGGCCATTGTTGACTGTGCTGGTGGGCCCTAAATGGATAACCATCGGAGAAACTTGGCTAGGAGCACATGGGGCGTGTGGACACATTGGAGAAACAATTACAAATTTCAATTAAACATACGCAAAAGTTTCATAGACATTTGCACTGTGGTTGCGCTGGTCCAGCCGGCGGTTTTGTTGAACCTGCCCACATGTCTGACTTGGTGTCTGGCATTAAGTTCGCCGACTCGCAATGGGAGCGCTACCGAACGGTTCAAGGACCCGGCATGTTTGAATTTATATTCCTATAACTCCAACCATGTGAGAAGACGGCTTCCAATTGAAAAGAGAAACAGAGAAACGGAGAGAGGGCGGGAGAGGGAGAGATACATATTAAATATTTAAGCATTGGATATAAAATAAAACTGCCAATTTGAAATGTATCGAGTAGGGCAGATGGAGATATGGAAATTATGTAGACTCAATACTCTAACAAAGATCTCGAGTACTTGGCAGAATGAATAGCCCAAAGTCTAATGGAAATTCAGATATATATAGAAAGCAAATCAAATGTGATTCCATATATGATAATGCATTCCTATAACAAATATCCATATATATGTCGTCTCGTCTCTTTCATAGATATACCCGCGGCTGAAGTGTATTATCGACTTATTGTTCGTACTCCCTGCTCGGGCATCTGCCACATTCCGTACCCCGCCAGCGTATGATGATGAGGGTCTGCGCTGATTTGTGGCTTTCTCTGCCGCCTATGTGTTTGTCTGTTTTTGCAATTCAAATTGATACTGCTGCCTGGCAGCTTCATTCGGCTGGCATGCAGCGTAAGCATATCAGCGTATCAAAAATTGCAGCTTGTCTCGCCGAAAAAACAACAGACCATGCAGCATAGCAATGATATTGTTTTGCATTATTCAGAGCCAGGTATTGTGCGCAACCAAGCAACTGCCGCACGCCCACGGACGTCACGGAGTGGGTGCGAGAAAAGAGCACTGTGGCAGCAAGGCTCATCAAATGAGGAAGATTGCTTTAGTCGGTATTGGCCGACTAGCAAATACCCTGAGCCATGTGCTGAGCTGCTGTTGTAGTCGTTGCGTTCATATAGACAGACAGACTAGCAGGCGGAAGAACGGATGGTCGGAAAGACGGACGGACAGAAGGACGGTCGGACGGACGGTCGATTGAACAGGCGGTAGAACGGAGGGATGCAAGGACGCACGGTAGTACGAACGGATGAAAGGACAAATGGACGGAAAGAATAAGGTAAGGACGGATAATGCGTAGGACGGACGGACTAACTTAAGGGGAAACGAACGAACGTAAGAACAGATAAGCGGACAGAAGGAAGAAAGGACGGAAGAACGGACGGAAGGACGAACAGGCGAAAGAAAGGGCATGCGGAAGAACTGAGAGACAGACAGTCGAACATGTCTATATCAACTCAGCTTATCATTCAGATCAAGCACATATATACCTTGAATTTTCTCCCACGCCTCCTGCTACCACAAAACCAATATACCTTAAAATCCCCTTTGCAATGAGTTCAGGGTATGAAAATGGCAAAGTCTGCCAAGTGTCCGACACTCACGAGGCACTTACTCACTCACACACTCACACACACGCACTCAAACACCCACTCACTCGCTCAGGTATCTTGATAATAAAGATGGAAATAGCAGCAGAAGCACTGCAGCTCGAGTGTCTGAGCTAAACATAGTTACAACGGGCTCAACAATGCCGTGAATGATATAATTTCATTATGCAGATACCCTGCACTCGCACGCAAGTGCACGCTGCTTTAGGTACTCGATTACATCTCAACTAAGCTGGCAGCAGGTGAGGTATTTATAGGTATGGAAATCTAATGCGTGGCAGTCAGCTGTGGCACGTGGCTGCACACATCGAATGGCAGCTAAAAAGCTCTTGCCGCATTTGCACTTCGTTCCGGGAAATCATCTAATGCCGGATGCATGGTAGTCTGGCACGCCCACATCACTGCCGACGCACTTTGGCGTGGGCGACTGGGGGCGATAATTTGTCAGCTGTCAGCGCTGTGTGTTGATTGGCTTCCCGTCGACCGTCGACTCGTCGAGTTGCTCTAACTGCAGCTTGTGGCAGACGTATTAATATCCAGCTGTTGCGTCAATGCAGCTCGCCACCGTGAAGCTGGCTCGCATTACACGCCTCTCCAGCCAGGCTAAGCCACTAACTTCAGCACAATTTCGCCCGCATGTCAACAAAATAATAACAAGCACAGAGCCGGGCCAAATGGCACATCAACTGAAAAAAAGGAGAACAAAAATATATAGTATATATGAAGCTGAAGCGGTTTTTATTGCCAGCAATTTGGAACTAGTCGACGGCGGGCGGGAAGCGTTTATTTCCCGACTACGGAAGCAGCCCGAAAGGCTGGCACTAACCACACTTTATACAGCATTTATGTAGGCTACAAATTGTCAACTGTTTGAACTTTTATGTGCTCCACGACCAGCCAGATGGATGAAAACAGAATCGTAAACTACTGCAGCCACGGCTAGACCCAGTGGCCGACACTAAAAATGGGCCATAAAAAATACATCGAGTATATGGTGTAAATCTTTTGTTGATCGTTAATATGGCCGCTTCAACTAGGTAACTGGATACACAGGTGAAAGAGCAGCTGCTGCAGCTCAATTTAAAGGTAAGCAACAAGCGTTGGCGAAAGGTGTGAGCTATTGAGTCACATATTAATTATGTAAACTAATTAAAGCAGCTAAAATTCAAGCCAAGTGACCCCTTAAGAGCAACATCAACATAATTTACAATCAAATACAATTCATTACAATTATTCAACTTCATTTTGGATTCATTTTAATGTCAGACTCATGCCATTCTTTATAAATAACACTTTATTCAAATTTGGCCAAGTCAACTCATTGAGAGCCTTATTATTCCAGCAATTGCGTTTCGCATGTTGGCGTCGCCTTGAGTTTTCTGGGTCTTCTTTGTGGCTGCTTGGCTATGGCTTCCATACTTTCTACGCTTCGTGCCAATCTGTAACTGGATATGAGCTTGAGATGCGAGAGAGTGTGGGAGTAGTCGAAACTTATCAACTGAGCGATGAATTGCCAGCCTTGATGGCGACTGATTCCATGGCAATATGTGCAGTGCGCATTAGAAACTGAGTCGCAATTCCAGTTAAGAGAGAGATTTAAAAATAACAAAAATCTTAATTATATTTTTCACGGGATTGCGAAATGTATGTCTGAAATTCATATTTAATATATATAATTAACTCATATTAATTAAAACAAATTTATTAGTTTACTCTACTAAATATTAAATTATTAAATGAATTAGTAACTTATAATATGTTTAATTACAAAAAAAACTATTAACTAAAATGAGTTAATTATTTATTAATATTAATTAAGATTAATTAATTACTATATCATATGATGTATTAAATATTAGTTAACTAATGTTAATTAATACTACTTATACAGCTGTATCAATTAAATTATATTAATTTAATTTATTAGTTACTCTCTATAAAATTGAATTATTTTAATAATATTAATTATAACTAATTATTTTAATTAAATTTAATATCAAATAATTTAATGAATTTAGATTACGACTAATTAACAAATTATTTTAATTAAATTATGTGTATATAATTTATTACTTAATTTTAATATAATTAAATTAATTTGAATACTATTAACCAATATAATTATGACCTAATAATAATAAATACATTGCTTAATGCTCTCATTAATGAAATTTCTGTCTGGGTAGCTGCCAGGCGACAGCTGCGACAAGGACACTTCGACTGCTGGACTCATACCCTGATGCCCTGATAAGCATGTATGTGGAGCACTGTTCAAATTGTATTTCATACATGTGTGGCTGACTGGAGCTAATCGCATCTATGGGGCAGGCAGTCCGAGCGGGCCGTGCAGCTGCAGGTGCGCGCTCAGCCAGCCGGCACACGTTGTCAATGCTGGCGATTATGAATGCCGCTTTCAGTGGAAAAAACTTTCAGCGAAATGAATAAAATTTCATTAGCGTCGCACAACAGGCATAATTAAATAGCATTAATGGCTGTCAAAGCGGGCGGCGAGGGCGGGGCGGTGGTGGCATGGGATGCGGCACGTGTTCAACTTGCAGCGAACATTTATTTATTTATTTATTTATTTTTTCTGTGTGTTCGCTGTGTCTGGTAAACACGTTCGAAAGCTCGAGCTGCGAATGGCTCCTGTTTAGCACAAGTTTGAGAAATAATATATATAATAAAAATATAATAGAAGTGGTGCTGGAAGCTTTAAGGCACAAGCTGGGACTAGACATGTAAGTTGATGTAATCAATACGAGAACCATGTCTTTCAGTGTCAACTCAGAGCCTTATATAAGGCTACAAACCCAGCGACAACAGCACAAAGGATAGCTGTCCTTCAAGGCTCCAGCTGCTGTCGTCGGCATGCGAAGTTCGGAGTTGACGCTGTTTACAAATCCTTTTGTGGCAGCCAGTGAGCGGCACTCAAAAGTCGTAAATTTGTTGCCTCCATCCGCAGCTGTGCCTTGCCAGTCAATACGTTCTGCTTTATATCTAGCACGCGCTCTCTCCCTCTCCTGCTCTCCCGCTCTCCCAATCTCTCCCTCTCTCCTCTCTCTCTCTCTGTCTCACGCATAAATTGGCGTAATTTTTGCTTTCCACTAGATTTGAGTGTGCCCAGCTCCCGCCTATCCTTTGAGCTTGCGTTGTATTTCCTGGTTTTCAATAAAAAGCATGCCAAACTCATTGGCCGCATCTTTTCCCAAGAATTCTTTTATCCTTTATGCGTTGCTTTATGGCAAGTCTGAGCCGCCACTCACATTGTTGCACGGCTCAACGGGGCCATTGACCAATTTTGAGAAGCACTCGCATGAAGTCAGCAACAGTCTCTCCTCGCTGATTGTCAGTTACTTCCGGCGCTGGCAACGCGGCGTGTGATGGATTTTTTCGCAACCCTTCAGGCGGCAGGCAAGCAGGATACATTGAAAGAACAAAGGAAAGAAATGCTATCAAATCGGTTTTCAATCATCCTAATTAGGTTTCCTATCAGGCTCGAGCTGGCCAGAGATCGGAGTGCTTAGAACAAGCTGAGCTTTGGCCTAGGTGAGCAGTTTAGGATAGCTGCTAGTCGTGCAGTCTCGTCTACTCTCTCAAAGCCTACGTGCTCATTCGCGATTTGATTAATTCTCTGCCTGAGCCAAAGCGAGACCCTTCAGCCATGATTTATGACTGAAGATCAAAGGACGTCAGACTGAATTTGGCGAGTCATAAATCCAGGTCGCCGGCTATGGCTAAAGGCAAGAAATGAATTTTTTAATCACATGTGAAGTTTCGCCAACTGTTGAGCTCGCTTGCATCGGATGCGCCAGCATCGGATGGCACTCGAGACTCGCGCGCTTTCCGTTTTAATTGGCGCAAAATGAAATTTGCTTGGCTTAAAGGGCGCGCGCGTAGCCGTCGCTGCGGCAGGTTGATTAATTGTCAGGTTAATTGCATGACAATGGCTCGGTGACATGCACACCTCAAATTTCCGTGACGAGTGACGAGGGGCAGCGACATGGCCTTTGGCATGCGCTATGTGTCGTGCGGCATGCGGCATGCGGCAACTTGCGAGCGTAATGGATGAAGATGTGAATGCGGCTGCTGCTGCCCGTCACAACTAATTACAGTTACAGTTTGAACGCTGATTCGGAGCCATAAATTAAACACGCACTGCAATTTCCTCAGCTCCTCGGTCCGCATTCCGGTCGCAAAGGACAGACCCTTTGTAGCGTCCGAAATGATGTGCAAATATGCAAAATGCGTGCGCGATGTCGAAAGTTGAGAGCTACGTTGTAGGATGCCGAGTTGTCGAGCAGTCGAGCTGCGGGGCGAGAGCACTCTGTGGCCTCAAAGCAGCCGCGAAGGACATTAGCATTCCGGCTGACAGCCGGATGTACGTGCATGTGCCAATCACCACATGCCACACTCCTCAGCCAGCGCAGTCGACAGTTATTGGCTTTATGCTTCACGAGATTAAAAAATAATATCCACATGGCGTTCGATCTACCTCTTTGACTCTGAACCGGATTCCAAACGAACTTTTAATTAGTTGCAAATGCATATATATGTGGGTGAAAATTGTTTAAGGACTCACGTGAGTCTCTTGTTGCGAAAGTTGAGCCAATCGATGAAGCTGCAAAGCCAATCGCAATAAACACAGTCTAGACTAGACAAACGACGAGCTCACAGCGTCTAGGTTGCCATCAAGCAGTCTCTTGACAAAGAGATAGAGAAAGCTTTCGCTGCTGATGCGTCTCCCATGTCATTGGCTGCAAATCCAGCTGGAGGAAAGCAAGAAAAAACTATGTCTCTTAATAATAACAAACAGATATTTTGAGTGTGCCGCATATCATCAACTAAGTAAATAATCTTCAATTAGCTAAACTAGCTAACACTAGAGTCCTTTCCCACTCTTAACAATTTAATTCCCAGGCGGCTTTAAAGGTCTTCTGTGGTGTAACCACTTGAAGGTAATACTCATAATAATCACACAAATAACTGACAGGCACTTACACTACACACACACACACACACACACGTTCACTACATTCTGGCTGAGTGTGTGTGTGGCATGAATACAAATGGCAGACAGTGCGGCACGGACTGTTTGTGCTTCAGTGCTGTCCTCAATGCTGCGACTTTAATTGCACAAAAGCCGTAAAATTTTGATTAGCTGTTGCAAAAGACTCGGGCCAACGAGTAGCACCGAACTGAGCCGCTACCCTGTAGTTAGAGGGTTGCTTAAAGAGGGTGTGAACGTAGCGAAGTCCTTGATTATCGGGAGTCTGTCCTTTCATTCGTCCCACTGCATGTCTACCTCTATGACTGCAATCTATCTGAGTTTGAGACTTACCCTGGACACAAATTTGTTATTTTTATAAAAATATTTTAGATTAAGTTTTCCTACAAATTTCGGTAGATATTTTCCCTTACTTACAACGCAAACTCGAAAAACTTAAAAGCATTTTACAACCTGAACAGCCTGACTGATGGCTAGATACCCTCTAGTATTCACAATCCTACTCAGATCATACTCAGATTGTGAATAGTACGGGGTATGCAGCCATCAGTCATTCCTGGACGCTTTCATACTTTCCTGCTCAACTTTTGCTCAGCTTATTGCGCAATATATATGTTAATGAAAGGGAAGTAGTCTATAGTCAAGGAATAATATACTCAAGTTCATATATATATATATATATATATATATACATATATTTGACAGAGAGAGATGTTGTTGAGATGTTGCGAGAGTGTAACTGCTGAGTGTTTATAAGTAGATAATGAAGTATTAATTTGTTGTATATATGTATGTATTTAACACTTCCATTTTGCCATTTATGCGACGTGTTATGAAGAGCGTTAGCTGGAGCAAACGACCTCTCAGGGATGGCAGGCACCTTTTACACATATTCCTTGGAAATTTTGTGAAGTCGTGTGAAGCTTTAAAATTGTTGAGGCAGAGCAGAAGTAAAATGAAATTTAAGGATATAGGCTGAAGGATGCAGGATAAATTATATAGGATATAGGATATAGGATATAGGATATAGGATATAGGATATAGGATATAGGATATAGGATATAGGATATAGGATATAGGATATAGGATATAGGATATAGGATATAGGATATAGGATATAGGATATAGGATATAGGATATAGGATATAGGATATAGGATATAGGATATAGGATATAGGATATAGGATATAGGATATAGGATATAGGATATAGGATATAGGATATAGGATATAGGATATAGGATATAGGATATAGGATATAGGATATAGGATATAGGATATAGGATATAGGATATAGGATATAGGATATAGGATATAGGATATAGGATATAGGATATAGGATATAGGATATAGGATATAGGATATAGGATATAGGATATAGGATATAGGATATAGGATATAGGATATAGGATATAGGATATAGGATATAGGATATAGGATATAGGATATATGATATAGGATATAGGATATAGGATATAGGATATAGGATATAGGATATAGGATATAGGATATAGGATATATGATATAGGATATAGGATATAGGATATAGGATATAGGATATAGGATATAGGATATAGGATATAGGATATAGGATATAGGATATAGGATATATTATATAGGATATAGGATATAGGATATAGGATATAGGATATATTATATAGGATATAGGATATAGGATATAGGATATAGGATATAGGATATAGGATATAGGATATAGGATATAGGATATAGGATATAGGATATAGGATATAGGATATAGGATATAGGATATAGGATATAGGATATAGGATATAGGATATAGGATATAGGATATAGGATATAGGATATAGGATATAGGATATAGGATATAGGATATAGGATATAGGATATAGGATATAGGATATAGGATATAGGATATAGGATATAGGATATAGGATATAGGATATAGGATATAGGATATAGGATATAGGATATAGGATATAGGATATAGGATATAGGATATAGGATATAGGATATAGGATATAGGATATAGGATATTATATATAGGATAACAATTACTAGCTTAGGAAAGAAATCAGATTAGACCACGTCCAGGAGACGTGGCAGCACCATCAACTCACTGTGAATAGACGAAGAGAGTATGTTCGATCTAAGCAACTAAAGTTGAAGCAGAATAGAACATTAAAGTGGAACTCAAACGGACCTTAAATAGACAGAAGCGGACCTCGAATGGACAACTGTCAAACAGCATCCTTTGTTTGGCTGAAAATCAACTTTTCTAGTCTCAATATATATTAGTTCTCTTCTTACACATATAATTAATGAAACTTATGTTACCTTAGAGCAAAAACAAAAGCGAGAAACTTCTCAGTTCAAAGGAAATGCATTGAGAGTAAGATTACCTTGACTAGCCAATTAGCTAATGCGAGCTGCAAAGGCCAATAGAGGGGAGAGAGTACATTGTTTGCCACAAATATAAACAGGTGAATTGGAATCCACAAACTGGTTTGAGCTCTATTTGGCCAGAATGTCAATAGATGGTCAGGTATGTAATAACTGCAGCTGCAATATGGCCAACAAGGAGAGAGAGGGAGAGGGGGAGGCCGAGGTACTGTTGCCTAGGATAACTTTTAGCTGGCATCTGTGTGTGCTGAGCAGCATCGAAAAGCAATTAAGAGTTGAGGTAATGCCAAAGTGGCCAACAACATTGGCTCAATCCGAGCTGCTTTGACTGACATTGCAATTCCGATGCATTTGCGAGGCTAAAAGCGGAGCTCACAGTACCCAAAGCCCATGGCGCAATGGCCTTAAACGTGTGTCCTCAACGGCTTAAAGTGTGTATGGCTCAGTTTCACTTGAAAATCACTCATACGCACTGTTGCCGCAGCGGAGTTAAAGCGGGCCATTCATTAGCCCCATCGAGCCGAATTGATGTCACGGAATGTGCAGTGATCATCGCGCCGGCATTGTTGTTGGCATTGTTTCGATTACACTTACGCTTATGTGGCGCGGAAGCGGAAGCCGCTTTGACAACGCAACGCACAAAAGAAAAATTGACAAAGGGGCGCGGCTCAGATGGCAGATGCCTGATGGCAGCTGGCAGATGGCACCTGCCAGGTGCTATGCGGCTGCCGCTGCTGGCTGATGAAATTGCGTGTGTGTCACGCAAGTGAAAATCGAAATTTATCACGCATTTTTCGCATCGCGCCCAAGGCGTTTATAAGCTCAACCCATACGGCCCCAACCGCCCACATCCGACCCCCTTCCGCCCACATTTCCTTTGGCATGCACTGCCAATTACTTTGGATAAATCATGAGCAGCGCTCATAATTTATTCACTTTGATCTGTAAAATCAAATTTGCCCAGGTGAATGCAATTAAATGGCATTAATTTATCAAAATTGAAGTGGCAAAGCTTAAGCGGAGCTTAACAATAATTAATTGCAGCATTTTAAATTGCGTCAACGCATGAAACCTCGACAGCTGCTCATATGTGTGCAGTCACGATTCATTGCGACAGACAGCGAGCGCGGAGAATGAGAAAAATGTGTGCATGAAATGCGGTTTATGCATGTACGAGGTGGGCTCGAGCAGTATTCGATTTCCGATTTGGCTATTTGGAATGTTTGCTTGGCTTCTCAATGATTTTTGCCTGTACCTATTGAAGCCAAGAATCTGTATGATAGCATTGGCATGGCCTCAGAACTGGACATCCTGCATTTCTTCTTGTTTCCGCAACGCAAGAAGGCATGAGAGGACGACGCTGCGCTATGGTTGAAGAGGTAAATAAGGCATCGAAGGAGAAGCTGAGCACGCTTTTAGTAAAGTAACTCTCTCTCTCTCTCACACTATATCTTTCCGTCATTCTCTCTGTGGTTCTCTGTGTCTCTGTAGTAACTCTCTGTCTCTCCCTGTCTCATTCTCTCTCTATCTATTTGTTTCCCTGTCATTCTCTCTGTGGTTCTCTGTATCTCTCCAATAACTCTCTGTCTCTCCCTCTCTCATTCTCTCTCTCACTATTTGTTTCCCTGTCATTCTCTCTGTGGTTCTCTGTGTCTCTGTAGTAACTCTCTGTCTCTCCCTCTCTCATTCTCTCTCTCACTATTTGTTTCCCTGTCATTCTCACTGTGGTTCTCTGTATCTCTCCAATAACTCTCTGTCTCTCCCTCTCTCATTCTCTCTCTATCTATTTGTCTCCCTGTCATTCTCTCTCTGCCTCTCTAGTATCTCTCTCGCTATCTGTCTCTCACTCATTCTGTCTCTGCGTTTCTCTCTCGCCATATCTCTAGCTCACTCTCTTTCTATGTCTGTCTCTCTCACTCTCTCTTTTTCTCCCTCTCTCTCTCTCTCTTTCTCTTTTACTTGCATCTTCCCCTTTCTTACTGTCTTTCTCTGTCTCTGACCTCTCTCTCTCTCTCTCACTTTCATTCTCTTTCAATCTTACTCTCACATTCTCTACATTTCTCTCTCTATCTTTCTCTTTCTCTATCCATATCCTTATCTATCTTTCTCACTTTTGTTGGTCTCATTCTTTCTCTTTCTCTATCCCTCTCTGTCAATCCCTTATATTATATTCTCTGTCTTTAAGTCACCCCCTCTCTCTCTCCCCCGTGTTCCTTCTCTACTCTCTCGAGTCGAGCTGTTTGCTTTCGACTATTTTTTAATACATTTGCACAGCTTCATTATGGAGTTGTGCCACCATTGCCAATGCACTTAAAATGCTGTTGTTGTTGTTGTCGAGATTTCTGTTCTTGTTGTTGTTGTTGCTGGAGTTGAGCATTTTCTCACGGCAAGCCGAGCACCACAGGCATTAATTACCATCTTGCCACAGAGGCAGAGGCGATGACAATGGCTGGCAGAAAGACAAAGCCAGAGACAGAGAGAGAAAAGAGAGATGGCAACAGTGACAACATATAGCCGTTGTAAAGTGGCAACAAGTAAGTAAATTTACCTGCACTATAGCACCATTGCAGCCATTACATGCACGACTACACAGACATGCCTCTGTGTGCGTGTGCGTGTGTGTGTGAGAGTCTGTGTGTGTGCATTTCGTACTCCAGCCCATTGCAAACTCTACCCTTCGAGGCACTTTTTATGCTTCAATTGCATTGCAAACGGTTAAATGGGGCATATTAAATCCATTCCAGTTGGCAGAGTCTATAAGCTCCTGTTAATGATGACTGAATGCAGGCATTCGAACCGATTCATTTGCCCCACCTCTGAGCTAGGCCACTGAGCAAAGAAAATGGATTTTGATACGGCATATGACATCACTTCTGGTTTGGGTAGCTCGTAGTCAGGCATGCCCGGCCACTGCAATTTCTCTTGCTTTTCATTGCAATACTTGCCCTAGAACTTGCCCAGGTGTCATTTGCCATGAGCTCAACTTTTACGGCAAACTTTGCTCTTTTATTTGGGTATCGCACAAAGTTTTCAACGACTAAGTCGACATCGTCGTCGCTGAGACTTTTCATGGTAGCAAAAGAAAAACTATCGTTAGACTCGCTTTCTATTTTCCTTTGTCTGCCGTTGAGGCAGGTACTAGGACGGGGCCTGGGCATGGATGTGAGCTTTACAACCTGCCGCTGGCGCAATAGTTGACCATTTTAGCTCGGCGTAAAATACGTGCAACGGCAGCTGCTGCTGCTGCTGCTGCTGCTGCTGCTGCTGCACATCGACAATGGCAGTGACAATGACAAGCCCGATGACATTTATAAAATGTTGCACTCGGCATTGCCCAAAGTGTCAAACTGCAATGCAAAAGCGCTTTATAAGTAGACGCAGACCCAGTGGCGAAGAGTCACAGTCGACGGGATGCTCGGATAAAGTGATGAATGCTGAAGCACAAGAGCAGTGACAATAAGCGAACAGAAAGCTATGCTTAGTGGCAAAAGCAGACAGCAATCTGTGCTGCTTAGAGCATTATATGCTATACAGGGTGGAGCTGAAGTAATATAAATTTGTTATTTTATAATAAATACAATATAATATATACATATAACATTAACTAGATCTATTGCAAATGGCATCAAGTGTCAATTGAGGTCTGGAGTAAAGAAACGCGGAGTAAAAGTGGGCAGCCCATGAATCGCTTTACTACGCAAGAAAGCAGAATAATGTGGGCTGGAAGCTGGCTCGCGTCTGACCGCCCTGATCACTCGATGCCAGCCTTGTTTTTATGGCATTTGTAGAAGTTGCGGACGCATGTCAACAAGCCTCTCTTGAAGGACAATATCTGTAGGCTGAAGCTTTAACAAAAGTGATGGAAAATGACATAAGACGAGCCCGTATATTATAATAATAAATAATATTATAATATTTTCAGTTAATATTATAATATTTTCTTGACTTGATGGAACACATTCTAATGACTTAAAGAAACTAATTATAGCAAGCGGAGCAAAAGTGTTGTATTACGAAAAAAATGACTGAAAAATAATATCTTGTGATTACTTTGGCCCCAGCCCCCGCATCATGATCTAACCAACATAGAGCCTTAAGGGCTGCTCAGCCAACTATATCCAAATTGAATTTCATTCAATTAGCAGCAGTCTAGCTGCTGCAGTAAATTGGCAATTGGGCATTTAGATACACTTTGGAGCATTCACAGGCAACTGCACAATTTGGAATTATTTGAATTTAATTACAAAAACTAATTTCAAGTCGTGTTTGCCAATTCAAGTGCGTGTGAGGCTGGGAGAGAGGGAGTGGGAGAGAGTGCGAGAGAGAAAATCAAATTAAACTGATGCCAAAAAGCAAATAGCATTTATTTTGTTGTTTATTATATCTGTTATTTGCTTTTGTTTAAAACAAATGTCTCAAATCAATTAAACTGCTGCATGAACTTTGACCTTAGCGGCAGCCAAATGGCCCTGCCCGATGCCTGGGTTCATTAGCATGAGGCCGCATGAATAATAATGCCAGTATAATTAATGGAAAATTCAGCAAACAGCAAAAAAGACTGCCTCCGTTCGTCCGTCTATCTGTCCGCTTGCTGCTTATGGATGTTTCGATTACTTGTTAATCACAAGCATTTAAGATCCAAGCGAACCATGCCACGAGCACAACCGCAGTCCAGTCGCAAAAGCGTTTTAAATCGCGCGCAGCTTTCACTGCAGGCGGCGCGCTGGGGCCCACAAGCCAGCCTCATTACCGACTTTGAATGCCCCAACCGAGCACCGCCCCCACCAGATTCTACAGCAACAACAAATGTCTTTCATTTACGCGTAATAAAAACGAAATCTCCCCAGAACATTGGCCGCAGGGCGGCTTAGCAGCTCGCGGTCTTTAATGCCCATAACTTGCTGTTGTCGCCTGCCTGCCCCGAAATGACATACACGAGGATACCCTGGCGCGAGAGCTCCTATCTGTCTGGATAGGCCAACATTGGCACAAGTCTGTAGCTCACGTTGAGCTTCGAGTTGGATTCATTTTCGGTTTTTTACAGGGCATAATTTAGCTACGACTTCAACTATCTCCCTGCACGCTATCTCCTTTCTCTGTCATTGTTCGCATTGTTTACCCTGTAGCCATAAAAATGGTTTGCCATCATTAAAATAGATGGCAAGTGCAGAGACCAAGTTTTATATCCGCCTAAATATTTACCACAGATCAAAGAAAATCTTATTTATACAAATGTTGTTATTAGACGCTTAAAAAATATAAAATATATTTTTGCTTACAATTAAAATGGAACTTGATATTGGCATACATAAATATTTTGGCAAGTGAAATCTGCTTAAAATAATATTTCGAAAATTTTCCACGTGATGTCTCAGCAATTATTCGTTTCCTTAACTGTTCCCACTGCTATCAAATGACACCTAAACATGTTCGTCGTATTTTACAGCGCATCAGCGAGTCGACCGAGCTGTAGCAAATCAGTGACATTTGCTCCTTGTACGGATTACATTGAGTATTAGTCAAACAGGGTATACTGGGTTTGTTTGAATGTATGTAACAGGCAGAAGCAGGCGTGGCAGGGCCCAGAAAGTATGCATATTCCCTATGAAGATGACGAGCTGAGTCAATCTAGCCCTGTCCGTCGGTCACTCCATCCGTCTGTCCGTCCGCCCGTCGATCTCAAAAGCTACGAAAACTAAAGACTTGAGACTGTGTTTTAAATCTCTGCATAGCAATCGCAAATTTTTTTTTTACTAATCGATAACTCTTCGCATTTTAATGTTATCGATGGAAATTGTTATCGGACTTTAGTTTTTTTAATTATAACACGCTCATCTTTTGTGCTGAAGTCCCAAAATTTTGCATTTAGTTTCAAGGGTATTTTATACAATTTCGGTTTTTGTTATATTTTGGATAGATCCTTAGATCATATATTGTCAGATATTTCCAAATACAGAATATCTCCTAGTCGGGCTAGCGTCTTCAATAGATCATATACGAAAAATGTCATTGACATTGGTCAGAGTACAGGGTATCTCGTAGTCGGGGCCGCTGGCTAAAGTTTTCAATAGATTATGTAGATAATATGCGAACAATTTCGTTGACTTTGACAGATCATTAAAATTACAGGGTATCTCTCAGTCGACTATCTACGACTAAAACTTGCCTGCTCGTTCATTCCGGCGTAGGTGCTGGCTTTCCACGCTGTGCTGCCTCAAGTGTATTTTACTTAACTTTGTATTTAATTTACGGCCCACACGGCTGCTCCGTTCCGCCCACGGAGCAGCTCAAATTTCGCATTGGCACCGCCAGCAAATTGGTGTGGCTGTTAATGGCATACGGAGCGTGTATGAGCCACGCATGTTTGTTGATTACAGCGAAACAGCAACGACTCCAAAGGACGGCATTGAAATTGCTTAAATATGCATGAGAAAGACAAACATATTGAATTTCAACAGGATAACAAGCAAGTGCAGCGGAAATATTTAATCCCTGCTTACCTTAATTGACATTTTAAATCAAAAAGAAAAGAAGGAGAAGGAGATTAAGAAAAGATTTAATACAATATCTGATTACCTGTCATTGGACATTTTTGTCGGCTGAACTAGATCAAGTTCAATGGGTAAATATTACGTATACGTAATATTTAGATGTTTAGTGGATAACTGAAGCCACACGGCAAATCTATGGGAAAGTGACAACTCTTGGGGACTCTCGAGTCAGAGTTTGTACTTAGATTAACTATAAATACATATTCGCAACTATAGCAGGTAGAAAATGGATATTTGATATAGTACTAGAATGAAATCCCTTCTGGTTGGGGTAGCTCGCAGTCAGACACTCCCGATGACTGCAATTTCTATTGCTTTTCATTGCAGCTCTGCCAAGACCTGATCCATGTGTCCTTTGTACATAAGTCAAACCCTTTTGCCCTTTTGTTTGCTGGCGTGCAGCATGGCGTATACTTAATATCTTCACGTACAGTAGTTACCTGATGTGCCATGTGCACGGATTTCACATCAGTTTGATTGACTATGCAAAGAAGACATGCACATACCTAACACATACACACGATTAACTAGAATAGCTGAAGGAGAATAGTTTTAATTGAATATTGCATTACATTGCAGTTGCAGCTTGTTTGGCCTGGCTCTTGTCTTGCAGCAGCCAATCAAGGCAAGTTTGTTTTCAAGTTACCGGATGCAGCTTGGCCTTGGCAGAACTTGTTAGCCCAACACGAGTTCCCCGACATTTGGCAGCTATCATATTTGCCAACGACTGCATTTACTTGCCATAAGATAGCTTACCCAAAAGCTTGCATATAAGCTGCCCAGTCTATGCTAAAACAGCTTTGCTCCCTTTGTTTACTTGTCACTTCGCACGCTGCCGCTAGCAGGCCATGTATTTACATGCATGCATGCACGCATGTCTCTCTGCCCGCATGTGGGCGACAAAACAATTGGCTGCGTCAACATCGGCATGCTGCAGCTGCTGCTGTTGTCTCTGCATCCGCGACCGCCAGCCAGCTGTTGCCAAATGGAGCATTTTATTGGCGACAGCCGGAATTCACTCAGCTCGACATCCTTGTTAGCGCCATGGGCATATATGTAGTTTCAGCACACATTTCAAAGCGCTGCACAACTCAGGCGAATCAATTTGGGCAATAGCTTCAATGCAATGCTAAATAGACCTTTAGCTGGATATGCCCAGCCAGAAAATACTCTGTCCACTCTCAGGCGTAAATATGAGACGGGAGAACTTGAATTAGACTGCTTCGACTGGAGAGTTCACAGAGTGGCTTATGACACAATCTAATATGGAATGGACTATCACAAGACAAATAGTTGGAAGTGACCAACTAGCAAATACTCTGTTCTGTGGTGGAGTATCCACATGGGATAGCAGAACTTCTTTAACTTCCACGGGAGAACACACATAGTCTACAGAGTGGAGTCAGCATGCCTAAATGAGTAGTATAATGTAGAATGGATTATCACAAGGTGCTTAGTCGGCTATGCCCAACTAGAAAATACTGTATACTCTGTAGTGATATATCAATATGAAGTAGGAGAACTTTCAGCTGACTGCTCCTTCAACTGAAAGGATCTCTTAGCTTACTCAGCTAGTAAACCTATCACATATGTGCCCAAAATACAGGGTATCCCGTGTTAAGCACTTCCTATTAAATTTCTCAGCGCTAACTAAGTAGGCTTCAGCTACAATCAATAAGCAGCTCATCAAGTAGGCTTCTCAAATGGCCGGTCGCACAGCTGGCTCTGGCTAGCTTGCCGACACTGTCATTCCCCGTGAGCAATGGAATCGAAGCTAACAGTCGAAATTTCATGGAATTTTGAGTAGCCCACACAAATTTCAAACAAAGCATTACATATTTCTTCAGCATTTTCGAATCAGGTGAGTAGACCGCTGTAGCGAGTAGAGAGCTAACTTGGCTATCATGTTGAAGCGCCGCAGTATTCCGTGCAGCAACGCAACACATCAATATGGCTTCAGGCATCGAAGTTTCCACGGAGTGCAAGGGCATTTTCGAGGAGATACGTAAGATGAAGCTGCATCGCTATGTCATCTTTGCCATCAAGCATGAGCACGAAATCAGTGTGGAGGTGGTCGGCCGTCGCAATGCCAACTACGACGATTTCCTGAACGATCTGCGCAGGGGCGGGCCGGAGGAGTGCCGCTATGCGGTGTACGACTATGCGTACCATCATCAGTGCCAGGGCGCCTCGTCGACCTGCCTGAAGGAGAAGCTCTTCCTGATGCTCTGGTGCCCCATGCAGGCCAAGATCAAGGACAAGATGCTCTATTCCAGCTCGTTCGCGGCTCTCAAAAAGGAATTCAACGGCGTCCAGAAATACATCCAGGCCACCGAACTGGACGAGGCCTGCCGCGAGTGCGTCGAGGAGCAGCTGCGCATGCTAGACCGCAACTAACTGCGGACAAAGCATTTAGTAACACCCACAACAACAACAACAACTAAGCCCCACAACAATAGCCGAAAGATCTAGCAGAAGCACACATCGTAGCACCAAAATTGGCATTCAAATTGTTGAGTTGCATATTAAGTATAATTAGCCTTAATCTTCCCGGTTGTCAAAGCATTATTACCACTACACACACACAGTAACACACGCACACGCACACGCACACTCACACACAGCTCAGAGCTAATGCATCTTGGATTCAAGAAATCTGTTGAGCTATCGGCTCAACATGGCGCCACATTTGCAACTGGCTTCGCTTGGTGGCAATTTGATTTGATTTTGCCGCTTCTAATGAGCCCATTTAACATTTGGCTGGGCGGTCCGCCACGCGGCATCATTTCCCAGCGCCAACTGTAATTTATTACACCACCCACCACCCACCACCCACAGCCCCCACACCCCACGGTCTGGAGCTAAAAATAATTCGACGACGATGGCATTGGGCAGGAGGCGACAAAAGTTTTACCATTGAGACTTTTTATCTCATTCATAAATCATGACCGAGTTGAGAGCAGCCAGCGCAGCCAGCAGTCTGGAGAGTCCTTCCATTTCATTTGGCAGAGCATTGGAATTAATCAAATGGAGAATGAGCACGACGCCTCCTTAAATTAAGAGTAAGATACAAATTTCTGGCATTCTCTCGTGCTGGCTGAGTGCAATAAGCCGAATAGTTAGACGGGCGCACGGAATGCCGGCGTCAAATGCAAATAAACACGAGACGACATAATGGCATCTGGTTCGATCAACTTGCGGTCCTTTGGTGTGCTTTGGCGCGTCCTCGAACAATGACAGCTCGTTTGGCCATCGATTCCCCGATGGCGCCTGCTGTCCCATTGAAGAACTTATGAATATTCATCATACGCCGCGTTGCCCCGGCGACTGGCCAAGCAGGAAGTTGATAACGAAGCGAAGCTTGCACCATAATGCATAAGGAAACAACAGACAGACACGACAACAACAAACTCTCAGCCAGCGTCTTGCTATTCTTTATAAACACACACACACATAGAGAGCGAGAGAGCGAGAGGGAAGGAAGTGAACTCACCCCCACAAGCACACTCAAAATCAAAGCGAAACTGAAAAGGGCACAGAGCAAACAAAACACGAGCCAAAAATCCACGCAAATCTAGTGGAAAATTAAAATTTTGCCAATTTATGCGTGCAACAAAGACAGCAAACGGCAGCCAGAGCGTAACGGCAGATTGGAGCAAAGGTAGCGCCAGCGAAAAGGGGGAAACCCAAATTGCGTTTGTATAGCAAACAAAAAAATGAGAAAAAGGAAAATACTTTCGGCTGCCCAAAATTTGCGCCTGTTTAAAGGGAACACATTTCGGCTAACAATAACTGGCCTCAAAATTTATTGGAATCACAGGATCACACGAAACACTTGGCACTCACTGCACCATCGTTTCACACCTAGCCAGTTCATCAAGATAATTAAGTGAAACTGTTACCTGATTTATTCAAATTGAATGCTGTTCGAAGAGCAAATTATATGTACTGACTTTTCAAATACCCTGGCTTTTCATATGGTTTGCGTGGGTAGCTGTCGTCGGTCCTTGGGGCGGTCGAATGACTAGCTAGATGCCTGGGCATGTAAATGGAGTAGTCGTAGTTCTTGTTATAGTAGTTCGCCAAGTGAACGGGTGTATTGGTTTTATGCATCCTGTCCATTCGTCCGTCCGTCCATCCATTCATCCGTCCGTTCAGCCGTTTGTACGTCCGTCCATCCGATGTCCGTCCGTTCATCGTCTGTCCGTCCATCTATTCGTCCGACCGTCCATCCATTCATCCGTCCATCCGATGTCCGTCCGTCCATCCGATGTCCGTTCGTCCATTCAATGTCCGTCCGTCCATCTATTCGTCCGTTCGTCTATCCGATGACCGTCCGTCCATCCGATGTCCGTCCGTCCATCCGATGTCCGTCCGTTCATTGTCTGTCCGTCCGTCCATCTATTCGTCCGTTCGTCTATCCGATGTCCGTCCGTCCATCCGATGTCCGTCCGTCCATCCGATGTCCGTCCGTCCATCCGATGTCCGTCCGTCCATCCACTCATCCGTCCGTTCATTGTCTGTCCGTCCGTCCATCCGATGTCCGTCAGTCCGTCCATCCGATGTCCGTCAGTCCATCTACAGCCATATAACTATGCATACAAAGAGAGATAAGCGAATCTCATAATTTCTATGTTTATTCAAGTTGGGTTGCTATTCTCAACGGGCATGGTTTGGTAGTAAAATCGAACTGTTGTGTATTTCAACATGAGGTGGGCGGTTAGTTAGTTAGGCTTACTGGATCGATTGGTACTGGTAATCAAAGCTACAAATTTAAAACTAATGGTGATGGTGGTGTATTGCAGGCTGGTGTGCTTTTGTACTCATTGCAGGGCTAGATTTGGTTGTTGTGGATGTTCTCCATGTTGATACTGGCAGTGGTGGAGTGGCCGAGCAGTAGCGGCGGCACCGGTTGCGGCACGAGCTCACGATTGGGCGATCTGCCGCCGGAGCGACGGGAGCGCTGCCGCTGGCGCATAGTCCAATGGAGGCGATAGAACTCCTCTTCCTCGGACAACTGGTCGTCGGAGCCTGGCGTCGGCTTCACTGGGCGCGACTGTCCGCCCACCTTGGTCGTGGACACTGAGTCGCCGGGCAAGGCGCGCAGTGATGTCGAGGTCGGCGAAGTGTTTTGCGGCTCTTTTTTGTTGCTGGCGCTCTTCTCCTCATCCCAGCCGCGCATGATGCCGAACTGCTGGCGCATGCGCTTCTTGACCACGCTCGGTATATTGATGAGCGAACTGCGGTATTCGTTGAAGCTGTCCATGCTGTCAGCGGGCGACTCCTTGCCCAGCTCGGCCATGCCCAGGCGATGCATACGCTTCTTGAGCATATTGTCTATGTCCGGGTTCGAGCCGAACTTTACAGCCCCGCCGTACACGTGTTCGCTAGCCAACTGCTTGCGGGCCTCTGCTCCTTGGCGCTCCCTGGACTTCTGTAGCAGAGAGTGATGCGCCAAGCGCTTCTTCACAACACTGGCAATGCTAAAGTCGGAATAGTCGTCCGGGGTGCTTTCCGGCAGCTCCTTGTGGCCGCCACTGGCGCGGTCGCTCTGGCTGAGGCGCTGCAGCACGCTCGGCAGCTGCTCGATCTGCTGCTGCTGCATGCGCTGCTTGAATATGTTGGCAATGCTCGACTTCTGTGCCTTCAACTTCTTTCTATCATGTGCCTGCTCGCTATCCAAGGGCTCCACCTCCTGTAGCTGCTGCACACTGGCTGCCGCCTCGAGAAAGGCGAATCTATCGATGTAGTACAGTTTCTCCGGCTCCTTGCCGCTGGCCGGACTCATATTGTACTCGATCATTTGCAGCTTGTAGACGTTCAGGCGGTAGCGCATGCTGCTAATGCGGCTGCGCACGAACGAGGGCGACATGTGGGCGCCCAGCTGGCTGCTGATCTCCTGCCATGCCTTGCGCTTCAACTCCGCATCTTCGTACTCACTGCTCGAGGTGTTCCACAGGCAGGGGTACTTGGCGTAGAGATCAATGAGCCGCAAATGGAAACTTTCGTCCTGTGTCGACGGCAGCGTCTCGATGGCACTGCTCTTGGCCGAGTCGCGACGCTGTCGCTCGAGGCGGCGTGCTTCCATCTAGCAGCAGCCCAGCGGAAACCCAAAACACTGTCACACGAATAGCTATTAGCAACGCAATTGCATTGGCATGTCTAAGACACTAGACAGTCAACGGAGGTCCAAATGATAGGTCTAATGGGAGTTACGATATTCGAAAGTTCAACAAATATTGTTAATCACATAGAAATGTACTTTTTAGTCTGAAGTTTTTTTTATTTCTGAATGTCTAATGTTCTGTCAATGCAGCCAAAAGAAATTCGTTGAACCGAAACGAAAACTTTTCTGCTAAGTAGGTGATGAGCTAACCGTCGCCCCGGAGTTGATGAGGTGAGGTTCGACTCTCACAACATCACATTTTAACTTGTTACTGACACGAGTCGGACGAATTTTAATTTTCCCAAATTTTTCGATTCAAAAACAAAAACCAAAACATCTTGGAAACTTTCATTATTTTTTTTTACGTTTTTTTCGGCTACAAAAAAATAGTACACAATCCTTTTATACGAAAATGAATGCGGAGGGTGATCGTGTAGCAAAGCCTGTGAAGGCTGATAGCCGACGAAAAAATCAAATGAAAGGTGGACCGCCAGTTGAGGAAATTTTGGGAATGATCTACACTGAAGATGAAAGTGGCCCAAAAATGATATCGTCTGATACGGGAATACTCGATAGGATTGAGACCGTTACGTTTCCTGGTCGTTATGTAACCAGAGTACTCACGGTACGGCCATTTGAGGTTACAAAGCGCTTCGTGCGACCGGAACTATCGGATAGCGAATCCGAACCAAAGGCAGACAACGTCCTCAACAAACTGTTCGCCCTTCAGAATCTGGAAAACTTATTACTTATAATAACGCCAACAGACGTCTCGTCGGACACGCACAGCGTGCACGGCTATGCCATTGACGGCGAACGGCATCTAGGCGTCACCAGTCTGACCACTGACGAGAAGAACCTAATTGTGTGTACTCAGAGACCGGATAGCTACACCATAATCTACTGCTCGCACTACATTGAGCTGGTGGACGCTTTCAAAAAGACCGAGATTAGGAATCGCATCTTTGAAGTAATGCACAATAGGCCGTATAAGCCCACCAAGGCAAACTATGACGGGACCGAAGTGACGCTTTTCTATCGCCAGTTCAAGCCCCAAAAGGAACGCACAGTCCCTAAAAAGAAGAAGGGCTCCAAAGTCGGAAAGCGCCCCGGAGAATCAGTTAATGTGTCCAAGTTGGCATTCCGGCAGAGACCGCGTTTCAATCCCCTGGCCCGTAATAATGGCAAAGCTCTGGCAACATCGCGCTCGCCTATGGCAAAAGCGACTGGCTCCAACAATTTGTCGAAAAAGAAATCTCTGCTGGTCAGAAACATATCTAACAATCCAGTGTCGAAGCCGAGCATGAAAGTGGGCATGAAAGCGGGCATGAAAGCGGGCATGAAAGCGGGCATGAAAGCGGGCATGAAAGCAGGCGTGAAAGTGGGCGAGAAAGTGGGCGTGAAAGCGGACATGAAAACGGACATGAAAACGGGCATAAAAGCAGACATGAAAGTGGACACCAAAGCTAATCCCGCACCGCGGATTATAGGGAGCAGTAGAATAAGCAAGTCGCATCAGGATCTGAGCTCACAATATGCAAATTCAATGTTGAAGATAGGTCGAGCTGGTGCTCAGCCCCAGGTCAGCGTGGACAGTCGCAATCGCAACAATCAGGCTCGTCCCTTGATGCGCACTCTCTCAGAGACTGATACCGGGCTGGAGGTCAGCAACTCGGTGCGGGATCGTCTTCGTGCAGGGCTTCGTCGCACCGCGGGAGCGCCCGTCACCAGATGCAATTCCTTGTCGCAGAATTACTCCCTCGATCTGCATCCGAGGATGATGGCAGACAGCCGATTCAATACAGTGAAAGGCAGCTGCGATTATACACCGAGGTTGCCACCTAGAAGCCGAGCGCTCTCGCCGAATTCCAGCAGCATTACAATCACTCGATCACTGAGCAGAAATCCGTCAAGGACGACAGCCGAAAGGGACATTTCGGGAAATTGCAGCAGCTCGCTCACAATTACGAAAAGTCGCTCTTCGTTAATCGGACGTGATCAGTCCGACGCAACTCTGACCCAGAGCCGTATCGATAAAACGGAATCGAAGAAGAAGATTGCCATAGAGAGCCGCTCACTCGAACCAAACGACAACTCCGACTGCGATCTTAGGAACCTACTTCAGAATCGCACTTATACGAGTCTGCCGACTCGTCGCATCAATTCCACGGAGAGTTCCAAAACTATCAATATTGGCCGCGATCTACAGCTAACAGCTTCAGTGATGGCTGAATCGAATATGGCTCGGCCTCATGGCAGCTTAATTCCTAAGGATACGTCCACTATTTTGCTGGATACGCCCCCCAATTCACTGGATATAACCGACAGTCGCAGCTCCACGAGCATGTCTGCGGCAGAGAATCTCTCCATCCACAGCAGCGATATTATATATGAAACTCCTAGAGAGATCGTACCCAATGATGGTCGGCGCCATGCTTCCCAATCGCCAGCTGGGGACTCGTGGTCTAAGGAGAATGAAAGCTCTCTCTCAACGACGACCAGCTTTATGTCATCGTACGGCTCGTCAGGCCGGAGCGACTCGATTGAGCCAGACGAGCTCGACAACATCTTGTCCCCCGAGGATGCTTCCCTGCAAGCAGCGCTGATCAGCAGCGGGCTTCTGCCACCGTCTGGTTGCACGAAGGCTAGATTAATGGAGCTGAAAGAGCTCAATGCTAGCCTGAGAGCATACAAGCCCAAGCGTAGGGTATTTATGACTGAAATCGATAAGGCTAAGCTGGCCCATCGTGAGCGCCAATGGGTTGGCCTGCAAAATCCGAACTCGAAGCGCCGAGCAATCTGCTCTGCGCCCAAGCGCCCAAGGATTGCAAGACACGTGTTGCAGAAGGTGCCATCTGTGGTGATCGATGATGTCAAGGTCATTTGGAGGGCGCACTCATTGCGCGAGTCCGACGGTGACATTCCGCCGACCACTGATATGTCCACCACACAGTTTGAAACATCACACTCAGTCGTGAACGCAAAGTCCTCTGAATTCGAACGGATTATGGAACCAGTAAGGGTGCCAGCAAATTTTTCGAAGCGAGCCCACGAGCACCTGAAGAGCAAGCTACGGCGTGTGACTTGCAAACAGGCCTATGAAAACTTGGGTAAGCTCGTAAATAAGATCAATGCACGCCCGATTCCGCGCAACAGGCAGCTGATGCGCTTCTTCCGCATGGCCGAGCTGCTGGAGATAAAGATGTATGTTCGAACGGAGACGTACTTGGACGGTCGCTCTCCGACTATCGATCCACGCTGTCGCCTCGAGTGCTACATATTCGACGATCGCAACGAGTTCGTTCTATCGGTGGGGCTGCTATGCAAGCAGCTCAACATATTTGCCGAACTATTCCCAACCGTTAAAGACAATATACGCTACGTAGATAATGCTCTTCAACTAACTGTGATGCCAAAGGCATTGACCGATTTGATTCGAGCAGTTATGTCCACATTGCACGCCCAGAAACTCTTCAAGCTGTTGGCCGAGCTGGTGTACCAGCTGCTGCAGCCACGCGCAACGCTCCTTACACTGGGCCACGCACATCAGGCCAACGCTATCAAACCACTAATTGATCAAATTACCGCAGACTCTGAGCTGAAACGTGTTTTGGAGATGGAAGAAGCCTTACGTCAACTGAAGAATTTAGAACCAGTCGATTTGGACTGACTCCATGTCACATAACAGATACTTGAAATTTCAAATATTTCGGCCCGTACGATCCAAATTGCATATCTCGTTTTTTTTTTTCCTTTAAATTGTACCATGTCCTCACGCATGGCGAACACCCAGTCTACATTAATTCCGGTATGTACACTCCGTTTGTGGCTAACATTTGAATATCCTGCAATCGATTTACCAATTGAAAGTTTTTCCGACAATGTCGCAAAGAGAGCGCGGAGGGGTGGTCGGGTTAGACTGTGACCATAGCACTATACACACACCAATGCATCATCAGCAAGTTGAACGTCCCATGCTCAGTCCTTGTCCGTGTCCGTGTCCATGCCATCATTTACACGCTTTGGGGCACTCGCATTATTTGCACTGTCCGTGAGAAAGGAAAAAAGCACGCAAATATCATAGTTTTCCCATTGTCTGCTCCAGCAAGGAAAAACAAGAAAAGGAGGACCTTAAATATTTACATAGCAGGTTAACCAGAGAGCGAGAGGGCCAGAGGGAGGGGAAGCTAGTCAAAGTCATAACTGTCTTTGGGCGAAAGCAAGTGCATAAGAAAAGGTGCACAGAGCCAAGCGATTGAGTAGTCTTTGCTGTCCGGCTGCCCCGGGCGGACTTAAATTGAAATAAAAGTATGGAGGTAGCGCAATCATTTCAGTTACTGGACTCAGTTGCCGTAGGGCTCAATGAAGTGTATATTACATAGACCATTTAATCCTCGCTCTCCTCGCACACAACTTATTAAATCTGACCTCGAAGTAATATTCTTTCTCTTCCCTACCAGGCGGCAGTCTGCCTAGCCAACTGTCTCCTTTAAATCAATTCCATTCACGAGATGCACAAAAGAAATGGACTACGCATGACGTCATGACGTAAATAATTTTAATCGAGCTACAGGAGTTGCTACTCACGTAAAGGGCTAACTGAAGTAAACTATATTTCTCATGATATATATATAGAGAGATATATCTTCTATATATGCCATAATATGAGCCTACTTCCTACATACTTTGCCCATTCATGCAAGGCTGCCGCCAACAGAAAGTGGATTCTCATCTGCTTCCCCTCGGGAGAACAAGGATGAGCATATGGCCGGACCACTTTAATCATATGTAATGTGCCAAGCTGGGATTAATCGTTTAACTTGTTAATTATAAATTACATTTTTATTAAAAAAAATATATTTTTCGGATTTGCCTATTTGATACAGTAAATTCTTGAAACCGCTCCCAAAAGTTATAGACCCTGATTAGGAAAATATAACAAATATTTTTCAAGCAGCTGGAAAGTTAACGTTCGTGCCCTGGCGAGTGGGCAGCTTGTAGCAAACATCAATTTGGAGTCTCAGCAAATTTTTGCAAGTTTATGTGCTCAGTGGGTGTCCTAGTTGGTTCGTTGAGCAGGGTCGCTAGCTATTCGACCAACTAATCGCCGAGCCCAAGCGCTCAAGTGGCTGGCTGCCAGCAATTTGCCAGCCGATTGCCAATGCCGTTGACAGTTTTCACATACAAAAGTAATTAATGTCTTTTATGGTTTGTTGGCCCAGCGGGACCAGCAAGGACAACCACCTAACTAGTTGAACCTCAATCAATGCGAACTCAAATTGCCTATGCAGCAATTGCGCACAATTTTCATTAGCAACAAACTACATGCCTCTAATTGGGCTAAGATCCTTATAGATTAAAGCAAACTTATATTAAAGTTTTTGTTCATTGATTTATTTCGCATAGAAACAAAAGAAATAAAACTCATCTAACACTAATTTTCGCATGATTTTGAAGTTGCTGCGATAAAAGAAGATTTATTGCGCAGTTTTTCCGACCAGTTGGTCCTTTTATTAAAGGAAACGGCTGCAATAAATTCAAGTATCAGCTGAATCGATTTGGCCTTGTCCTTAACTCAGTTGCGACTCAATGAAAATCTAGATTAAATATATATATAATATATACTATACTAATATACTATACTATTAGCTATTTTTATAACAATTTGAGCTGGCTTAAACAGCTTATATATCGGACGTATTTCGGAATATATCAAGCATTATGAAATAATTCGATGACAGCTGCACGGCTAAATCAGGCGAGTTGAATGACAATGCGGATTAGTATTTCAGCCGGACGTAATTCCTTTTTGCTTGGCCGACAATCATCATAATAATTGATAAATTTCAATTTGAAATGAATCCAACCAATGTGGGAATCAACTGGCTGACCATATGCCGTTAATTGAGTCCATTTTGTATTTAAATCATATTTAATTTAGTTAAGACCTGCACTAGAATATACGATTCAATTGAGTTTTGCCCAATTAGAGCTAATTACAAATACTGGAAATTGCCTGTGAATCATTGAGCTGACATAATTGGCTACTCGTGTCAGCATCGATTGCAACATAGTTCCTGGCCAGTCGTCATTGGAGTGCCATTCTTGTTGTTGCTCAACTTTATATGGGCTCACAGTTGGTGGAACTTTTCTAATTGGTTTTAATATACTTGTAACTCGTATCGTGCGCAGCTCCACGAGCTGCCAGCGTATAATTAAAAAACTTAACATGGATCATAACACACGCTCATTTAATTTTAATTTAAAAACTTTTTCTTAACCCAATCAGCACTGGCGCACAGTCAACAACGGGATACTCTCGCAGGACCAGCAGGAGTGAAGGACAAGAATAGTGAGCGCAAAAAAGTTGAGTTACAATTTAACCGATACCTCATTGTCATTATCATTGTCATTGTCATTGTTCTTGTCATTGGCATTACCATTGTCATTCTCATTGTCATTGTCATTGTCATTGTCATTGTCATTGCCATTGTCATTGTCATTGTCATTGTTATTGTCATTGTCATTTTCATTATAATTTTCATTGTCATTGTCATTGTCATTGTCATTGTCATTGTCATTGTCATTGTCACTTTCATTGTCATTGTCATTGTCATTGTCATTGTCATTGTCATTGTCATTGTCATTGTCATTGTCATTGTCATTGTCATTGTCATTGTCATTGTCATTGTCATTATCATTGTCATTGTTATTGCCATTGCCATTGTCATTGTCATTGTCATTGTCATTGTCATTGTTCTCGTCATTTTCATTGTCATTTTCTATGTCATTGTCATTGTCATTGTCATTGTCATTGTCATGGGCATTGTCATTTACAAGATGTTCAAAATTAGTTTATCTTTTAAGTTGATTGTTCTATCAACAATGGATAGATAAACAGTTTGGCATGACTGGACAACCCAAGCAGCGAGGTCCTTAACCAAAATGGATAGCCTGCTGCAACTCAAGAGGCTAAGAGTGAGCCGTGGCGACTGAGACGAAACTGAGAAACTGCTTTACATGACAACAGCTTTACTTGGCACCGCACAGCAGACACTTGGCTTGCATCCTCAAACGCATCCTTTGTCCTTCGTGGCGCATTGTTGCAGTCGCCGCTGCTGTTGCTATTGCTATTGCTGTTGCTCCGTTTACATTTCCGTAGATGTCGCCATTTATTTTATGCACTTGTCGCCGTTTGAAGACGGCAGCTACATTAGCTTTAAGCTGCTTAAACTGTTGTCCAGCGGGCTGTTTGTCCGAATTGTTCAGGCAAACGCTTAAACCCTGCGCCTGCCTGTTTGGCTATTTGGCTGCTAAATCAAATTGCAGCTGCTGACGGCCACTAAACAAAGCAACTGCCGCCGGCTGTGCTCACTCAGCAGTAGACAGCTGAACAGGCACAAAGCATACTTTCAACAACTGCAGACAACAAAGACCTCTCAAACAACAGCAGCAACAACAATGCCAGTTACATCAACAGCAGCAAGAACTTAGTGAAAGCTGCTGCAATTCGAGCTGCATCAATTGATTTTATTACTTTTTGACACTTCAGTTCTTAAAGCTTCTAAATTGGAAATTCGAACTGAGTGACAAATACTTTCAAACGAAGAACTTTATATAATATCTATAAACTACTTGATTTGCCAGCAAACAAAAGGCGCTTAGATTGGCTATAAAGCAGTTTATTGTTAGTAAAACGCACTCGCAGAGTATTTAATAGTCGAACAAACCCATCTGTGACAAAAACTCAAATAAAATATTCGACATATTTCATAAAGGTCTTCCTGGAAAAATCATTCCGGCGGCCCCAGTCTGGCCAAAACCAATTCGATTCGGGTTGAAATTCATGTTGTAACTAAATTAAAAATTTGTGCAAACATTATGGCACAAAATGAAAAGAATTTCAAAACTAATTGCATAACTAGTTAGTTTATCAAAAAATATGCACAGTGGCGGCTGCCACAATAACCACAACAAACCACAATTCGCCCCAGCCCCAGCACGCAAAGCTGCTGCCCCGAAAGTTTTCTGCAAAAAATGCGCATCACAAAAAATGGCAGCCACAATAGAATACACAACAATGGTTTTTGCAGTCCTTATAGGTATAAGTAGCCTTACATTAATCAAGCTCTGTTTATTTACACATCCTTTTTAGCTCATATTTTTATGCTGTTAGCTGTGCGTGCTATTTGCTTCAAATCCTTTGTTGAGCATAAGTTGAAAATTGATCAAAATATATTTTATATATTTATGAAGTATATTTTATTTAATACATATTTTTTTGCAATATTTTATACTTTAAAAGAAAATATTATAGATATATATATATATTTGATATGCATTTATGATTTATGATTTATTTACTATTGTAAAAAATATATATATTTTATTCAATATATTCATATAATTTGATAAATGAATAAAAATACATTTTATTTATTTAATTTGTATATAATATACATATTTTATATGAATACATATTTTTGTAATGTTTTTAAAAAATCGATAACTGCTACCGTTTTAATGTTATCGATTAAAAACGAAAATATAATTCATCTTAATACAATACCAGTAACTTTGGCAACTCATTCTATAGACCACGCCCAGGCAGAGCTGGTCGCAAGCCAACATTGAGGTCAAACTCGAACTTTAATTGTCTTCAATTTGATTCTTAAACTATTTCAATATGTAGTAAATATCTTGGCCAATACTTTTGCTATACAACAAACATAAACTGATTGACTCATTGAGTCCTTACCCATCACTCGTTCGTCTAGCACTCAAAGTGCTTTGAGCTCACCAAGAAACGTGTGAAATTCATTTGCCTTAAATTCATTTTTGATCAGCAATACGATGGGCTATCATAGCCGCTGTTACACACACTTTCGCTGAGGAAAAAACATTATTTGACTATAGTCAAACGCAGTGGCAGGAGCCTGTTGCGCAGAGCTCTTGGCTCGGACCACGGCCATGGCCAAGTGGTGCAAAGCAATTTGCGATGTTTTTTTTCCGCTCTCCTACTCTCCATATTTTTGTTGTTCTGTTTTGACAAACGACTCTGGCCACAATTTGTTTTCTGTTTTGTTTTATTTTCGTTTGGCTTTTTTTTTTTTTGGGAAATGCTTTCCACTTTGCGCTTTTTTGTCGCCCTGTCAACTGCAACTTTTGTTGACAATTTGGCCGGGCAGGTGTCGCAGCTGGCGTGCCCGTTGGTACGGGCACAGAGCGATCCCAAAAATTTAATAAACTTTTCGCTTAAGTAAAAACGCAGCCGGAGCCACGGCAGCCATCCGCTGCCCGCCGAATGTCCGAGTAATTGAGTTTTGATGGACCTCGTCATTCGAGCTGGCTGCCTTCTGGCGACAACATCTGTTCGTCATGCAAATTGCGAGTTCCCATATCGATGCCAGGGACACGAGCTGACAATAACGAAAGCAACAACAATAGCAACAACAACTGTTGCCTAAGCATTGACCATTACATTGAGCATACGCCCCGTACGCCGCTCGTCCTTCGGCGCTTTATTGGCCACAGCCACAGTCGTCAAATGTAATGATGGCCCGCAACCCTTTGCGTCCATTGTGAACTAACAAAGAAAGGAGCTGCAGAGCGAAATTCTCTTTTAAATAACTGTAATACCCAAGGCGCAGGCCGCCACTTGATTCGATGCTCTTATGTGGCTTTGGGCTCAAGTTGATCCCTTTGCTAAGCACTCAGCCGAAAAAGTTAAGTAGGTGCGAGCACGCGGTGCCGCTGGTGTCGGGCCATCTATTAATATCAGCTGAAACTAAGCCCCCAATCAGCGTCACGTCAATATTCGGGGCACGCAAACTCAAAGGGCCGACGACAACAACCTGAACTAGTTTGCGCCACTTCCGGCTTGCGGCTGACTTTCGCGGTCCAATTAAATGCCTTAAAGCCACTTGGCAGGCCAAGGATACCTATGGATAGTGGCAGTCTGGCCCGAGTTTCGCTATCGATTGGAGGCTATTAATCAAGGCTAATTCGAACTCCAATGCTTGAACCGAGCACCTTGGCCACGGGCAACTGCCTTGAGCCATAAACAGTTTTGGTTCGTGTATCCTGGTCATGTCCCCGCCGTGTCCTTCTTCATTTTGCAACCAGAGCTGCCCACCTTAAGGCAAGGAAGCGTGAGAACTTGTGAATGAGTGTGAGCGCATATCCTGGACCAATTATGGCTGACACGGGAAACTGGGGAGTGGGAAGAGCAGTGAATCACACTCCAAACATTTGCCACGACTCGCAGGCCTCCGGGCGATAGCTGCAGACAGCGTGACAGATGCTCCTTCCGCCCGGACACGTACGCTCATGCCACGGGACAATAATCGATGAATTCATCATGGATGTGATGATGGCCCCCTCTCTCTACCCTTACTCCCTCCTCTCTTTACCCTCTCTTCAATGGCTGGCCATAAAATCTTATGGAAACTTTTCATCTTTCGCGCGAATCCGCTGCCCATTGTCCCGCTGTCTGCTGGCTCCTTTGCATTTGTGCCATATTGTTAATTATTTTTTATCTCCTCTCCCAGTCAGGGCACTCATCCAGCCATTGCTCGACTGTAATTTGATTGTTCGCAGCTTTGTCGTCGTCGTAAGCTGCTGCTGTTTATGGCACTGCGACGTGCTCCTCGTCTGGCAGCGATCCTCTTAAGGCCGCAGCTGGCACACTTGATGGCCTCCTCCGTGCCTCCCTCGATTATGAGCAAATGCTCAAATAATGAGTCCAATTCCTGGTGGCCATCCTAGCTGGCCTAGGCCTTGAGTGCCACATATAAATGGAATCATTTCTAACTGAATAGTTTCATCTAATTGAACTCAAACGCATTCCATTTACTCAATTGTTGTCAACTAGGCGACGACTCCTTGTGGCAGATTCAATTGATTGGCAAAAAGTTTGCCGATTCCGATTTGGGCAGCTTTAAGCTTGGGCTAGTGCATCACGCTGTGTCGCTAGTGTAGCGGAGCTGCAATGGAAGCTGTGCAATGCCAGCAAACTCGTGCTGGGGCCATGCTATGCGAGAGGCAGGAAGAGTTGTTTCAGCTGTTTGGCTTTGAGTGCGACTGAAGCACTTCAGCGACACTTGACAAACGACGCTTGGGTGGGCGCTCGCCCAGCAGGCGGGCCCTGCGTTCCACTCGAGTGACTTTCACGGGTGCTTTGACCCGCTGCCCAGCTGTTAATTGTTATCTCAACGACCGGAGTGACAATAATCCACGACGTTATGCGGTGTCATCGCCCCACCACCCACCCAGTGCCTGTCACAGCATGTCATTGAACGTGGCCGGAGGGCACAGCGTCCAGATTCCGTTGACTCCTGCTTGCGCGTTTGTATCACAATTTATTTTGACCGCATATTCTGTGCGATTGCATTAAGGTCGCCTGCCCGCGAGGAGGGACAGATTGAGTCTGGCTGGGTTTATAAACGTTTAAGAGCTGGCCACACTGAAATCAATTTGAGTCAACAAACAGGCGACCGAGCGTGTGTGTGTGTGTGCATATGATTGTATTTGCGAAACGGAAATTGAATTTATATTCAAAGTTTAGTTATAGCTAAAGCCGGCGGCTGGAGCTGCGCTCCGGATAAACCGAGCCAAAGGATGCAATTGCATTTGGCTGCCGGCTAGCATCAGTCCAGTGCCCAGTGCCCAGTGTCCAGTGTCCTCTGCCTCGGTCACAAATGTCCGAGTGTAAATAAAATAAAGAGCAACCGTTAGCCCGGTTGTTCGACCAACGGACTGTACGGCCGTCCGACTGTTCGGCTATCCGGCTGTCCGGCCTCACGGCTGATTGGAAAAAATTGCACGGCAAAGCGTAAATAAATACTCGCGTGTGCAAATATGCAGTCAGTCGATACAAACGATGCGAAATGAATTTACAGTTGAGATGCTGCGAAAACATATACAAACAAATAGGTAGAGCCGGAAAAAAAAACCGTATCTGACGCTTGCCAGGCGCCACGGACAGCAACCAATTCGTTAGCTCCCAAATAGCCGTACTTAAAAGAGATTTCAGCGCAGTTCAAGAGAGTTGATCAAAATGAACTATATGCTATATATATATTCCTGATCAGGTCAAGTTGTAACTCCTGCCCAATCTCACCGGACTCTCAACAGTAGACGAAGCTCAGCTGCACAGGCTGACTTTAGCCCATTTGAAGCTAAAAATCGATGAGACTTTAGCTTATGGTCTATAATCCGCTGACAAATCAACCGAAAAAACATTGGGAACCAATGCCGCCTGCAACTGGCATCGATAACGTTTCATTATTCATAGCATCATTAGCAATTTTAGCATTTGAGCGCGCAAATTGACCGAGCGCCAATTGCGGAAGCGTGCTATTAAAACAGAAGTGCGTCAGTGGTGAGGAGTGCTCGACTAGCAAATACCTCATACATACACTAGGAAGTTATTTCAGATCATTAGCAGAGTGTAGATGTAGAATGATGTAGAATGATGTATAATGATGTAGAATGATGTAGAATAATGTATAATGATGTAGATTGACGGAGAATGATGTTGAATGGTGTAGAATGATGTAGAATGATGTAGATTGATGGAGAATGATGTTGAATGATGTAGAATGATGTATAATGATGTAAATTAATGGAGAATGAGGTAGAATGATGTAGAATAATGTATAATGATGTAGATTGATGGAGAATGATGTTGAATGATGTAGAATGATGTATAATGGTGGATAATAAGAATATTGTATTATGATGTAGAATGATGTAGAATGATGTAGATTGATGGATAATGATATTTAATGATGTTGAATGATGCAGAATGATGTATAATGATGTATAATGATGTATAATGATGTATAATGATGTAGAATGATGGAGATTGATGGAGAATCATGTTGAATGATGTAGAATGATGTAGATTGATGGAGAATGATGTTGAATGATATATAATGATGTATAATGGTGGATAATAATAATAATGTATAATGATGTAGAATCATGTAGAATGATGTATAATGATGTATAATGATGTAGAATGATGAAGATTGATGGAGAATGATGTAGATGATGTAGAATGCTTGTATAATGATGTTTAATGATGTGGAATGATGCAGAATGATGTATAATGATGTATAAAGTCCTAGACTCCAAGATAAAAATGCTTGGTGAAGGTATCAAGCATCATCAATATGTGTTATCAGCGAGTATATTGAAAATCGAGCTAGGTTGAGTGATGTGAGTCTCAAGCAAACTGTCTTTAAGCAGCAAAGCCTTCAATTACAAAGGCAATAGCCATAGAAACCTAGCTATAGCTGGAACAAAGACAATATATACGCATGTCCGTCCCGCCTCTCTCGGCATACAGCATACCCATTCAACCTGCCTCAACAGTTTCCAGCGCATATAATAACAAGAGCAATTAAAACGAGCTAAGTGATTCGCTAACGCACAAATGATTTGAGCACATTAAAATCGAAATATGTAAATTTCGTATATTTTAATTGTATCGTAATAAATCGATATTGCAAATACTGTGGGCTTTATAGAGATACAGTTGAGTGTGATTAATATATGTAGGTGGATGTGTGTCACCTAATGTATACATGGGTGGGAATGTTTCAATCTTCAAATTGAAATTGGGAGCTAATATAGTCAGCTATTAATGTAGGATAAAAAATAAATAAATAAAAGGCCCATGGGAGGCGTGGAATAAGGAAAATATCAGTTCTTGAGCAAAGAACTGTGTAGGAAAATTGGGAAAACCTGTATAGGAAATTCTGTGAAAACTGTTAAGGAAAATTTGAAAAAACTGTATCTGCTACAGGTTTGCAATCAGAGACTTAATGGTTTTGTTGATTCGCCAGAAGCTCTAGAAGTATACGCCTGTTGGGAACTTGGCCTATATCTTCCGAAATCCTTAAGCTAGAACTCCAGAACGGAACAGTTAAGTTACTACAAACTCCATCCGTCTTTTCTAGCTTCCTTCCTTCCATCCCTCCTTCCTAGCTTTCCTCATTTCTTCCTAGCTTCCTTCTTTCCTTCCTTTCCTCCTTTATTTCTGCCTTCCTTCCATCCATCCTTCCCTCCTTCGTTCTTTCCTTCATTCCTTTCATCCTAACCCAGCCATCCCTCCTCTCTTGCTTCCTTCCTAGCCTTCTTCTTCCTTCCTTCCTTCCTTCCATCTGTCCCTCCTTCCTAGCTTCTAAAGCTTCTTTCCTTCCATCACTTTTTCCTTCATTCCTTCTAAGCTAGTAAGAAGGATTTTAGCTTCCTTCCCTCCTTCCTTCCTTAGCCAAAGCATATTCTGCTTTTATACCCTGAGCGAGTATTATGCAGGCGCTCACACCCGACCACAACAATCTTTTCTCTTTCCTTGCACCCAATCCAGCATTTGTTACACAGCCTAAAGAGCCGAGCCTAGCCGCGTCGCGCCGAGCACGTCAGTTCTGCGACTCGTTTCGCTTTTAAAACCCTTTCGCTGTAGCTCTTTAAGGCTGAGTGTCGTCACGTGCAGAACGCCATTAGCTTTGATTGTCTGACTACATTTTATGAGAATAAATAGAAATAGTTATAGATACGCAGCGATTCATCGACAGCGACAGCGACAGCGACACGGCATGTGCGTGTCGTGGACCTGACGCGCATTAGCGCGTTAGCTACTCAATGGCTGGGCATTTGCGGCACATGTTGCGTTCGTTATTGATATCGTTCAGTTATTAAGTCTATATATAGAGTATCCAATATAAGTAGTTTCTGCTGGGCTCCTTGCCAGCAGATTTTTAATTAAAAATTGTGGAAACACGCACATGCCTGCGCCTGCGCCTGCACCTGTTGGGACCTGAGCTGGCTGTGGGTGTGGCCCGGGCCGACTGCCACTTAGCTTCGGATGTCTTGAAAAATCATAGCAGGAAATCAAAAATACACACAGCTGACGCCATAAATGAGATAACAAGTTTGTAATTTCGGCATAATTGCCCCCTCAGATAGGGCAAGGCTGCGCCAGCCGTAGGTTAACTCGGGCCAGCACCTCCGACTCCCGATGTACATTTGAAGCCGCTTAAGCTGGGGCATAATGCCAACGCTGATGCTGCTCATCCCTGCTGCTGGCGCAGTTGTTGCTCGTTTTTATTAAAATCAAACTGGCATATTTTTATGCTCTGGCTGTGCAGCTAAACTTTGGCGCACCTCCCGCTCCCGGATTGCCCACACACACACACGTGCTGCCAAATGCCAGATGCTCCACATGCCAAAAGCAAATGACAGCCACAATCGCCCCGCCTCCTGCGCCCCCCAGGGCAAAGAGCCGACTCTTGCCGCTCATCTAATTAAGTTCGCATGAAATTTATAACCGGCATTCGTTTGGCCTTCTGCGTCGAGTGACAGCCGCCTAGTCTAGTTCGGCTGGGCTGGACTGGGACTGGGATTGGAATCGGGTCTTAAAGCCAGATAGATATAGGAGAGCATTTTTATGCTTCGATGACTTTTGGCTTGCAACACTTACCTGGCCACGAGGCAGACACGAGTCTAATCAAACATTTTTAGTTAACTCAGTTTCGCCTTTGAAGTTTCCAACAAACCAGTTGCGCAGAACTTTCTCTTTCTTTCTGGCTTTCATTTTGCCTTTTTAGCTGGAAAAGAAATTGTAGAAATTGTGGAAATTTCTAATAAATATGCCTTCTGCTCTCTACACACTTGCTTGGCCTCGCCTTGCGCTCTGAGGCCGTAACTCACATTTTAATCATAGCAGCAGAAGTTTTTTGCCTGATGAGCGCACAAATGTGTGGCAATTTACTTGCGCAAATACGAGTTGTAAATTCGATTACATTAATAATTAACTTTAAACTAGAAATTTCCATAATCCGAGTCGAGCTGTTTATGCCCCAAGCAGCAGTGCAAACGGAAAGTTAATGCTGCAACCCTGCTGTGGCCGAGCACTTTGGGTACATGGATTCTTGATCAGGAGGATCAGGATTAGTCCTCCGTCCGTTCTTAAAGTATTAAAATCCTTGATAACTAGCATATTTCGTCCTTCCATAAAGTGGAGCTATTCTTGATAAGAATCATCAGCCGTTTTCGTCCTTCCGTCCTACCTTAAAATTTCGATAGTCTTGCTGAGACTCAGTAACTTTTTTCGTCCTTCCGTGTATCCTTAAAGTATAGAAACCCTTTACCAATTATCCTTTTTCGTCTGTTCGTCCTTCCTCGATGTTGGCATATTCTTAAACAGAATCAATAACTGTTTTCGTCCTTTCCTCCTTCCTTCAAGTACAAAAGTCCTTAATAACTAGCCTTTTTCGTCCTTCCATCCCTCATGACAGCTAGGATACTAATGATCAGACTCAATTGCCATTTTCGTCCTACCGTGTATCCTTACAGCATAGAAACCTTTGATCAGATTCTACGGCAGCATTTCACTAACCCTTTTCGTCCTTCCACCCGTATGCATATCGGAAGAATCCCACCCATACCTACTCCACAAAGATACTTTGTCCCATTCTCTCTATATCTAATACAAGTTTCAGGGTATCTACCAGTCCATCACCCTTGCTCTAAACACTCTTAGTTGCCTCTCCAAGTAGAAACTCGTGTTTTGGCTTATAAACACATGTTAGAGGTAAATACGTGCTCGGAAAATTGCATTTTCAGAAAAACAGAAATTATTCAATAATCCTATTAAAATGGATTTCGCATAGGGAAGCACAGCACTCGACCAGTTGTGGGTGGGAGTGAATGGGTGTGTGTGAGAGTGTGCGTGAGTGAGTGTGTCCGTGTGCGTGAGTATACAACAAAGTGCTTAGGGCATCTGCTAATCACACAGCTTCAACCAGAGCTGAGTCTTAACACACTTATTGGTTATTTATTTAGCATGGGAAAAGTGTTGATATGCTGGATATGAATAATGAAGAAAACTTTGCCAATTCACGTTGAGTGAGGCGGCAGATGTCCAGAAGGGCAGCAGACTGCACTTGCTCAGGCTGCATTAAATGCTTAAATTTATTTGCTTATGCTTGCTAATCCAATTCATAAAGGACTTAATTGCCGTCTCGTCTCGCTCCGGCCAGGGGCAATGGCTGCTGCAATTCAATTGAATTCAATTCAATTCAATTCAATTAAAAACCTAATGAAACGAGAGCTCAACTGATTTGCTGATGGTTAAACAAACAAAGCAATAAACATTCCGTCAGCCAGATTTTCTTGTCTTGGAGTCTGAAGAGCGATTTCTTTGCCTAACGCTCGTTTGGCAGTGTCAAGATGGGCATATTGGCTGGGGGTGAGAAAACTATATGCAGGGAAATATATAGATTTATATAAGATAACCCATCTATCTCTTGGATCTAAAGAAATCGAATAAGTTTTTTTTTTATATATTATATATTATTATATATTTTTTATTATTATTTTAAATTTTATACTTTATATTTAATTTTATGTTGTACATTTCATTTTTTTTTTTTTTTTTATATATTTTTTCTTATTAATTTGATTTTTTATATTTAATATTTTATTTTTTATATTTAATTTATTATACTTAATTTTTGTTATATTTCATATTTAATATTTTTTTATTTATATTAATTTTGTATTTAATTTGTATTTTATATATATTTTTATATTTTATACTGTATTCTACAGTCGTCCATCCCCGACAGGCACGCTCTTAGTTTACTATATTTCTGGCTGCCTCAATTATTTGCCGTTTGTGCGTTTGCCTCTCCATCCGGCGCGCTTTGTGTTCGCTGATTTGGACTTCGGAATGCTGGCGCTGGCGCTGGCCTTAGCCCGAGCGCGTATATTGCCACAAAATATTTATTAAATTGTAAACATAATGAATAGGAGAGTTCTTTGTGAGCTCGGTACACGAAATCAAAGCAAATATTCCTCGGGGTACAGCAGCGGGCAACTGAGCCAAGTATATTAAAAACGTATTGACATGTCGCCCAGTTGGCCGCGGGGCTAACAGCTTAAATGCTCCACGTAGCCGATTCGAACCAAATAATTAAGTGCGTAATCCCCTTTGACCAAGTCATTTGATGGCGTTTCACAATTTTTTCAAATACTTTTCAGCTCTGTTATTGCCAGCCTGAGGTGCGAAGCTGCTGTCGGGTCACCTTTAAGGTTGGAACTGCCCTTGGCTTGGCTTTAATGCCATCGATTTTCCAGCCATCCAATTATATAGCGCTCAGCTGGCCGCGTCAGCAGCAAGTGGACATCTTTACTTTATCTCAATTCATTTGCCCTGCTCCTGCACAATATTTTTGCCCTAAAAATAAAAAAATTGAGCAGAATCAGCCTTTGCACGCCCACGCTGAAATGAGCACCAAATTGTGGCACTTATCGCAATCAAAAGACGCTCAGATAGCTGCCCAAATGACGTACGCATGGCACAGCCTGTGCTCTGTGCGGTATCCTGTGTCCTGTCTGCGCCACCGGCTGACTGTGCGTATACGCAACGCATGCACAATTAAGTGAAACAGAATTTCTATTCGAGCTTCAACTAAACTGCAGACCGCAAACTAACTCGACTGGACGCAATTAAAAGTAGAAAAAACGAGAGGTAGAGAGAGAGAGAGTGAAAATTGATGACAGCTATGCAATAGAATTCAATTAGCAGGGCAGCAGAATGGGAAAAGTCTCTACAAAGCACAGGCGAAAGCGGCTTTGGCACTAAATATATTTGCCATGCCAACAAAGTATTATATATCTGCAGGCCGACTGCATTACGTGCATATAGATATACATACATATAGATGTATATATATATTTATATATATGCTGACAACTCATAGCGCACTATAACCTATTGAAATGCACTAATTATGGCATTGCAAGAGGTTTTTATACGTCGCGTCCATCTAGCTATGCATATAAATTAAGCAGAGCTTATTCCAAAGAGAAAAAGTTTTCAAAGCTCTAATTTTAATGCATGTGAGTGTATATGCTCATGTTGGCCTCAATTTCCATTTTCAAATTTAATAATATTTCAACGAATTCCCGCTCGGCTGTCTTTCCTAATTTGCTTTCTCAGAAAGCCATTTGCTAATCACCTACTCCTCGTCCAATGACAAACGTGACGATCCCGTCTATGTAGACATTTCGCTTTCACTCGCAGCAGTAAGCGGCAATCTGTGCATGCACAGCTGTGTTTGTCTCTCTCCCACACTCAGAGTGAATTGCCTGCCGCCATGCTGGTGCAATCGCTCAGCCTATATGCAGCAACACCTATTTTGATCTCGCTCGCTCTTATGGAGTGGGAATTGGAGCATTGAAGCTGCAAATGAGAAGCGTTCAGCCTCTACTCAAACTCTAGCTTTAGCTGAGATTGTTTTAATTGAGCATTTGTTGTTAGGCTTCTGTAACGAAAGCATTTTCTGCGCCTTATTATTAATTGATTTAGTAAATTTTCTCCACGTGCCGACAAATACCTGGAAATTAAGCACTAACAATTAACTACGAACCAGAATATAGTTAAATATATATACATTTTTTTTTGTATAGAATATATATATAGACATAACATGCGCACACAATCTTCATTATATCGTAATCGAGTGAGTCGCATAAACTTTTGTTGCAAATCAACCTGAGCTTAGCCCAACTGAGCATCACTTGAATACCGTTGGAAACCCTACTAACCCATGCACACATGGATGATAAGAGGCAATTATGTGGCAACTTTAAGAGCAATAAACTTCAATTGATTTGCTGAGCTGTGGCTGCTGCTGTCACTGTGGAAAAACCGCCTGGGAACAAGTTTGTCTGCCAGCAGGTTGAGCCAAAGTCAAGGACACAGCAGCCCTCACACACAGCCACACAACCACCCACACACACCCACCCACACACATAAACATACATCTATAATTACACTTGAGCGTGTGTGATTATCTGAAGAGTTCTTTCGTCAGTTTTGTTGTTGTTGAAGTCGTACTTAATGTTTGCTTTGGCGTTGGCTTTGGCTTTGGCTTTGGGTTTGGCCCACCGACAACCGTTGACGGGTTGCCGTCAACTGGCACCCACATGAGCTCGGCGTTCAACCAGAGTCGATGGGCGAAAGCCTTTATTTGCTTTATTTTGCACTCTTATTTTTATTTCTCATTGTATTTTATGTTATTCTCGTTTCTTTTCTTTTGTTTTCTTTTTTTGCGATATTTTCTTTTTGCCACTCTAAATTTTTTTTAAATATATATAAATAAAGGAAAGTTTAGTTTTTAGGCTCTTGCCACTTGCCACTTTGCCGGCTGGAGCTCACTTTGTTTTACAACGTTTTTATGCGTTTCGGTCCGCAAATATTTCACACAGCCTCGGCGCAGTGACGCGGAAACGGAAGCGGAAGCGCCCAAAAAAAAATGGACGAAGAAGCCGAGCAAGCATCGAAGGCAAACACAGCGCAACGGGCAATTGTCGAGCTTTTTGCAATGGGCCACGCCCCCCAGCCCCTCCCTGGCCGCCCATTAAATCGAAATTGTCAACGGACGTTTCTTACAGCCCACTGATTTCTTTGTGGCAATGCATCAACATCAGCAACAACAACAACAACAACAACCACCACTTTAAACATTGGCAACGATCACTCAACCCATCGTCCTGCCATCGAATTAGTTTCTCTTCCTCGAATCACTTCAAGCTGTACCAAAACTTTGCGGTCTGTTCACATCCAAATAGCATTTGTGGGGCCTTTGGCAAATGTTTCTTCATATTTCATACAACAAAATTTATTGAATTTTTAATAAGTTGAAAAAAGACCAACAGAAAGCATTCCACATTTCACATTTGCAACTGTCTGCCGCCCGGAGGCCAATTGACCTTATGAAACAGGCCAGGCCACATGTCGTATACGCAATATGTGTATTAGACAAACAGCAAAATGCAGAGCTAGTGTGTGCACAGTTTTAGAGTATCAAAGGTTAAACGTAACTTATATACAAAATGGTCAAAAGGGAAAATTTTTAATTAAATTGTCAGTGCTAAAATATTCCGAAAATAATTCAATTATTTATTGTGCAGAAATTCAGTTGGAATTTCATGGTCTGACAATTTCTGTTCTGATTGGCTGCAGTCGTATTAGTGTGAGGCAGAGCACTGACATGGAGTAGCTGTAAAACTATTAGCCCAGTGAGTTTGCGTCTGAGCTGCACGCTTCTTATTTGTATGCTTGTATGCTATTGTTCAAACTCCATGGGCGAGAGGGAGACAAAGATAGCTGCTACTGCAGGTAGTCCCAGCTATAGCACAAGCATGGGAGCAAGCAATTCACTCCGAGTGTGGGAGAGAGACAAACACAGCTGTGGCTGCACATAGCCCCGCATGCTGCTGCGAGTGAGAGCGGAATGGCTATATAGAGAGGATCGTCTTGTTTGTTATTGGACGAGGAGGAGGTGATTAGCAAATGGCTTACTGAGAAAGCATTTGATACAAGTATGCAAGTGCACAAGATATCGTAAGCAATTTCACTTGTTTTACGATATTCGAGTAATTCTCTTTGGATTATCAATATGCATAGTCTAAGGCCAAAGCATAGCTTAACTATATATATTTGTGCCTTGGTTGCTTCTTGTTTGATGTATTCTCTATAATTGAGAGTTCAGTTTATTAAAATGTCCGCCATGATTGAGATTATCCACATTCCTCACAGCCCACAAACAATTTGCTTTTGACAAAGAAATTTTGAAGTAACTGTGCTGGACTCTAAATTGCTTTTAATTATAGAGCTTCGCTTAATCAAATCAATCAATATTTGAACTTAAAAGTGTTTCCAAGTATTTTGGCCAAACGCCCTTGGCTCTACTCGCTTACCATTGGGCATTTATAATCAGTTGGCTTCGCAACAGGAATTCCAATATGCCGACTAACATTGGCTGCTTGCCAGCAAGCATGCGGACACGCACACACACCGATACACTAGTCTGGTTTGTGAGTGTGTGGCATGAGTCCTGGATGGCAGTCATTTAAATACAAACAGCAATTTACGTGCCGCCAAAGCTTTTGGCCATTTAACTTTCAAGCCGAGCAACACAAACAACTGAGACAACTGCCAGAGCTTAGCTAAGCACATACCCTGTAATTTAAGTCAGAGATCTGACTGCTTTCTTTGACTCTCTAAAGATTAGTTCGAATACGACTCAATTTCTTTAGCACTTTAAGCTGCTGAGCTGCTTATCTCTTCCATCTACCACTTCAGAGGGTATAGGCAGAGCTAACCTGGCTTTTGGCTGTGGCCCAAACTGCGCCTAGCCGAAAGTGCAATCAATGCACAGTCACGTTGCAATCAGACCTCAATGGCTAGCAGCTCGACTGTTCTGTGCTGGCCAGGCTAGAGGCGAGCCTAAGTGGCTGTGGAGGCAGCACACACACACAGAGAGAGAGAGAGAGAGAGAGAGAGAGCGAGGGAGAGCGAGCAAAAGCGAAATTGTTTCTGATGTAGGTACAGGCGAGGCTTACGCGTGCCTTCAGTTATGTCTAGAGAATGTTTGCTCAGCGGCAATTTCATAGACTCAGCTGGGTTTTGGCCGCTAAAACTATTTGACAAGCATTTAGAGGCTTTGTGTGTGTGCTTAGCCAGCTTGTTGTCAGCCAAATTGTGCAACGCTGAATCAACTGGAAATGCAATTAAATTTTGCCTTCCTTCCGCTTGATTATTCTAGGCTTGAGTTTGAAACATTTTTAATTGGAATATTTGTTGGCCACGAGCTGCAGTTGCCCAGTTGCAAACAGATTTTGGCCAAACTCGGCGCAACCAACTGGAATTGTTTTTAGCCATTGCAAACGTAATTAACAAATGGCATGTCTCTATCCAACGACTCCCTTCCTCTCTCCCACTCTCTCTCTCTCTCTGCTCATTGTGAATGGCTGCAGCGAAATGTTGCTCCTCACATTGGCCCATTGAACAGCAACGGCATCGGCAACAGCTGGCTGAGCGGGTCAAAGCACCCAGCGCACAGCGAATGCCCACTGAATGGCTGCAGCTACTGGGGAAGCTCGCAAAGTGGAGCGCTTTGAGTGCCGAAACAACTCTTTCCCAGTCACTGGGTCTCATCTCTCAGATGCCAGACCAAGCTTAAAGCTGCCCAAATCGGAATCGGCAAACTTTTAGCCATTCAATTGAATCTGCCACAAGGAGTCGTCGCCTAGTTGACAACAATTGAGTAAATGGAATGCGTTTGAGTTCAATTAGATGAAACTATTCAGTTAGAAATGATTCCATTTATATGTGGCACTCAAGGCCTAGGCCAGCTAGGCTGGCCACCAGGAATTGGACGCATTATTCGAGCATTTGCTCATAATCGAGCAAGGCACGGAGGAGGCCATCAAGTGTGCCAGCTGCGGCCTTCAGAGGATCGCTGCCAGACGAGGAGCACGTCGCAGTGCCATAAACAGCAGCAGCTTACGACGACGACAAAGCTGCGAACAATCAAATTACAGTCGAGCAATGGCTGGATGAGCGCCCTGACTGGGAGAGGAGATAAAAAATAATTAACAATATGGCACAAATGCAAAGGAGCCAGCAGACAGCGGGACAATGGGCAGCGGATTCGCGCGAAAGATGAAAAGTTTCCATAAGATTTTATGGCCAGCCATTGAAGAGAGGGTAAAGAGGGAAGGGAGTGAGAGTGGGAGATGGGGGGAGACAGGGGGGCCATCATCACATCGATGATGAATTCATCGATTATTGTCCCGTGGCATGAGCGTACGTGTCCGGGCGGAAGGAGCATCTGTCACGGTGTCTGCAGCTATCGCCCGGAGGCCTGCGAGTCGTGGCAAATGTTTTATGAATAATCTAAATATAACCTGGCGCTCAACTGTTCCATTTACGATTCGTAATTGCCAGCGGGCAGTACGCGTTTGGAGTGTTATTCACTTCCGTCCAATCCACTCCCCAGTTTCCCTGCTCAGCCATAATTGGTCCAGGATCACACACTCACACACTCATTTACAAGCTCTCACGCTTCTTGGCCCGGAGGTGGGCAGCTGGCAAACAGCTGGGGCACGTCCAGGACACGGCAAGGACATGGCCAGGACACACAAAATTAACAGGGCTACGCTCTGCCCTGGCTTGACGTAAGCCTTATTTCTTAATTCCAATGCCAACACTTTCGACCCCTTTGCTGCCTGCGGTGGGCGAGCAGCGCACGAGACGCGCTCGCTCTGCCAGTTGATGGGAACTATCATGCATCTTTATTATCATTATCGTGGGCATCATCGGCGTCGAAGTTTGGCCGCCCACTTCCTTGCCGGGGTTCAAGTGGCCCGGCCTCATCTTTGACGTTTGTTTATTTAATGATTGACCGCGGGGAGCTGATGCCTCGGCCGGATGTACGCCAGTCAACTGTTTGGGGCCGGCCCTCGCCAGCGCCCAGCCCAGCTCCACATCAATTGACCTGCTGTGTCTGCGGTTGTTACTCGAGCCGTTGCCTGGGCCGGCAATTCCCAAGCTCTTGATGCGTGCCCTGAATATTTATTTGCATTTGATTAAAGTCTCAGTTTCATTTGGTGTTCATTTGATTAAGCACATAAGGACAAGGCTCTCCAGGCTGAGTCTATGCCCAAATATAATCTTGTCTATGGAGATAGCTACAATTAATGATTTTAAATTATGGAATTCGTTATGATTTGCAGAGGGAGAGCGAGTGGAAGCCAGAATCTAGGCCAAAGCAGCTGAGCTAAGGAGGGGTCTAGCCCTAGGGAACCCTCGCGTAATTGGGGTCGGAATATTTAATCAGCTATTAGATATCGATGTCAAGAGGAGAACTAAGTCAAAGCAGAAGGAAGCTATCTTAAGAAGGGGTCGAGACTGGGGGAACCTGCGGATTAGTGAGGTCGCAGTTTCGTACTCTGGTTACCCTAGTCTCGATGACTCCTTCACTTAACTTCAGGCTTCCTGATAGAGTTATCAGGCTTATGCCTAGGTCTAGATCAGAGAAATCTTCCGATGACTTAAGTCTGAGTTTCTGCAGAATGCTCATTTGATTTACACTCCTCCTTAACTCAGATTCACTGTTGATTGGCCTAGTTCCTGACTTTCCGATAGACTAGCTAGGCTGTTTCCTAGGTCTAGGCCAGAGCAACCATCGGATGACTAAAGTCGGATGTTCGGAAATTAGTCATCCGAGGTTTCCCTTGGTCTAAACTTCTCCCTATCCCAGCTTCACAGTTCTTTGTGCTAGCCACAGACTTCCTGAAATCCTAGCTAGGCTCCTGCTGCTGAGCCCTAGTTCCTGTTCGGGCGTAGGACTTTACTTCCCTAGCTAATGCGCTGTCAAACAGGCAATATCAAAGTCCATCCCTTAATGCTAAGGGATTTGGCTAGCCGACAAATTGGCCTAGGCCATTCAATAAATCAGACTGAGCGCAGCTTCGATCAATTCTGGTTAAATTTTGCCTGTGGTAAAATATTGAGTAGCCTTGCGGCTGGCATGGTGCTCGCCCCCTGGCTGCCCCCGCTATCAGCCTGCCCAGTGCAGCGTCGGCTGAAAAGAGCTCATGAATAATGTCACCTGATGCCAACAAATAGCCTCATTAGGGCGACAATGAGTTGTCGTTTTTCACGCTGCTGCGGCCCGGGACGCCGCGCCTCGGCTACAGGGTATACAATATTTCAAATATTTAGTTCTGCCACATCATAGGTACACGCGTGTCCGGCCAGTGTACAGGGCACATAGCTCAGTTATTGCACATTTGTCGCACTCGGTTTGCGTTCTGTTTGAATAATATGTACATAGCCGAAACAAAACTCATTCAGCCGCAAAACCTACCCCAGAAGTCCAGAGTCCGAGGCAAACGCAAATCTGAAGCTCAGAATTTACTGCTACGCTATGAGCTCTGCAATTTGTGTACCCTGCCAAGGGGTATATTAGTTTGTGGTCGGATCTGTTGCCTAACTCAGAGCATATCCTTTGGGCTCTAGTTGTATCTACCGGCCTTACTCGCCTCGACTTCCCTCAGTCAGTGTATTATTTATTCGTATAGGCCCGCTCGACCTTGCTCATTCATTTTATTTTGTTGTTGCTTTTGCCGACGCCGCAGAAAGTGGCATGAATGAAGCAATATGAAGCTCGAAACGCCGAAGTTGAGGGAATCCCCTTACCACGCCACGGCTGCCAATGTCCTTGGGCCGAGGACCGGGCACAGTTGCAGCCGGGGCAATGCTTGGGCTAAGTTATAGCGACTGAAATTCCGAAGGCAGTTACAATTTGGTTTTTGTCACAGTGACTATGTAAATAACTAGAGAATAAAGCAACAACAACAACGATGACAATCACTACATATGGCATAGCCAACATTTTTTGGCCAGCATGTGGATATGCTTATTTGTGCTTTTATTATGTGTACTTTCTTTATTTCTTTCTCTCTGACAGCTTGTGTGTGTTTGTGTGTGTGTGAAACACATAAATTAAATTACTTAAGGCACAAAGAAAATGCTGTGTGAAAAACTAACAACAGTTTCCTTGAAGGCATGAAGCTGCTTGCAAAACAGAGAGAGGGAGGTGGGCGAGACTAAGGCTGTAGATAGCCAGCTTCTGACTTAACATTTCTGCGAGAGCCAAACGAAAAGTCATTCGATTTAAATGAAATATTTCAAATTGGAATTTGAAAGTTTAATATATTATATATATAAACATATAAAAAAATAAATAAATAAATGTATATATATATATATATATATATATATATATATATATATATATAATTATTATTATATATTAAATTATTTTAATTTATAAAGAATTTAATTATGTAAAAATTAGTCTGAAATTTTTTACAATTTATTGTTTTACTAAAAATATAGTACAAATTTTTGTTATATATATATATATATATATATATATATATATATATATATATATATATAAAATTATTTTAACTTTAATATATTAAATTTTTTTATGAAAATATAATTTTAATATATATAAAAAAAATATATATTAAATCTTATAGTACAAAATACAAATTTAATTATTTTATATTAAATACCATTTTTTGAATTACAATTTTTTTGTTTTGAATAATTTTGTATTATTTTATTTTATTTTTAATATATTTTACGCATAAATATTTTTTAAATTTATTATGTTTTTAATTATTTTTTGTTTGTTTTAATTATTATTTTAATTTTTTATTTATAATAAAATTTTTGTAGATATAAATTTTGGTACATTTATTTATTTAAAATAATTTAATTTTATTTTTGCTATTTCTTTTATACATTATACAATTTAATTTTATATAAATTCCAATTCCAATCTTCAAAATTCATATAAAATATAAAAACAACTCAAATTCATCAAACTTTCAGATCCACCCTCGTCGTGAGCGCCCATCGCCTCTGTCTGGATATTATATACAAACCGAAACAAAGCAAAGAAATGATATAATGCAAATTTCAGTATTTCTCCGTCAGCTTGGCTGGGTGCCATCTATGTGCAGTCGGCTCTGGTCTGGGCTGCTTAAGTTTTCAGCCAGGCTGACAAATTAGTTGGCGGGCAAATCCTGTTGAGCTTGAAGACGATGCGACTGCTACAGCTGCGACGGCTTCGGGGCTGTTAACCTAATTACGGCAGGTGAATTGCTCCTGTTTTAAATCCGTTAATAGGTTCATTAATGAGACCGTTAAAAACCAACTGGCAAACAGTCTGCGCCAGGCACAAGTTGTCTGAGTGCCCAGCATTGTGGAGCGCTCAACTCGGGCAGGCATCGGCGTGGAATCAAAATGCACAACAGCTCCACATTTGCATCCCAGATGCATGCAAATGAACAGCAGTGCACAGTGGTTCCAAGCTGGCCATCATTTGCATGCACTTTTTGTCGATGCTTGCAACTTTTTTAGTGCAGTTTTACATAGGCGAAGATAACGATAACAGAAGATACCGTAGTTAACATAAAATAGCATAGCATAACAGAAGATAGCATAGGATAACTTAACATAACTTAACATAACTTAACGTAAGGGAATATATGTAATAATGTACGTAATATATGGTAATTTGACGTAAGCTAAACTAACATAAGGCAATATAACGTAAGGTAAACTAACGTAAGGTAAACTAACGTAAGGCAATGTAATGAAAGACAATGTAACGTTAGTTAATATAACGTAAGATAAAATAACGTTAGATAATGACACGTTAGTTCACATAACGTAAAATAATATAACGTTAGGAAATGCAACATATGAAAATATAACGCAAGGTAATATAATAATATAAGGCAATACAAACTCAGTCAACATAATATAATCCATTATGTGATATAACGTAAGTCAATTTAACGTAAGTCCATTTAAAGTAAGTCAATTTAAAGTAAGTAAATTTAACGTAAGTCAATTTAACGTAAGTAATTTTAACGTAAGTAAATTTAACTTAAATCTATTTAACGTAAAAAAATAACGTATGTCAATTTAACGTAAGTCAATATAACGTAAGTCAATATAACGTAAGTCAATTTAACGTAAGTCAATATAACGTAAGTCAATTTAACGTAAGTCAATTTAACGTAAGTCAATTTAACGTAAGTCAATTTAACGTAAGTCAATTTAACGTACGTAAATTTAACGTAAGTCTATTTAACGTAAAAAAAAACGATTGTCAATTTACCGTAAGTAAATTTAACGTAAGTCAATTTAACGTAAGTAATTTTAACGTAAGTCTATTTAACATAAGTCTATTTAACGTAAACAAAATAATGCATATCAATATAACGTATATAACGTAACGAAAATAACGCAAGACTATATAACGTAGGACAATGCCATAATGAATATAAAATAACAAAACAGAACAACAATAACGTAGCGTGACGTAAAACATACGTAATATAAGCTAAGATAACAAAACACACTACAACATAACAGTGAGACATATTTAACGTACCTTAAAGTAAGATAAAGTATCGTATTAATACACAGCATATAAACATATTGATGCATATGATAAAGTAACGTAGGGTAACATATTAAGTAAGATAATATAACAACGTATCATAACAACTCACACATCAAGAATTTGCCTGCCCTGCAAAGCACTTCTCTTTCACACATATCTCTTGCAGCAGCATGACAATATATTTTACTAAGCCACCAACCTCATAACATGCACCTTAACAGAGGCTCGCAATACATTCGAATTAAACCAAGTGTTTGAGCGCAGTTGAAGTCTTATTGCTGACATATGTATAGGTAATAGTAGTTGTGTGTTATTTGGCTGGCTTAATTTGTCCACAGGGAAATCGCATCGGAAATGGTTCTTGACTTCACCTTTTGTCAGCTCTTCAGCCGGGCGAAACATGTTCGGGTTTTCTAATTTGAAATTGATCCCCAGGCGCATTGGTCACAGCTCGTTTGCGGCAGCCAAATTGGCTAGGTGCCTTTTGGTCGATGACACTTGTGCTTCTGTTGCTGTCTCTGTTCGATGCGGAAATTAACGTATTTAATCTTAATGGCACAATGTGCAGAGCAGCTTAAATTGCTTTCAAAAGTCTTAGCCGAGTGCTCGGACAGAGTGCTTCGTCCGCTCTGTTTGCCTCTGCTTGCATTTTTCATTTTTCATCTTTCATTTTCCGGGCTTTTCTTTTTCATATAATTGATGCAGCCCAAATGAACATTTTAATTGCCAGCTCAGCGATAGCGGCAACAGCAAACGTCGGGCCCAAGCCGCTTACGGCTCGGACAAGGGCGGACCAGGTCAGCCGGGGCTTGAGTTGGCCATTTGGGTAGTTGCATTCGAGCCGGCAGCATAGCAATTGTGGCGAAAATTAAGAGCAACACGCCTCTCAACTCTCCCTCTCTCTCTCTCACTCTCTCTCTCTCAAGACAAGCAGCCGTTGTCAACACTCTCCATGGTTCGCTCCACGAGCCCTGCTTAATTAGCTTCAACAATGGTCTTAACACAACAGCAACAGGCACGTGTCTCCCTAACTATGACACAGCATCATCCAAGGACTTCATCATATTTTACGTAAATTTCTCTGTCCAGTTTACTTTCCAAGAATTTCATTATCTTATTTTATAAACAATAACAGCTGCGTATGCTATGCACAACAGTCGAGATGTTTTCATCTTATTAGATTTCAAGTTTCGCCTGAAATTATTTTGAGCAAATATTTTCATAATCTCCGTTGCTAGACTTTTACCTTATATAATGTTGAAAGAATCTAGTCTAGCTCATATATTTTTTTCAGAAAAGTCTACAGCAGACTTGTCTCAGTGTAGTAAAGTTTCGGAGCAGAAATTCTGGGGAATTATCTTAGGATATGCTGAAGAGCATGTAGGCAAATGGCGACCAGGCAAGAGTGATACTATTTTAGGTAATTTTTCAAAGACAATGATTATAGTTATTAATAAGTTCGAGATGTTAATATATTTTTTAAGGCTTGCCATTTAATTATAAATTTATGAAATAAGACAAAAAAATTTGCATATTATTTATTCATACCACAGAAAAGTCTTCGTTGTGCTATCAGCAGCAGCTTCAGCATGCAGCCAATTCGTTGCCCATAAACTGCTACAAATGCCAAATGCGAAATATAGCTATACAGCCCAAACTTGTTTCACTTTATGCTCAAAGTGTCTATAAAGCTTGAGAAACTTACGAAATCGATCGATCGATCGAGCCACGCCTTCTACACCCTTCCATCCAGGATAGCCCTTCGCACGCACGGTAAATGTTGAATATCTCCTACATCATTCCAGCTAGAGTCTTGAAATTTATTTTCTATTAAACTATGCTTTATTCTTCTTCAAATAAAAGAAATCAAAAGATTAAACTCTCTATCATAACGGGAAGTATTTTTGAAGAATACTTGAAAAAACGCTTACAAAAAACGCTTGCTAATGCGGCGTCATCAGAATAGCCGGTATTACAGATACAGATATTTATATATATATATATACATTACATGAATTCTTTCAACTACTTAAATGATTATTTTTTTCAAAATTCCACAACTCATTCCAAAATATATTTTTGAAATAATTTACTTTTGCCTTTTACGTCGTATACGTAATATATAATATGACAGCAACGGCACGTGGTCATATTTAAAAAAAAAAATCAAAAATCTAGTTAGCTTTTGAGAAACTTTTTTGTTATTTCTCAAAAATAAATGATCTAGTCAGCTTTTCAAACATATTTTTCAACATACCCTTTGCCGTTCAGTAGCTCTATTCAGTTTCGCTCGAGCATTCTATTATAACACAACTATATTCTCCGAAAAAAAAAAAGTAAATTTCTGAAAATCTGAACAAAAATAGAAAAAGTAAATATTTCAAAATCAAAAATAACATTACAAATTCATATATAAATATAAATATATATATAAACGCGATAAGTCAAAAGACCTCAAAATGAGTTTGAAAACCTTTGAAGAACGTTGGATAAATGACCATCCAAACGATATTTACCTGCCGCCGTACATCGGTGGGCCGATGGATGAGCTCTTTCTCAAGGGCGAAGAAATGGCGGAAGCCGAGGAGCCATTGCCGAAGCTATTCATGAATCGCTTGGGGCCTCTGAAATGCGGACCGAAGGCGGTCGACGACGACGACAGCGACGACAGCGACGACAGCGAAGACAGCGAAGACAGCGAAGGCAGCGAAGGCAGCGAAGACACCGAAGGCATCGAAAGCAGCGAAGGCAGCGAAGACATCGAAACCGTCTGGAATATCTTCCACACCTACAACCAAATCCGCGCAGATAACAACGACGCTGATGGCGATGTGGGCGACGGCGGCGACGGTGGCGACGGTGGCGACGGTGGCGAGGGTGCCGACGGGGGCGATATGGGCGGCGAGGGTGAGGGTATGGGTAACGGCGACGACGACAATAGCAACAATGATGATGGTGATGATAATAATGAGGACGACTGTGGCGTCAAGTTCTTGCACGTTGATCTAACTCAACCGCCTCAGTACCCAAGGGCGAGCACTCGTTGCTACGGAACAAATCATGTGCTGAGCGTCGTTGGCCACTGGATGTCCGTCTCCAATATCCCGGATCATCTATATCATATCATCTACTACTTCTTCACCCGCATGGGCACACTGGAGACCATGCGCGCCTACAGCGACCAGACGTTCTACGTGCTCTACAAGAATCCACGCGACACACTCCGTGCTTTGACCTTCAACAAGCGTGGCCTCATCTTCTCGGACGAGATCGTCTTCCTCGATTGCCAGCTAATGAAGAAGGCGGAAATGAAGGAGCTCTTCCGCGGACGCTCAGACATTATCTACAGGGCGCCGGACGGCTGCGACTCAAGTGATGAGGAAGAGGATTTTGACTACGAGTACAACTACGAGCATGCCAGCAGCATGAGTGACATCAACCTGTGCGATCTCCAGGCCAACTTCGATCCGTACATTATGTGCGCCGAGGAGCATCGCCGTCTGCACGATGAGGCCGCCTCCGCCATGGTCCTGCATCGCTGGTATACCCAGAATTTGAATAACGCCTTTTTCTTACAGGAGTACGGACAATATATAGACGCCTGGCATGGCCGCATGTCCAACATGGCGATGGCCAAGCAGCTGCTGAGCCTGACCTGGATGTGGGTTAAGCAGCAGGTCAACTCTTTCATAACATTTCTAGCGAGCGAACTGTTTTAATTGTGTTTAGTTGTTTAGTTTTTTGTTTTTTATTATTGTTGGAACCCTTAGGAATTGTTTGTAATTGAAACATCAAAAGTACTTAATTATTAAATTGTTATGTAAAAAAAGCACTACCAAAAAAAAGAGAAACCAAGCGACATTTACATATTTACACGCAATATATATATCATATATAGTTAGATAGACAACAACTAATCCAAATGTCCGCCGTATGTCGGCAATCGTTTAGAGCTGTGGACTGTCGGCGGCCACGGCGCTGTTCGTATAGACCACCGAGTTGACCTGCTGATCGTGGCGCGAGCGTGAGCGCCAGGTGTCCATGCCCATAGCCAGCCCGGCATTGGCATTCACCTGGCTCGCCGACAACTGGCCGCCCGCCGTGCCGGCCCGCTTCCACGGCAAGCCCTTGAAGGTGTCGACAAAGGCGCGCCGGAAGCTGGCGTTCATGAAGCAATAGGTAATCGGATTGCAGCAGCTGGACGAGTAGGCCAGCAGCTGCAGAAAGCTGATCGTGGTGTAGTCAATGTACTCGTACAGCGCCTGCCCAATGAACATGCTCAGCGTGTTGATCACGTACAGCGGCGTCCAGCAGATGAAGAACTCCAGCACCAGCACGAACAGCATCTTCACCACGCGCTTCTTGCTCTCCAGCGTCTTGGCCTCGTTGGATCTGCGGAAGATGTGAAGCATTGGCAGCAGGGATTAGGCAGGTGACTTGAGGCTGAGACTAGGCTGAGCTTTGTTAGCTTGCAGCTTGGGTGTGTATGGAGTAGCTGACCAGCTGACTATGGAAGCTAAAGAGCTGAGCTTCAATAGTCTGTAGCTATAGTCAGCTCAGCTCAGATCTAGAGGGACTTGGCATCAGTGAATGGGGTAAAAAGAGAGAAAAACTTGACTACAGAAACCTCCTAGAAGATAGATGACGCTTTACTAGACTCACCTACCTAGAAACTGTGATTATTGGAGTCTAAAGTATCCTATATCTATCTCAGAGATTCTAGCATAGATTCCATCAGAGTTTCTATCAGAGATTCTATCAGAGATTCTATCAGAGATTCTCTCAGAGATTCTCTCAGAGATTCTATAAGAGATTCTATCAGAGACTCTCTCATAGATTCTATCAGAGATTCTATAAGAGATTCTCTCAGAGATTCTCTCAGAGATTCTATCAGAGACTCTATCAGAGATTCTATCAGAGATTCTCTCAGATATTTTCAGAGATTCTATCAGAGATTCTATAAGAGATTCTCTCAGAGATTCTCTCAGAGATTCTCTCAGAGATTCCATCAGAGATTCTAGCAGAGATTCTATCAGAGATTCTCTCAGATATTCTCTCAGAGATTCTCTAAGAGATTCTATCAGAGATTCTATAAGAGATTCTCTCAGAGATTCTATCAGAGACTCTATCAGAGATTCTATCAGAGATTCTCTCAGATATTTTAAAAGAGATTCTATCAGAGATTCTCTAAAAGATTCTACCAGAGATTCTACCAGAGATTCTATCAGAGATTCTATCAGAGATTCTCTAAGAGATTCTATCAGAGATTCTCTCAGATATTTTCAGAGATTCTATCAGAGATTCTATAAGAGATTCTCTCAGAGATTCTCTCAGAGATTCTCTCAGAGATTCTATCAGAGATTCTATCAGAGATTCTCTAAGAGATTCTATCAGAGATTCTCTCAGATATTTTCAGAGATTCTATCACAGATTCTCTCAGAGATTCTCTCAGAGATTCTCTCAGAGACTCTATCAGAGATTCTATCACAGATTCTCTCAGAGATTCTCTCAGAGATTCTCTAAGAGATTCTCTCAGAGATTCTCTCATAGATTCTATCAGATATTCTATCAGAGATTCTATCAGAGATTCGATTCGTTCTGCCCCACTGTGCAACATAGAACATACCTTCAACTCAACTCTCAACTCACAGCTCAACTCTTTAACGTTCACCTGCAATCGCACCTAAGCAAAGCCTTAGCAAATGGAATCAAATCAAAGAGGAGTTGGAAATGCCTGCAGCGCGAGTTCATTGAAATGTTTCCAAATATCCTCAAAGCAGACAGGCGCAACGCTTCTCTAGTTGGGCCAGCTAATTATGCTAAGTGCTTGGCTATGGTAATGGCGATGCGTTTTGGCCTATCTGAAAGTTTGGGTCCATGACTAATATATGATAATACGCAGCTGGTGGCTGGGGCGGCGGCGGGGGGGCGGGTCAAGGGTTATATGGACGCAGCTCTCACCTGCGCAGCGCCGCGTCGTGGATGCGTAGACTGGGCGAGGCTGCAGGGGTCTTGGCCGGCGTAACGGTTGTTAGAGTCGTTGTTGTTGTCGTTGTGAGTGTCGTTGTTGTTGTTGTTGCCGCTGTTGTTGTTGTGCTGCGCGTGGCGTTGTTGTTGTTGCTGCTGCTGCTCTCTGTGAACATTTGGGCATAAAATGCGGGCAATTTGGACTTGGTGGGTGGTTGGGTGTGGGTTGGGAGGGGTGGGGGTTGAGGATGAGGTGAGCTCGCCACTTACCATTGTACTCGGCCGTTACATTCAGGACCAGAACGCAGCTGCTGCTGCCGGGCGTAGCGCTTATAGCCGCCGTGGCCATAGTCTGAGCACTGCCACTGGCACTCGCCGGCATTCGGACATCCTTGCCCACCACCATGCCCACGTAGAGCGTGCGTGTTATGAGGATGTAGGCCACGCAGAGCACGAGCAGCGGCAGCACGAGCAGAATGAGATCCAGCATAATATTATAGAAGCGCTCGTAGCCCTGGTCGGGCCAGTGCTCGCGGCACTTGCAGAAACCTACGGTAAATTTTAACAACAGCCTCCACTTAGCATCCACTGCTGGACACCCCGCCCCACTCACCTGGCCGGCTCGTTGGTATCAATTGACTGAATACTGCTATCGGTGTCATGCACAGGATGCCGCCGAGCCATATGAATCCGATTATCTTGTAAGCATGGCTAATTGTCTGCCAGGACCTCGAGCGCAGCGGATGACAAATGGCATAATAACGCTCGCAGCTGATGGCCACCAGGGTCCACGAGGAGACGGCCACAGAGGCAGCTGCAAACGAGAGAAGCAACAACAAAAACTATTTTTACCAAACTCTTTCTTAGTTTCAAACTCAACTTTTGCCTTCAGTGTATTTGCTGTTTGCTATATATATATATATATATATATATATATATATATATATATATATATAT